>CM062618.1:61765841-62473341 GCA_025617555.3 Puccinia polysora
TCCCTCCTTGATCATCTTTCTGGATCCAATCACAATTGATTGAAGAGGTCTTATTAAGCTTAAGACCTGGAGTGTTATACCTCCCTTATTTTTTTGGAGTTGCATTCTGCCAGCCTACTTTTGAGTTCCTTGAGAAGTGTTGAGGTTATCCTTGCTTAAAATCAGTTACTGTTTGCTTTTAGAGCTTCTTAAACATAGTGATTTGTCTTGTACAGCCACCCTCAGTTATCTGGTACCCTTCAAGGGCTTGATTTCTCAGAGTTGGGAAGGTTAATTGAGAACCTGGAGGTTGGTTGTGTTTGAGTTTATCATCCCCAATTTTCTGCTGACAACCAGAGTTATTAGCTTGTGGGCATTTTTTAAATGCAAAAGCTTTGTTTTTTGAACTTTAAACAAACTTTAGCTTCTTTTGTCCAAGTTTTTCCCACATAATCCTGGCTCAGATGGTGCTGTTCCATTGCTACCAAACTACTATCATCTTTATCCTTTACTACTTCATTCCTAATTTATCAGGTTCTGGACCTTGATCTTTGTTACATTTAAATATTTTTGTAACAATCAGGAGGGCAGCCTAAAAAGCACCTTTCCCCTCCACAGAACTGCCACAGCCTAGCACCGTTTGGAGTCTTACACTGTCATTTTGCAACTTCTGCATATCTGGCATTTGGAAGTAGGTGAACTCTTGGAGAAATGGATTTTGAGGGCAGCATTGTGAGGGTGGTATAATCAAAGGTTCCATGGATTGTTTTGTGGATTATTCAGAAGGATTTTTCCTTTGGCTGCATTTCTGAACTTGGTACTGCAGAGTTCCCCCAGGTGGTTCTTGCCTGTGCCTAAAAAAGAGAATTGATCATGGGAGATTTTGTACACAGAGTGACTGACTCAATTGGTGGTAGCTTATTTTTCAGTCAGTTTAGAGAGAGAGATGGGGCAGCAATTTAAAGCCAAGACCAAGAGCATGTTATTGAGTTTGATGGCATCTCCCAGGTGATTAAGGAGTGTGGCATTGCAGATGCCAGTTACAGAAAGTTGTGAGCCCTACTTCCTGTGCCTATTCTCATATTGATTGGCCTTGATTTGGTGAGGTATTCAGGAGAATTGAAAATGTGATGGGTTGCTCCTGAATCCAGCACTGGGAGGAGGGGTGTTTGAGTATCAATAGTGTTGAGGTCAATTTGGGCATTGAGGAAGGCATGAGGTTGGACTGTCTCTGAGTTAGCAATTCCCTCTGATTCTTGGCTAACTGCATGGAGGTGTGAGTGGGCTTGGGGATTCTGAAAGTTAGGTCAAAATTCAGGGCAAAGAAGCCAACAAAAATCTTCAGTGTGGGAAGCAAGCAGATTGTGCCTGCCCTTTGAACAGGGATGCTTTGAATTTGGTTTCCTTTGAGATCCAGTCTTCAGCAGAGCAACTGAGTTGGCACCTGGGGCATCAGTATGATTGGATTTGTCTTCCTTTTGGATATCTTCCAGGTGGATGACTTCCCTGAGTTTTTTGAGAGCGGAAGTGGGGCTTTTCATCATTTTTTCCTTAAGAAGCAGGGTGTCAACTATGTGATGGAAAGAGTTTGGTAGTTTGGCTAAGATGGTGTAACTGAGTATTTCCTGAGGCACATTGAGTTGGAAAACAGACAGTTTTTAATCAGTTTGCAGCATTGATCAATGTGTTGGGACAGGTCACCGCTGTATTGGTGTTGGATGAAATTGATCCAGAGAAGGCCTTGAGTGTTTGAATACTACAAGGCGTATTGTTCATGGATTGCCTCTAGGATTGCTCATGGAATGGCTTCATTTGAGCAATTCACCATGGCTTCCAAGGCTATGTCACCCAAGTGTTGGATAATGATGAAGCAGGCTTCAAACACTTTTTTCTTCACAATTGGGGTGGCAGCTTGATCTGGGTTGTAGTCTTGAATGAGTTCTAGTAATACCCTCCTTTTGAGGTAGCTTTTTAGGTGTATAAACCAGTTTGGAAATTTGGTCTCATTAAGGAGCGGGATATTCAGCTTGGGATTATCTTCCTGATTGGTCATGACAAAAAGAATTTCTTGAAGTGTTGAGAGGTTCTGGGACTGTAAATCTGTTAAATGAAGGCCTTAAAATAAAGTTATTACAATCAGAGAATGAAGAGGAAAAATTAAAGAAAACACAATTTGGTGGATCAAAAACTTAAAAAAAAGTCTCTGTACCCAGAGACTCAGATTGCGGAAACACCAGTACAAGAATTTCCAGATAACTAGGAGGACTGCAGAGATTTGTGACTATGAGTAAGAGGAGAATGCAGCTAGGAACATGAGAGACAAGGAGAATAGACAATTTGGGTTTACCAAGCTCAGATCCCAAGAGGCTTGTGGTATGGCTTAGAAGTTTTATGAGAGAAGAGGCATCCAGAATCTGAGCCAGTGCCAATTGATAAAGAGAAGAAGAAATCACATTTGGATCAAGCACATTGGGGAGAGGACCCGGCTAAAGGGCGCGTTGATTAGGATAATTGGAAGCAAATTGCGCAGTGAGTGGATAGGGTAGAAGACAATTGACAGATTTGTGATAATTGAGAGATGGAAAAAGAAAAAAAACATAAAGAACACGTAGGTGGTCGTGAGGAAAGAAGGGTGAAGAAAATTAGTAGTCATTCTTTCAATAATTCAACAATTAGGGCGTATCAGAGTTAGAAAATCCACCATTTTGTTAATGGTGGGTTTCAAACCAAATTGGCAATTTCAAAACCACCATTAAAAAATTAAAAAAACACTTATTTCACAAAAGGGGTGTCAGGGGTACCTGCAAATAAGTTGGTTTTTTCAGATATGGTATATAAAGTCAAGCCAGTTGACCAGGTTTTTGTTGTTCCTCTTGAAACTATAAATACCACCCCTTGTCCTTCTTTGATTGCCACCCTTCCCCCATTGTGCTGAGTCCAGTCATCCTCATCCATCCATCTATGCCCAAATCCTCCCCTTCAGCTCAGAACCTGATCTCATGGTCTTACCCAATCATCCCACCAACCTCAACACTGAGGATGAAAAACCAACAACAAAAGCATCAACCATTGATCATCATCATCTAACCCAACCTCCTCCCTCCTCCGCCTCCTCCTCCTCCTCCTCCTCTTCCTCATGAATCCCTCAAAATTTGTCCTACTCTCAATTCAACCTCTTCACCCCCCCAAGGCTCCCTTCACCGCCTCCAATCTCATCCACTCACCCCCCTTGAGGATAGGAAACCATATTGGAGAAAATAAACTTGAACATCCAGGAATGCTTGAGATTCTCAAGAGTTTTTAGCTGTGGAAGGGAGAATAAGGGAATAAGGAGTACAGATGATGGTCATTGTAAGACCCAAGAGATTGATCTATTAAACTGGAGAAATTTTTGAATGTAAAATTGAATTCAAGTTGATAAAAACTGATGATGGCCAGGATGGTTTGTTGTTGATGAGGATGAGGATAGAAGGAACGAAGGAAGAAGAAAAAGAAGCAGCTTTGAACTCAACCCCATCCAGGGGAGCCTTTGAGATCTCATCCTCACACAACTCAAACCAACAAATTATCAGAAGCAGAAAATCCACAAGGCATAATTTTCTCCCTTTGTTCTCATCATCCAGCCCAGATTCATCAGCTGCCCAACCAACTCAGCATCCATTGATCCCAGCCAGGAATTAGTTAATTTTTCAATTGTCATTGGCCAAATTGATCACACCCCATCCATCACCTTCATCCTCCAATCTCATCAACCATTGTCTGAGATCCTACTCAATTCAAAACCATTCCTGTTGAGTCTCATCCCACATCCTCATCCTTTCTGAATCTCTTCTTCAGTCATCCTCTCCCCCCACCATCCATCATCCCAAACTCCTACAGGGTTGAGTCAAATTGGGGGTCATCAGAAGGAGGTAGAGGAGGAGGTAGTGGCACAAAGGAGCAAGAAGAGCAGAGAAAATTGGGTTCTAGAATCCCCAATCCATTCATCCAATTTAAGGGATTTTCATACTTGGAAAAGAAACCAGGAGATCTGAGCACTCAACAAGTATTGGTAGAATTGATCCAAGGATGTTTTTTTGGTGAATTTTTCACCCACCAACTGTTGAGTGGAGCCAAGTTAGACTGGGATGTATTGATTTAAATCAGCCCCCTGCCTCCTGTCCACATCCTTAAAAGTCTCTAAATCACTCTGTCTTGCTCTCCTCAATCTGATCTTGCATTTATAAATTTCAATATGTATTTAGAAACATGTACTTATGTAAATACACACATGGCCAATTGGGATTTTTCTTTCAACTCTCAGAAATTCCCCCATCTCATGAGTAATAAACAACAATAAATCAAAAAATGATTTTGAGACACCCTATATACAATGTAGAACATGACATCCTGCAATCAACTGATAGCCATCCTCTAAGGTGATTTGGAATGAGTTTTTACATCAGGAGCAAGGAAGAAAAAGAGTAAGTAGGAAGTTTTGAAGATAATAAAAGAAAGCTTCCAAAAAATTTAGGGATTTAGAACCCAAACAGAGATAGATGGAAAGTGGAGGCGGATTGGGTAAGGTAAGGATGGAGAGAAGAGAAGAAGATTCCTTACTCTCTTGTAACACCTGATCCATGAAGGATTTGGAGCAGCGGATTTGATTGGCTTTGTTTTATAAATTAGAATAGCAATGAAAGTAATTGAAAAGAGCAAAAAGATTTTTGTTATTGGCATTCTTTGTTTTTTGGAGAAAATAGATTGACAAGAGAGTGACATTGGGATGTTTGGGTAAAATCAGATGATATGGAAGAGAAGAGAAAAGGATCATAAGGATGACAAAGAGAAATTGGTTGAAATAGCCTTGGTCATCCTTGTGAGATGTCATAAATATTGTCTGGAAAGCCAGGGCCACTGAAAGAAAACTTATGATTTGATTGAATAAAATCCAAGGAACAAAGTGGATATGAGCAGAGAAAGTAACAAACTTTGTGAGAAAAAAACATCATTGAGCTTTAGGTTGATAAAAAGGAAAAATAGTTTAGGCTAAGTCTTACCAGTCAGGAATGGAAGAAGAGGTGTTAAGCCATTTGAGATTTGTGGAGGCAATTCAAAGGAGATTGTCAAGGGCAATGACTTTGATTGGTTTGAGAAGTTTGCATATGTTGGAATGATTTGAGATTGATGAGAGTTGAAGAGATTATTGTTGAAGAATGAGGAAAATGTTGAAGACGCTGTCCAGTTGAATAAGGATTCATTGAAGAGGTTTAGCAAGGCTGTTAACTGTTTAGTTGTTTTTGCAGTGGTCAATCTGAAGGTTGGAGTGTGCTCAAGAATGGTTGTCCAAAATACCAACACCCCTCCATTCCTGGTAAGACTTAGGTGAAAAAACAGAAACGCAGACATCCAGACAGCAGAGCAACAAAGGAAAAAAATTTCAAAAGATACAACAACAAAAAAAATCAATGAAATATAAATGAAATGACAGGGAATGATGTAATTTGATTTTGACGTAAATTTATTCCTTGCCTTCTGTCACGCTTTGCACTTAAGGATTATTGTCTTCACCACTTCGACATGTCCTCTCCTCAGTACCATCTACCTCAGTCTAAAAGCGTGACACAAATAAAAGCACAACATCAATGGAGCAATCCGCTATTCCCTCTGGCTCGCGCTGACCTTCCAATCTTGGCAACCAACTCAGTATATACTTGCGAAATTTGCGTTAAACTCCATACCGGTCGGCCATCCATTATGAGATCCAATCTCCTTCCCTGGCCAATCAACAGCCTTGGACTTCCATCTTTGGTCATGCATTGTTTGTTAGTTTGCATCTACGTCTAACTAAGCCATCACTACTGTATAGTTTTCAATTGGACTAGTCCCTACCCTGCATACACTATTACCTCTCATTTGCATTACCTTCAACGTCACTCGCTCCTGTCCCAATTTGTCATGCAATTGTACGCTCAGATTCTATTGTCTCGCACTTACGCTAAGACCTTGGATCTATACCACTGCTTCATTTCCTATCCCGTTCCTGTAATTCATTGCCTCACCGCTTCAACTGTAGTTAGCTCATCACCAGGTTGTATCTAGTCACTTTGGATTACCTTATAAGGACTATCTCTCCTTGCCTGATGACTGTCTCCTCAGTTAGTTAATTTCATACGTTCTTGCATTTGCTACAACCTAGTTATCACATCAGACTCAGGTTGAGTTTCCCTCCTCGGAACACATTCCATCCCTCTTGCCATTTGTTGAGTGGCATAACCAAGTTAGCACTTCGCAACTGAGTCTTGCTATTCTCACTTGCCCTCGCACTTGGCATTCCTTTGCGCTCAAAATCATCTAAGAATTTCCCTATAG
The DNA here is from genome assembly GCA_025617555.3 of Puccinia polysora. Taxonomy (NCBI): domain Eukaryota; kingdom Fungi; phylum Basidiomycota; class Pucciniomycetes; order Pucciniales; family Pucciniaceae; genus Puccinia; species Puccinia polysora. The sequence continues at coordinate 61,772,172 of CM062618.1, forward strand.
TACGTGGGGTGGTTGTGTGACGCCTTCAAAGTATTTTATTAATAAGTTTAGAATTTGAGAAGAACAAGACTTAGTTAGCGCATCCGCTGGAATGCTTTCTGAGCAAATCAGTTCTAAAATTATGTTATTTTTACATAACTCATCTTTAATTCCCTTGGTTTTGAGGTTGATATGAAAAGTTTTCAAATTGGACCCAAACTTCCAAATCTTTTTGTTGAGTCCACTTTTATTAATCTTTAGGGGAATGGTCCTTCTATCAAGTTGAAAGATATCTTTAATTAAGGCTTTGATACAGGTTTATTTGTGGAAACCTTCCACCAGAGCATTGAGCTTGGCGTCTGTTGATGACCAAGATATATTCCTTTGCCTATTTCTATTCCATGATATGAGACTTCCCGTTACTAGACAGATGTATCCGGATTTCAATTTGTGCATATTTGGATCATCAGCCCAAGAAGCGTTGGTGAAAATTTCTAACGGTCTTTTAGAGAGTTGAATTGGAGTTTTAAATTTTGAGATTTGATTGTTTTAAGATAATTCCAAGTCTTCTTCAATTTGTCCAATGGGTGAGCCCGGGCTTTGCGGAAAATCTCGCTAAACTGGATACGGCAAAGCTTAAATCTGGCCGGATGTAGCAGGCTATGTGGTTGAGAAGGCTGATGACAGAGCGGCAGTTGATATTGAGTAGCTTAAATCCTTCATACTTGTCATTGGTAGCCAGTTTGAGTTGCAATCCTGGCATCAGTTGTGAAGAAATTCCTTTGGAATCAGTGAGTCCCAATTCTTCCAGCCTGGTATCTATATGGTTGGGATGACTGAGGTAGATCACACTTTTTTTGATTTCAATTTTCATGCTTAGGATTGTTTGGGGAACTTGGGATGTTGATCCAGGGAATTTTGTCAAGCATTTGCTTTCAAAACAGGTACTATCACCTACCAAGGTTAGGTCATCAAAGTGGAATAAAATCCTTGAATATCCCTCTTGAGAGATGTATAGGCAGGGATCACATTCCAACTTGGTGAAACCTATGCTCTTGAACCACTCAGTTAAATTTTTGTACCATTTTTTTGGCGATTGTTTGAACGCATAAAGAAACTTGTTGAGCTTGAGATATTTTACAGTTTGATGAGATCCCTTTGGAGTTTTGACAATGATTTCTTCAACAATTGGAGAATGGAGAAATGCTCTGTTCATGTTGAACTTCCAAATTGGTAAGCCAGTTTTTAGTGCTTAGAGAAGCAATAATTTGATAGTTGAAGGTTTAACTGTTGGAGCAAAGGTAGCGTAGAAGTCAAGGCCTTCAATTTCATTAAATCCTTGAACGCAAAGTCTAGCCTTATATTTGGCAGGGTCACTGTGGCAATTTTCCTTGATACTATACGCCCAGGTGGTCTTTAAACAATTTGACGGAGGAGGTCCATTGTAGTCTTCCCATACCTTTAGGTTTTAAATTGTAGCTAGCTTGTCATTCATATCTTTGATCCATTTTTTGCACTCTTTGCACGCGATTTCTTGCTCAGAATTTTTTGGTTTGTAGTGATGGTAGAAGCCATAACTTTGTGGAATTTTGAGTGTTGCACAATTTTGCAGAGTTCTTATTGAAGGATTATGTGTGATGGGAGTTGACTTGAAGCCATTAGATGGGTTTTCAAGAATTACCCTATTGCTTTCTTCTTTTTCAGAGTTGGATGATTCAGCCTTGTGTTCAGACCCCAATGAATTGGAATTTTCATTTGTTGAATTTCTGTACTCATTCCATTCAGGTGTTTTTCAAAGCGGTAGAGTAGAGCTATTCTGAGTGGTGACAGTTGCTTCCACTACCAAAGGAGGAGGTGTTTGATTTTTTCATTCTTTGACAGGGTACCAGGGCAATAATTTTCTGGAGTGCTCCATCTTGAGACAGAAAATGTGCTTTGTTGATATTAGGTAAAATTCTCTTGTCAAGATTCAATAGGAAAGAAGAAGAGGGTTAAAGCCTGCTAGTATTCCTTCTGCCCCCTTGTAGTCAAATTTTAAAGATTTCTTTCTTTTTTACAGGAGGTAAATTCAAAGGTTACCTAGAGGTTATACAAATGATGATGGGAGTGAGTAGCCATGAATTTGTTTCCTGGGAGACTTTTCATTCTCCTTTTGAGGTATTTAATTCAACATGAGGAAGCTACCTTTTATTATCTTGTCCCAAGAATTGGTGGAAATTTTGCCCTCTCAAATTATTTATCTAGTAGATTTGACAGTGTTCCTGTTTGCTTTTTTGGCTTTTCCATTATGCTGAGGGTGATAAGGTTCCAAAAATATTCATCAAATATTTTTTTCCTGAAATTATGATTGAATTTTCTGGTTAGTGAACTCAGTACCTCCATCTGAAAAGACTTTGGAGGGGTAATAGCCCCTTTGATTGAACTTCTTTGCAATCAGTTCAAAAACAACATCTGCTTTCTTTTCCTTCTACTCCAAAGGAAAAGCGGCCAAGTATCCCAAAGCATTATCCACAAGGGTTAGGGAATATTTATGGCCTTTCTTTGATTGAGGTGTGAGGGGCCCAATAAGGTCAAGATGAATTTGGTCAGAGATTTTTGCAACTGGGTTTGAGGGTTGGTTGAAACTTGCTTTAGTGATTTTACTCTGGATGCAATTAACAAATTTGAAGTTGGATAGTGCATTGTTGGGTAGGTGGTTAATAAAGGTTCTGAGTCTTGAGAGAGAAGCATGGCCAAATTTTCTGTGAATGTTCATAAGTTTGGCTTTGGCAGAGTTTAACAAACAAGATTGCAAATTTTGGTCAAAATCTGGATTTGAGATCAAATAGAGGTTGTTGATGATGGTAGCTGAGACACAAGAACGTTTTTTCACGGTGTGTGACAGAAAAGGAAGAATCCTTTGCGGTTAGGGTGCAGCTGGCTTTGTTCAGAGAACCAGCACTCAGTAGATTAATTTTAACTTCCAGAAAATAGAAGCAGTTAGAGATTTCAAGGGTGAAATCTTTCCATCAAAGTCTACCAGTCCCTTTTCCTTTAATCTTCAAGCAAGCGTCCAGTTTTCTGGTTTTGATTGAATCATCTTTGCAAGGAGCCATGTTGGTACAATATCTGATGCACTTTATCACAGGAAAAGAAGCTCCACTTTCAAGGAGGAATTTTGATTTGGGGTTTCCATGATTGATCCATAGAGAGACAAGGGCCAAGTAATGAGCTTTCAAATTGTTATGTTTGGTTTTTGCTTTTTGCTTTCTCCGTTTGGCTTGCTCATCTTTCCACCACTTTGGAGAAATATCTAGATGAAGGTGCCAGAAGTATTTGGCTGTATGGGACTTGTTGTGTTTCAGATTATGATAAAACTCAGTTCACCGCCTTTGTTCTCCTGCTTTTCCTTTGAATTGAGGCTTTTTTGCAGTCAAAAAAAGTGCCACTTCATTCTTGAACAAGGCAGAAGGATCCATAAAGCTCTGAGCTTTTTATTCATTGTTCAATTGGTTAAGATGATTGAATATGAATTTAAAAGTCAGATCCTTGTCAGTATGCATTATTTTCCATTTGAAGTCTTTCATGCTGTCGGGAAATTCAAATATTATAAGGTAGGCAAGGATATTGCCTGGAAGGATGATGCCTACTTTGGATAATTTCTTTAGACAGACCCTAGCTCTTTTCATGAATTTGTCTATGTGCTTGCCATTGAATCAAAGGTATAGAAAGTCATTGAAGAACCTGGCGCAATTTTCTCAATTATTGCCTTCCAGAGAAGTTTGGCTGAATTTTTATTATTTGAAGTAACAAATTTATTGTGAGTAGTGCATTCTAGTTTAAAAATAATGAGTAAATTAAGTTTGTTGTTGACATTGACATTGAGTTGGCTTGGGCTTTTGGAGTTTAGGATTTGCAAGAAGCCTCTGACATCAAGAATGGCATCCATTTTATCCTTCTTTATGCCTTAATTTTCTTTTCCAAGCATTGGAATAGTATTCAAGGCAGTTTTGAGCTTGGCCTGTAAACAATGATCCATGGCGTAATAAAGAGTTGATAGTGTTTCCTTGGCTTTAGTTGAGATTTTTAAGAGCTAACTTTTCAGATTTTAACCATCAAAGAAAAATTATGATTTGATTGAATAAAAGCCAAGGAACAAAGTTGAGCTGAGCAGAGCAAGTAACAAACTTTGTGAGAAAAAAACATCATTGAAATTTAGGTTGATAAAAAGGAAAAATAGTTTAGGCTAAGTCTTACCAGGCAGGCATGGAAGAAGAGGTGTTAAACCATTTGAGATTTGTGGAGGCAATTTAAAGGAGATTGTCAAGGGCAATGACTTTGATTGGTTTGAGAAGTTTGCATATGTTGGAATGAGTTGAGATTGATGACAGTTGAAGAGATGATTGTTGAAGAATCAGGAGAAGGTTGAAGAAACTGTCTGGTTGAATCAGAATTCATCAAAGAGTTTTAGCAAGGCTGGTAACTGTGTAGTTTTTTTTGTGGTGGTCAATCTGAGAGTTGGAGCGCGCTCAAGAACAGTTGTCAAAAATACCAACAGCCACTTTGACCCTGTTTTATAACTAGGGAGGCTTGTCCATAGCCTGGTCTTGTTGGGCTTCCCATACCATGGACCTCAAGGGTTTGCTGTAACTTAGGAGGTCATGCATAGGGAATAATGGTGGCTTGTTAATTATGTGATCTAGGGCTGGCTGCAGCAAGGAAATATGTTCACCTTTGTCCCTTTGGCCCTGGTTGTTTTCTACTGTGCTCTGCCTCTGAGGGCCCTTGTAAATAATCAAAAAATCCACAATTTCTTGCTCATCCCAGAATACTTCAGTTGGTAAACTAAAATAAATATTGATAAATTCATTAGAAGATAAATTCTGCTCGTCTGGTTTCTTATTCCACTTCTTTGGTGGATTGAAACTGATCCCCCCAGTCACCCTAGCTGCCTGAGCAGTCAATTTTGGGTTGATGTTGGGATCCAATTCAGCCGGTCTTGGACTTGTCTTGTTTCAAACCTCAGATTTGGTTTGTTCAGATAGGCTCATAACTTTTATCTTCAGTTGAGTTAGACACATTGCCAAACTGGAAATAATCTGTTTATTGATGGATCCTGAAACAGTAGATGATCATTGAGGATACCTTTGTTTGACCTGAATTTGAGATTATAGCTGATGATAATCTGAGATTGAGGATACTCTGGATAGTAAATCCCTCGGAAGACCAGACGTAATCTGCATACTCTGAATCAGAATTGAGTGAAAAAGCATTCATCATGAGACCCAAGTGTTTGACTGTGTTAATAATGGCACTTGAGGTCACAAAATTTCATAAAAATTGAATGATTTGAGTAGAAGCCGCTTGATCAAGGTTGTAGAGGTTGACTAACCCAAATCCATCTGATTATAGAGCACACAGGCAAAAACTAAGAGGTTCAGGGTTGAATTGATGATGATAAGAAGATAAGAAGCCCCATTGGTTTGCAAATATTAGGAAAAAGTTGAGGATAGGTAGGGAGAAAGCCTACCAAACTGGATGATGGTGTTGATCTTTGCTGTTTGAGGTCCTTGAGTAGTTGGAGGGGGGAATGATAATGTTGAACATCTTGGATTTGATGATGTGGAGGGGTTGATGCAATTTTTGCATGATTATTGGTGAATATGAATAAATGGCAGATTTCATGTTTGAAACAAGCCATTTTGAAATACACCAGTTAGTGGGTATGTGTTTTTCAGAAACCCGCCATTAACAATGGCGGGTTTGGCCAAAAAAAATGGCATATTTCTAATGGCTGGTTTTCTAACTCTGATACCCTCTATTGACAAGATTCATAATAACTAAATAACAGAGATATAACAAAAGGAAGGGAATAAATTTTAATGATTTTTTCCTTAAGAAAACATTTTATTTTTACAATTATGAAGAAAAAAACATAAAACAACCCACTTCCTTTCATTATATTGCTGTTATCAAATTACTATGTTTGAAAAGTTTTAGAAATTTGTTTTTTAAGTGATGCACAAATTTTTGGTGTGTGCACCCCACACACCAAATAAACATCATCTTTTGGGGTTTGGAAATTTGTATTCAAATGAAAATGGAATCTGGGACTGTACACACCAATATGGTAGTCTATGGACCCCTGTGTGAAGATTTTATTGGCTTGCAGGGTGCAAACACTAAAAAATGTGTTTTTTTAGTAATTTAGTGGTATTGGAATGGCCAGCACCTATTGCTTCCCATAGCCCCTTCCCTTAAACTCATGAGTAAGCTATGTCACTGTAACATAATAAATAAATGGGAATCTTTTTCAACTCACATGTGTTTCAGGAAATTTGGTCTTTGAAAATCTCATGAGAAAGCAACATAGCTGGTTTTATAGAACCACCAGAAAAAATACCACAGAGGTATTGAAGTATTTTAGGGAATTCAAGAATCCGTCAAAAAAACAAAAAAACCAAAGTTTCCACCAAAAAAAACTTCATTTCAATTTCTCAAAAGTGCCATCAAGTAGCTCAGGGCCAATCTAAAACAAAGATTGGGTCAAGATCTAGTAAAGCTCAGGTCCATATTCATGAATGTGCATTGTGCACAGTGATTGTGAAACAAAAACTTGGTTGGAGCATGATCATAGCTCCAAAAAGAGATTGGACAGATATTCAACAAGATTGTCATACTGAAACCTAAATCAGTCTAATACTCAGCTCTAATCTACTTTCCAAGGAACTTCAACCTCAGGGCTAAGGAGAATTATACCAGTATATCTCCAGTAACTACACATCCTCAGGATCTTCATGCAGTAAATATCTACATTTATTTAAACCTCATGCAACATGAAAATAGAATCCATAGGCTTTCACATAATTAATATCCCAGGTCTGCAAATCATCTAACCTTATTCAATCTTTCTATACCATACTTCATCATGGTTGATCCTTTGGGTATCATTATGTATATCTCCTTGCAGATTGTATCTTATACTATCTCTACTTAGTATATAGTGCCATGAACTTCAGGTACACTGTAAATCCTTCAACTTAAAACTCCCAACTTAGAAATCCCAGACCTATAGCTTTTCCCCACTGTAGCAAGAAGCCTATCCCATTGTAGAAGCATACAAGATTAGCCCTCTCTGTTACCTTGACTACTCCCTTGTCATTACACACCAGGGCTAAATTGGGGTCTCTGGCTGAACAGTGAGATTAATTCACTTTTGTGGCCACTGTTGTCCCCAATGAGTATCAAAACAGTCACCATGAAATCACAATGATTGATTCCATTTTTGGAAATACTGTACACAATATTTCTTGTGGGTTCACCTTCATGGAAAATGAAATTCCAGAAAATTTCACTGCTGCTGAAAATGAGAATCACTTCAATTTCACCTTTTTAAAAATTGAAATTCACCTGAATTTCCCAAATCATGAACTTTGAATTATGGAATTTCCACCAAGATAAAACAAGAATCATTTCTGTAAAAAAACAATTTTTTGAAACATGTTGATTTTTTACAGAGAAATTGATTTTTAAAGGAAATTTTTTTGTTGGAAAAATTAAAATGATTATAATGTGTTTTCAGTTGTCGCCATTCTCACTATCCACAGATTTAAAATCATAATTTCACAATGCTCCACATCTTCTACAAGAATTTGGCATTTTTTCCCCAGGAAAAGATTGAAGGCCATAAAGAGTCTTATATAAAAAATGTGAGTATTGATACATGAAAAAATAAAAAACCTCCCTGTGTATAATGGGATTTGTGCTAAATTTATCCCAAAAACAAAATATATAAATAAAAGGGGAAAAAAAATAAAGCAGGTTATAGCAAATTAAAAAAAATTTCTGTTCAGAGGTTGGTGTTTCACTGCCTAGAATTTCAATGAAAATAAATGTAAAAATTATTTTAAAAAAGTGTACCCAGGTTTCACTTTAAGTTCACAAGGGAACCTATAAGTTCACAACACTTCAAAACAACTCACAGTTCATTTTTATTTTTTTTGGTGACACACCTGGGGAAAAGCTGCACTTTTCTTGTGGTTAAAAAATGTGTTATCACACAGGGTTTGATTATTCCCTCTTCAAGCTAATCCTTAAAGTTAGTTAAGCCATCTCAGGCCGGGAAAAATGAATTTTCTACCTGGTAAAAAACCCTTAATCCAGCGCACAAGCACCATAGATTTCCATCCCTTGGCTTATTTTTTACCAACTCAGGGAGTTTAAATGATCCAGGAGTGCTTTTAAATGCCCAGATACCCCTCATATTGTTTCACAAGGTAACCATTTCAGATCAACTCACAGTTCACCAAAATATTTTAAAATTTTTTGTGGATGGGGTTTTAGAGAAAAGGCTTTTTTCATTCCAAAAAAAATTATTTCATGCAAAAACATGGATATCTCTTCCAGAAAGTGCATAATCCAAAAAGATACCTCCCTAAATGCTTTACACAGAGGATTGAAAAAAACCCAAGGTGGCACTCAATACCAGAGATGGGAAGAAGAATTACACTATGATAAAACAAGACAAAAAGGCTGAGAATTCCAGCAGGAAATGAAGGCAAAGCTCCAATGCAGTTTAGATCAACAACTACCATTTCAAAAAAATTTTCAACAACTGTCAAGGCATGTGGTGGTAAATTTCCCTTTCTAAGATAAATCCTATTCTTCATCATTCTCACCAGGGCCAAATTGGGGTTTATGGCTGACCAGTGACATTAGGTCACTATATGTGGCCAATGTTGTCTCCAATAAGTATCAAAAGTTTCACCATGAAAAGACAATGATGGATTCTGTGATTCACCATAACATATACTGGGTTGATTGTGGATTTCAACTTGATGCAAAATGAAATTAAAGTGGTTTTCACCTTGGTTAAAAGTCAAAGTCAGTCTGGACTCACCTTTGTGGAAAATGGAAGTCAAACTGATTTAACAAAGATCAACTTTTTTTTCAGGATCACATCACCAGACAAAAAGAAATAAATTTAAATGTTTTAAAAATTGTAGCACTTTTTTTTAATGCATGCGCAGTTTTTTTCAATTTTATTGGAATTTACTCATAAATGAATGTCACCCCCAACAAAAAAACAGTGGATGTTTCACAGGGTGAAATTTTAATTTTCACACAACTATTTTTACATGCGTTTCACACGAAAATGTTGTGAATTGAAGGTGGTTTTCACCTGATTTTATTTATTTCATAAATGCCTATAAAAATATCAAAATGCTTTTTATAATTCCAAATCTGTTGAGTGGAGGTGAACTAATATCAACAGGCCATCTCGTTCAGACAGTGCAGCATGAAAATCAATATCACCACAATTTATGATCTGCCAATTATTGGTTTCTCTCACTTGAAAAACATTCAGATGTTCCCAAATTGAAAGGAATTGTGTATTTGTTTCAAACAAATTGATAAAAATATAAAAATCAGGGAAATCTTGAACAGGATCAACAATATTGATAATTTTTGTAATCTTACCAAAATGTGGAGTATCATCTAGATAAAAACAAATAATGATGTTGCCCATATGTTTATTGTGTGTGGTGAAGGTTGAATTCTTCCAGTTAAGATGATGGTGGTATCTCCACCATGGGGACAAAATGATGTTCCAAGAGTCACATGAATTAGTTTGAAAATCATGATCAATCCAGTTAATATGTGGTTTTACCTCCCTCAAATGATCAAGGAAATCAGTTTAATCTTTCCTTTCTGCAAGATTTGGTTTTGAATTAATCTGATTTTCATTTGCATCTTTTCTTTTTAAATATGATGTAATAATTCTTACTTCTGGGGGGGCTTCAGGGTTGTTCTAAATGTTCTTCAAGTTTTTGGATTGGGAGAATCTCTGCAAAAGAGTCAAGGGTATATTTTCTGCAATCAAAAAGAAATGAAAGTTAATTTTTTGTGATTGATATGATTCAAAATTTGAGCTTATCTTGTACCTGTTGAATTGTTATGGTTAATATGGGGAAAAAGCACATTTATTCTTTCATATGCCCGTGTGGCAGAACAAGGAGCAGGACCCCATTGCATTAGGAGCTCAGGTATATGTGTGGAAAGGTGATGGTTTGGTTTGGATTTGCATGCAGGAAAAAGCTTCTGACAACTATTTTGGTATTTTTTCCAATGCTTGGTAAAATCTGGAGCAGAATGTTGAGTAACAACCCAGCTGGTAGCTATGTTGAGTGCGCTCATAAGGTGAAAAGTGTTTTCAAAAACCTCTGCAGGAAGTGGATTTCCCCCTTTGACTCTTGTTATAAATAAAAGGGGGAGATAAAGTTTATATATCAAGAGCCATTCTGCAGCTTTCAAGCTTCCATGAGCGGCCACACCAAGATTCTTTGGCACCCTGGTCCAATTAGAGGGAATGGGTGTCCATTCAATCAAGTTTTGGATTTCATTCAGAGTTTGTGAGTCAAATGTAAATGTTGGAATCATTTTTCCATCAACCCTTTCAGACTGAAAATCAGAGATAGTGATGCTTGATATTGGAACATAGTCCAAATCATCATTATATTGATTTCTGGTTCCTGAGGTGTGGAGAAAGTTGGCACTCCTTTCTAAATAGGGAGTGGTGGTATTTTTCTGATTGTTGGAAATATTTTTGCAGCAAGTTTTGGGTATTCTCTGAAGATCTGGAATGGCCTCCCTCCTCAGATATCTCACCTCTCTTGAGTCAAGGTCTTTATTTAATATGTAATCTTCATTTTCACTTTCACTTCTTGAGAGTGTTTCACTACTGTAAAAAATTCCTTTTTGCTCTTGTTCTTCTTCCATTTTGAATCCGGCAGGCAGAGTTTATTTGTGGAATGATCTTTCAAAGCTCCAAGGACCATATTTTGCATCAAATCAAGATTTATCATCTTGGTTGCATCCCAATAAGGCAGCTCTTCAAGGATTGAATATCTCAAACCTGTTTTTCAAAAGACTTCCTCACGTGAATTAATTGAGGGTGCCTGAAGCCATTTCTGGACACTTTCCTTGTGTTCCTTCAAGTTGCAATTTGGGAACAGGAATGGCTGAACAACATCCATTTGTGATTTCTCAATATGGCAGAAATTAAAAAACATGGTTCCTGCATGACTTGTGAAACCAGTGAGCTTCCTCATAGCTACAACATCAGCAATTACAGTCAAAATGGCAACTCTGATGAAGGATCCATTTGTATTTAGAGCTGTTTTTTAGAATAAAAGACCATTCCAAAGACCTTTTAGTTCTTCAAAAAGGGGTTGTAGTAGATATTTCAACTGGGGTCCAGTAGGCTCCTTGGGTCCAGGTATGATTCCAGCAATATATAAATTTTCTCTTCTGTGATGTTTTTCAGGAGGAATATTGAGAAAAACCAAGACTATTTACCCCAAGCTTACATGCCTGCTTGATTTTCCAAATGCATTGAACCAATAAACATAAAGTGTAGAAGCCAAATGTTCCTTTTTTGAAAGGAAGCATCCTGATTCACCAATTCCTTTGAATTTTTTTGAAACAAAACCATCCCAAATGTTGGTCATGATATCCCTTGGTGATCTTTCCAGGTGAGCAGAAAGATCCTTTTCACTTCTATTGCGTTGCAAAAACCTTGGTAGCCATGCCTTAAGAGGTTGTTACACAAATGTTTTTGTAGGGGAGAACTGTGATTCAATAATTTCTTTCATTTTTGGATTTTTGTTTGATGATTTCTTCATTTTCCCAATTGATTCTGTACATGCTGGAATGGATTGGCCATAATTGAGATGTCCCGTACACTTTATTTCTTCATTCTTGATGTCCTTCACCAATGCAGGGAGAAAGAAACATTCTGGACAGCAAGCAAATATATTCAAGGTGGGGTTGAAATTAAGGTATTCAAAAACAGTATCCATTTTTAGGGGTTTTGTTAATTGAATATTTGGAGTGTGATTTAGAATGGTCTGCTTGTGCAAATTCAATGAAAACAACAGAAATCTGGATGCATCCCTGCTGATACAATGTTCAAGATTCAAAATAGCCAATATCACTAGAGAGAGCACAAATGGTCTTTCATTGAGTCTCCAAGGGATTAAAGAATACTTTGATTTATCAAAGATGACTGAATCTGAATGAGAGTCAGACAAATGAAAAGCTGAAGCAGAGGTGCTCTGTAATTTTTTTGGTTCTGATGAACTTGGTGCACTGAAGGAAACTTTAAAGTATTTCTGATTTGATTGATCCCTGGGTGGAGTTATTTTGGTTTTTTCTCTTCTTGCTATGTGATGTTGATACTGGGCAGTTGAAAAAGCCAACCCAGGTCTCATTCCATGAATTGTCATGTGGGTCTTGGAATTAAAATCATCACATTGGCAGATGATGTGCTTGTTTTGTGATGGTGACATGCTAATAAATAGTTCTTACTAGTGTTGGGTATATTTTCCTTCCAAATGGTAATACAAAAAGTCTTAATGGGGGATGAAAGTAGACAAAGTAGAAATCTTATATAGAAGTGTCCTGATGCATTGAAGTGAACAATTTTATCTCAAAATTGTAACCAAAATCAAGTGGATGAGTCTTGGAACTCATCAAGCCGGGGTTTTGGTGCTGGTTTGAAACGTGTTTCACAAGAAGCTTCAAAATTTTAAATCACAAATTTTTATCCAGAATTACAAAAAATAGGACAGAAAACAAATCATAGTGTTTGAATTGTTGCACCAGTAATATAAGCCCCTCTTGGAAGATTGAAGAATTGGTCTCCATTGAGATGAGAATTCAGCCAGTATTCACTGAAGTCAAGCACAATGAACTTAGCAAGCTCAAATCTTTTTACACAGCAAAGAATAAATCCATCTGCAGAAACAAAAGTGTTTTGAGTTATGGAGAAGATGTATGTGTTGGTTCTTTTCCATATGGGTTCATCAATGTTGTTGGCTTCAAGTTCATTCAGCTTGGAAACAATGGAAATGAGTTCCAGGCAACTGGAGGATGGGAAATTTTTGTAATCACTATGACTCAAAAGAATCCCACAAATTCCTGAAACACAATAAGCAGCCGAGAGGGAATAACATGGTCTTGAAGTGTACTCCTTGGGAAGTTGATCAAATTGCAAGGTATAACACTGAAGAGATTGTTCTGACCGATTGATTTTTCACCTGGCCTTTAATATGGACAATGAAATCAATAGATGATAGATATTATCAACCAGCCTTTCCAGAGCCTTTAAATAAAGTTTGATGCTTCTTTCATTGGATGATGCAGTGGAATCAGTGATTTTGGAAGTGGTGCTATGGCTTGTAAGACATTTTATGAAATACTGAATCATTGCCATTGCTTTGGCCAATTCATCATTGGGGTGGTTGGGGCTTCATATGATGGTAAAGGTGTGATATCCTTAGAAACCAGTGCAATGGAATGGAAAAAGATTTTTGCCCAATTTTACTGTTGATGCTCTGTTGGATGGAACAAAATATTGAGCAGCGTAATTGATTCATGAACCAGTAAATTTGATGGAGTAGTGTGATGTTCTATTTTGGGAATGTTCCAAACATCTGGTTTCAAGAGTGGTTTGTTCAAAAATGGCTTGAAAACATTGATTCCTGATTTCAATCAAAAAAAAAAAATCAAATCAACATCTCAAAGATTTGATTAACAAATAAAGGCTCAAAAGACCATCATCCAGCATTTTCTTCAACCACTGTTTGATACCAGTGTTAGTCAGTATACGGAATTGAATCATTGATGGCATGGTATCAGTGTAGATGCTCATTGGCTGGAGTTTATTTATTTGCATGGTGTGAAGCTTGACTACAGATTCATGTGCCATGGAATAAGCATCATAGAGGAGTGTGGAAGAGTACAGTTGAATTATAGGAAGGATTGCCTTGGTGTGTTTCAGGAATATGGTGGATGCATTGGATTGTTGGCTAGTTTGGCCTTCAGAAGATCCTGGCAGTGTGGCAGATAGAGTATTGACTGTTGGAGGTGGACGGGGTTGAGAATTGCATGCAGATTGGAACTGGGGATGTTGGTTTGTTTGTTTTTCAGAAGTTGGTGTTGGTATTTACAACAACGGTTCAGATGTTTAAGGGGGAATGGGTTGATGCCGGGGCTGATGGGGGAATTCACCAGGAGGTTGGAGCATATCAGGATAAATGGTTCCAGGTGGTGGGGGTGGGCAATGCTCATTTGTGGTAGAGCTTTGAAAGTTGGATGGGAAGGATGCCTCAAAATCAAACAATTGGAAACTAGGTTTGGGATTGTCATCTGTTGGAATCTGCTGGCTTTCAGGCAAAATGATATCATCATTTTTCGCACTGGAATTTGATGTGAAACAATTCCGTCTTTTGGAAGGCGGGAGAGTATATTTGTATTGATGAGAGAGTTTAGATAGCAGATTTCCAGACCCTATCTTCACCTGATCTTCAACTGGCAGATCTTGACCACTTGACAAAACTTTGAAAATCAAGAATTATTGGTTAAAATCATAGGATGATTGGAGGGAAATGGATTTCAACAAATGTGCTGACCACTATTGGATTCATCAATGGCATCCATAGCCTTTTGTGCATGGTCAAAAACCGTCTTGGGCAAGGTCTTGTCATTGTGGGATTTTTCAAAGTGGTGTTGCATTTGTTCAATGTTTTTAAGAAAATCTGACTGGGGAACTACGGAGATCACCAACTCATGTAGGAAGGTCCCTGTCATTGGTGAAGGTGGGGGGGGCTGAAAAAGGTTCAAGATTGGATCTTTGTTGTGCTTATGGTTGTGGCCAGTGGGGTGCAGGAAGGTTGGTAGACGTTGGATTGTGTTGGGCTGTTGATGATGGTGGTTGGGATGTTTCATTAACCAAAAGTGGCATGGTAGGTGGGAAGATTGGATTTGATGATGGATTCAAATGAGCGGTGTTGGGTGCATTAAAGATCTCAACTGATTCAAATGTTAAAAAGTCTATGAATGATGAATTACCAGCAAAAAGGGCAGTCCATGTTACATGACCTGGGTTAATTTCTGGGATTTGGGTTGAGTAACCTGGCTGGGCAAGGTCACTAGCTAGGAGATCATTTGTTTCAGGGTCAAATAGATCATATAGGTGAGGAGAGGGATTTCTATTGTTGGGGGGAAAGGATATTGCTCAACTCACAAGCGCCTTATATAATAAATATATGGCACGCAGGAAAGGGTGTAAATTTTGATGAGGAAGGGATGGGAGATCCACTGGATCCTGGTATTTAAGTAAAACATGGGAAGAAATTGAAGAAAAAAAAACTGTATTTTGTGGGAAAACAGATTTACAGGAAAGCATGTAGAATATGCATGTTTATGATTCACACAAGTCACATCTGAGCATGCAATTCATTGTGACTGATCAATTGTGATATTGTCATGGTGACAACAAAAAATTTACATGTGTGGAGCATTTTTTAATAGAAAAAAGGTGTGGCAATCAAGATAGATGAAAAAACTAACATCTGGATGAAGAAGAAAGCCAATTGATAGCAATTTCCTCCCTTGCACTATGTGCACCAAAATTTCCTGAACCTGTTACTTGTGCCTTCCTGAAAACCTCAGCCAGGTTTTTGTTAATTTAGACTGAGATTCCTAAGCGTGTGAAAGGACTTCCAGGGGGACCCAGTGATTGGAATGTCTGATGGAACAGATAATTTGATGCCCAGATTACATCAGTCCAACCATTGTTTCATTTAAAGTCAATATAAGTCTGAATCCCAGGAAAGACAAATTGTCCATATTGAACATCAAAGCCCTGGTGTCTATGGGCAGGTTCCCCTGTCTCCTGAAAAATACCACAGAAGCCACCATAAGCCATACCACTGATGTTGCTATCAACATGGGCTGAATTATAAAATTCATTCCAAGTGGCAGTTAAATTTCCAGAAAAAACTTCTTCACCGGCAGACCCATATTCTCTAGATGCAAATCCAAAAAAGTCCAATGTCCACAAAATCAAGGCTTTTTTCTTACAATTGGCACAGGCTCATACTTGATGAAGCAAAGTAAGCAGTTTAACTAATATTCAGTTCATCTATGAAAAATCATATTGATCCTGGTAATTTTGAAGTGAAATAAGGACCAATGAATCAAAAACACAGATTGCAATATATCCCCTCAAGGCTTCAAAACGTGTCGGTCTGACTGGAACTCCATTACAGAACAGTATTCATGATTTACTATCATTTCTCACATTTCTGTGCTGGACATTGGAATTTTTTTGCAAAGCAAAAATTCTCTTGTGATGATGGAGTATGTTTCCGGAACTAAATTGGAGCTTGTGAATGCATGCAATGCTATATTGTGCCCAAGAGGGCCCATGATACAGGAAATAGTTAATTTTTTTTGGCCAGGTATGCTTGATTATTTCTTTCTACCAATTATGGAGCACCCGTGAAGGACATATGAGAAATGTTGAATGAAGGAAATGTCCAGGATCCCCTTGCAGTTGCAAAGAAGAGGTCTTCCCAAGGGTTGTGGCAATAAGGGAAATGGCTTGGAGTGATTTTCCAAGTCCAATGTCATCCACAAGGATAGAGCCAAGTGGAGTATTGGGAATTGAGAGTGGATTGGAAACCAATATTATTTTTCAACTGACAATATGCTCCAAACAAAAATCCATTAGAGGGCATTATCTTCCACAGTGATTTTGAGGATTCTGAAGAGGAATTTTCTCAATAGAGGAGATAGGCCAGTCCCTGTTCTTGATGTGGCAGAATCTTTGTCTGAATAATAGCCTGTGGGGGAGTTTGGTGATTGGAGGGAGTTATTACAAGCTTTCTTGAACTGAAATCATTTGCCAAAATACAAATTGATATCAAGGGGGATATTTATTATAGACTAAGGCCTTGTGGAAGTTTAGGGTTGACCATCTTCTGTCATGATCTTGGTCTTTGTTATTTTAAGGCTTTCCCTTGTCGCAGCTGTCAATGTGGCCAACCAAGAAGGGTTTTACACTTGGAGTGCTTTATTCTCTGATATATGTGGATTCTCTTAATATTTAGTGCCATCTTCTCTGATAATGAAGTTTATTGGTTTTCTGCTTTTTCCTATTCTTGCACCCACTTGTATTTGATGGTCTATAACTTTGACCAGTTTGGAAAAGGAATCTGACCTTCATTCAAGTTGTGTTTAGTGATGATGTGTCACTTGGCCAAATAAAACTTCCTTGGTGTCAGAGCATATGGCTGGGTCATTGAACTGTGCTGCCAGCTCAAAATAACCATTTTCATCACACCACTTCTGCCTTCTTTCAGAAAGCTGTGATTTATTTTGAATAAAATGAGTGGCCCTTCATCAATTCAGAATGCTATCAGCAAATTTCACTCACTCTTTTCCTTGTCTTGAGGGCATGTGCCTTGGCTTTCTGATTCTCCAAAGCCTGTTCACCAGACTTTGCACCAGCTTCCATTGAGACTGCAGGTGTGAAAAATACCTTTCAAGGATAACTGACATAACTGCATGAGTGGCATGATTGGGGGACCACAGGCACCTATTGTATTCCCCCAAATGCAGGGCCATGTCAAGTGTCCTGAAAAACAGCAGGTCCATGAGCTGGTTGAATGGATGCTTCCATGAACTTTGCCAATCAAATGTGAAAGGTGTTAGCCCAAGCTCCCGGATTTGGGTTTGGACCCAACTTTTGTATGCTTTTGTGTTGTTATTGATTGTTGCAGGGGCTGTTGGTGTAGGCTGAATGAAACTGAGACTCTTTGAACGTTGAACTGCAAGGTCCCTCTCATCTTGTAGTGGTGGTGCAGGGAGGTTTTGGAGGTCAGTTACTTCCACATCCATGAGGAGCCTGGCATGTTGATGGACAATTGTCTTAATTATTTCACTTCCATTTGGAAGCTCTCCTCTAAGTTCCTTCATCCTCTCTTTTTGGGTTTGAAGTTTGGCTGATTGGGCTTCTTTCCTCCAAATTCTTTGATGTTGATGTGTTCTAGAGTCTGCAGCATAATCCTCAGCTTTGACCCGGTCCACTAAAGGTTTTGACATCACAGTCAATTGTTCTTTCCAACAACCAGGCATACACTACAAAGAAACTTGCCCTGATCATTTGATAAATGTTCATCTTGAATTTGAATGTTGTTCATTGATTGTGCTAAAATCCAAAATAATAATTAGAAAGTGAAATAATGCACAAGATTTTCGTTAAACCGATGGCTCACATTGATTTGGTTCATCAGGCATTGCTTCTTCTGGTGCTTGTGTTGCAAAAATTGA
Organism: Puccinia polysora; assembly: GCA_025617555.3. Taxonomy (NCBI): domain Eukaryota; kingdom Fungi; phylum Basidiomycota; class Pucciniomycetes; order Pucciniales; family Pucciniaceae; genus Puccinia; species Puccinia polysora. Next base: position 61,790,310 of record CM062618.1, read on the forward strand.
ATTATGGGTCTCATTTGCATGAGGAAGATCTTGCAACTTCACAGCTCCAGCAGCATGTGAGGTGGTGAAAGGTGTGGCTCTCCATTCAGGGGCTCTTCCAGTGAATATAAGCTGAGGAGTACCCGTGGGGTATTGTTCACTTGCACTGGTAGTAAATGGCACTTCTTGGTGTGTTCTTCCTGGAATTTGTGATTGAATGCTGCCTGGGACTTTTATATGGACTGCAGCTTCTTGAGCCCTAGAAATGTTTTCCTCAAGTCAGGCCACATCTATTTACCAATTCAAAATCAATTAAATAATTGGATAATATTTCTTCCTGTGATTATTTTCTTACCTCTTAAACCTGGAGCCCATATTACTCTCCTCTGGCTTGAATCCTGTGCTAATGCACCCACACTGAATATGGAGTGTAATTGTGCAACTTCCACAGATATATCTGTGTTAGATCCTAATGATGAGCTCTTGAACAACTGCTTGAACATTGAAAATAATCACCTGGGCTAATTTCCCTTTGATTTCCTTTGTTCATCCTTGCAATAGGAGATGATAATTCTTCTTCTAACACATGGGCTATGGATTAGATTCATTGTGGTCTAGATAATGACATATGAAATTGCAGGGGAAAAAAATACCTTCTCCACTCTCTTCCAGATATTCAAAAAGGCCTTTCTTGGGAATCCTGAGGAAATCATCTAATTCAAAATATCTCAAAGACTTTAATTGATGATTCTTTGAATAACCTCATTTTATGAATATTTACCGTAATTTCCCTAAGAGAAAACATTCTTATGTCAAGTTGGAAATACATCTTCTGCAAGTCTCTTGGATCTCAATTGAGATCCTGATTGTACAGGAAGATTTATTCTAGGAGGTTCTGAGATCCTCCAATGGTGGCCAACATTATTTTTCTAAGTCCTTGAAGGCTGATTGCTGCTTCCCCCTAAAAAATGAAACATGCTACCAATCAGCTTTTTTTCCTCTTTCTAGATTTCAAATCAAACTTTTACCTTTTTTCCAAAGTCCAATTTGAATTTCTCTATCAAAATCTTGAAGCCTCCTGGAAATTATCTTTGATATCTCCCCAGCAGCAGCTTTAGATGATTTTGTCAGCAGCCAGTAAATCATTGACTAAACAGGTAATTTACCTTCCATCTTCCAATTCTCTGGTCGCTGGGATTTTTTCCCCAGTGTGTAATTGCTCTGTCTATTCTTGTTCTCACACCCTAAAATAAATTTTTCTCACCATGGGGCTTTCTGGCAACATTATTAATGCAAAGCTAGAATTTAAACCATGCAATTCACATTGATCCCCACTCTCAAACCCTTCCATATTTCCCAGTTCTCCAGCCACATGCCTTGGATTGTCCTGTGATTTAGAAGCACCATCATGGACATTTGAACTTTTTCTTATTTTGTCTGAATTTGGGCTTATCACTTAGGTATGAATTTAAAAAGAAATCACTATTACTGTTGTCAGCAATAATATCAATTCATCACATACTTTCAACATTTTTGGTGTTGTCATCAATTGGTTCCCAACCTTCTCCATCACAAAGTATCAGGGTACTTGTCTCAAATCCTTTTCCACTGTCAGATTTTTGATTATCCCAGATATTATGTGATTTTTATGAAAAACTGGAGAGTCCTCAATTGGTCATAAATAAGCCATTTTGCCCATACACATAATTTTCAAAATAACATGTTACTCACCCTGGGAATTCAATCTTCCATGCAAAAAATCCCAATTTTCCTGCACTGTTTGGAAGAGATGCAGCCTGATTGATTCTTCCAACTCACTTCCCCTGGATGAATCTCTCCAACCCAAACCAGAACTCTCCCAAACACCAGGGACATTTCTCAAACCTGTTGGGATTATCATATAACGCACATTGCTGGAAATGGATTCACTAGGGCTGCTATCATGCAATTCAGCAACAGGGGGCCTTAATGATCTCTTGACAATTGAGCTGGTTGATCTCTGATAAGACTTATCCTTCTTTCCCCCAGAAATTTCACTCTCAGTGCCTGACTCTATATTTAATATTAAAAAGAATTTCCCATTGAATTTCTGAAGTGTGTTACATTTCTGAAATAACTTACAATCTGTGTCACCACTGGATGGCAAGCATGTGTTTTGAGCTGTGGAATAAAATTTTCAGTTCTATAATTTCAACTCAATGTTTGAGATCAAACACACCTATGATATCAATATTCCCACCTAGAATCTGTGTCATGAGAACATCCGCAGATTATCCCCCTGAACTTGATTCTCCAATTGAACAAGGATCTTCAAGTGTGTCATGTTTTTTTTCTTTTTGGCCCCTGATAGTGTTTCCAAAGATTGTGGTGGGTTTTCTTCCATGCCTAATTTGAAAATTTTAATAAGTCAAATCAAAATGCCTTCCAAAGATTAGAAGTCACAAATAATTTCCACATACCTGTTGAAATTATTGTTGGTATGGTTTTTCTCAATGCCTCAGATGCAGAAAATTCAGATGAAGCCACTATGAAAAAACATTTTGTAAATGTGAAGGATTCTAAGAACATTGTCCTGCTTCAATCAAAAGTATTGCTAGTCTCTCTTCTTGTTTCAAGCAGGTTTACTAGTCTCTCTTTTCAAAAGAATTTTAACCAATTATCATTCATTTTGTTTGCTTCAAGTACAATTAGATACACCAAACTTCATCTTCCTTATCCAAATTTTGTTCCAAGGCAATGCCCTCAGAGGTCACTCCTGGGGCTGCAAAATTATTTGCATCGGCACCATGCAATTCCATTTGCTTTGTTGAGGGGAAAGTGTTGAGCTGAGCAAATGCAGAGTTGAGAATTGAATAGAAGGATCAGATTTCATATAGACCAGTCAGAGAGAAAAAGATTTCAAAGACAAAATAACTCACCTGAGGAAATGCAGAGTTGAGAATGGAATAGAAGGATGAGGAGAGAAAAGATCCTTCCACCACTCTCAAGCTCTGTCCTCAGGTGAACACAATGACAGCAGTGTCACATTATATGTGACATGGTTAGTGGACATCTGTGAGTTTGGAATGTAGCGCGCGCGTGTGTGATGGTGAAGTAGAAACTGAAAGAGAGGGGATGTGGTGAGAGTGTCACACTAAGATGGAAGACCAGACTGAGAATACATAGGAATATGAAATGAATAAAGAGAGAGAAAAGGTAGACAAATTGGAGAAGGAAAAAAATAAAGAAAGATAGAAAGCAATGGAGAACATAAGAAGAAACTACATGGGATTTATGATGGAAAGGAAGTAATCCCAACACCCCCCCTTGCTAACCACCCGCGGTGAGGCCAAAAAGAATTTGATGAGTTTTGAGGAGAACCCGAGGTAGCGGCTTGGTTAGCATATCTGCAATCATGTGTTTGGTTCCTACATGACTGACTGTGAAAACACCCCGGGCCACGCATTCTCAAATGAAGTGATGCCGCACGTAGATGTGCTTTGTGCAAGGATGGTGTTCAGGGTTTTTTGCTAAAGCCCCGGCACCCTTTTTGTCAACATGGAGAGGAACAGGGCTGGATTCACGGATCCGGAGTTCCACCAGTACGTTTCGCAGCAATAGCCCTTCTTTGCAGCAATCCAAGAGAGCCGTATACTATGCTTCTGAGCTTGATAGCGAAACCGTTGGCTGCTTCTTGGACCACCAGGAGATAGCGCCGGCACAAACCCAAAAGGTATATCCTGAGACAGAGCAACAATTGTCACAATCCTCAGCCCAGTCCGAGTCCGAGTAGCCCGCCAGAGTTAAGTGCAAGCCCCCAAGGGTCAGGCGCATATCCTTGGTGGCGAGTAGATATTGAAGAATGCAAAGAGCGGCTTCCCAATGGTTGACAGAGGGATCCTGAAGAAATTGGGAAAGCTTGTTTACCGCAAAAAAAATGTCTGGCCGAGTGCACTGGGAGATCCAGAGAAGAGAGCCAATGAGTTGGTTATACTGAGGGGGGGAAGGCAACACATCAGCCTTACGCTGTACCAAAGACTTGAAAGTCAGGCCTGTGGGGGAGGTGAAGGAGGTCAGGGAAGGTCCAAGAAATGTGGAGGAGACAGCGTTGATATAGTTCTCCTGTCCAATAGAAACTGTTCGTGCTTCACGATTATGCTGAATAGAGATGGAAAGGAACAGTGAAAGGTCTTTGTCAGACCCAATTGCAAAGCGCCTACCGATGTTGGCAATGAAGGGGATACAAAGTCCGGAGTCCCCACGACGGCCAGATCATCCACGTGAGCCTTGACTGCACCTACCAGGACGTCGCCACGGACTTTGAAGTACAGGGAAGGGTTGTAGGAAGACCTGGTGAGACCAAGGGAGAGGAGGGCGGAATTAAGCTCAAAGTTCCATTACCAAGGGGATTGTTTCAGGCCATAGATTGCCCTTGAGACTTTGCATACCCAGTCCGGGTGAACTGGGTCCTCGAAACCTGGCGGTTGAGACATGTAGATGGGTTCATTGAGGTGACCGTTGAGAAAGGCGGTTTTAAAATCAACCTGACGACCGACCCAATCCTTGTTGCCGAGGAGACTGAGAAGAAGCCGGAGTGTTTCAAGCCTGAGGGTTGGGGCAAAAACCTTGGAGAAATTGAGCCCGCAGACTTGGGTGAAACCCATGGCCACAAGACAAGCTTTGAGTTTGATGATTGACCCGTCAGCCTTGCGCTTCACCCTAAAAACCCACTTGCATCAAATAATCTTCCAACCCTTCGGAGGAGGTACAAGGACCCAGGTGTTCATGCCTCGCAGAGACAAAATCTCCTCATGAGCAGATAGCATCCACAGGGACCGGTGCGGGTTCTTCATCAACTGCTTCCAGGTTGTTGGAGCCAGCGTGTTATCCTTGACCGAGGCGGAGCGAGAAAAGTTAACAAAGCAAGATGGAGCACGGGAGGGCCTGGAGGAACGTTGCAGAGCAGGAGAAGATGGCCTTGATGGAGGTGAGGGGGAGATTCTAGTGGGTGAAACGGGGGCCAGGGTCTGAGAAAAAAAGGAATCTGGCGGGGGGGGGCGGGAGAGGCCAAGGGAGGAGAGGAGGGAGAGGATGGAGGGGAAAAGGAAAGCGGGGAAGGGAAAGAGGACGGGGTGGAAGAGGGAGAAAGGGGAGGGGTGAAAACGGAGCTGTTGGAGGCAGAAGATGACCTCAAGCGCGGAACAGAAGAAGAAGGGAGGAGATGGGCCGTGGGAGAGGCAGAGGGGTTTGGAAGCAGGGGCGGGGTGGAGGAGAGAAGAGGGGAGAGAAGGTTGGGGTTAGGGAAAGACATAGGAGAGGAGGGAGGACAAGGATTGACAATGGGAGAAGACAAGACCTCTGGCACGGAAGGGAGACTGGAAGCCGGAGACTTGACCGCCCAAGCAAAATTGACAGGAGCGGGTTGAGGAGACAAGATTGCGCAGGACTGATGGGAGGGGGGGTAAGGAAAAATGGTGTCATTGAAAATGAAATCCCTGGACTTGATTATTTTGCGACTGCCAAGGTCCAGAAGGCGGTAGCTGTTCCCGTCCAAGAGATAAGAGAGAAGGACGGCCCTACGGCCTTTTGGATTGAGTTTGGATCAGTTAGGTTCAGGAACCTTGTACCAAACAAGGCAACCAAAAGGGTGAAGATAAGATGGGGAAATACAGTTATGTTGAAGAATCGAGTTTGGAGACACAAAACCACGTGGCGTCTTGCAGGGATAGGAATTGAAAGCAAACAGAGAGTGTTGGAGTGCATCAGCCCAGTACAACTTTGGCAGATGGTAGGATGAGAGAGAATATTGTATCATATTCAGGATGTTTTGGTTGGACCTTTTGGCAACTCCATTCAATTGAGGGGAGTGGGGTGGTCCGGGCTTGTGGAAAACTCCTCTTGATGAAAGGAATTCCTGAAGGTTGCTGCTCATGTACTTGCTGCCTTTATTGGTATGCAGGGAAAGAACACAATAATGGAACTGTGTTTTGAAGAACAAGATGAGTGATTTGATGGAGGTAGCGGCGTCTGATTTGGACCGTAGGGGGTAGGCAAAGAGCGCTTTTGAGCAGTCATTGATGAAGGTGATGAAGTACTGGAAGCCTTCTCTGGAGTTTACCTCAAAACTGCATAGATCGGAATGTATAATTTCGCCCGGAGCATTAGAGTGATAGCTTAGCCTTGAGTGGAATGAGGTTCTTGACATTTTGGACTGGATGCACGTTGTGCACTGCTGGACCTCTAATTTGTTGTTGGATTTTGGAGTGATCCCAGCTGACTTGAGGAGCTTCTTAAGAAATTTCAGGTTGAGGTTAGAAAACCTACAATGGTATCCAAAAAGACTGTTGTCAGGGATGTTTGAACAGGTCGAAAGAGCTGATTCCCAATGGCTCACAAATTTACGCGGAAGGTAGTAAAGGTTCCCTTTTCTGTATCCTTGAAGGGTGACGGGGGAATGCTCATCTGGGATTTGACGTTGAAAAATCTCGCAACCGAAGGAGGTGAAAAAAACTTGATAACCAGCATCGCAGATACTTGCAATAGAAATGAGAGGCTCATGCAGGTTCTGCACCAGAAGGACCTTGATCATGCCGACCGGTAAAGACATGGATCCTTCTTTTGTCAAGGTTATGGGTGCTCCATTGGCTAATTGAATGGTGGTTGACTTTGGTTTTTGAGAGTTAAGTTGCCAGGCGTGAGGAGTCATGGAGAGTGAACAACCTGAGTCAAGATTGAAATCCGCATTCTCAGGCAAGTTTGTGTGAGCAAGGTTACAGGACGCATATCCTGCGTGAATCACAATTTCAGAATCAGAGAAATCGTCGTATGTGTTTTCATAGGTGTTTTGGTCTATTTTAGTCATGTTGGCTTTATGATTGCTCAAGGTTGCCGGTTTATTTTGGGTTCGCTGCTTGTTTTTTTTCGAGATAGCAAGAGCTTCAAGTACCTTGGGACATCTTGAGAAAGAGTGCCCCTTGGTTTTACAGTTGGTACAATAGTATATTTTTGGTTGGTTTTGCACGTTGTCATCTTGTCAATGTTGTGGTCTGTGATTACTCAACGTGGATTGTTTTTCAAAACTTGCAGCTTGAAAATCTTCGCTTCTGGTCTGTCTTCTCAAGTGTTTCTGTTTGAGAGCGTTAATGAGTTTAGATGATGGGACAGATTCCTCATTCATCATGCTTGATACGCATCCTAGCCAATTGTCTTGTAGTGATAGTTGGATGGCGGTAGATTGAAGATCATCAGCCGTAAGAGGATTGTTGGGTGTGATCAGAGAGGCAAGTTTCTTGCCGTACAAGGTGATTTCTGAGAGATGTGCAGTCATCTCTTTGTTGTTTAGTTTTGTAAGAAGGAGTTTCCTCAACCAGTACATTTGGCCGCCGGAGGAATTGTCTTGGTGGGCGTCTTGTAGGGCGTTCCACATTCCTATGGCACTTTCTTTGTGTTTTTGTATAAACTGAAAATTGGAGGGATTGATTGATCTTGATATGACAGAACACACAGCTAGGTTATCTTGGTTCCAGGTTTCCGGGTGAGCCTTGGATGTGTTGTTAGAGAGTAGATATCCTACGCCAGTCGCTTGGAAATGGATTTGTAGAATCATGGACCAGTCAAGATAGTTTGAATCAGATCCAGGAGAGCTGAGAGGGAGGAAAGAGGGCGTTTTGAGCACCGGGTGACCATTATGGTCGTCTTCCATGTTTAACAGATGTATCAACACAACTTGTGCCAGATCCTTCTATGACAAGTGGTTTTTTTTGCAGACTGGGTTATATGGCGCCTCTGGGCTCATAACCTGTTGAGCTGAGGAAATGCAGAGTTGAGAATGGAATAGAAGGATCAGATTTCATATAGACCAGTCAGAGATAAAAAGATTTCAAAGACAAAATAACTCACCTGAGGAAATGCAGGGTTGAGAATGGAATAGAAGGATGAGGAGAGAAAAGATCCTTCCACCACTCTCAAGCTCTGTCCTCAGGTGAACACAATGACAGCAGTGTCACCTTATATGTGACATGTTTAGTGGACATCTGTGAGTTTGTAATGTAGCGCGCGCGTGTGTGATGGTGAAGTAGAAACTGACAGAGAGGGGATGTGGTGAGAGTGTCACACTAAGATGGAAGACCAGACTGAGAATACATAGGAATATGAAATGAATAAAGAGAGAGAGAAAAGGTAGACAAATTGGAGAAGGAAAAAAATAAAGAAAGATAGAAAGAGATGGAGAAAATAAGAAGAAACTACATGGGATTTATGATGGAAAGGAAGTAATCCCAACAAAAAGACTTACCAATAACCTCTTTGTTCTTTCTGCGTTGGAATATTAATTTTTCTCTTCCTGCTGCTGCTTCAGCTTGTCTTTGTGCATTGTTTATTTCCCATTCAGAAGTAGTCACTCGTCCTAAAAAGTGAAGTGATAAATTTACAAGGAGGTATTTCTGCAAACATTTATTAATACCTACCTTGACTTTCAGATGGAGCCACTGGGGACCTTGGAGTGCGGACTAGGTCAAAATTGCATTATTAAATAAGCCTCAAAACATCTCTCCCATAAATAGGAGAACATACGACTTGTTGGATGAACATTTCCTGCCTTTGGTAGGCTCTTATTTGAAGACCACAACCCAGTTGACTCTTTTTTCCCCTGTGAGGCTAAAATTGGGAAAGAACCTGTACCAACAAAATTGTCAATGTTTTTCTGTGATTGATTCATGCCATTTTCAACCTGTGAAAAATTTGAACTTCCCACTTGGCCTATCAGCGTTATCAATACTCTTTTCCAATGAACTCATTGGCAAAGACTCTGAATATTGATGTGTAACTGGGTTATCTGTAACTTCAATCAAGCATTCATCTTTTGGATCTGGACCGCATGTGCTGTAATTGACACACAGATCAACTTTCCAAAGATGGAGTAAACTTTGAAAAATTAAAAGCGCATGAGCTTTACCAAAGTGAGTTTTAATACCACAAGGAAACTCACAATCAGTGGGACTTTTGGACATGAGATGAGAATAGATCTCCAATAGTAAAAATTCCATTGTAAATTGTTTGGAAGTGAAGAGAGGAGGATATAGAGGATGCCAAACAACCAAGGATGAACCTATTTATATTTTTGGAAATCCTGAAATCTACATTTCTTTGATTGAAGATCAAGTATGAAGCAATGCCATTCTTGGTGATTGGAGCCAATCTGAAATGCATGATTTTTCACAAATCAATACCCATATAGTAAAATAAACATTTTTCAAGTCCCAATGCTGATTTTTCTCAATGGAAATGAAAAAATGTGCGTTGGTGGCTATTTCCCCTGATTCCTGGGCAGGTTGACCTATTTATTTTGGATTTTGTTTGTAAATTTGTGCCAAGTCATACCATTATGAAACACATCAATACAAATCCAAGGGCACTCATAAACATCAATGTGCAAAATTCAGAAATTGGCATATCATGCTTGTTCTACATATCAATTATTACTTCAAAGCCAATCCATGTGATTTATATTGTCAAAAATCTTGCAGCAAAAACTGCACTGCATTGCTGTAATGAATGAGGGAAAAGCATAACAAAGTTTCTGGGAGTTGAACCAACATTTAGCCATTGCATGTGGGTTTCTAGAACTGTTGAGCTAGACTGCTTAGTGCAAGGTGTACATCAAAAAATTTTTAGCATGTTCTTTTCAATGCCTTAAAGTATCTACCACTTTCTTGACAAATTTGGCAATTTTTTGAGGCATTCAAGGTTGGATAGCTGTAAAAAATTTGACTTTTCTTCCTTGTTGCAATAAATCAGGCCAACACAACAGTTATCCAGCTGTTAGGGAGCGGGAAACACCTTTGTTTCTTCCATGAATCCCTGCTCAATAACAATTGGGACTGGCCCAAACATGGCAAGAAAATAGTAATGGGATCATTTTGAGTTCAAAAAGAGAAGAAGAAAAATCCAACCAATTTGAATGAATGTATTTCAAGCTTGATTGAGCAGACAATAGTGGCTTGATGGGATAAATCCTCAATAAGTCCATGTCTCAAGTGGACGTATCAAGACAGTGGTACATTCTCTAAAGCCTCATTTGAATTTTGTAGCTTTCAAAGTCAATTCCATAGTGTTGTGATGTACACCTTGCTCAAAGCATTTTTAACTCAATGGTTAGAGCAAGCCACATGCAATCCGTCAATGTGGGTGGGATTCCCACTGACTGCATTTGACTTTTCCCCATCATTACAGATGACATACAATATGAAAACATGATACCCCATTTATTTTATCATTTTAGATTTTAAATTATTCCCACACTTTCTGATCAAAGTTTCCAATCAGAATGAATATTGGCATGTTACCCACAAACCCCAATGAAAATTTGGAGACCAAGTGCCAGTTTCCATCAACAAAAGTGTCATGAAGGATAACCTATTTTTTATAAATGAACCAGCTGTCAAACCAGTTGAAAGGCTGGAAAAACCATGGTGAAAATTGTGATACAGAATTGGTAATTCCAAAAAAAATAAGTGCAAAATGAACTGGAAAATATTAGTTGTTTTATAAACACTGACATTAATCAGAATGAAACTGGCAATTGAATAAAACAATGATCATAAAAATTTGAGCCGGGATATCAAAATACACTATCTTTTATTGCAAATTTTTATTTGATGGGGAATTTGAAGTGAGTTCCAGTTGAATCAACATGAACATCCAAGTGAGTTCAGTTTTTTTTCATTGGGGAATTCAAAGTGAAATTCATTTTCCACCATGGTGAATACAATGGGAATCATATTTTCTTTTTGATGTAAAATGAGGTGAACTCAAGAATATTCATTGGTGAATAGAAGTTACCTCTGAATTGAATCAATGGGCCAGGAAATGTGACTAGATGGTGACATGAAGTCACTGGCCAGCCAGAGACCCCAATTTGACCCTGGTTTCTCCCATCCTACATCGGTTTTTTTTGTTCCATTTACTTCAACTCAATCAATCTTCTGCATGAAAGGAACTAACATGTTTAAACCACAAAAACCACCTATCTTAAATAGTTTTCTCTTTTCAGGGTTTATTGTATGCTTTTTCAATACTCACCTGAGGAGATGCCTTAGTTTCCTTTATTTTGCATGCATTCTTTTATACACATTCTTTATTTAGGAGGCTTTCTGTGCTCAAATTTCTATCATTCTGGTGGGGTTTTCTTTTTTCAAAAGATTATCTTTACTCATAATTTCAAAAAAAAACCTTCTATTTCTGTCACTACAACCACTCCAATATGAACCTATGTTCATGTCACACGACCACCCCACTTACAATAGGGCAATCTTGGATGATCCTGGGCGCAAAAGGAAAACTGAGTGCAAGGGCAAGTGCAAGGTAGCAAGGGCTAACTGCAAAGTGCAAACTTAGGGTGGATTAATTTAACACACAGCAAGAGGGATGAATGTTCCAATGGAAGGAAACCAAACCCAAGTCCAATGTGATGACTGGATTTAGCAAATGCAACCAAGTATGAAATTAAATAACTGAGGAAACAACCCCCACTCAAGCAGAGTAGCCTTTATAAGGTAATCAAAAATGACAAGATAAAAGCTGATGGATGGTAAACTACAGTTTTGAGCAATGAGGAAATGAATGACATGGACAGAGTACAAAATCAAATGACAGTATGAACATTCCCAAGTTCTTAGCATAAGTGTGAGACAATAGGGGATGAATAAAATGGGATGAAACAGTTGAGACATGAGGGAATGACGTCAGAAGCAATGCAAATATGAAGATTTAGTTTATTAAGGGTAAGGGACTAGTCCATGTGCAAACTAAACAGTTAAGATGGCTTGACTAGCATGATTGCAAACTAGTGAGAGCATGTGACTGGAAATGGGAACACAAGGCTTATTGATACCCAGGGTGAAAAGGTGGAGCCCAAATGGATGGTCAACCAAGGTAGAGTTGACTGCAAGGCTTGCAAGTAGATGCTGAGTCAGTTGTCAAGAATGGAAGTTTGTCATGCAAGCCAGAGTTGAGAAGCGGAAGGCACAATTGATGTTGTACTTCTAGTTTTTCACGCTTATGGCTTGAGGTAGATGGTACTGAGGAAAAGGCTATGTCAAAGTGGGAGGACAATAACCCTTAAACTTGAAGCATGAAAGTTTCCCAGATATAAAGACGCAAGCTCCTGCAAGCTTCCAGACATTTTTCCCATTAATTCCAAAGTCATTAAAATTAATGTATACCCATGTATACCCATTACTTATTACTTCTTCTCTTTAAATAGATTCATAACTAATTATGTTTTCATTGTCATTCCGCCATTGCAAATACTTCATTCAACAAAACAAGAAATGTGTGCCTATTAAAGTTACACAAGGTATCCAAGAAAAGTGCAAACAATGCCGTTTGGAAAAGTTGCTTGCACATTTCCTATAAGTAGCAAGCCGGTCGTAGATGTCCCAGAAGCATCCGGAAGGGAGGTGCAAATTCAAAGGTCCGTGCCAAAAGTCAATTATCATATACTGCCAGTGCGGGAGATTGAGTTCTTAGGTATTTGAAACCCTGGTAAGCCAAGGCTTAGAGACTAACAATAAGTAAAAAATAAAGGAAATAGAAATGGAAATAATATAATCCTTTTTGATGTAGTACTTCCACAATTCCAAAAATATACCACTAATATGCCTCCGCCGCCACCACCATATACTAGGTCAATTGTGTTGGAATTGCAAAGTGAAAACCAAGGAAACGCAGACGATCAAAGAGTTGAGGAAAGAAGGAATGGCTGAACCAGACCAAAGGGAGGAAAACAAAGAGGAAGGAAATGGAATAGAAGGAAGGATTGGGATGGAACAGGAGATGGAGCAATGGGATGGAACAGGAGATGGAGCAACGGGATGGAATGGAAAGGGATGAGGTGGAAGGCCAAAATGAGGGGAACCAAGTTGCAGTTGAAGGGCCAATCAAAACAAATGCAAGAAAATTGACTGGCAATGTGGGAGAAGGTTCTTCAAGGGGCCAAAGGAAGAGAGCTCACAAGGAATTCATGGAGGAAGGTGGATGGAATACCCAACCAAAGACGGTTTGGACTGCAAAGTGCAAGGAAATATTTGAGAGACATCTGGTGACAAAAGTGATGATCTTGCAAAGATTGTCTTCTTTGGTGGAAGAAAAAGATTTGGAAGAGTTTAGGTTGATGGTAGAGGAATTTAATGAGAATTGGGAGGAAGTGGGAAGAGAAATAAAGGATAATTTTTAGAAATGAATTTTGTCATTATATATATTATTATTATTATTTCTATGATTTTATTATTTTATTATATATATATTTTAAAATAAAATAGGATTCTGAGAAAGGAAAAGGAAATGAAATAGGGAAATGGGATGAGATTAATGGGAAGGAATGGGATGGAAGTGTGGAATGGGATGGGAGCTACAATTGGCAAGGTTTGCAAGCATAACTTGCATGGAATTCTTGAACCAAATTGGGAAAGTTGCAAAGGTAGTGGGCTGGTTCCCACAAGGTGCTATATTTGTTGGATTGGAAGCCAGTCCATTCAACAAGGTATTGAAGTTTTCCTTTGCATAACCTGGAATCCAGGAAATGGCTTACTTCCCACTCTAACTGATTGTGGACTTGGACTGGTTCAGGAGGAGGATGAGTCTTGCCTGGGTATAGTACTTGAGCTGGCTCTAGGAGAGACACATGAAAGACCGGGTGGAAAAATTTCCATTTTTCAGGTAAGGTAATTTTAAAGGCATTAGGTGAGATGACTGATTCAAATTTGAAGGGGCCAAGCTTTCTTTCAGAAAGTTTACAAGTTGGGCAAGTACTGCAAATATTGCAAGCATTGAGCCATACCCAATCTCCTCCTGCAAAGGTTGGGGCCAAAGTGCAAAGCCAATCTGCTTGTTCCTTGTGGCGCTGGTTTGCTTCTTGAAGGTTGATTCAAACTTGCAATTGAAGGGATTGGATGTGGTTAAGGTAATTGGTAGCAGGTTGAAAAGGTGCTACGTGAAGGGAAGAGAAAGTTGGATTGCTACCCCAAAGAGTCTGGAAGGGTGACTGTTTGGTGGAGGAATGAGTGGAGTTGTTGTAGGTAAATTTGGCTAATGGGAGCCATTGTGACCAGTCGTCCTGTTGGTAGGAGACATACATTCAAAGATACTGTTTGAGGATCTGATTGATTTGTTTGGTTTTCCCATACATTTCTGGGTGGTAAGCTGTTGATGGATTGCGAGTGATCTTCAAATGTTGACACAGCAAGTTCCAGAAGCTAGAGAAAAACAGAGATCCGCAATCACTAATTATATTATCAGGGAGACCATGCTTTGAGAATACATATTCTATAAATAAATTAGATAATTCTTCAGAAGAGGCTGTCACATTACTGCAAAGAAATAAAGCCATTTTTGAGAAGCAATCTACTACTACTAAAATAGCATCATAACCACTAGAAATAGGTAATTGCAATATTAAATCCATAGAAAGGAAGTGCCAACGAATTGGCAGAAGTGGAAGTGGCTGAAGTAGCCCATAATTCCGGTGTTTTGAGGACTTTTTCCAATTGCAATCATAGCACGTGTTAACATAGTCTTTTATTTCATTGGTCATACCAGGCCAATAGAATTCTTCTGTGATCAATTGGTAGGTTTTATCCTGCCCATAATGACCAGCAAGCAGAGAATTATGCCTTGAATCAAAGATATCTAACTTAATGCAAGGATTATCTGGTACTACTATATGATTTTTATAAACTAAATAATCATTTTTTTCAATACTATAATCACTATCTAATAAGTTTGAATTCTGGAAAAGTTTGCTACAATTGATGTCATCAAGTTGAGCTTGTCATAGTTTGGAAGCTAGATCTCAAAGGTGATTGATGATCAAACTGAGTTTGGCAGACTGGGTTGAGAAAAGTGTCCTAACTTTTTCAGGATTGTTTTCAGCAAAGGTGCTCCCCCCTCCTGGGTAAACATTGTCCCAACATTACAAAGCATCAGGGACTGCTGCTTGTTTCCCAGGACCTTACGTGATGAAAAATTTGAACTTTGAGAGGTATTTGGCACAATGTGCCTGTCTGCATGTAAGGAATTTTGAGCTCATGAAATATTTCAAAGAATTGTGATCAGTTAAGAACTCAAAAGGTTCCATAAGAATAAAAAGGTATGAATGCCATTTTTTCAATCAATAAACAATTGAAAGAATTTCCTTGTCATAAATCTTGTAATTAAGCTCTGCAGAGAGAAATTTGCAAGACTCAAAAGCTATGGGCTGAAAAAGAGAAGAAGAGGAGGACAACTGTGAGATTACTCCTGCAATTGGATAGTTGCTTGCGTCTGTTTTGAAAATAGTTTGAGCTAGTTAATTAAATTGAGCAAGTATTGGAGCATTGGTAAATGCTTTCTTCAGAGCTTTAAACTCCAAAGTAGCTTTTTCTGTGAAAAAAAAATGAGTGTCTTTTTGAATAAGGTTAGTAAGGTTCACAATTTTCTTGCCATAATTCTCAATAAACCTCCTGTAAAAATTACTGAAACCAAGAAAAATTTGAAGGGATTTAATAGAGGAAGGTGGAGGCCAGTTCAATATGCGTTGGATTTTGGCTGAATCCATCAATATTCCTTGCTGAAAGACTATGAAACCTAAAAATTGAAGAGAAGGAGTATGAAATTTGCCCGTAGAGGCTTTTGCAAACGGGTCATTCTTGCAAAGTCAATGCAGAACCTCTTGCAAATTTGTGATGTGATCCTCAAGAGTTTTTGAGTAGATTAGTATATTTTTAAGATACACCATGAGATATTTCTCTACAATTTCAGACAAGATTTCATTGAAAAAATGTTGAAAAGTGAAAGGAGCATTGCAGAGGACAAAGGGCATGACGGTATACTCATAACTGCCAAACCATGTTCTCATTGCGGTCAAATACTCATGACCTTTTGCAATGCAAACTAGGTTATAGGCACCTTGAAGGTCTAACTTCAAGAAATAAGCAGCTCCATGGAACAGAGTGAGGAGGTGTGAAATAGGCGGTACTGGGTAGGCATTCTTCTGGGTTTCCTGGTTCAGTTTCCTATAGTCAACACAAAGGCAAAGCCAACCATCTTTATTTGGAACAAATAAGACAGGTGAACCAGTATTTGAATAGCTTGGTAAAAGAAATCCGTTTGATGAATTTTCTGCAATGTATTCTTGAAGCGCAGTTGATTTCTGCTTTGAGAGAGACTAGACTGGTCTGGGTGCCAGAGGTGGGCAAGTAAGTTCAATCTTATGATTGAAAGAACAGAATGGAGGAAGTTTATCTACCTTTACAGCTGAAAAGACTTCGGAAAATTCATGATAAAACAAAGGTCAAGACTCTTGAATGATTTCTAAATCTTCAATCTTGTCATCTTTGAGAATGGGATTCAAAGTGCTTGCATGATTTGAGAGGATTAGGGAGCTGAAAATACACCATTTGGTTTTTGCCTGTTTCTCTTCAAAGAAACAAGGAAGAGGTAAGTTGGAAAAAGAAGCAATAACTCCTAAATCTGAAGAGGGAACTTGTGAATGAAGGTCAGGATATTGCAAATCTCCTGGAAAAAAAGTGTCATCTAACTCAATGACAGTGTCAGGTAGGCTTTTTAATTCCTGTTTTAAGGAAGGGTTAGTTTCCTGGGGTTGCAAGGTTCAAAGGTTGATTACTCCTTCTTGCCAATTAACATCCTGATTCCAGTGAACTAGGAAATAATGGCCTTGAATGGCATCATCCATTCCGGGAATATGCAAGACAAATAAATCCCATTTGAAGATGGGGAAATTGGAAAATGCAAAGGTCTATTTGACCTTTTGGGAAACCCAATGAGATGGCTCAGTTGCACTACTTACTAAATAGATAGGGAACTTAACGCGTAAGGTTTTTGGAAGTGGAACAAAATTCACTTAAAAAGGAAACATTAGCAGAAGAAAGAAGTAAAACTTGATAAGGAGAGTTTTTGGAATGGAAAATGAAAAATCTTGAACTTGGAGCACCCAGTGATTTCCAAGTGCAAAGATTGACTTGCTGTAATTTAGATAATGTGTAGCCTTCCTTGAAAATGTCAGGAAAACTACAAGCTAATTTTTTGAGTTTTTGGCTGCTTCAGGCGCTAGCCGCTTTGCACAACTATTGACATCATTTTTACCTCCACAATACACACATAAACCATTCTTTTCCCTCCTTAACTGTTCCTCATTCTGGAGCATCCCAGTTTCTTTATCCAGGAACTTTGGATTTTCGGCAACGGGTTTTCCTTTTGGGTTGGAGTGCAAGGTTGGATTTGGTCTGGATTGCTTCAGATTCTTCAAAGATTGTTTTGAGGATTTTTCCACCTTTGGAGCTGAATTTGATGGTCCATGGTTGTTTTGTCATGAGCGGTTCTTGTTGTGATAACCATTATCAAGCTTGTCAGCCATGAGACAATGAGACTTGTCCAAATGTCTGCACAACTCATATGTCTTGTTGGTATAGTGGTTAAGTACCAGGCTCGACTTCCATTATTTGACACCAAGGTCACTGGTTCAACCCACCATGGAGACAAGAGTGAATAATGATTAGAAGTTCTAGAATTATATAATAAATTTTGATGATATTTTATAATATTTTATAGGTATGTTTTTATGGGTATTGATTATGGAACTTGAACCTTGATAATGTATATTATCAAGATGAGGATCCTATATAACTTTGAATTAAGTTATGAGGACTCAGATGCGTCCCAACTATTGATATAGAACTTCCCAATATGTTCCATTCCTTTGGGAATAAGTTATAGTAATTACTTTGAGCCATACTCTTTACTCTGTATAAACAAATTGCATAATTTTAATCTTATCCCTCTTTGGGATGTAATTATACTTTAATATACTTCAATGGGCCTTTAGAGCGTCCACTCAGAGGACTCTGAGCTCAGTTGTAAATTATAGACCATGTAACATCATTGCCAAGAACATACATACCTTATATGTATAATATTTTCCAAGGTACTAGGAATTAAGAAGTAAGTACATTCCAAGGCTATCAATCTATGGTTATGTAATCTTTCTCGGGTGCTCTAGGACCTTTGCACCGTACTTTTGACTGATGTTAAGTCCTAGGATCATTTAACTACCCTTTGGGGTATGTAATTAGAACCTTTTACATTGAAAATCCCCCCAAAGAGTACTAGTACCCTATCTCTCTTTGGGTATGATGTAATGGGGTTTTGAGCCCTTGAGGACAAAACCAGGGGGAGCCTGGCTCTCCCCTGATGATTCCTTGAGTCCCCTGAGGGCTCCTGTTACCTTAAAAGAGGAGGGTCTTCACCCTATAGCCCCTTCCTGAGTTATTTTATATTATTGAACCAATAATACGGCAAGAGTTAACACGCCCATTAAAACTTAAGCTCAAGAAGAAGATTGACTGGGGCCTTAAACTTTAGTATTATAATCAATTAATAATCAATTTCTCAACTCCAAGTTCGAGTGGTGAGTCCTTTGGAGTTGTAGCATTTATTGTTACCTTAAAGGGTGTGAGTTTACTTTGTAAGCAAGGCTCCTTTTGGCTTTATTCAGTTAGAGCCAGGTTTCTTATCTTTTTATAGAGATCAAGGTGTGGCCTTTTACTCACAATACCCCAGTATTGTTCGAGTTGTGTTGTTCTGTAACAGTATTACTGTTTTATTAAGTCAATAACTGATTTAATTATTGGTTTTGATCTTAATTTTTGCAGGTTTAACCACAGCCAGTATAGCTATAGAGGTTAAATCCCTGACAAAGCTCAATCACCTGGTCAATTAAATGCTGAAGGGAGGTTGTCTTATTTCCCCCAACTGCAAGTTGTTAAAATAGGCGTGCCGGTAAACCTTTTCAAAAATGAAATAAAAGGGCTGCCTTGTTCAATGGTATGCAAGATTGAAGACTTTGAAATTTATATAAACGGAGGCTCTACTTTTTTCCTTCATGACTAGATTATTGAGTTTTTATTTGGTGTTTCAAACTTCATTAGGGTTGCCAAACAGGGTGAAAAATGTTTCTAAAACTTGTCCCAATTTTTGAGAATAAAATTTGGGATAGGTTTGTCTAATAGTTCAAGGTAAGCTTTGAACCACTGCAAGGCTCTTCCACCAAGGAAGGAAGATGCATACATAAATCTAGGTCTATCAGTAGGGAAATTGTGAGGATTGTTTGGGAAGATGATTTGGCAGGACTGTAGTTAAGATATAAGCTTATGAGGGTGTTTCCCAGTAAAATGATCCGGCTGTTTCATGCCCGGAGTGCAAAAACTAGGAACACTTGGACCAGATTGCAAGGAAGTTTGGTTAGGCGCCTGGATCATAGTCATGAGTAAGGTCAAAGTGAAGAAGCTCCATGATCTGTATCTTCCAGCTATGGCTATATGTTAAAACCATTTCCATACTATTCCTTTTACTATTTCTTTTCCTTGGCCTCTTGTCTTTTATCTTATTTTATTCCAGGCTTTATTCTTGCCGCTGCCTCCACTATTTGTGTCCGTGACTCCTCACCTTGCTTGCAACCTTACTTGTGACTTCTCACTCCAGTCCCGCGACCCGCTGCAAGTACTCCAAATCCAAAACCGCTTGACTATAAAGCATTCCTCCTGGCTCAGATCCTGGGAAAGGTTTTTCCTTGTGCAACCACAAGATTGCACCTATGACCCCTGGCCTCTGAGTCAGGTAAGTACCATAGCCAACTCAACCAACAACCAGATCATCTTTGAACTAATCAGGATTGTTCACTCATCAAAATCACCGCTATTCTCAATCTATGTTGACCACATTCATCCTTCACTGCCGCTATTTCTGTTCTAATCTTCTTTTCTCTTCCTTTTCCTCAAGCTCTCTGTAACAGAGTCTGTCTGGTTCTATTTAGCTGATCTATCATGAGCTTGTGTTCATTACTATTTTCTGAGGTCATTACTCAACAACTGAAATTTATATTCTATTTAGTCTCTCAATCCTTCACAAAGCGCCGGGTTTGGGAGGATTAGTGCAAGCCAGCAATCTACCATGAGTCAATGTTTCATCAGAAGAGTCTTTTATTTATTTGAGAGGGTCCACTTCTTCCCAAGAGGAAGCAAGGGGATAATCAAGAGGTTCTACCAAACGAGATTTAGAAGGAGGACAGGATGTAAATGTTGTCTGGCCCAAGAAACACTTGAAAGCCCTACCTGATGGATATCATCATTGTAAGGGGTGGGGGAAGCGTTACCAGTTGAGAAAGTAAGTGACATTGTAAAAGAAATCTATTATAGGTTAGCAAGCTATGATAGATAGGTCGAGTTAGTTAATTTACTGTCACACAACCACCCCACGTACAATAGGGCAATCTTGGATGATTGTGAGCGCAAAAGGAAAACTGAGTGCAAGGGAAAGTGTGAGGTAGCAAGGGCTAACTGTGAAGTGCAAACTTAGGGTGGAGTAATTTAACACACAGCAAAAGGGATGAATGTTGCAATGGGAGGGAACCAAACCCAAGTCCAATGTGATCACTGGATTTAGCAAATTCAAGAAAGTATGAAATTAACTAACTGAGGAAACAACCCCCAGGCAAGCGGAGTAGCCTTTATAAGGTAACCCAAAATGACTAGATACAACCTGATGTTTTTTCAACTACAATTTTGAGCAATGAGGAAATTAATGACATGGATGGAGTACAAAATGAAATGACAGTATGAAAGTTCCCAAGGTCTTAGCGTAACTCCAAGAAAATAGGGGACAAATTTATTGCAATGTGATGGTTGGGAAATGAGGGAATGATGTCAGAAGCAATGCAAATATGAAGATATAGTTTATGCAGGGTAAGGGACTAGTCCATTTGCAAACTATACAGTTAAGATGGCTTGACTAGCGTGAGTGCTAAATATTGAGAGCATTTGACTGGAAATGGGAACCCAAGGGTTATTGATACCCAGGGTGAAAAGGCAGAGCCCAAATGGATGGTTGACCAAGGTAGAGTTGACTGTGAGGTTTACAAGTAGATGCTGATTCAGTTGCCAAGAATGGAAGGTTGTTATGCAAGCCAGAGTTGATAAGGGGAAGGTACCATTGATTTTGTGCTTCTAGTTTTTCATGCTTATGGTCTGAGGGAGATGGTACTGAGGAAAAGGTTCTGTCAAATTGGGAGGAAAATAACCCTTAAGCTCAAAGCGTGACAGTTCAAAGGATACATGCTTGGATTTTCAGCAAATACTCAAATAACAATTTGTACAACTCAAAATGCCCCCCTCAAGCATATTTATTCCATTTTCTGCCTGCATGAATCTTTGATTTAAGCCTATTTGAGTACAAATTAGATGTAGGAAGGAATGCCCATTGAGCATGGTGCGGATACAGCCCAAAAAAACAAATACCATCAAAAAAAAAAGCCCACACATTGCATGTTTTCCTTAATGGACTCATTTGAACATGTGAACCAATGTCTCCAGCATGAAAAGGGCAACTAATATTGACCGGAGCAACTCCCCAACAATATTGGCTTTTCAATATTTTAGACTTAAAAAGCAACATTTATTTTATACCAGAAACTTTTTTCTTATAAAAAGAGTGAAGGTGCTTTACAAACCCATCAAAGTGTGCATTTAATCCACATGAGAGGGTGGGCAGAGGAGGGACTACAACCTTATGTGGTTGTAGTTTCACCATTGCCAGTGCAGTGATGTGCACTCCCACATAGTAAGGCAGGCATGAAAATTTGGGCTGAAAGAACCCAAGTGTGGTCCGGGTGACTTGAGTCCCAGCCCCAAGGTAAAATTACACCACACAATTATGGTTAAACCACTTAAAACACACTTCACTCAATGTTTTGAAAACTGGAAGTTGCACAAAAATGTTAGTGTTTGGATGCATGCATCCAAACAGGAGCATTTTGGTTCAAGTCAAATCAAAACATGGAATTTGCACAAAATGGTAAGTGTTTGGATGAATGCATTCAAACAGGATGATTTTGGTGAAATTTTGATTAAAGCATGGAATTTTCACAAAAATGTGATCAATTATGGCCCAAGAAACTGAAGTTGTCAATCCCCAGCTTGATTATATCATCAATCTCCATTGGAATCCTGGAGTTTTTTGTTGGTGAAAATTTCCAAAAAATGATATGAGCTCAATTTGGTTTGGAAACTCTCAGCTTGCTCCTCCAGCTCCTCCTCCTCCTATTTTCACCTGCCAAATTGATCACAACCTTTAATTTTTTTTTGCACTTTTTCCGCAATCTCATTGTCAATCAAAATATTATTTCAACCTCCCATCATCTTATCTCCAAATTTCTAGTGCTTGCTCTACCAATATCCCAAGTTTTGAGGTTCTGATTGTTAGAAATAGCCAATAATCTGGCTTGCTTCTCCTCAAACATCAGTTCATCAACAAAGATCTCCCCAAGTCAAGCCTTTGAGCTGATATCAATGAATTCAAATCTAACTTGCGGTCTTTGTTTGGCATGCTGTAAGGCAGAATAGGCCATCTCCCTCTGAATCCAACCACCACCTACTTTGAATATGACCCAAACTACTGGAGCTCTAGGTGTGATGGTGAGCGTGAAGCACAAGGTTTTGATGGATGGGTGATGAGCCTTCTTGCAATGGTGATTAGGATGATGATGAGGAGGAGGAGGAGGAAAGGATAGGGAAATAGGCTGGAGGAGTTTAAGGTGGGATGTAGATACCAAACAGGTCCTTCCTCAAGTCCATGGTTCCCTTGGCCCCTCATCACCTGCCAGCTTGGGGTACCTTCAGTCCTTCTTTCTTCTCCTCCTTCTCTTTCTCACCAGAAAAGACTAAGACTAAGACTCTACTATGTTGACTGATTAACTCCCATTCAATCAGAAGCTCTTCACCATTGAAAACATTCAATTTTATAGCCTCAACTTTGACTTATCAATTCACCAAGAGAATCATCATCTCCATCAATCTCATCATAGATGCCGGACCCCTTTTTGGTCACCTGATCATCCTCAAACTGGTTCCCACCACCCAATCTATCCACCAACTGGGCTCTCCTCATTCCACTTCCAACACTCACTTGGTACCCCATTTCTCTTCTACCTTACTCTTTTAACTTCCCTGACTTGCATCAATCATTCCCTTGTCTCTATCCTCATCCCCATTGCTTCTTGGTTGGTATCCTAGGGCCAGGAAATCCCTCTCAACCAACTTGTACATCCTCCACACCCTTCCTTCCATTCTTCTATCTATTCAATCTTGTCCCCTCTAATCTAATCCTTCTTACTCCTTGGCTTATGATCTACTTCCAAAAAGACAACCCAATA
Source organism: Puccinia polysora (assembly GCA_025617555.3). Taxonomy (NCBI): domain Eukaryota; kingdom Fungi; phylum Basidiomycota; class Pucciniomycetes; order Pucciniales; family Pucciniaceae; genus Puccinia; species Puccinia polysora. The sequence goes on from CM062618.1 coordinate 61,813,525, forward strand.
TCCTTGGATTATCTCATTGGTGCTAGTCTTCAAGCCAGAGACTTGGTCAATCTGATCCCTGGGAGGGTTCCAAGGGAATTCTGGAACTTTTATGCCTGCATTTTGTGGGTCACCAGAACGTGGAAACAATGGCGCTGGCAGAGCAGCTACTCCACATGGCTTGAGAACTTACCCCCATCAATCATTTGGATCTTCTAACAAATCCAATTGACATGGTTCTGGCAACCAAGTCAGTTGTCATCCTAATGCGTCATCCAGCAATCTTCACAATGATAATGGCTCAAACTACAGCAGAGGTAACTAACTTCATTCCAAACAACCCATTGGCCCAAAAAATTGCGGCCAGAAAACCATTTCTAGCTTACCCCCCGTGGCAGGAAGATTTCACAAATTAGGTAACCAGAATCCTGACCATTGCAGTGGAGGCCGTGGAAACAATTGCTCTTCTAGTGGCTTGGAAGAGCAAAGCTCTGGTAACAGAAATGGGAAAAGGAATAATGGACGGAATACAGGCACAACTCTTCTTTCTACTGTTAATTAATGCCACCCAGGTGTTGTGTCAAGCCTCCGTGACAGTTCTTTACACATGTTGGAGTCTTTAATCCATCTTTCTGAATCTTCATCCTGGTCAATCTTGGATCTCTTCCATTACTAGTCTTCCTTTTACTGATAGTTGATGCTACCTGGGCTTTGTTTCAAGCCTTGGTGTGACAAAAATTTAGTAATAATGGTTGTTCTATAAATGATATAGTTAGGAAAAGGAAAGTTTGTTATAATAGAAGAACTGAAAAGATATATTTCAATATACTGCAAGCAATCCAATTATTGACAGTGAAGAAAAGGAAAAGAAAAGTACCTGAAAATGTGAAGAACAATCTCAAGAATACCAGTGGTCATGAGATGGCAAAGAATTCAATGGAGGATTCTGAGTGAGGAGTTGAGCAGAGTGATGAAGAAGGTGCAATCAGGTAGAAAATTAGAGCGCTTTTTTATACTTGATATTTATGAGAAAACTATTCAAAAGACATTAAAAGTCAGGTTTCATGGAACAAAAAGAAAGGCAACAACATGGATTGACATGATATAAAAAATGACTGTGTGAAATGGTTGACAAGAATCAGAGACGGAGGTAAGTCAGAGAAGAAGAGAAAAAGAAGAGAAAACCATGAGAGACACTGGAAAGATGAGAACTAGAGTGGGGAATGAATACTGATAGTCACTCTGTTGGAATTCTAAAACTTCATTTTATTTATATTGAGAAACATTTTGAGTGATATATGTGCTGCATTGTTAGCATTTTCCTGATAATGTATAAATTTATTTTTATAATTTTGGGCTTTCAAAATCAATTCTATTGCATATGGTTTGGAAATATGATACCCCATTTATTTTATAATTTTAGATATGAAATCATTCATATTCTTTCTGATTGAAATTCCTGAGTGGTAAAAAATTGGTATTCTTTTCATAAAACACCTATGAAAGTTTTGAGATTAAGCATAAGTTTCTACCCATATTAGTGTGATGAAAGATAAACTAAATTTGATCTGTAGCTTATTTTTCAGCAATGAAATCAGCTGTGAAACCTTGGTGAAATACTGGAAAAAGGAAGAGGAAATTTGTAATATAGACTTGGTAATTTTTGAAAAAAGTGATATGAGATAAACTGCAAAATCAGTTTTGTTTTATGACTACTGAAATCAATCATAATGAAACTGTTGTTGCATTGTGGAAAATATTGAAAACTAAAAGTTTATCTAGGATATCAAAATACCCAATCTTTTTTATTTAAAGGGAAAGTTCAAGCGAGATCAACTTGAACATCAAAATGAATTCAGGTTTTTTCATTAGGCAATTAAATGTGAAATTCATTTTCCACCATGGTGAATACAATGTGAATAAAATTTTATTTTTGGTGTAAACTGAGGTGAACTCAAGAATATTAATTGGTGAATAGAAGTTTCCTCTAAAGGGAATAAATGGGCCAGGAAATGTGACTGGATGTTGACATGAAGTCACTGGCCAGCCAGAGAATACAATTTGTCCCTGGTGAAATAGGTAGTCTTAGTCCCAAAAAACTATACCCCTTTTTTAGTTCCAGCTCTTTTCTATTTAAACTGGAATCCTTTACACCCTTCCTGATTGTTCCCCAATAAATCAGTTTACTACTTCTTACTAGGAATTCATCCAAGCAAGTGTCATGCATCACCTAATCTTTAATTAAATTTTACTATGGTTCTTGTAATATCATCCAGTGACCTTGTCCCCAAGTCTACTGAGAGTAGAGTCTCCTTTTGCCAATCCCTTCTTGCAAGCCAGAAGCCCTCGTGACATCAAACTGATTTTTTCCCCAAAAATGTCAACTTTGTCCAACAACAATCCTTAATCTCTTTTACTGCATCAAATATTGCTATTGAATTTTGGAATTTTTTTTTTTGATCCCCTATTTACACATATGTCTCATAAATTGATTTGGATATTGAATTCGTGGCCACTTAATCCAATGAATATCTTGTATAATCCCCACCCTAAAATCCAAATTACCATAACCCTACACCCTGCTTTGATGTTTACTTTTTCACTTCAGCCACCGCCTCAAAGGTTTGATTCCTTGCCTCAACACTTTGAAACCTTAATTCCATGCTTTGACGCTTTCATGCCATCATGGATGCCTCATCACTTTGAAGTCTTGCTTTGAAAACTCAACCTTGGGCTCCCTTTTGTGACCAAACCTTTGGGTATAATATCTTGAATTATCATTCTTACATGGTGAAGAAAAATTTGGGTCATCCCTCTTTCCTAAAATTTAAATGCCTCCAAAAAGTGCTCTGTTTTGCCACATCTCTAGCTTTGCTGTAACACGCAGCTCCAGGGGCAGAGGAGCCGCTGAAAAAGCTGAGCCTTCTACTCTCAAAGCTTGTGGAATGGGAAGAACATTCTTCAATCAACTAGCACCAGCACCAGCTGCTCCAACTTCCACTCCAATGGGGACTGAAGAACTATTTTCTTTCTTTCTCTGAGAATTAATCAAAAATATCACAACCAGAAACTGTAACATCAAGTCAGAGAGGAACAGTCAAGAGAATGAAATGAGACAGTTAAGAACAGGTCATACCCAAGCAGTACAAATGACCAAGATTGAAAAACTTCAACAGTGTAACTACCGAGACTTTAGCACCCAGCTCGGGAAAATATACCTGGGAGTTGTGGAGATTAGATTATAAGGAGTTGAGAAGGAAAAGGAAAAGAGAAAAGGTGATTGCACCAAATTAGTTGAAGGTCTCTTTGATGACCCGACTTGTTCACTTGCTTCTAGACTTTGATTGATGAGTTTGCAAGTCAAAATGGAAGAAATTGAAAAGTGAAAGTTGGGTGAGGGAAGAGAGCAGAGGCAACCCAGAGATTTTTGTCTCTTTATCTGACATCAGGGGAGCTGGAGCTATCCAGATGAATATGCATAGTCATCCAAAACCCTCGCGTGTTAGAGTAATGAATGAGATGAGACCGCGCGTATCAAATAAAACAGTGGTAAATAAGAAAATAAAAGATAAGATAAAATTAAATAAATAAAGGAAGTAAATAAAGTTGGATGATCCAAAAGAGACAACTCCAACACCCCCCCATAATTCAGTGCAATCCTGAATCAAAACACTTAGATGTAAGAAGCCCCAAGCTGTGCCTAGTACAGGCCTTGGTCAGAGAGTCCGCAACCATCGTGTCCGTGGTGATGAGTTCAACGCAAATTTTTCCAGAGGAGAAATGGTTGCAGAGCCACTTAAGCTTCATATCAATTTATTTTGTTTTTGAGTTGGAACCAAAGTGTTTTAAATTGTTGACCAGGCCTTTGTTGTTCACCAGAAAGCTAGATGGATTTTTAACCAAATCCTGCCATAAGTTGCTTATCACTGATTTGATCCATAGCAATTCCTGCGCACCGTGGCTCATGGCATTCAGCTCCGCCTCCGTGGATGAGAGAGCAATATTTATTTGCTTCCTGCTCTTCCAGGAAACAGGCGTGGATCTCCAGAATACAATGTATCCTGTTTGAGACTTCCGAGTATGTGGATTGTCTGCCCAGGAGGAGTCGCTGTAGATGCTCAGGGGTTTGTCCCCTTGTGGATGCAGCGTCAGGAAAGATTGTAAAGTACCCGCCAGATATTTCCAGACGTGCATTACCTCTCTCCAGTGCAAAATTCGCGGATTTTGATTCAATTGGGATAGGTTTGAGGCTGCAGCCAAGATGTCTGGTTGAGTCTGGCAGGCTAGATAATTAAGAAGACCGGTATATTTTCTGAAGTTTACTCCTAGCTTGTTAAATTCAACTTGCTTGTTGTCCAACGCCGGAACCAACTGAACCCCTGGCGTTAAGGGGGTAAGAACTGGCTTAACATTGGATAGTTGTAACTCCTCAAGCTTTTCTTGAATAAGCTTACACTGATTCAAAGAGACGGAGTCACCTTGGCGCGCGTATTCCATTCCTAGAATGGTATCAGGATGGTGAGCTGACAATCAAGGAAATCTGAGGAGAAATTTACTTTCAAACCAGTCCACCTCCCCAGCAAAAATTAAATTTTCCACATGAAAGAAGACAAAGAGTCGTCAAACTGCATGAATGTATAGGCAGGGATCAGCCTTGGACTGAGCCAGACCAATGCCTTCCAGCCAAGTAGTCAGATTTTTGTACCAGTTTGAAGGAGCCTGACACAGACCGAACAGGGATTTCTTTAACTTGAGGAATTTTGAGGAGCGGAAACTTTCCTTTGGTGTGAGAATGTAAAGGTCTTATTCTAGAGGATCAAAGAGAAAGGCAGCCTTGATGTCAAATTGTTGTAAGGGGAGGTCTTGATCCAAGCCACACAGTAGGAGAAGAAGAAGCGTTGTGAACTTCCCTGTTGGCTTGTATGTCTCTCCAAAGTCTATTACTGGGGTTTGAAGGTTTCCCATGATGCAGAATTGAGATTTCTGTTTTTCAGGTGAGAGACTTGTGGCTGGCTTGATTTTGTCCACCCACATGGTCCTAAGATAATGAGAAGGTTCAGTGTAAAAGTCCTCCCACACTTCTTGCAACTTGATTTTGGCCAATTCAACTTTCCTTTCAGTCCCCCATTCCTCACCCTTATCTTTGAAGGAGCTGTACAAATATTTCTGAGGCTTGACTGAAGCCGTTTGTGTTCGCAGATTGTAGGTGACAGGAGCGGCTGTGTGTGTTCCCTTGACCTCTGTAGATCCTTCTGAGAGAGTCGGGTTTGAGATGGGAAGGTTTCCAGAAGAAGAGTTGTTGTTCTTGTTTAATGATTGCAAGACCCTTGAGTTGAGATTGGTAGATCAATCAGGTGATACTGTGTTTGACGTGACTGGATCAACGCACCAATCTCCAACTTTGATGCCACCGTAACCGGAAGAAACCTTGATGTTGGAATGAAATTTGAGAAAGGTAACATCCTTAGTATCAATTACCTTGTGGTTGGTTGTTAGGACTTCATATGACAGTAAGTCATCATCATACACAATCAGCCTTCCGCAAAGACCTCAAGGTTCAAATTTCAAGTAAGGCGCTCTGTCCTTGTAGATGTAGGTCACCGGATTGCCTATGGGGTGATGATAATTGACCTCCAGTGTCCTGCCTTTGAAGAGCTTGTATGGGGATTTTTTGGATTTATGCAACGGTATTTGGTTCAGTGCCAAAGCGCAAGATTTGATGATAACGTTCGAGAGATTCTTATTCAGCTGAGAGTTGTAAAGAAAAGTATGGAGGTATTTGACAATGAGGCAATTAAAGCATTCAGCTAATCCATTTTGTTGCGGCAAATGTCTGTTGGAGAAGGTCTGTCTAATGTTGTTCTCAACGCAGTTGTCACACCTCGCACTTAGGAACTATTGTCTTCATCACTTTGACATTTCCTCTCCTCAGTACCATCTACCTCAGCCTATAAGCGTGACACAAATTAAGCAAAACATCAATGGTGCAATCTGCTACTTCCTCTGGCTCGCGTGGACCTTCCAATCTAGGCGACCAACTCAGTATATACTTGCAAACTTTGAGGTTAACTCCATACCGGTTGGCCATCCATTACAAGATCCAATCTCCTTCCCTGGCCCATCAACAGCCTCCAACTTCCATCTTTGGTCACGCACTGTTTGTTAGTTCGTATCTACATCTAACTAAGCCATCATTACTGTACAATTTGCAATTGGACTAGTCCCTACCCTGCATACACTATTACTTCTCACTCATATGACCTTCAACGTCATTTGCTCCTTTCCCAGTTCATCTTACATTTGTACGCTCAGATTCTATTGTCTTGCACTTATGCCATGGCCTCAGATATGATTGTACTATTGCTTTGTTTCCTATCCCGTTCCTGTCACTCATTGCCTCACCGCCTTCAACTGTAGTTAGCTCACCACTAGGTTGTATCTAGTCACTTTGGATTACCTTATAAGGGCTACCCCCTTTCCTGATGATTGTCTCCTCAGTTAGTTAATTTCATACGTTCTCGCATTTTGCTACAACCTATTTATCACATTGAACTCAGGTTGAGTTTCCCTCCTTGGAACACACTCCATTCCTCTTGCCGTTTGTTGAGTGGCATAACTAAGTTTGCACTTTGCAACTGAGCCTTGCTATTTGCACTTGCCCTTGCACTCAGCATTCCTCCGCGCTCACAATCATCTAAGAATTGCCCTATAGTATGTGGGGTGGTCGTGTGACAGCAGTACTTGGAGATAGTTGAGTTCCAGAATTCAGTGACTCAATCAGAGTGCAGGATCATGGGAGTTTAGTCAAACCTATTTGACTCAACATTGATGAGAAACGGAAGAACACTTTCCACATCACTTTTGCTCTTGATTGGAATCACTGTGAAGAACCTGGTAGAACTGTTGACTATGGTGAGAAAGTAAGCATCTCCATTGGTGCTCAGAGGATGAATGGGCCCAACAAGATTGAAATGTAATTCTTGAAAAGGCCTTTTGGCTCAAACATGCTTGTTGTTGAAGGGGGTCTTCAATATTTTACTGATTGCACAAGCCTCACATGTCAATACTTTCTTTATGGGGATCCCTATTTTTAGACGTATCCTGGTGTAACTTGCATGTCCAAGGGCCTTTTGAATCAATTCTTTCTGGTTGAGATAGCAAATATCATTAATTCCAGCATCATCAAAATGAAGAAATGGAATGTTACAGTTGCAAATCCCAGATTTCTTCCAGTTCTTCTTCTGAATTGAGAAATCATTTGCTCCAAGGTTGAAAACAAAAACGTCTACTAAAAGAGAACGCATCAAAAGGAGATTTGCAGTTGATTTTGGTGAGTATAGGGCATCAGAGAGAAAAATTTCTTGTCCTTGAGCATCCAGCAGTTTAACCGTTCCAACAACGTCATACTTAAGAGAATCCTTTCCGGAGCTTGTGGAGATGTAGCCAGTCACTGATTGTTCTAAGTGAGAGAAATGCTTGGAGTCAGAAATAATGTGTCTTGATGAACCTGAATTGACTACAAATGCATTAGGAAGAAACAGAGAGCTTGTATGAAATGAGCTAACTGAGATAGCTTCATTATTCAACTTGGAAGTTGCAGCTTTCTTATTCCTTGGAAAGGATGGTCTGAGATGTGGGTACCATTTCCAGCATCTGCCTTCTGGATGACCGGCTTTTGGATTATGCCATTTATTGTTGCACGCTTTAACACTGGAGTTCAGAAAGGAAACTGAGGTCGTTTTCTCCTTGATATTGCTTGTAGCCTGATCTCTATTCAGAAATCTATTGTTGTGAAACATTCGGAGGTGGTCAAGCACTTGTTCCGGGGTAGTTTTCTTTTCCAAGTGCGTAATTTGTGGGACTATGGTGTCCATGCTCAAGGGAAGTTTTTCAAGGATGAGATAGGCTGTAATGTTGGAAGGAAGGGAAATCCCTACATCCTGTAGTCGCAATATGGAGGTTTTGGTGTTGGTGATGAAACCAGAAATGTCCAATGGGGTGAAAGGAGCTTGCAGAAATTCTTTGAATACTCTAGCACAATTTGAGGCATGATTAGAAGAAAAATATTTGTTGATTTCTGCCCATATTTGATGTGCATCCTTCTCATTTGTGGCGGTAATGATATTGGCCTGTATAGTGGTGTCTAGCTTGGACGTGAGAATTGTTCTAATCCTCACGTTATCTATGTTATTGAGTCCAATTTGATTACCAGCGGAATCATTCCTTTTCTTGGTGAGTTTGTCAAACAGATCCTCTTGCAAGTCCATCATATTTACAAAACAATTGGGCCATACCAAAAATTTGTCAGAAGTGAGCAAAGGAATTGCCTTGATGGCCGTCTTGAGTATGGTCGCTGTTAAGGAATCCGTCATTTTGTTTTCTGGTGATTGATTGTAAGAGATCAAGACTTTCCAGTGCTTCAACTGTTAATTGTGAAGAACTATTTTCTTTCTTTCTCTGAGAATTAATCAAAAAATATCACAACCAGAAACTGTAAAATCACCTCAGAGAGGAAGATTCAAGAGAATGAAATGAGAAAGTTAAGAACAGGTCATACCCAAGCAGTATAAATGACCAAGATTGAAAACCTTCAACAGTTTAACTACCAAGACTTTAGCACGCAGCTTGGGAAAATATACCTGAGAGTCATGGATATTAGATTAAAAGGAGTTGAGAAGGAAAAGGAAAATAGAAAAGGTGATTGCACCAAATTAGTTGAAGGTCTCTTTGATTACCTGACTTGTTTGCTTGGTTCTAGACTTTGATTGATGAGTTTGCAAATCAGAATGGAAGAAATTGAAAAATGAAAGTCGGGTGAGGGAAGAGAGAAGAGGAAACCCGGAGATTTCTGTCTCTTTATCTGACATCAGGGGAGCTGGAGCTATCCAGATGAATATGCATAGTCATCCAAAACCCTCGCGTGTTAGAGTAATGGATGAGGTGAGACCACGCGTATAAAATAAAACAGTGGTATGTCAGAAAATAAAAGATAAGATAAAATGAAATAAATAAAGGAATTAAATAAAGTTGGATGAGCCAAAAGAGACAACTCCAACAGGAACTGGCTTAATGGCCCCTGTACCTCAAGTTCCTATTTACCCTATTACTCCCTCTGATGATGCTAACCTTCATAGTGTTACAGGACGGTTTCCAGGAGCAGGCTAACACAGATTGGAATCTACTTCTTACAACCCCAGCTTTGTTCCTATCACAGGAAAAATGAAGAAGAAGATGACAATGAGGAATCAGTATTTGATTCCAGAATCTTGAGTGGTTTGGATTCACCTTCACTAAGCCTGCTGATAAACAAACATCTTCTAATTTTAAATCTCCATCCATTGAAACCCCAGAAAATATTAATGCAATAAACACAACAAAGCTTATAACTTGAAGTAATTGGAGGCTAAAAAGGACATAAATTTCAGTTATTGAGAAGTGAAATTGGAAAATAAAACAAAACACAATCTCGTGATAGATCACCTAAAAAGGACCAGACAGACTCTGGTACAGAGAACTTGAGGAGAAAGGAAAAGAAGCAAGGAAACGATAACGGCGGCAGTGACGGCTGGATGTGGTCGACGAAGGTTGAGCGCAGTGGTGATTCTGATGAGAGATTGATCCAGATTAGTCAGAAACAAATCTGGCAGTTGATTGAGCTGACTACCGTACTTACCTGATTCAGAAGCCTGGGGTCAGAGGTGCAATCTCGTGGTTGCATGAGAGAAGACCTTCCCCAGGATCTGAGCCAGGGAGGCAGATTTATATCGAGCGGTTCGGATTTGAAGTACTTGCAGTGGGTGGCGGGACTGGAGTGGGTGCTTGTTGAAGTTCTTGCAGCGGGTCGCGGGACTGGAGTGGGTGCTTGCAGCAAGCAGCGGGACTGGGGTGAGGAGTCACGAGCAAGATTGTGGGTGAGGTGAGGAGTCACAGACATGAACAGTTGAAGTAGTGGCAAGAATGAGAAATAATAAAAAAAAAGGAAAACATATAAAACATAAAAGAAGAAAAGAGATGAGATGATTTGAACACATTTTCATAGCTGGAAGATACAGCTTCTTCATAACTTTCCTTCAAGCTTGTAAACTAATTTTTTCTAACAATGAGAGGGTATTTGCTAATGAAAGGAAGACAGTTTCATTTACAGTCTCTTACCTCTCAGGGAATGCTAGTTTATGGATTCAAACCTATCTTTCTCACATGTGTGACCATGAACCAGATTACCTGCTTAAATCCTGGTTTTTGTTCACCCAGAAGCTCCATACCCTTTTGGGAAATTTTTTAGAAATAAAACATGCTTAACAGGAGTTAATCCTCCTCAAGATGAAAGAAAAAGCTCATGCAACTAACTGCATTGCTGAGTTCAGGATCCTTATGACTAAGGTCTCTTGGTGGGGTGATAAAGCTCTTTTCTTTCATTTCAGACAGGGAATTCCCGACTACTGGACCAACTAGCTGGTTACAAATGACCTCAAGAGATGCTACAGGAACTAATGTCAATTTTCCTGAAATAAAACACATGTTACCATGAAAGGATAAGGTAAAAATCTCTCAACTACCAGCAGGCTCCTAGACCTGGTATTATTTCCTTCACTCCTGAAAAAACTCAACAGCCCAGCCAAAAAAATGGATCCAAAGGAAAAGCTAAAGCTTCTACTGCTTAACATTCTCCAAAGTATTATCCAAATACTAATTTATGTGAGGATGGACACCTTAAGGCAGATAAAAAGGCTAGAAGACAAAGAGAGGGATTGTGTAACTACTGTGAGGGTGCTCATAAATTTAGCCTCTGCAGGAAACTTCTGGATTTTAAAAATTCTCAAAAGCCTTCTCCAGCTTAGCCCAAGCAGTTAAAAGACTAGGTGATGGAAATTTTATTCTCCATGGCCATCAACCCTCCAACATCCAAGTGCACACTTTGGAAGGGAAGGCAAATGAATCCCCTCAAAAATACTTATTTTTCATTTGTTTGCTCAATAACCAGGCCTATAGTATCCTTTTTAACTCAGGAGCAATACAAGCTGTTTTTTTCAAATCCATGGTTTCTAATTTTTTTTTCTCCTAAGCCTCTGACTGCTCCTATCTTCCTATTCAATTTTAAACCTTACAACTCACCATCTCAGAAAATAAATCATAATTTTTCCTTCACCTTCTCCCTACCATCCTTTCCCAACCTATAATGGGATTTCCTGGTTGTTGATACTCCCCAAAGTGAGGATATTATTCTAGTTATTGATATCCTTCATTTCTGGATTTAATGACGGTGAAAAGGTAACACAGTCAGTGGGAGTCAAACCCACATCTGCCCATTGCATGCGGGATGCTTTCACCATTGAGATATAACCACTTGGTCCAAGGTGTACATCACAACACCCCCCCATACACCAAGCACCCATTTGGCGCGCCCTTTTTACCCCATATTCATGTGTTTTTATTCAATTTTTAAGCGTGATGTTCAGCGTGAATCAGGATGCTACAGCTGCAGTGCTGGGCTCATAACCTGTAATGACGGGGAAAAGGTAACGCAGTCAGTGGGAGTCAAACCCACATCTGCCCATTTCATGCGGGATGCTCTAACCATTGAGCTATAACCGCTTGGTGCGAGGTGTACATCACAACACTGGAAATCCAAGGCAAATTGGAAATTAGGATTGATCAGCCCAAGGTAAAAACCAGATTTGGATAATTCTCCTCCTGTTGAACTCCATTTGGCACTACTTACTCTCCCCCAGTGAACCTGCTGATCACTGGTCCTACTCCCTTTTCAGAATCTATGCAACTAAAAAAATTTCTTTTGAGTTTGAAACCTACTTCTGTGAATTGGATATTATTCATACATTCTGTAAAATTCTTGGAGGATATAGAGGATGATCTATCCATTCAAATTTTGTCTATTATTATTTCCACTTCTGACTCTAGTACAAAGAAGACTGCTGCAAAGGGTCTGGATGAAGATGAGGAAACTGAAGAAATTGAAACTTTGATGGAGAGAGTCCCAAAAGCCTAACATGCCTTTTTAGGTATTTTTTCCAAGGTTAAAGCTGATAAACTCCCTCCTCACCAGGCTTGCAATCATCATATCAAATTGGAAGGCCCCTTGCCTCCATTTGGTCCTGTTTAATCCCTAAGGAACCATGAGAAGGAGGCTCTCAAAACCTATATACTGAAAATTATTGAAAGAACCTAGAGCTAAATTTCAAGATAGATGATGACAAGAGAAACAGACTGACTGAAGACAACAAGAATTAGAGAAGAACAACAGGAGCTAGAATAGAAAGGGATTGGAGACAGACACACCGTAGATCAAATAGTGATAGTAGGATCAAGCAGGAAAAGAGAAGCTATTCAGGAGAACAAGGTAGAGGACTAGGTTGCCAGCAGGTTAAGATGTGAAATGCTGAGGACAAAGTAAGTAGTTACAAAGTAAATTATTTCTCACCAAATATGAGAAGAAGAGCCTAAGAGTCTTTTGATAAGATTAGGAGGTGAGTAGGCTGGAGGAGGTTGAACTTGAGGCTTGAGGGAGTTTCAGGTTGGAGAGAGAGAGTAAGGATAGAAAGAAGATGGAGTTGGAATGAGGAAAGGCTAGAGTGTGAAAGGGGTGATGAAGGGCGGCAAAGGGTTTATGAGAAAGGCTGATGGAGGAATAGAGAATAGAATGGGAGAATGGAGGGAAGGGATGAAGCTGAGTGAAGACGTGCGGAGTCAAGGAGTGAAGGGGTGGAGTTTTAGTCAAGAGGTAAGGAGTCAAGGAGTATGAAGGGAAGCGCGCTTGTGGTAGAGGAAACAGACAAATTGTTTGTGACAGGCTGATGACAATGATTCTGGGAAGCGGGAAGGGGGGTTGAGTTTACAATTTATTCCAACAATTATAGAGAAAAGTTTCAGTTCCCCCCAGCAATTCAAGCACTGGGGAAACCTTCCTCTTTGTGAAAAAAAAGGATAGTGGTTTGCATTTTTGTCTTCACTATTGCAAACTTAACACTGTTAATTGGAAAAATTTTTAACCTATTCCTCCTATGACTCACTTGTTGAAAGTCTTCTCCGTTTCTCATATTTTTTTTAAAATTGACCTCAGTGGTGCTTACAATCTCCTTCAAATCAAAGAGGGGGATAAACATCTTACAGAATTCAGGACCCGATTTGGAAGTTTTCAATACTTGGTTATGCCATCTGGGCTGACCAATGATCCTGCCTCTTTTCAGTGTCTTGTCAATGAAATCTTTTCAGAACTTCTGACCATCTTTGGGGTGGTATACCTTGATAAAATTCTTATTTTTTCCAAAGACTTAGCAGAAAACACATCCAATGTGTGTGAAGTTTTGAACAGACTTTGGAAAAACAACTTATATGCAAAAGCTTCTAAATGTGAATTTCATGCCCCCTTGGTGGATTTCTTAGGCTAAATAATCTCTAGGGATGTTATTGAAATGGAAAAATCTATGGTCCAGAAGATCTTGAATTGGCCAACACCAATGAACAAAAAGGCCTTTCAATAGTTTTTGGGTTTTTCTAATTTTTATTGCAGGTTTATCATTAACTACTCTAGGAAGGTCTACCTCCTCACTGCACTCACTGGTTCAGACACCATTTTTTCTTTATCTCCAGGGGCTTTGCAGAAATTTGAGGACCTCAAAAAGACCTTTAAAAGAGCTTCAATCCTTAGAAATTTAGATTTTTCTTTGAAAATCTTTATGGAGACCGATGCTAGTGACTATGCCCTGGGGGCTGTGCTCACCCAAATCTCTCCTAATGGATCCAAGAACACAATTTCTTTTAATAGCAGAAAGTTGGGAAGTTCTAGGATGAAATATGAAATCCACAATTAAAATAATTTAGCCATTATATGGGCTATTGAAATCTGGAGGGCTTATCTTCTAAGCCTTGCCTCTCCCCTTTAAGTTCTCACTGATAAATTATCTCTGAAATATTTTATGACCTCTAAAGTATTGACTTGATGCCAAGCCCAGTGGGCTGAATTCTTTTCTTAATTTGAATTTAACATAGTCTACAGACATGGAAAGCCCTCTATAGTGCCTGATATCTTTTTAATTCAAGACAACATTTACCCCAAGGGGGGGATGCCCTATGCATAAAAGAACCCAGAAAATTTCAAACAACTATTGAAACAGACTGAATTTGAAACTTCTAGAATTTTCTTCCTTTCCATAAAACAGGTTGACAGACACTTGGAAAACTTAATTCAATACAAGATATCCAAAAAATCAACCCAACAGATTATCCAGAATCTTCATAAAAAGGAAAAATGAAAGAGTTACCTGATAGAACCAAAAACTGGCAAACATATCTTTCAGAATAGAATAGAAATCCCCAAGGAAGACAAAAAAATTGAACTGGAGATACTCCAACAACAGCGCGATTCCCCCCTCTCCGGTCACCCTGGAAAAGAAAAGAAAATTGATATAGTCAAAAGAGATTGCTATTTGGAAAATAAGACTTCTTCATCAAATATTATGAATTTCCTTGTTACCTTTGCAGCAGAAACAATTCCAGTCACCACCAAAAGTTCAGACTCCTTCAACCTCTACCAATTCCAGATGCTCCCTGGACCTCACTCTCTATTGAATTTATTTCACAGCTGCCACCATCCAATGGATTTGAATCAATACTTTTGGTAGCTGAAGGCCTTTCAAAAATATCTATCTTCTTAAAAAACACAACTGATATCACTTCTGTGGAATTAGCTAATCTACTCATCTCTTATGTATTTTATACACATGGACTCCCAGCTGATATTTTAAGAAACAGAGAATCTTTATTTGTCTCTCCTTTTTGGAAAAATGCATGTGAAAAGTTACAGAAAAAAACAATCTCTCCACAGCCTATCACCCTGAAAAAGATGGTCAGACAGAACAGGAAAATCAGATCCTGGAACAATTTATCAGGATTTATTTCACTTATCACCAAGACAACTGGGATACCAGGATCCCCCTTTCTGAATTTTACTACAGCAATTCCACCCATAATTCTACTGAGAAATCTCCCTTCTTCACCATTTATGGTCAAAATCCCAACCTTCACAGCCTAAATGTAGTGGACAACCAACCCGAAAGCCACTATATAACTCAGATCCACCAAAACAAAAATAGGTAGGAGTCAATTTGGAAAATTCAATTAAAACCTAAAAGAGATATGCTGACCTTAAAAGAGGTGATTTTACTGACTAATTTTCTGCTGGAAAAAGGGTTTTTCTCTCTTCCAAAAATATCAAAACTAACTTTCCAACACATAAGCTCTCAGAGCCATTTTTATGCCCTTTTTTTATAACAGAAAATATTGGAAATTTGTTTTTCAAGATTCAACTCCCTTGCCAATGGTCTAATACTCACCCAGTATTCTGCTTCTCCTCACTCAAAACTTATCTGGAAAACTCTTTATCTTGCAGACGCCAACCAAAAACCAAAGAAGTCAAAATAGATATGGAAGAGGAATAGGAAGTGACTCAGATATTGGGTTCCAAGGTTAAGAGGGGGAAATTAATGTATCTGGTCCAGTGGAAAGGCTTTCAAGACAATGAGGAAAACACTACTTGGGAACCTCATTCTAATCTCACCAACTTCCCTGCTACTTCAAGATTTCCACACACTCTATCCCTTGAAAAAAATTCCTTAAAATAAATAAAAAACCCCTTTTTCAAAAAAAAAAACGTTTGAATTCATTTCCTTCTAGTATCTTCTATGATTAAAGAATAAAAAAAACATATATAAGAATTTTCTTCAACCTAAAAAACAAAATAATCTCCTCTTCAAAGCAAGGAATATATATCTATAGCTATCCCTGTTTTCTTCCAGTCAACCTATTCTTTATATTATCAAAAAAAATATATAATAAACTTAAAATAAAAAACTAAATACATATATATATATATAATATACATCTTTTCAAATATCTTTGGATTCTTTGATTATGACCATCCAGTAATTAAACAACTTTAAATTCCTGGATTCATAAGAATTGTGACCTCTTAAAGAAGTACCTAACTCATGAGTAATACCTGCTAAAGCAAAAATATCAGACAATCCTTTATTTATCTCTATACTTCTCTTCTTCCTAGCCTCTAAAAATCAAAAATTTTCTTTCCTAATTTCACAACCTCATCCTCTTCTCAATCCTTTGTGAAAGTCAGAATTCAAAGATTTAGAATTTTTACTATCAATATCTAAAAGTAATTTATTTGATCTTCCTTTAGAACTGAATCATCCCTAATTCTGCTCTTTGCTACACTAGACTCCATTGATTCCTAAATCCTTTGCCATTTTCTAATTCCTCCAACCATGCTTCTGAAATATTTTTTCCACCATAACCTCCTTCCTCCCCTATCCTCCTACCTATACTCTTCTTTTTGTTTTTTCTATCCTCAATAGTATTCAACTTCACCTCCAAATCCTTCATTTGCCTTCTCAAATCTTCTAGCTCTAAATAATCATCTGATCTTCCACCTTCTTTCTGCTTTCTTTTACATTCCTTTTTTTCTTTCTCCTTGTTAGTATCTTTTGCAATTTCTTCTAAATTGCTTAAATCCATCTCTAGACTACCTTCATCATAAAAATAATCTTTGAAGCTTCAAAAGAGGACTTTCATTCTTTGAAAAATTGGTTCAAAACTTTGAAGCTTGAGCCTTCAAGGACTCAATGAACTAATTCTTTTCCTCAATGGTCCATGTCAACGCTTTGAAAAGTTGGTTTGACACTTCAAAAACTTGATTTAATGGGACTTGGTCAAACTTTGACAATATTTTGGGCTCAATGAGTGCTTTGAACAAGTACTTTGATGGTTCAACCATTGGATTTGACAGTTTGACCATTGACTTCAACGGCTTGATTGATGTCTTTTATTCTTTGACAAGGGCCTTCAACAGGTTTGACAGAGTCCACTACATTTCTATTTTTTGAACTCTTGGCTGGTATTCCACTGTCATTGTCATCTGAATCCCTTATAGGAGCTCCCCAACTAATAAACACCTCACCTCTCTCCTCTTCACAAAACCTTTACAGGCCATCTGTCACACAACCACCCCACATACTATAGGGGAATCTTAGATTATTGTGAGCGCAAAGGGATAAATGAGTGCAAGGGATAATGCAAGGTATAAAGGCTAACTGAAAAGTGTAATATTATGGTTCAATGGGTCAGAAAAACAGCAAGAGGGATGAAGTGTTTGAATGGAAGGGAACTAAATCCAGGCCCAATTTGATGACTGGATTTAGCAAATGCAAGAAAATATGAAATTAACTAACTAAGGAGACAACTTTCAGGCAGGAAATGTGGTGAACAATTAAGAAACCTCAGAAAAAGGACAAATTTTAAGATTTTTGTTATATTTCATCTATTTTTTTTTTAAAAAAAAAATCTTGTGCCTTATGGCAAGCTTTAATTTTCCCTTTCTCCCACTTTCCCCGGTTCTATTTGTCTGGGAGGGCCCCCTGGGGTGTTCAAGTCCCCAGGTCTTGCGTTAAACTCCTTTTCTTTGCGTTTGGAACCCAAATTCTTTCTTGGCAAGTGCGTGCAAATGCTTTCCCCCTTCCTCATCATCCCCTTCTCTGTCATCCAATCACAACAGAATCATTTGTTCCATCCTTGCAGGTATCCTGATTGGCACATTGCTTGCCTTCAGCACCATGTACCTTGGCCTACAGACCGGCTGGATCTTGGTTATGTCACTACAATCTAGTATAATAGGTTATGCCCTCTGCAAACTAACCCCCTTCCTCAACTCAAATCCATTGATGTTTGCCAAGAATGTACTCCTCCAAAATACCTGAAAGGTGTGGTGACCAAATCTGGAAACCCTGGACCAGATGCCGAAGAGTTCAAATTTCTTTTTTACAGGTCTTTTATTTAGGTGTTATTAAAAAAAAAAAAAAAATCTTTTTCTGCTCCATTTGTAGTATCCCTTGTACATATTCTAACAGGGACTCCTACTCATATAAGGGGGGGGGGCTCTCCCCTGCCGTTTTGAGGAGGATCAGGACATACTATCCTACATCCCATCATCACATCAGATCAGATCACACCATCATCATCACATCCTACCATACCAGGGAAGATCATCATCATTTTCAACTTGAAATACATCATCTGTGGGGTTTTCATTCCCCTTTATCTGACACAAAAATTTGGGTTTATCTATGATTGCCCCTTGAGCCTCCATACTCAAACCCTTGATCCTTGATCCTTATCAAAAACCAATAGCTTTGCTGGTTGAAGAAGAATTTGACTGATTGAATTCTTGAGTGTGTTACACCACTCCTGATCCCTTTATCCAACCATACTGGTCCTGATCATCCTTTGATTATCTTTCTGGAACCAGTCATGTTTGACTGAAGAGGTTTTATTAAGCTTAAAACCTGGATTATTAAACCTCCCTTCATCTCTTTTGAAGTTGAATTCTGCCACGCTACTCTTGAGTCCCTTGAGAAGTGTTGGGTTATTCTTGTTTGAATCAGTTATTGTTTTGCTTCCAGAGCTTCTTAAAACAATAAGCTTTGTCTTGTGCAGCCACCCACAGTTATCTGGTACCCTTCAAGCACTTGATTGCGGAGAGTTGGGCAGGTTCATTGAGAACCTGGAGGTTGTTTGGGATTGAGTTGATCTTTCCTAAGCTTCTGCTGAAAACCAGAGCTATTAGCTTGTGGGCTTTGTTACTTAAAATGACCTTGTCTTGTTGAACTCTGAACAAACCTTGACTTCTTCTGTTCAAGTTTTCCCTGGCACCATCTTGCCTCAGATAGTGTTGTTTCCCAGCTACCGACCAATATAATATTTATCTTTTCCATTTGGTCACCCGTTGACCAGGTTATGGACTTTGATGTTGCTTAAATTTAAATATTTTTGTAACACTCAGGAGGGCAGCCTAAACAGCACCTTTCCCCTCTGCAGAACAGCCACGGACTAGCACTGTTTGGAGTCTTACATTTGGTCCCTGGGGCCGGGATCAAACAAGCAACCTTGGGATTTACAGTCCCATCATCAATCATCAACTTATTAATCTGATCTCTCTTTTTTTCTGTCATCATCTAGATCCATGGAGGCAACTTTTTCTAGAAGTAAGTTCTCCCAATTGTGCACCACCTGGGCAAGATACTTGTCATTTTTCAAGAAACCCTACTCTTGCCACATTTGTGAGCCACTTGGAAATCCGTTCCTTGGATCTTTTAGGAAACTTTCTCAAAATGGAATCCACCAGCAACTCTTCTACTCGGCCTAAGATGGTTAAGATCAAGCCCCAGAACAAGAACTTAGGATTCAATGGGACAAATTTGGAACGCTTCTTGGACTTGTATGAGATGGCTGCTTTGGTGGACGGGGCTAGCCAATTTGATATGGCCTATCAGTTACAATTTTTTATCTCCTCTGATGAAGTTATGGAAATAATCAAGTTTTTTGAAGGTTTTGAAAGGCATAACTGGACCCTGCTGTGGGGAGCCATGTTGGCTTATTGGGGAAAAATAGATGTAGCACGATTTAATTTTCAGGATCTAGATAGCCTTGTCTCTCAGTGGGTCTCCAATGTTGGTGTGGCTTCCGCTTCCAATTATCAGTCTTTTAGGAAAGCTTGGGATCCCATCCAATCCTACCTTTTCCAAAACAATCACACATCAACACAGTAGACAAAATTTGAGTCCAATTTTTCTAATATTTCTCTCTTGGAGTGCAAGAAAGGATCCAGGACAAACTGGTCGAGTCTGGATCCATGATCACTACCAGGGATAATCAATTAAAGCTCCCTGGTTTCCTTATCCTTAGGGGAGTGATGGATAAAGTCATGAAAGGTCAAACAGCCCTCACTTTTGAAAAGTCTAAAACGGCTGAAACAGTCCATGCCCCCTCCTTCAAAGAGTCAAACAAGATCATGAATAAAATGGAATCTGATTGCAGGCCCGAGAACCCTCAGCCTAACCAAGAAACCACTATGATGGACAAGATCACCAAACTGCTCAAACGCTTTGAAAAAAAAATGGATCAAAAGATTTCCCCTCTTGCTGTTCCTAAACCTTCTAGTGCTGTTCCTAAAAATACTATAGTCTGCTATTATTGCCACAGGGAAGGCCATGGAACCGGTCAATGTCTTGAGCTCCAGAAGGACAAAGACAAGAAATTAGTAGAGCAAAAAGGGAATAACTTTTTCCTTCCTAATTGTGCCCTAATCCCCTTTGATTCATCTTGCCCCATTTTTCATGTGGTGGCCTCTTACCAGCCACCTCCTCCTATGAAGGCATCCTTGACTTCTGTGGATTTCTGATCTTCTTGTGGTACTCTTCAACCCTGGTATCCCCCAGCTATTTCCTCCTCTTCTTTGGTTGTTACTTACGAATCCGATTCAGCAAGGAAGCAACATGAGGAGCCCAAACCTCATAAAGCTCCATCCCTTCCAACCTCAATCCTTCAAAAACCGCCAAAACGTAAATCTTCACCTGAGCCCCTTTCTGATGTAGAAGACATGGAGGTGAAGAAGGAACCGCTCATGGAAGGGTCTCAAGATCACCATGATCCTCCTTCCTCATCTATTAAGAATCCTCAATCCCCTGATCCTGTTCCTGCTTCACCCAATCTTCCTCCCTCCACCCAGCCCAAAGTTTGGTTTGAGAGGGGAATTTCTAAAAATCACCCCGATGCTGTGGAAGGGGTATTAAATAAAATTGCTGATCTATCTGTGGCTGAACTCCTATTGATCTCTCCATCTGTTGCTGAAGGAATGAAGAAATGGGTTTCCCTTTGATGTGTGGAAATTGGTCCTGAGGAACTAAAGGTCTCCTTTGGAACTTTGATAGAGGATTCTGGTGGAGCAGATCCCTCTCCTCAGTCTAGTCTTAACTCATGTCCTCTTGGTTTTCTTCACTGCCATCTTGGTGAATCAGCTAAAACGGTCTTGCTCCTCATTGACTCTGGCTCTCAGCTCAACTTGATCTCAGATTCTATGGCCTGCAAACTGAAACTTAGCCCTAGGGTCAGCTTCACCTCCTCAGTTTATGGAATAGGGAACCAGTCTTGGGAATTGGTTGGAATCATTGAAGACGTCCCAGTCCGGATTGGCCAAAACATTGTGGGAACTTGTCATTTGTGGATCACAAGCTTGGATGGACCTATGATCTTGGGTCAACCTTTCCTAATCAATTTTGGAGCAACCCTGATGTTTTCCGATCAAGTTGGGCAGAGAATCCTCCTCCCCAATTCAGATGGAAGAAAAATTGAGGTTCCTCTTTGTTTGTTGGATCCTGGTTTCTGGGAAAGAGATTTCCCCGGTCATTTTCCTAAACAGAAGGATAATTCCAGTTCCTCTCATTTTTTATGGGAGTAGTTGATCCTACTAATAGTTGTAGTTCTTTTCAGCCTCATACTCCAACTCAAGGGTCAAACCTCATCCCTGAGGCCTATTTCTCTTTCTTTTCAACAATTTCCTCTAATCTCAAAAATATCAAAAATCAAAAACAAAACAAAACAAAAAAATTCAAAAATATTTCTTCTTCATCTGTTGTTTCTTCTTTTCCTTGTACTCTCATTCCTAATAAAACTTCTTTCAGTTCCAGTTCAAATCTCTGCAATGATTCTAAACTAGATCCCGACCTCAATCCTATTTTTTGTGGCTTTTGTATGGAAGAATATGGGCTTCAGTAGAGGCCAATTGGGGTAGAAGTAAGTCCTCCCAATTGTGCACCACGGGGGTATCCTACTACTATCATTTTTTGAAACCCTACCTTGTGCCACACATGTGAGCAATGCATTATCCCCTGGGACTTCTTTTATGGAAAAGGCACCTTTCAAAAATGTTGCGAAGCATTGAACTTGGAAGGCATTAGAACTTGGTCTCAATCCCGGTAGTCAGATCTCTCTGGTCAACTCTTGGCAAAAACAAGAACTGCTCTCTTTCGCCTCCAAATATAAACCAGTTGCCAGGAAAATTCAACCAGTCAACCAACCAATGCCTGTCAATATCAATCCTCCTCTTAGGCTTCCTCCTCTATCCCGCAATCCTTACTGTGGTTTACCCCAATCTCTTTCTGGTCCATTCATCCCCTCTGGCCATGTCACTAAAGAACGTCTGAGAGTAGTCAACTTTGGACCAGATGGATGGCTTATACCTGATGAGTTGTATTTCATAAAAAATGTCTTGGCTCTTAGGGAAAAATCTATTGCTTTCTGTGAAGAAGAGAGAGGTCTCTTGAAAGAGTCCTATGGTCTGCCTTATATCATTCCTGTAGTAGAACATGATCCCTGGAAAAAGAAAAAGATCCCAATCCCTGCTGCCAAAGTTGATGAGCTCATCAAGTTTGTCCGGAAACAAGTCCAAACCGGTTTATATGAACAGTCAACTTCTAGCTATTCCAGTCCTGTTTTCTGTGTCCTTAAAAGTAATGGTAAACTTAGAATAGTTCATGATTTCCAGCTGCTAAATAAGGTTACTATTAAAGACTCTGGTATTCCGCCTGCTACTGAAGAGTTTGTTGAATCCTTCTCCAGGAGAGCTTGCTATGGTCTAGGTGACATTATGGGTTGCTATGACAAACGGTCCTTACATCCAATTTCTTGCCCTCTCACCACATTCAATACTCCTCTTGGTCGCTTCCAGCTTACTCAATTGCCTCAAGGCGCCACCAACTCAGTTGCGGTCTATCAGGATCAGATGGTTTGGATCCTCCAGGATGAAATCCCCAATCTTGCTGGTATCTTCATTGACGACGGCGGAATTAAAGGACCAGTTTATGACTATAACAATGAGCTCTTACCCTGGCATTCAGGAATACATTGATTTATCTGGGAATATGCAACCACTTTGGAAAGGGTCCTGTTCTGAATCAAAGGATCTGGTCTCACTGTCTCCGGATCCAAAGTGGCTGCCTGAGTCCCTGCTCTGGAAATTGTTGGTCATGTGGTCTGCAAGGAAGGAAGCAGGATGGCTCCATCCAAGATCAATAAAATCCTCTCTTGGACTACTCCTATCAACCCAACTGAAGTCAGGGTTTTTCTGGGTGTTGTCACTTATGTTTGAATTTTCATCCCATCTCTATCCAAAATCTGTGCTCCCCTATGTTGCCTGACCAGAAAAGATGCTGAGTGGATCTGGACCCAAGAGTGTGAACATTCTTTTCAGAGGCTTGAAATGATGGTTGGCAAAGACATAGTCTTGAGGAAGATTGCTTACGGACCAGGAGCTGGCAAGATCAAATTGGCTGTTGATTCCAGTTATCAATCTTTTGGGGCTGTCCTCACCCAGGAAGAAATGGTCAGGACCCTCCGGCTCTCTATGAATTGCTATTATTTTCAGATGTAGAATCCAGGTACTCCCAACCAAAACTGGAACTCTGTGGCGTGGCTCAAATGTTGAAGAAACTCCAAACTGTCCTCTGGGGTAAACACTTTGGGTTACAAGTTGACGCACAATCAATCATTGAAATGATCAATGCCTTCAGCCTCCCAAAAGCTCCTATGACCCATTGGGTGGCCTTTATTCAGCTTTTCTCTTTTGATATTGTTCATAGGCCTGGCAAATCCTTCACCATGCCCAATGGTTTATCTTGACGCCCCCTTGGAGACAATGAATTGGATTTTGGAGTGGACTTTGACAAGGAGGAGCCTTTAATTTGTCCTGTCTTCACCTTTTCCTCTAAAAATTACTCTGGCTTCCAACAAGGTTTCTGGCCAAAATTAGAGCAGTACCTTTCCACTCTCCAAAGGCCTCCTGATCTCTCCACTCAAGATTTTAGATTGCTCAAGAGGAAGTCTTCCAACTTCTTTGTCCAGGGTACTAGGCTTATGAAAAGAGGTAATCCTTGTGCTCTAATTGTCGTCATGATCCCCTCAAAGCAAGATTCAATCCTTGAAAGTCTCCATGAAGGCATTGGGCATCATGGGGAAACCAAGACCTATTGACATATATCCAAACAATTCTGGTGGCCATCTTTGAAGAAATCAGTCTCTCAATGGTGCAAGAGTTGCGAAGTATGTCAGAAACGTGATCTTAAGCGCCTGGCTGAAATTCATTATCCCACTGGGGAGTCCACTGTCTTTGGAAGGATTGCTATGGATGTGGTTAACATTAAGGCTGGTGGAGCTAAGTACCTCATTGTGGCTAGAGATGATTTTTCTGGATGGGTTGAAGCAAAATTTCTTAAGAACCTCAGCTCTCAGTCAGTAGCAGCTTTCCTTTACAAGACTTGGATAATGCACTATGGCTTGGCTCAATCTTATTCAACCAATGGTGGCTCTGAGTTTGGTGGGAAACTGGACAAAATGATCTGATCACTTCCTGGTCAACATAGGGTGACCACTCCTTATTATCCTGAAGGACAAGGAATGGTGTAAAGAGGCCATGCTCCTTTGAAGGCTGCTCTTGTCAAGTTGGCTGGTGAAAGTGGAAGGAATTGTTGCAAATTTCTTCCTCTGGTCCTCTTCTCCAATCAAATCTCAACCACGCAAACCAATGGCTACTCACCTTACAAAATTATCTTTGGACAAAGGGCTGTCCTTCCTCTTGATCTGGAAATTGAATCTTTCTTAGGTATTTCTTGGGAAAAGGTTTCTTCCACCACTGATCTATTGGTTGCCAGATCCAAGCAACTGGAGCAAAGTGAAGATGTTTGTCACAAAGCTTATCAGAAAATGATGGAGTCAAGGGAAAAATAAATCCAGTATTGGGAGGATAAACATTCCAATCAAGTCAGGCACCCCTTGAATCCTGGTGATCTAGTTTTAGCTTACAACCAATCTTTGGAAACTCAGTGGGGAAAGCTTTTTTCCAATCGCTGGAATGGTCCTTATTGAGTGGTCCGTCAAGTCAGAGGTGGATCATATCCTTTGGAGGAACTGGATGGTACTCAAATGGCAAGAAGGTTCTCTGTTGAATAGGTCAAGAAATTTCATTTTTGTAGAGGCAACTTGGATCAGAAGTAAGTCCTTCCAATTTTGCACCGCCAGGGTCATCTGCTGCGTTTTGTTGTGAAACTCTACTGTTTGCCACATATGTGAGCACCTGGGACGCCTTCTTCATTTTATTGCAGTCAACTCTAGAAGATCTTATTTGGATGGATCAAGATACTCTTTTCAATCAGCCTCAAGATCAAATGGCCATTTCTTGTGTTTGATCATCTTTCCTTTCTTTTTTTTATAATCAAGCTCAGATGCAGACTAGGGACAGTCTGTAAGTTGGGGAGAGATGTGGTGACCAAATCTGGACACCCTTGACCAGATGCGGAAGAGTTCAAAATATTTTTTTACGGGTCTTTTATTGAGGTGTTATTAAAAAAAAATCAGAATTTCTTTTTCAGTATCACTTCTCCAATTTCATCATCCTTTCAAACATTCCTTTTTCCCATTTGTCTAGGACAGGCCTCTCCCGGCCTGACCATCTAGGTAGCATGTTCAATCCCTTCTCTCTTTGTTCTTCCCCTTCCTTTTGGCCAAACGCTTGGGCCAAGACCCACTCGGCCCAAACTTCCCTTCATCTTCATCCATCCCCACTGCCAAACAGACTTTGATCAACTCCATCGATCATTGGCCCATCAATCCTGTTGATTCTATGCAATCTACCACACCTTCAAAGTACCATCATCCATCATTGTCTCCACTCAGCTCATCCAGTTCTCTTTCCTCCCCCTCCCCTCACTCGTCCCCAACCAAGTCTCCCACCATCCATCCTCATCATCTTCAAACAGACAAAAAGCTTGTGCTCAAGATCCACAAGATGACCCCGACCAAGATGATTCACCTCATCCAGCAAGAGAGCTCAGGGTGATCTCAATTGCACCCGGGTGGAGAGAAAAGTCTCCATCTTTGGGTAGTCCAGAGGCTTGCAAGTGGCTCAAGAGGTAGTTGGCTATTGCATCAATTGTTTTCAAGCCAGTCATCCAACATCCCAAGATGATTGGATCTAGCCTAGAATCAACCCATTGGCGCTCCTCATCCTCCTCCGCGGCCACCCTCACCAATGATTGTCACCCTCATGAGGAGGGTCCTCTGCTCAGTAGCATCCTGTCGGATCTGGGAAAAGCACTGGATCCTTGGCCTCTCAATGGCAATCTAATTGATCCCCAAGCTCCCACAATTTCTCTCTCTCTCTCTCTTGATACCCCCCTCGGTCCGTGAATTGGCCGAGGCCGATCCATCGATAACTCCCACCCCCCTCCATCTTTGGGTGGGGGTGAAAAAAATTTGTCTACGGCCCACAGAAACCAGCGGGCGGCCTGATCTGTTTTCCCTTTCCCACCCCTTCTGCCTTTGGGCGAGGGGTGGGTGTGATTCTGGTATTGTCGCCTGCCTCCGTCCACGGACGGACGCAGGATAGTTGAAGGGATGAAAGGATCCCACCCCAGTCAGGAAGGCCGGATTTCCACTGGCCTGCGTGATCAAATTCTTCTGATCACCTAAAATCTGAAAATCAAAAAAAATTCTTTCTTTTTTGGCTCCATTTGTAGTATCCCTTGTACATAGGATAACAGGGCCTCCTGCCCATATAAGGAGAGGCTCTCCCCTGCCTTTTTGAGGAGGATCAGGAAATCCTATCCTACATCCCATCATCACATCAGATCAGATCACACCATCATCATCACATCCTTCAATACCAGGGAGGATCATCATCATTTTCACCTTGAAATACATCATCCGTGGGGTTTTCATTCCCCTTTATCTGAGACAAAAATTTGGGTATATCTATGATTGCCCCTTGATCCTTGAGCCTCCATACTCAAACCCTTGATCCTTGATCCTTATCACCAACCAATAGCTTTGCTGGTTGGAGAAGAATTTGACTGATTGAATTCTTGAGTGTGTTATACAACTCCTGATCCCTTTATCCGACCATACTGGTCCTGATCATCCTTTTATTATCATTCTGGAACCAGTCACTTTTGACTGAAGAGTTTTTATTAAGCTTAAAACCTGGAGTGTTAAACCTCCCTTCATCTCTTTTGAAGTTGAATTCTTCCACGCTACTCTTGAGTCCCTTGAGAAGTGTTGGGTTATTCTTGTTTGAATCAGTTATTGTTTTGCTTCCAGAGCTTCTTCAAACAATTGGCTTTGTCTTGTGCAGCCACCCACAGTTATCTGGTACCCTTCAAGCGCTTGATTGCGGAGAGTGAGGCAGGTTCATTGAGAACCTGGAGGGTTTTTGGGATTTAGTTGATATTTTTCAAGCTTCTGCTGACAACCAGAGCTATTAGCTTGTGGGCTTTGTTACTTACAATTGCCTTGTCTTGTTGAACTCTGAACAAACCTTGAATCCTTCTGTTCAAGTTTTCCCCGGAACCATCTTGCCTCAAATAGTGTTGTTTCCCAGCTACCAACCACTATAATCTTTATCCTCTAAAATTTGCTCTCCCGTTTACCAGGTTCTGGAATTTGATTTGGTTACATTTAAATATTTTTGTAACACTCAGGACTGCAGCCTAAACAGCAACTTTCCCCTCCTCAGAACTTCCATGGCCTAGCACCGTTTGGAGTCTTACAACGGCCATAGGTGCAAAGCCCTTGACAGTTGATCTCATTGGTATCATCCCCCCCTTGGCCCAACTCAACCTCAAATATGATGGTATCAACCCCATCATCTTCTCCCCCACCTCCTTAATCCTCTGGTGTCTCTCATTTGCCTTCTTTGGGGTATTCTTGGCTATACCCCTGAGAGATCAAGTGATCATCCAGGGGAAACTTGCCTTCCCCTCCAGCATGGCAACCACTCAGATCTTTGCCTTACATCACCATAGCTGATCTCTTTCCATCATTAACCCACTTGGGATCAACCACTACCCAAGATCAGCAATTTCACGGTGTGTCAGCCTCCTGGATGGCAAGACCCTTGCTATCCTTTAGATACCAGAGGTGATAGAGTAAATAATAAATATATTATTTAATAAATGCAGCAAAAATCTTGAGGATTGTCCATGACCTACAGTGGCTCAACTCTTTTACAAGCCGGGACGCAGCACGGCCCCCTTGCGTTGACAAGTTCCTTGAGTCAATGGCGGGGTGTGCTTGTTACGGTTTAGTGAATGTGATGGGGGGATACAACCAGCGCGAGTTGGATCCTCGCTTGCAGCCTATAATGGCATTTGAGACTGGGTTGGGAAGAATGCAGCTGACTCGGCTACCGCAGGGCGCGACCAATTCTGTGGCGGTGTACCAGGCGCAAATGGCTTGGATCCTGAAATATGATCTTCCAAAGGGAGTCAAAATCTTCATTGACAACGCGGGCATCAAAGGTCCAAAATCCAATTACGGAGGAGCAGAGCTGGTTGGAGTTCCCGGCGTCCAACATTTTGTGTGGGAATACGCGCAGAGGTTGGAACGCATCCTGTTTTGCATCAAGGAGGCAGGACTGACGGTGTCGGGGAAGAAGTTGGTGGTTTTGTGCTCTGGCGCTTGAAGTCCTTGGCCATGTTGTTGCTTCCAACGGCCGGCGCATTGCAGAGAAAAAGTGGAACAAGGTCCTTGAATGGCCAACCCCGCGGACGGTGTTGCATATCCGTCAGTTCTTGGGATTATGTAGCTGTGTCCTTATGTTTATCAAGAGGTTTGCAGAGGTGGCTAGCCCGCTCCAATCACTAACGCGGAAAGGCGCGGAGTGGAAGTGGGGAGAAGAGTGCAATTGCGCGTTCCGGAAGCTCAAGGAGATTGTGAGACATGACATTGTGCTCTGCGATCTTGACTACAACGCAGGAGGAATTAGGCTAGCGGTTGATTCCAGCAAATTCAGCGTGGGGGGGGTTCTCACTCAGAGGGCAACGGAAAGGATAGGCCGGTGGTTTATAAGTCCGTCAACTTCACTCTGACGGAAAGCCGGTACTCTCAGCCAAAGTTGGAGTTGTGCGGGGTCACCAAGATTGTGCGGCGGCTTCAGTATCTCTTGTGGGGGGTTCAATTTGAGCTTTTGGTGTATGCAGAGGAGCTGGCCCGGATGATCAATTCCTTTGTGTTGCCCAATGCTCCCATGACCAGGTGGGTAGTGTTTCTTCAACTTTTTTCCTTTGCTGTTGTTCATGTCCCGGGGAAAGCGTTCACTATGCCCAATGCGTTGTTGCGGTATCCAAGGGACAACCCGTTTGAGGACGCGCAACTGCTTGATGTGGAGGCCCCGGTTGTCAAGGTAGGGGTGGGGAGGCGGGCGATCAGCTGCAGCTCCGGCAGACCGGGCGGTACCCAATTCTTCGCAATAACTTGCGGGACCTTTGTTTTCCCAATGGAACTATGGGCAAGCACATGCAATGGGCAAGGCGGCAAGCAGGAAAATTCTAATTACAGGAGGGGCAGCTTTGGAGGCAGAAGACTCCGGTTCCTCTTGTGGTTACCACTTCAAGGGCGGATCAGGAAGCTTTCCTCTGAAGCCTTCACAACAATCTTGGCCATTGAGGGGAGGTCAAAATGCAGAGGCGGCTGAAAGAGTGGTTCTGGTGGCCGGGGGTAGTGCGTGCGGTACGGGAATGGTTGGCATTCTGCAAAGCCTGTCAATGGCAGAGCGCAAGATTGCCTAAGGAAGTTGGAAACCCCACAGGGGAAGAGGCCCTCTTTGGTTGAGTCTTGCTTGATGTTGTCCACATCAAAGCCGGCAAGTTTGCCATTCTGCTTGTCGCGCGGGACAACCTGTCTGGTTGGGCGGAAGCGCTTCCGTTGGTCAAGCTCTTGGCAGACAAAGTTGCTCTGTTTCTGGAGGAAGATTGGTTCGCGCGGTACGGGTTGCTTTTTCTGGTTATGGTGGACGGAGGGGCTGAGTTTTGCAGTTGTTTGGTCCAGTTGGTGAAGAGTTGAGGAGCCAAGTTTGGCCAAGTAACGGAGTATTATCCCAAGGGGGCCAGCATGATCAAATGCGGGCATCAAACAATCAAGGACGCCCTGGCCAAGATGTGCGGGGAGGACGGAAAGCGCTGGCAGGAGTCCCTTCCAATGGTTCTGTTTGCCAATTGGATTTCAGTGAAGCGGTCAACAGGCTACACGCCGTACAAGTTACTTTTTGGACAGCGCCCCGTGCTTTTGGTGGACATTGAGTTGGAGACGTTCCTGGGGGTTTACTGGTGGAAGGTGAAGACCTCCGCCAAATTGCTTGAGGCTCGCGCCAAACAGCTCCTTCAACGGGACAGGATTCTCGCAAATGCCGCGGACCGGCTTAAGAAGACTTGGACGGCATTGGTGCACTTTTGGGACGAGCACTGCTTGCATTGTCTCCGGGATCCCTTGTGGAAGGGGGATTTGGTGCTCCTGTAAAACCGCAGTCTGGAGTCTCAGTGGGGGAAGTTGTTTGCTAACAGGTGGAACGGCCCGTTCCGCTTTTTGTCCAAGTTTGAGGGCGGCAGCTATCAGTTGGAGGAATTAGACAGTACTCCGCTGAAACAGAAGGCGGCAGCTTCGCATGTCAAGCGCTCCTTTTCGCAAGGATCTACCTTGTTTGACAAGACAGCGGAAGGGGGTGACGGATCAGACAAGGGGAGTGTGTAGCGCGGCAATGGTGTAGGAAAGCAATCCAGGGATTCTTCTTTGGGAGGAGAAGTGGAGAACGTGCTGTTGCGACGGAGTAGGCGGTTGCAACCAGCTGGGGACAGTTGCCAAGTTGGGAACGTCCCGCCCTCGCCTTCCGTACTAGCCACCCACAATCTTGGTTGGGCTGGCTCCATCACTTGGTCCGCATTCCCTGGGCAGGTTGCGGCCCAGCGCCCCCCAGAGTAGGCCCGCCCTGCAATCCCTGGAGCTGAGCCCTCATCTGCTGCTGCTGAGCCCACAGCAGGCAATTCTGTGACCACGCGCACCACAAATTCTGAGCCCAACCTACCCAACTGCTGAGCCTGCAGCCCGCAATGCAGCTCTCAATCCAAGGTTATAAATAGGACACCACATCCCCCCCCCCAAGTTGAGTTCTGTCCCCAGAGGTCCTTCCATCACTACCTTGACCCTAACGCTCTACCGGACCACCCCCCCTACTCCCAGTCCACCCCAGCTACTAGCCCCGCCCCTCCTTCCAACTTTTGCCAACACTATGATCCCCTGCAATTTTGGCGCCTGGAGCGGGCACGGGTGTTTGATTGTTCCTGGTCAAAGTTCCTCGAGCGCTTGCCATTGCGGCCACTGCCGCTGGTTGCTTAGCAAGGGGATTCCCCAGCCTCCCCCTCAATCTGGCTCCCTCTCCTGCCCGCGCAAGAGGGCCCGTCTGGACCCGTTTGTGGTATTGGACAATGAAACCATCTTGAGGGACCGGTCAATGAAATCCTTCAATGTTGCCTGGCTCCTCCTCTGGCTCCTACTCCAGTCCCTGCCCCAGCTCCTCCTCCAGCCCTTGCCCTGGCTCCTGCCCTGGCCCCTTCCCCGGCTCCCCCTTCTTGGTCCTTATTGGACTTGGATGAGAGGCACCCCTCCACCGCCTGCATCACCCATTTTCATCTTGTTGTTGCCTCCTGTTGGACCAAGCCCCCCAGATTGTCCTCTGGAGGCCCCCTCCTCACCAGTCCCACCTCCCCCCAGCCCACAAATCCCCATTGTTTTGGCACTCCTGGTGGCCATATTCCAGATCTTTGCTGAAAGGTCAACTGCAATGCTTTGCAACTTCCTAGCAACCCCTGGAGCTCAATCCTTGGAATCCTGGCGCAAGCTCTTGGCGCCTTTCCAGGCCTTTCTGGCATTTTAGTGGGACGACATGCAGGAAATGATGAAAATGGCTTAGATGCATTGCCCCCCCTCTCCCCCCTTCCCTCTTTCCACGTTTTTCATTGTACCGCGCTTCCCATGATTAGAGAAATACACGTCTTCTGCAGGCGCGTCCTTTCCAAGCGGATCATCTTGTGGAAACATCCCCAGATCCTGAGTGAGTTTTAAAGACAGTTAGGCATCCACACGTCATAAGTGAGAATGAGAGTGAGATTGAGATCTGTGCCCGCCTCCTGGTGAGAATGAGAGTGAGATTGAGATCTGCGTCCACTTCCTGAGCCAACAAAGTTCCCCAGAAGGTACCTGGACCGCCCCAGCCAAACTGCCACACAGTTCCCCGCACCCAACCTGCAACAAACACAACCACCCTCCACCAGTGCGCGCACACAGTCATCCAAGAGAGGAAAAGAAGTTGAGGAAAAAAAAACTCTGGGGTGTCTAGCTGTTCCGGCTGTGAACCCGCTAGGACACCCCCTCACCAAATCAGACCTGTCCGGTACGTGTCCTATGCATAATCCACACCCATTACACTGTAGGAGAAGACAACTGATAAAGAGAAGACAGAGAAAAGAGCCAAACCCAAAAAGGAAACCAAACCCAAAAAGAATTTTTTTTTCAGCTAACACCAGGCCTTGTCTCCTTGTCCTGCATTACCCAACGGTGGGGCTTGTCCTTGCGTTTACGGACCAGGCTCCTGCCGCTCCCGCTTCCCTGCAACCAATCATAACCAAAACCAGTACCAACTTGAAAAGCAATGTATTCAAGAAATAAGAAAACAAACATTCTGGGGTGTCTAGTTATTCCGGCTGTGAACCGGCTAGAGCACCCCCTCACCAAATCAACCTTTTACCCTACTTGGGTCCCCCCCAGTTTGACGGCTGTCCCCAGCGGTTTGTAGCCTCTTGCTCCTTTGAGGCAGCGCGTTACGCATGGGCTCCTCCTCAGCCACAGAGCCCAATACGTCTACCAATCCTGAACCACCGGCACCATCCCCTGCGTCCGCGCCATTGCCAACCGTCTTGTCAAAGAAGGTTAGGCCTTGTGCAAAGAGGAGATTCATGTTCAAAGCCGGGGCCTTCCGTTTGAGCGGCGCCACGTCCAATTCCTCAAAAATGAACCTTTTACCCTACCCCCTACTCATGTCCCCCCCAGCTTGACAGCTGTCCCCAGCGGTTCATAGCCTCTTGCTCCTTCCAGGCGGTGTGTCGTGCACAGGCTCCTCCTCATCCAAAGAGCCCAATCTTTCTACCAATCCTGAACCACCGGCACCATCCCCTGCATCGGGGCCATTGCTGGCTGTCTTGTCAAAGGAGGTGGAGCTGTGTCCAAAGAAGCCCTTCACGTGCAAAGCTGCGGCCTTCTGTTTGAGAGGCACCCTGTCCAATTCCTCAAGCTGATAATTCCCGCCCTTGGCCTTGGATCCCACACAGAAGGGGCCGTTCCATTGGTTGGAAAAATTCTTACCCCACTGGGACTCCAGACTCTGGTTGTACAGCAAGACCAAGTCCCCCTTCCGCAACGGATCCTGGAGGAAATGGGAACAACGCTTGTCCCAATAGTGGAAAAATTCTGTCCTAGTCTTCCACAACCTTTCTGCGGCCTTTGCCAGGGTCTTGTCCCTTTGGAGAAGCTGTTTGGCGCGCGCCTCCACAGGCTGCGTGGAGGTCTTCATCTTCCATCAGTCCACGCCCAAAAAGGTTTCCAGCTCAATGTCCACCAGAAGCACCGGATGATGTCTGTAGAGAAGTTCATAAGGCAAGTAGCCTGTTGAGCATTTGACCAAGATCCTGTCCGCAAAGGGGACCACCAGAAGGGCCTCCTGCCACCGCTTGCCATCCTCACCGCACATCTTTACCAGGGCATCCTTGATAGGCTGATGACTTCTTTCAATCATCCCGGCGCCCTCCGGATAGTACTCTGTGACCCGCCCAAACTTAGCTCCACAATTCTGGACAAGCGTCATCAAACAACCCCAGAACTCCACCCCTCCGTCAACGGTGACCAGGCAAAACAAACCATACCATGCAAACCAATCTTCCTCTAGAAACTGAGCAACCTTCTCCGCCAAGAACTTCACCAGAGGACAAGCCTTGACCCAACCCATTAGATTTTCCCGCACGGCCATCAGGTACGCAAACTTTCCCGCCTTTATGTGTACCACATCA
Organism: Puccinia polysora; assembly: GCA_025617555.3. Lineage (NCBI taxonomy): Eukaryota > Fungi > Basidiomycota > Pucciniomycetes > Pucciniales > Pucciniaceae > Puccinia > Puccinia polysora. The sequence goes on from CM062618.1 coordinate 61,847,301, forward strand.
AGGGAGACCCACCCAAACAGCGCTTCCTCCCCTGTAGGGTGACCCACCTCCCTGGGCAGCCTAGAGCTCCGCAGTTTACATGCTTTGCAAGAATTCACCCATTCACGCACCGCAGGCACCACACCTGGCCACCAAAACCTTGCTTTCACCCACCTCCACGTTTCAATCTTGCCCCGGTGGCCAAGGTTGTCTTGAAGACACCTCAGAATCATTTCCTGGTCCTTCCTTGATTTTGAGACCCCCAAAGGCACTGGGGGAATCCGCCGCCACAGTTGTCCTTCCTGCAAGTAGAAGTTGGTTGTCCGCTGCTTTGCCCATTGAATTACCGCCCCTGACATACCCTTGGGAAACCAAAGATCCTGAAAAAATGAGCACAAGGTTGCATAACACCCAGACTGCTGCAGCAGAAGGATGACCTCTGCCTCCACCATACCTACACGGATAACTGAAGACTTCAAGTCCAGGGGTTCTGCCCCCTCAAATGGGTCCTCCCGCAGATACTGCAACAGCGCGTTGGGAATTGTGAAAGCCTTCCCCGGAACATGAACCATGCCAAAAGTGAAGAGCTGAAGAAATTCCACCCACCTATTCATAGGAGAATTGATCATCTACGCCAGGGCCTCCGCATTGACCAACAGCTCAAAGTGTACCCCCCAAAGCAGGTGCTGAAGCCTCTGCACAATTTTTTTGACTCCGCATAATTCCAGCTTTGACTGCAAATACCAACTCTCCGTTGCAGTAAACGTCAGGGACTAGTAGAGAGCCAGCCTGTCCTTACCATCCTCTTCCTGCCTCAGGACGCCTCCCGCGCCAAACTTGCTAGAGTAAACGGCCAAGCAGATCCCTCCTGTGTTGTAGGCAAGGTCCCAGAGGACTATGTTGCGGCCCACAGTCTCCTTGAGCTTTGAAAAGGCAGATTCACACCTTTCCGTCCATTCCCATGCCGCTCCCTTCCGTTTTAGCACCTGCAGCGGACTTGCAACTCTGAAAACTGCTCAATGAACATGCAAACGTGACTGCAAAGTCCCAGGAATTGGACGATATGGAAAGGCGTCTGTGGGTTTGGCCATTCAAGGACTTTGTTCCATTTCTTTGCCGCAATTCTCCTGCCATCAAAAGCCACCACATATCCTAGCACTTCCAGCGCCAGAACACAAACTGCAAACTTACTCCCCAACACTGTAAACCCTGCCTCCTCAATTCGGAACAAGACCCGCTCCAACATCTGCACTTACTCCCAGATGAAGAGGTGAATGTTTGGGGCTTCCTCTAAAAACACGCCCCCGTAATCCATCTTTGGTCCCTTGATTCCCGCGTTGTCGATGAAAATCAGAACCCCATCAGGAATGTTGTCCCGCAGAATCCACAACATCTGGGCCTGATGAACCGCCACCAAGTTTGTCGCACCCTGCGGCAACCGCGCTAGCTGAATCCTCCCCAATCCTGTCTCAAACGCGGTTAATTTCTGCAATTTGGGGTGGAGCACGCGCTGATCATACCCCCCATTAAATTGAGCAATCCATAAAACGCCCTCCCCGCAATCGATTCCAGGAACTTGTCCACACACAGCGGCAATCCCGCGTCCCGGATGGTGAATGAGTTAAGCCGCTGCAGGTCATGAAAAATCCTAAGCAACTTTCTGTCCTGTTTAACAACCCCAAAAATCAGGCCAGAGTAGCTCAATGTGGACTGCTTGTACAACCCTGTCCTCAAGCACTCCCAGACCAGTTCCAAGAAGGGTTCCCACATGGTCCAAGGGATTGGATTTGGCTTGATCTGCCAGGGCTTGTGTGGAACCATGGGGATCACATAGGGATTTCCAACCTTGTTCCTCAGCAATCCGCGCTTTTCAGGCCCAAAGGCAAGGGCCTTTTCGCAGAGCACCAACCCCAATGCCAGCAAATCCTTCTCCTTTGCACTCAACCACTCTGTTGGCCCAAAATTAAGCGCCTCAATCCGCTCATCTGTGATCTGCGCTGACCGCGTTACCCACCCGTACTTTCTAAGGACTTACCCAGGGGTCCCAAGACCAGGAGATTGGCCTTAGAGGCCCTTTTGGTCCCTGTGGCATTGGCTTGTTCCGGGGCCAAACCTTTGGTGCCATGGGCTTTTACCCTCCCATGTTGCACCTTACCATCCTTATGCATCCACCGTGGTCCTCATTAATCCTGGCAATAATTGACCCCCGGCTGTTGCCTTTGCTCAAAGCGTGGCACTTTGGTAGGGTTTTTGAAACACAGTACCTTCCAATGGCCCATACTGAGGAAGAGGACTTACTTCTGGCACCCCCGCCCTCCGGGCACCTCCTTCCCCCTCCTGCTCCTTCCTAGTCAACTTCCTGCACAAAACAGGAGCCTGTCCCACGGGGTACCCACGTTTGACTAGGCAAAATCCTCTGCAGGGAAACCCTCACAGTTGTCCCCTTCATTGGATTCTGCCTCTTTGCCAGCTGCCGCTGGTAGCACCCATTTCCCCTTCTGGTGGTTGCAGATCCTCATCTCAAACCTTTCCCCGGATGCGCCTTCCACTGTCAGCACCTCCGTCCATTCCACCGCGTTAAACACTATCCAGGCCTGGAACCCAAACATAAATGGTTGACCCAAAATTATGTTGCCGCACTTGACCAAGAGAAATGGCAGCAACTTCCGGACCTTTGAAACCTCCACCTCCTCTTCCTCCATCACCCCATCCACCCAAAATTCCCTTTCATTGAGCGCCCTTAATCCCATAGCGCATTTCCTTTGAACCAGCCCCAACTCATCCACCAATTTTGACAGGAGCAGATTGACCATCAACCCACTGTCCACCATTGCCCACACCTTCCTGCCTGCAATCTTCATCAAGACATAGGCAAGCAGCACCAACAAGGCTTTGGATCAGCACAACTTGTTTTCCCCTTCCTCCCCCGCCGTTTTCACACGCTGCACAGTTGCCGGAACCCTGCCGCTCCCATGCTCCCTCAGCGCCTAAACCATTTCCTTGACAACCACCAGGGAGACCGCTTCCAGCTTCCATAGCTTGAGAGGTATTGGTGCCTTGCTCCCCATAACCTGTTGCACAATTTCTGCGGCCTTCCTCCTTCCTCCGGAACTTGTTGACAGCGCGTCGCCTACCGGCCCTTGCATACTAGTTTTTGAGGCCTGGGTTGATGGCCGCTCTATGACATCCACATCCATCTTCTCCAACGCAATCTGCCTGTTTGCCTCCAATGCCCTAACCTCCGCCTCCACATGCGGAGCTTGCCACGTATCAGGCCTGGTAAAAATCCCAAGTGACACCCAAGCTGCCCCTGCAGGCCAGGCTCTCGCCCTATTCTGCTCCACTGGGGGTGGCTGACCGGCCCCCAGATCCACCGGCTTGCCTTTTGGGAATATGTAAGTCACCCTGGACTTGCAGACCAACCCCTTGTCCATGTCCTTGGTCAGTTCCGCGCAACCAGACTTCCAGTGGCCTTTATTGCCGCAATAGGTTCACATGCAAACCAAAAACCTGCTTGACGGCTGGCTATTGGGCTGGAAGCCCCCCCCATGTGAGGTGGCACTCTGCCTGGAGGAGGAGGAGGCGGGGCCGTTATCCAATCCAGAAGTATCCGTAGGTCCCGTAACATATCCGTTACCTTGTTCACTGGTACTTCCATTCATTGCAAAGGGGCTGCCGGCCCCTCTGTTGCTGATGGGCCCAGGGGTGGTACCTGCGTTGGAGCCGGAGTGGAAGAGTGTCATAGTATTGCCTCTATTGCTATAGTAGCTGTGGCAGATACCTGCAAAAAAATAATAATAATTTCCAAATATCAGTTTTAATGATTACACTGATAATATCAATAAAAAACTCAACTGATAGTAAGTTATCAGGAGTAAAAAAAGCCACACCTTGAACCTCTAAAGAGATAAGGGGCCCAGCTTTAATAAATAAAGCTCAAAGGAGACTTGCTTACACAAGGAAGCTCACACCCTTTATGATAGCCTAAAAATGACTATAGCTCCAATAGGACCTTGGACTCAAAATTGAAGTTGATTGTTTGATTGATAATATAATAAGATGTTGAATAATAAGGCCCCAGTCAATCCTCTTGGTGGAATAAGTTGGATGGGCTTGTTAATATGCACTATCTGGTTTATAAAATACAATGAGGAATAGGTCTTGTAGGGACAAGACCCTCCTCTTTTATTTTGCAAGAGTCCTCAGGGGGACTCAGGGCATCATCAGGGGAGTACACCACTGTCCTAGATTTCGTCTCCAGTGGCTCAGAGTCCCAAAAAATCATCTCCAATGTATAATAACATTTACATACTCATTGGGGTCTATTTTCAAGGTAAGGTTGTAATTTATTTACTCAGAAGTTTAAAGTGATGGGGGGAATGACCCCAGTCACTTATTCTCCTTCAAGAGGACGCTCTCAAGGCTTCAGAATCCATTTACTTACCCTCTAACTCTCTGTAGATCCATCAGAGCATGTGTTCAAAGAATTAAAGCCATATTATGAGATATTCTTAATCCACATAGATATGTATACTCTGGGTAAGTATTCCCACAGAGTTTATCTGCACCAGGGGAGTTTCCTAGCTTCTGAGTTTACGCTTTTCCAGCATGATTAACTTCTTGAAAGTTATCTACAAGCTGGAAGGAGATTTCTTAGAAAATAATTTACAATTCACCTAAAAATCTGGGTTATGGTAGATAAGGATTATTACAGAATATAGTTTCCACAGAGGGAAATCATTAAGGACATTTAATTGTACATCCAATTGGACGCTTCCAGAGGATTGTAATCTAGATTAAAGTTATAAGATCTCCCACAAATCATAATGTAAACCTTCAAGGTTTTATGGGATGATTTCTAATATTAAGACATACTATAAAAATATGATTATATGAAACTTTATATCTCAAAAATATGGATATGTAATGGACTAATGGAGGCTTGAACACACTACCTAGGTACTCCGAAGGGTACTAAGATATTCCTTAACCACTATACTACCAAGACTTGTGAGTTGGGCAGCGTATAGGACACCAATACATGTCTCATGGCTGACACTCCCCCCCTCCAAAAAGAAAATTACTCTTTGAGGAATTTTTAGATTTATTTAAAGCCCTATACTTTCTTATTATAACGTCAGCATTTTTAATATCTTTATCTTCTAGCCAAAGATCACTATCCGCTAACTTATTTGTGAACCTAACTAAATATAACCTCACATCTTTTCCATCTTTTCTAATTATCTTATGTTGTAGTATTTTATGAGGAATATTTTCATCAGTATGTTCCATTGGTGGTATGACAACCTTAGGAACTTTTCTACTATGAAAGGACTTTAGTGGATCAATAAACCTTTTAACCAAACAAATTTGGAAAGTAGGATGCTTTCTTTCAAATTCTTTGGTTAAAATAACTTCCACTGCATTCTTACCATGAAGTGCTTTTACAGCAAATGGACCAACAAAAGAATCTCTCAATTTTCTATGTCCTGAAATATTACTAAAATTAACAGTAGAGATTAGGACCATATCACCTACTTTGAAATCATTATCTTTATGACTCTTGTCTCTTCTACTTTTATTATACTCTACTGCATCATTAACACACTTGCTAGCATATGTTTCAGCTTTATTCATCATATCTCTAAAACAGTCAGCAGAAGGGTGTAACATTATAGTCTTTCTTAGCAACATGTCTCTAGGCATATGAGATATCCACCCTCTTTCCAATTCAAAAGGTGAAATTTTAGTAGTAGAATGCTTACTGGAATTGTAGGCAAATTCTAAAGCTGGCAACAGAGATACCCAATCGTGAGTATATATGCCATAAGCACAGTATCTCCTTATCATGTCTTCCAATGTTTGTATCATCCTTTCTGCTAGACCATCAGTTTGAGGATGATAAGCTGTTGAGAAAGACAGCTTTGTTCCAAAAAAATTAAAAAGACTTTGCCTAAATTCAGATGTGAATTTTGGAGCTCTATCACTGATAATATTTCTTGGACATCCTACATCACTGACAATACTATTCCAAAATAACATAGCAATGTCCATTTCAGAGCTATCTTTGTAGCATGGTAAGAATCTAACTCTTTTTGAGAATCTGTCCACCACTACTAACAAACATTTGAAATTATCCTTACCTCCTGGAGGTAATCTGGATACAAAATCCATGTTAATAGTGTTCCACCTTTCTTTTGGTTCTTCTATGGTCTGTAACCAACCATATCTTTTAACTGTAGACCTATTTGCTTTTTGAAATCTTTCACAGTATTCACAATATGATCCAAAAATTTGTCTCCAGTTTGTCCACCATGCTAGGATCTTAACTCTTTCAATAGTTATATCTTTTGAAAGATTTCCAGAACAAACATTATCATGACATTCACTCAAAATCATTTGTATATTATCATCATGTACTAAAATTATTGAGCAACAATGAGCAGATTTATGATATATCAAACCATCTAAAAGGACAAACATTCCTTCAATATAACCTTTTTTCAAATCTGCATCTAATCCCTCAATCAGATCTTTTGCACTTGACTTAGATTTCAATATCTCAAGGAGCAAAGAAGTATTCTTATTATTGGTATATGAATCAATTACAGAGTTCCAGAAGCTTTCAGCAAGATTTTTCATTGAAATACCCATAATTGGTAATGTATCTACATTATCCTCTGGGTCATAGGCTGGATTATCAATGTTATTGGGTAATACCCACCTAGACAGCCCATCTGCATTTTTATGTATTACTCATTCTCTATGCACTATAGTCATGCACCCTCTCCATTGCTGGATAGCTATCTGCCACCTCAACATATGCCTATTAGGTGTCTTTAGATTCAAAAGTTATTTCAGAGCTGTACAATCAGTAATGACCTCAAACTGACACCCATCCAAATAATAATACAATTTCTCTAAGGCCCAAACCAAGCAAAAGCATTCTAGTTGTGACGCACCATATCTCTTTTCACTATCTTTAAGTTGCCTAGATATAAAGCATATAGGTTCTTTGACTGTTTCATCATTAACAATTTGCACTTGGTGCAATGCTGCTCCTAAACCTTCCATACATGCATATACATACAATTTAAATGGTTTCTTAGGGTCTGGGTTGAAAAGTAAAGGTGCACTTGTTTAACACTTTTTAAGCAACTCATAGGCCTCCATTCTTTCTGTGGTCATTTAAAAAGAAACATTGGGACTGCAGATTTTATAAAGACTAGAGGCTATGATACCAAAATACTTAATATGTAACCTGTAATACCCTGCAAAGCCTAAAAAGCTTTGCATTTCTTTAACACTATTGGGAGTAGGTTTTAACAAAACTGCTGCCACTCTCTTCTGATCTATTCCTAAGGACAATCCATTTACAATGTGTCCCAAGGCTTTTAAATCATTGAAACCAAACTTATTTAAAGAAATTTTCATGTTCATTTTAATCACTTTCTTCAAAACAATTGACAACCTTGACATATGCCCTTCCCATGTCTCAGAAAATATAATAATGTCATCTATATATATGATTAACCAATTCTGCATCAATTCTTCATGAAATTCAGTGTCCATCATTCTTTGGAAATGAGATGGTGCATTTTTGATACCAAATGGCCTTCTTAGATATTCAAAAACGCCCAAGTGACAAACTATTCTCAAACATTTTCTTCTTTCTTCATGTACAACATTTTGGTGAAACCCTTTCAAGACATCCATATAAGTGATATATTTTGCTTGGTGTAATTTACTCAATGATTCAACAATCTTGGGCATTGGATACCTATCTGGTGTTGTGTAAGACTTTAATGCTCTAAAATCACCAACCATTCTAGATTTACCATTGTGCCAAGCAATTATCACTGGGGTGGTAATGTCAACATCTTCATTAGCCCCTACTTTTCTGATGACCCCTAATTTCAGCAAAGTATTTATATGTTATTTAAGCTCCTCTCTGCTCCTAGGGCTAGCAGGAAATGGATTTTTCCTTAAGGCAGGCGGATAAGGCCTATCAATAGTCAAAGTTATTTTAACATCATGACCTACAATTGATCCAAAAGGTTCATCAACAGTAGCAAATGCTTCCTTATGGTCAAATAAAGTGTTCAGCAGACTACTTCTTTCTTGGTCACTAGTGAGGAATTGATTTTAGATTAATTGATAATTTCATTACAAAAATTATCTTTACCAAGGTGATTGACAGAATCAAGTTGGTTTTGATCAAAATAGAATTTAACACTGTTACCAACAGTAAAATATGAAGACTTTTTACTGTGAAACAAATTGAAAGAATATTCTTTCATATAGTCATTTCCTATTATGAAATAATTCATGGGAGCATTATCAACTACTAAAAATTTAATTATGAACACAAATGAAGCAAATAATAATTTGGCTTTTACTGTCCCTAAAGAAATCAATGGTCCAGAGCAACTATGTAATTTAATAGCAGGAGCATTTATAACTTATTTTTTCCAATCTGGGCAGAAGCTATCCAAATAGTTTCTGCTTACCACAGATTTGTATGCTCCACTGTCCAGTAGGACTTTACAAGGCTTATCACAAAATTTCATAGTGACTAATTCATTATATGTTCTGATGGAATTTATGCAACCTATGATAGGTTCATCATCATCTTCAAAAGAACTATCCAACTCAGTCTCCTCAATAAAATTATCCTGTCTACTAGAACTTTCACTACTGATGTTATTCACTTTCTTTGTTTTCTGCGGGCAAACCCTTGAGGTATGTCCTACTTTACCACAAGTATAAGAAGATATCTCTGTATTGGAAGTAGGATTTTTATTATTAGTTTTCTCCCTTTCTGTTCTGACTAAATGGTTATCTCTGGTTTGATAATTTTTCTTTCTCCCCAAAGATGTATCTTCCACTATGTCCTCTAATATATTAATCAAGTTAGAACAGTCACCATCAGCTTTCATACTTGTTTTTACAGCAAAAGAAATTTCACCGTCCATTAGTGAAAGCAGCTTAAAGTTAATACTATCTTTATCTAGCATTGGGTCAAAAGCTCTTAGCCTTTTCTTTTGCCTTGTGACCCAACTAGCAGGACTAGTGACACCAGGTACAAACTTATCATTATTAAATGAAGTCATACATTTCCTTTTCCAATTTGGTGTACCAAATTTATTGTGCAATTCTTTTTCCAGAGGATCCAACTTTGTACTCCAACAGCATTTCTTCTATCTCTGTACCAATATGAAGCTATACCTTTAAACAGGATACTCACTTGGCTAGTGATTAAAGTATCAGGTAAACCTGTATCTTCTTGCAAGGTATCAATCCAAGATATGAATTCTGTGTGATTATATGCTCGCAGAATATGCTTAAATATCTTGATATTGTTTCCTGGTTGTTCATGAGGTGATAAAATTTTTTCTTCACCTCTATCTTTACTCATAACTTGCTAAATATCCTGAGAAAGTGGTACACTATGTCTTATCTGTTTGGTATTTTCCAATTTATTGGAGATCATTAGCATATTTTTATCCAGTCTTTCATTCAATTGTGCTATACTATTACTAAACGTATGAAATAACTCTTTAGAGTTAGAGCTCTGCAGGGAAATTTCTTTTTCAAGTAAAGTGAATTTATCATTTACTTTACTTTCCAATAGCTCCATTGAATTGCTTAACTTTATAACAGCTGATTTCAAAGAATCAGTGCTTTCTTTCATGTCCTCAGTGGATAATTTATTGTATTTTCATTCAAATCTGCTATCATTTTTTCCGACTTGTTGAAATCCTTATGATGCTCCTTAGTTAAATCAAGCTCCATAGTTTTGTTGGTCACATCTTCTAATTCTTTTATTGAGGCAGCCAAAATAGATTTGAAATTCATACTAGTTGTCATAATATTATCATATTTATGACCCATGGAAGCAAAACCATCTATACAAAATTGGTTGGCATGTACTACTGCTTTTTTAATATGTAGAGATTTATTAAAAACAATATCACAAAATTTCTCTAACATTATTTCTGACTCTAAGGACAAAACTACTTCTTCATTCTCTTGGGCCTTTCACCCTCCAAAAATTGATAACCTCTTTGGAGAGACCTGGCCATCCTCATCATTTCTCCATAAATGGAGTTCCTGTGTTCCCTTCTCTTTCTCATCCTTGTAAAAAATTAAACTGGGCTGATAAACCTGAACCAGGCTAATTCATTGCACAGGAAGATAAAGTATTATAAGAACCAACATAGGATAACTCTTAGGCAGAGATGAAGAGGAACAAACATGGGCAGTATCTCTAAAGACAGGGTTATGGCCCTTGCACGGACTATGTAGAGAGTAAGCGCCTTCTAGTAATCCAAAAAATCCACAAACAAGATTGAAGAAGGTTAGTTATTCAAGTCCTGATGTTGAGTTGAAGACTAGGTCAGTCATGAGCCTACCCTGCTTTTGGAGATTGAGGATGGTTGGATTGCGAGTTCAAAGTCAAGTGCCGTTCCAGTCCGAGGTTGAAGATTTTGAGCGAGGAGGAATGGAAGCTGAGATGATTGAGACAAGCCAGACAAGACCAAGCAGTTACAAGGAAGAGGCTCCCGGCAAGGGATTACAGGACTTCGGGCAGTTACAAGGAAGAGGCTCCCGGCAAGGGAGTGCAGGACTTTGGAGTGACAGACGGAAGACAACTGGAACTCATGCTACAACAGGTGGCATCTATGCAAAAGGTAGACGTGGGACAGGAAAACAGAAAGACACAAGAAATGAGAGAAGAACGGACAAGGACTGAAGGGCCCGGTGTGGCAGGTACATGAGTTGGGTGCTGCATAGTTGAGAACAATAGTTAACACGCCAGCTCAGCTCAACATCAGGATTGATCTTATGCCCCGACATACTTGGCCAACCAATCCACCGCAGTAGTAGCCGCGGCTTTGGTGAGGGAATCCGCTAACATATCATGAGACGAAATTAATTTGATCTCTATCACTCCATGTTTCCAGTTGTTTCAAAGGCTCTTCAGCTTGATGCAATGTACTTGGCGTGATAATTACAACCAAACTTCTTTATCTTGTCGTTCAACCCTTTGTTATCGATGAGATGGATGGGTGAGAGAGGTGCAGTTCTCCAGATTTCACCAATCAGATGATTGATCCATCTACCCTCTAGGTGACCAGCTGAGAGAGCATTGCATTCTGACTGTGTGGAGGAGTGGGCTACGCTTTGTTGCCAGCTACTGGTCCAGTAGATTGGGGAGCCTTTCAGAAGACAGATCAATCCAGTTTGCAATAGACAAGTCGTGGGATCATCTCCGCACGTTGCATTGCTATAGATAACGAGCTGAGTTGTGGGAGTCCTGGCGCGAAATACAAGTTGGTAATTGATGGTCTTGAGCAGATACCTCTAAACGTGCTCCACCTCTTCCCAGTGGGAGATGCCAGGGTTTTTGGAGAAGCGCGCCAGACTTGACACAGCATAGCTGATGTCTGGTCTTGCAAGGGTTGCAATGAAATTGAGTCGACCAATTGGAGATCTGTAGCTCTTATTTAACTTCTTGAAAGCCTCAGCGTCTTCCTCAGAGGCAGGTAGAAGATGCAACCCAGAAGTGCATGGATTGTTCATTGGTTTGGCATTGAGTAAGTCCATTTCCTCTAGTCCTTTCTTGATGTGATTTGGTAGAGAAACAGAGATACAGTCCTTACCCATGTCGACTTTCATCCCCAACAACATGTCAACCTCATGAGCAGAGGAATCTTTAAACCGCTTGAGAAATTTAGCCTTGAAGCCTTCTGCGTCACCGACAACAACTAGGTCTTCGACGTGAAAGAAAAGAGCTGTTATATTGTCCTTATGAAGATAGAGACATGGATTGCTGTCGCTTTCTTCAAATCCGTTGTCTTTGAACCAAGATCTCAGGGTCTTGTACCAGTTGAGCGGTGCCTGTTTTAGGCTGTACAAAGACTTTTTGAGCTTGAGGAATTTAGAACTTCTTTTTGACCCAGCTGGAGTTTTGATGAAAACATCTTCGTCTAGGGGCGCATGGAGGAAAGCACCCTTTACGTCAAACTGAAGGATTCTTAGGCGTTTGTCAACTGAGTAGGTGAGTAGAGCTCAAAGAAAAGCAAATTTGCATGTCGGGGCAAAGGTGTTGAAGTAATCAATACCAAACCTTTGGTTGAAACCCTGGACACAGACTCGAGCTTTCAAAGTAGTCTTACCAGTGTTTAGGTCTTCTTTGCTCCAAAACGCCCAAGTATTATTGAGAGGGTTGACAACCTCGGATTCCTCGGCGTCTTCCCAAACTCCAAGGTCTTTGATTGTGTTCAACTCCTTCTCAATAGGCGGCAGACAGATGGTAATCTTCAGGGCCTCTTTGATGTTCCAAGGAATGGTCTCATGGTGATAGCCATACCAATCGGGAGCTTTCAGATTGGATTGATCCTTTAGCCTGGGCTTCAAAACTTCTTGGACTTCAGTTGCAGAATCATCCAAGTCGGACAATTCTGAACTGTCCAGATCAGTAATCTTAGGCTTCAGATCTTCAGAGCTATATTTCTCCAAGTCATCACCGGCTGCAGCTGTGTCAGTTGGTTTACCGGGTAAGCACGTGACGGTTGGCACGCCATTGTCTAGGGGCAAGGAGGAGTCAAGAGTGGTGGCCTTGAGAAACTTTACGTGCTTGGTTTTAATGATTTTTCTGGATTTTGAGAGGACCTTGTAAGAGAGTAAGCGAGGAATGTAACCTATAAGAATACCTTCTTTGCCTTTTTCATTCAGTTTAGACTTAATATTTCTATCGCTGAGAAGATAGACAACACCGGTGCCTATTGGTTGGATGTAGTCATCTGGAAGTCGAGTGTTGTGCATCATTTCCCAGGGGGTTGTCCCACCTTTCTCCGACGGGATTTAATTCAATGAAAGACAGCAGCTTTTTATAACTACGTTCCAATAGCTCTTTGGGATTTTGGCTCAACTGAAGACGGACCTTAGGGACTCCATGATGGTCCAATTGGCTCTTTCAGCTTTACCATTATGCGGAGAGTGATACAGTTCGCTTATCAGGTGGTTGATTGATTTTGACTTGAGGAAGGTTTTGAGAGATTCATTTACAAACTTACCTCCTCCATCAGAGACAATCTTGACTGGATACCTTAGCTTTTTCTTTGCTTCATTTTAAATTATGAATTTAATGGTTTCTGCGGCGGCATCCTTGGATGGGAGAGGAAAGGCTGACAGATATCCAGATTTGTTGTCGACTACTGTGAGCGAGAATCTCATCCCGCCTTTGCTGGTAGGATTGAGAGGACCCATCAGATCGAGGTGTAATCGGTCAAATACTCTAGCTGCTGGGATTTGATCCTGGTTGAAGGGAGTTTTATTGATTTTGCTCTTCTTGCAAGAAATACAATCAAATTGATTGGTAACTTCCTTGTCAATGGTTAACCCAAGATGTTTCTCCATTCGCTCAACACTAGCATGACCAATCTTCAGATGGAGTTCTTGGAGCTTGACGAGAGACAGATAGCAGGAGTCTTCCTTTTTGGCTGTTGAATACTTTGAGATCAAAGAGGGAGATGGTTTGTCGATCAGAATCATGAGAAGGTTATTCTTGAACTTGAAGTTACCAGTCATAACAAAGTCTTTGGATCGACAAAGAGTGAAGGAGGGAGGATTGGTCCTGGAGTTGACTCTGAGTGAACACCCTTTTAGAAGGAGGGCACCGAGCAAAACTAGATTTACGGTTGCGTCAGGCACCCACGCAGCATTTTCATAATGAACAATTTTTCCTCCACTTGAGAGAGTGGCAGTGCCTAGGCCTTGAAAAGCTATCCTTTCTCCTTTCTTTCCTGTTCTAATGTGTTCATCCCCGGGTTTTTCAGTGAGAGACAGGAATGAGCTTTGATCTCGAAACATGTGAATGGAACATCCACTGTCCAAGATGAATCAATCTGAATGAACGTCCAAGAGATGATTTGAGGCGCAGAAGAAGGAATAGTCATGGAAAGGGACTCGGCCTGAGGTTTCTTGTTAGAAATACGTTTACCTTTGTTGGCGGGTGGATCTGGACGAAGCTCTGGGAACTCAACCCAGCAAGAGGAAGCAGGACGCGATTTGAAAGTTGGATTGTGCTTTCCATTCTCGCATCTGGGGGAATCATTGCCACTTGAGTTTTTAGAGTGAAACAAAGGGGAGTTGGTTTTGGGGGGTTCAGTAGACTTTGATTGAACTTCATTCCGGTGTTTGACCAAGTGATTAAGAACAAATTTAACGGACAAGTCCACACCTGAGTGCATGATCTGAGATTGCATTGTCTTGAGAGTATCTGGTAGCTTAAAAAGGATAAGGTAACTGAGAATGTCGTCAGAAAAAATGATACCCCCTTTGTTGAGTCTACCAAGATGTGCCTTGACAGAGGTGAAAAAGCTGTCTATGTTGTTCTGATCGAATCCAAGGTAAAGGAAGTTGAAGAAAATTCTAGCTCAATTAGCAGCCTGACTAGAGGCAAAATGGTTCTTAGCAGCAAGCCAGATCAATTGAGTTGAATCTTTGTTCTCCAGAGTGATGATGTTGGTATGGGTGCTGGGGTCCAATTTAGACATCAGGTATCCGGCCATCTTGTCATCGTCAGGAATGTCCACGGCAGGGTCTGAAGAATTGATAAGGTCCAAGATCCCTCTCATCTTGAATAGTCTTTCCATTTTCTTTCTCCATATTGAGTAGTTTGTTTTGGTCAACAGGGGCGTGGATTCCATCAGAGATTTCAGCTTCAGCGCTTTAAAATTGCCATTGAATCCTGGTCCAGGTGATACAGAGTTTCTTGTCAGGTTGGTTGAGCTTGGGTGATCCATCTTTGGCTTTTAACCGTGTAAAATATTAAACTGAGCTGATAAACCTGAACCAGGTTAATTCATTTCACAGGAAAATAAAGCAGTATAAGAACCAACATAGGATAACTCTTAGGCAGAGCTGAAGAGGAACAAACATGGGCAGTATCTCTACAGACAGGGTTATGGCCCTTGCACGGACTATGTAGAGAGTAAGCGGGTTCTAGTAATCCAACAAATCCACGAATAAGATTGAAGAAGGTTAGTTATTCAAGTCCTGATGTTAAGTTGAAGACTAGGTCAGTCAGGAGCCTACCCTGCTTTCGGAGATTGAGGATGGTTGGATTGCGAGTTCAAACTCAAGTGCCGTTCTAGTCCAAGGTTGAAGATTTTGAGAAAGGAGGAATGGAAGCTGAGATTATTGAGACAAGCCAGACAAGACCGAGCAGTTACAAGGAAGAGGCTCCCGGCAAGGGATTACAGGAATTCGGGCAGTTACAAGGAAGAGGCTCCCGGCAAGGGAGTACAGGACTTTGGAGTGACAGACGGAAGACAACTGGAACTCATGCTACAACAGGTGGCATCTATCCACAAGGTAGACGTGGGACAGGAAAACAGAAAGACACAAGACATGAGAGAAGAACGGACAAGGACTGAAGGGCCCGGTGTGGCAGGTACATGAGTTGGGTGCTGCATAGTTGAGAACAATAGTTAACAATCCTCAGATTTCTCTCTTGATGAGGGTGGGATGGACTCTCCAGGGGAACCTTTGAGGTTGATGCCTGAGATGACTGGTTCACTGGACTCAATCTTTTTACCTTTGATTTGGGGCTCATTGGTTTCTTGATCTTTGTTGGATCCCAGTTTTCTGTCTCCCTCATCAGTTGTTCCCTCCCTATTATCTTCAGAAAAGCTCTGTAAGTTGCCAGAGCCTGATTCAGGTAATTTGCCTGATTCTGCACATTGTCTGCTGCCACTTCTTCCAGATATTTCATCTTGTTCTGGGTGTGGCAGGTCAGCAGATTTGCCACTCCTGGTGGAGGGCTGTCTTTTCTGGCGTCTGAACTCTCCAGCTTGCACAAGGTCAGCTCCCTTGCTCCTAGTAAACATAATTAAATACAAAATCAGTGTTTGAAATTATCAAAACACAGTACTGATTTTTCTTATTTAAATTATTTTTTTTATTTTAATTTATTTATTTTTTTTTTTATTTTTTTTTTGAATTTTTTTATTCCTTGAATAACAAAAGTTAACTCACTGCGCGTTACTTCTACTTGTAATGTAGATTGAGATCTCACTGACACCTGATCAGATACAATCTGATCCGGGGCTGACGCAGAGTCTCCTCTGCTGGAAGTCTCCTGCACAAAGCTGCGGGCCCTTCCTTTTTTTGAGGGGAGGAATGAGTCAATGGCCAACTGCTTCGACGACACTGGAAGACCAGACTGTCAGTTGTCAATCTTCTTTCTTTCTCTTTTTTTTTTTTTTAATGACTTATAACTAAAATCCGCGGACTTACTGTTCAGCAATACTCGTCGAGTATTTTTTTAAGTCTGCACAAAGGTTGCAAGAACAAAAACTCAGAACTTTGCAGCTTTCCGCGTCAATTTCCAGACTCGGCGAGGTATGTGTTGCGACCTTGACCTTTTTTTTTTGAAAATGTAAGCAATAAGACGGACTGACACTATTAACTGTAACTATAGCTATAAAAGGCGCAAAGACTTTTGGCAATGTACTCTCTGACGTAGGAAATATTCCTCGGAATCTTAATACAGGCAAGTTTGGCAATCGGATTGTTATACACTTTAGCAATTGATTTCCTTACTCTCGTCTTTTGCTTTTCCTTCTTTTGTTGAAGAAAGAAAAAAAAAACCTTGCTCAGCAACTTGAGAAACCGAATGCGATTGTAAGTAAGAAAAGCGAGGGAAAAGGCTTACCTTTGGCTACAAGTACTTTCAGTATTAGGAGGACTAAAAAAAAGGAACAATTTTGAATAACACAATCTACTATATAGTTTTTTTTTTATTAAGAAAAAACTTACTGTCTTCGACGATCACCTTTAATGATGATCTGAGCAAAAACCGATTGAGGTAAGCATTGCCTGTACTTCAGCAATCTAAAAAAACAATCAAAATAAAAAAAAATTGAAAAACAATTTGTTAAAAAATTCGCTTTTTTTATAATTTTGATTGTAATGTTTTTTCTTCTTGTTTTTTCTCCTTACTATTTTTTTTTCTTGAAAAAATAATTTCTGGAATCGATAGTACTCACCCCAAAGTTGACCTGAGAAAACTTTAAAAAGTATCAAGTGTTTTTCTGTGATCAAAAGATTATAAAAAACAAAAAATCAATTTTCGAAATTTTTTTTTTTTTATAAGTTTATTTTTTGTTTTCTTTCTTATTCTTGAAAAACAATTGTGCAATCAACTACACTCACTACAATGCTTGATTTGAGAAAATTTAACCAGCACCAAGTTTTTACTGTGCTTAAAAAAAGTTTGTTTTTCTAAAAACAAGAAAACAATTTTCGAAGATTTTGGTCAATTTACTTATGTTATTTATATATTTCTTATATATTTTTGTTTTTATAAATTTTCCTGTAATTGAAATAAAATTTCAAGTTAATTAACAGGGATTCTTACTTTAACAGGCCAAAAAGTCGAAAATTTGGTTCAAAAGGAGATGAGGCCCCCAATTGTCAGAGTATTGCCTCTATTGCTATAGTAGCTGTGGCAGATACCTGCAAAAAAATAATAATAATTGCCAAATATCAGTTTTAATGATTACACTGATAATATCAATAAAAACCTCAACTGATAGTAAGTTATCAGGAGTAAAAAAAGCCACACCTTGAACCTCTAAAGAGATAAGGGGCCCAGCTTTAGTAAATAAAGCTCAAAGGAGACTTGCTTACACAAGGAAGCTCGCACCCTTTATGATAGCCTAAAAAGGACTATAACTCCAATAGGACCTTGGACTCGAAATTGAAGTTGATTGTTTGATTGATAATATAATAAGATGTTGAATAAAAAGGCCCCAGTCAATCCTCTTGGTGGACTAAGTTGGATGGGCTTGTTAATATGCACTATCTGGTTTATAAAATACAATGAGGAATAGGTCTTGTAGGGACAAGACCCTTCTCTTTTATTTTGCAAGAGTCCTCAGGGGTACTCAGGGAATCATCAGGGGAGTACACGACTGTCCTAGATTTCGTCTCCAGTGGCTCAGAGCCCCAAGCAATCATCCCCAATGTATAATAACATTTACATACTCCTTGGGGTCTATTTTCAAGGTAAGGTTGTAATTTATTTACTCAGAAGTTTAAAGTGATGGTGGGAATGACCCCAGTCACTTATTATCCTTCAAGGGAACGCTCTCAAGGCTTCAGAATCCATTTACTTACCCTCTAACTCTCTGTAGATCCATCAGAGCATGTGTTCAAAGAATTACAGCCATATTATTAGATATTCTTAATCCACATAGATACGTATACTCTGGGTAAGTATTCCCACAGAGTTTATCTGCACCAGGGGAGTTTCCTAGCTTCTGAGTGTACGCTTTTCCAGAATGATTAACTTCTTGAAAGTTATCTACAAGCTGGAAGGAGAGTTCTTAGAAAATAATTTACAATTCACCTAAAAATCTGGGTTATGGTAGATAAGGATTATTACAGAATATAGTTTCCATAGAGGGAAATCTTTAAGGAAATTAATTGTACATCCAATTGGACGCTTCCAGAGGATTGTAATCTAGATTAAATTTATAAAATCTCCCATAAATTATAATATAAACCTTCAAGGTTTTATGGGATGATTTCTAATATTAAGACATACTATAAAAATATGATTATATGAAACTTTATATGTCAAAAATATGGATGTGTAATGGACTAATGGTAGCTTGAACACACTAACTAGGTACTCCGAAGGGTACTAGTCATTCCTTAACCACTATACTACCAAGACTTGTGAGTTGGGCAGCCTATAGTACACCAATACATGTCTCGTGGCTGACAAAGAGGCGGTCAGTTCCCTTGAAACCGTTGGGAACAACCTGGCCGTATCCTCAATCAGTTCTTCCAAATTGATCTCGCTCTCTACTGCTTGGTTGATCACGCTTAGGTTTTGAAGAAGCGTGACAATCCAATCCACTGACCGCAATTACAACCCGTGTTCAAATAGATACCGCTCAACCCACGCACAAATTTGCGGTTCAAGCCCGCCTAGAAAAACCTGCTTCATTTACCCTGTTTGACCAGCTACCACCTGTTTCTGCTCTAGGTAGCTGTAGATGCGGTAAAATTTAGCTTTGTATTTGAAAAAATCACTCTGTGTCCGCACCCTTCCTTGAAAAATTGCCTCTGCGGCCATCTGCTCAAAGTCCATCTCCTGGAAGGGGGGATCACGCTTCCCCCACCTTGCCATCATCTTGTTCTGGAGCCTTTCCCAGTCTCAAGCCTTGTAGCCAGACATATTCTACACATCCCAGAGTTTATTCCTGTCCATGATAAAGAGAACAACCTTACAGATCTTATCCTTTCCCCTTGCGTGTTTGGAGTCCGCAATATATCCTCTAACCTTGCCAGAAAGTGCCCAATATCCGCCGTGTCAAACCGGAGATGAGGGAAGTCCTGAGGCCTAAGCCATACCTGTTGCAGAACCTCAGCCACCCCCAAAGGCTCCAACTGAGGGGGAGAAAAACCAAGTAGTTGGTGGTGGTGGAGGTGTTCGCCCGCCAGCTCCCAACCGGAGAGGGAAAAAAGGTGGAACCTTCAATACTGGGGTATTTTTTGGCAACATTGCACTCCCTAGCTTTGAGAGACCTAGAAAAAAAATTAGTTTCCTGGCCAGACCCCCAGATGTGGAAACAAGAGAGGTGATACCCCCCAAAGTTTTCCTCAAGTTCTGGAAGTTATTTTTCTGAGCATCTGTAAGGATATTGGATGCAATGATTTTAAGAATAGAGAGAGTGATGACAACATAAATTCCTCCCTTCCAATCCTTCCCATACCATTCCCTGGTGGTCCGGTGATGATGATATATGATTATGACCCAACCCGGAGTTGAGAGTGAGGTATTTTTGAGTCCTCCCTCTCAAACCTAACCTAGGTACAACCACAAGCAACAAAATAGATGAAATATGACCCCAAGTACAGAACCCTAGCTCCACCCCAACCCTACCCCATACCACCCACTCCGTCTGAATCCCTCCCCTTTGATATCATGTATGTCCGGTTTGTCCTTCTCATGGCGCAGCCCATCCATTGCGCCCTACTTGGAGCCCCCCGGGTTTATCTGTCCGCGTGTTTCCGCGCATCCTGCGCTTATGCCCGTGCAAACCTCCCCGGCGCGTATAACCCCTTATTGCCCTGCCCTGGCCTTCCAGACTAGCCACCCGCAAGCTTGGTTGGGCTGGCTCCATCACTTGGTCCACGTTCCCTGGGCGGGTAGCAGCCTGACGCCCCCAAGAGTAGGCCCAGCCCGCACCTGGTCCCAAGCTCCGCAATCCCTGCCACTGAGCCCTCATCTGTTTCTGCTGAGCCGGCAGCAGGCACAGCTGAGACTGCGCGCACCTCAAGTGCTGAGCCCGACCTACCCAACTGCTGAGCGCGCAGCACGCAACACAGCTCCCAATCTGAGGTGATAAATACAACACCACACCAGTCTTAGATGTCCCAGCAGCGTCCAGAAGGGAGGTGCAAAGGCAAAGGTTGGCGCCACAAGTCAATTATCATATACCACTAGTGCCTGAGATTGAGTTCTTAGGTATTTGGAACACTGGTAAGTTCAGGCTTAGACACTAAAAATAAGTTAAAAAAAACTAAAGAAACAGAAATGGAACTAATATAATCTTTGTTGATGTAGTACTGCCACAATTCCAATGTTATACCACTAACACGCCTCTGCTGCCACCGCCATATACTTGGTCAATTTGGTTGGAAGTGCAAAGCAAGTTGCAAATTGAAGTGCAAACCAAGGAAAAGCAGAAAATCAAAGAGGCAAGGGAAGAAGGAATGGCTGAAGGGGAGGTGTAACAAAAGAAAAGGGAGTAACATGAGGAAGAAGGAAACTGAATAGAAGGAAGGAGTGGAATGGAATGGGAGGTGGAGGAATGGGATGGAACGGGAAGAGATGAGGTGAAACGCCAAAATGAGGGTAACCAAGTGTGAGTCAAAGGACCAATTGAAACCAATGGGAGGAAATTGACTGGCAATGTTTGAGAAGGTTCTTCAAGGGGCCAAAGGAAGAGAGCTCACAAGGAACTCATGGAGGAAGGTGGATGGAATACCCAACCAAAGAGGCTTTGGACTGCAAAGTGGAAGGAAATCTTCAAAAGAAAGCTAGTTACACAAGTGAGGATTTGGCAAATATTTTCTTCTTTGGTGGATGACAAAGATTTGGAAGAATTTAGGTTGATGGTAGAGGAATTGAATAAAATTGGGAGGAAGCAGAAAGAGAAATAAAGAATAATCTGTAAAAATTTATATTTATATTTTTATTATTTTATTATGTTATTTATTTATATATATATTATTATTTTTTTTGTTTAAGGAAAGTAGGATTTTTATTTTGAGATAAAATGTAAAAAGGTAAAAAAATGAAAAGAAAAAAGGGGATGGTTATGAGAAAGGGAAAGGAAGTGAAATGAGGAAATGGGATGATATTAATGGGAAGGAATGGGATGGAAGTGTGGAATGGGAAGGAATGGGGTGGAAGTGTGGGATAGGATGGAAGTGTGGAATGGTATGGAAGTAATTGAATCAAATGGGAGCTACAATTGGAAAGGTTTGCAAGGGTAACTTGCATGGAAGTCTCAAACCAAATTGGGAGAGTTGCAAAAGTGATGGGCTGGTTCCCACCACGTGCAATCTTCATTGGACTGGAAGCCAGTCCATTTGACAAGGTGTTGAAGCTTTCCTTTGGTAACCTGGAATCCAGGATATGGCTTACTTCCCACTCTAGCTGATCGTGGACTCAGAAAAATTCAGGGGGGATGGGTTTTGCCTGGGTATAGGACTTTAGATGGCTCTAGGAGAGACACATGAAAGACTGGGTGGATACCTTTCCATTTTGCAGGTAAGTTAAGTTTAAAGGCGTTAGGGTAGAAAATTTCTTTGAATTTGAAGGGCCCAAGCTTTCTTTCAGAGAGTTCAAAAGTTGGGCAAGTACTGCAAATATTTCGAGAATCAAACCTTACCCAATCTCCTACTTTAAAGATTGGGTCAAAAGTGCAAAGCCCATCTGCTTGTTCCTTGTAGCGCTGGTTTGCTGCTTCAAGGTTGTTTCAAAGTTGCAATTGAATGGATTGGATTTGGTTAAGTTAATTGGTAGCAGGTTGAGAAGGTGCTATGTGAAGGGAAGAGAAAGTTGGATTTCTACAATAAAGAGTCTGGAAGGGCAACTGTTTGGTGGAGGAATGAGTGGAGTTGTTGTAGGAAAATTTGGCTAATGGAAGTCATTGTGACCAGTTGTCCTGTTGGTAGGAGACATACATTCAAAGATACTGTGTGAGGATCTGATTGATTTTTTTGGTTTGCCCATCTGTTTTGGGGTGGTAAGCCATTGATAGATTGCAAGTGATCATAAAATGTTGACACAGCAAGGTCCAGAATCTAGAGAAAAACATAGATCCGCAATCACTAATTATATTATCAGGGAGACCATGCTTTGAAAATACATATTCTATAAATAATTAGATAACTCTTCAGAAGAGGCTGTCACATTACTGCAAAGAAATAAAGCCATTTTTGAGAAGCAATCTACTACTACTAAAATAGCATCATAACCACTAAAGATAGGTAATTGCAAAATGAAATCCATAGAAAGCAAGTGCCAAAGAATTGGCGGCATTGGAAGTGGCTGAAGCAGCCCATACTTCCGGTGTTTTGAGTACTTTTTACAATTGCAATCATAGCATGCATTAACATAGTCTTTTACTTCATTGGTCATACCAGGCCAATAGAATTCTGGTGTGATAAATTGGTAGGTTTTATCCTGCCCATAATGACCAGAAAGCAGAGAATCATGCCTTGACTCAAAGATATCTAACTTAATGCAAGGATTATCTGGTACTACTATATGATTTTTATAAAATAAATAATTATTTTTGTCAATACTATAATCACTATCTAATAAGTTTGCATTCTTGCAAATTTTGCTAAACTTGAGCTTCTCAATTCGAGCTTGTTGTATTTTGGAAGCCAGGTCTCAAAGGTGAGTGATGATCAAACTGAGTTTGGCTGACTGGGTTGAGGAAATTGTCCAAAATTTTTGGGGATTTTTGTCTGATAAGGTGCTCCCCCCTCCTGGGTAAACATCCTCCCAAGGTGACAAAGCATCAGGGACTACCGCTTGTTTCCCAGGATGGTAAGTGATTGTAAAGTTGGAATTGGGGAGGTATTTGGCCCAACGTACCTGTCTGCATGTTAGGACTTTTAAGCTCATGAAATATTTCAAATAATTGTGATCAGTTAAAACCTCAAAAGGTTCCATAAGGCTCAAAAGGTATGAATTCCATTTATTCAAGCAAAAAACACTTGTGAGAAGTTTGTTGTCATGAAACTCATAATCAAGCTCTGCAGGGAGCAATTTGCAAGACTCAAAAGCTACGGGCTGAAAAAGAGAAGAAGAGGAGGAAAAATGCAAGATTACTCCTGCAATTGCATAGTTGCTTGCATCTTTTTTGACAATAGTGCAAGCTAGCTTGTTAAAGTGAGCGAGAATTTGAGCAGTGGTAAAGGCTTTCTTCAAAGCTTCAAACTCCAAATCAGCTTCTAATTTGAAAAAAAATGAGTGTCTTTTTGAAGAAGGTTAGTGAGGTTCACAGTTTTCTTGGCATAATTCTCAATAAAACTCCTGTAAAAATTACTGAAACCAAGGAAACCTTGATAGGATTTAACAGAGGAAGGTGGGGGCCAGTCCAATATATGTTGGTGTTTGCCTGTATCCATTGATAGTCCTTGCTGCGAGACTATGAAACCTAAAAATTGAAGTGAAGGAGTATGAAATTTTCACTTTGAGGCTTTTGCAAACAGGTAATTCTGGCAAAGTTGCTGCAGCACCTCTTGGAAATGTGTGATGTGATCCTCAAAATTTTTTGAGTAGACTAGTATATTTTCAAGATACACCACAAGATATTTCTCTACAAGGTTAGAAAAAATGTCATTGACAAAATGTTGAAAAGTGGAATGAGCATTGCAGAGGCCAAAGGCCATGACGGCATACTCATAACTGCCAAAATGTGTTCTCATTGCAGTCAAATACTCATGGCCTTTTGAAATAAAAACTAGGTTAAAGGTGCCTCAAAGGTCCAACTTTGAGAAATAAGGAGCTCCATGGAATAAAGTGAGGAGGTGCAACATAGGCTGTACTGGGTAGGCATTCTTGCAGGTTACCTGGTTCAGTTTCCTATTGTCAAAACAAAGGCTAAGTCCACCATCTTCTGTGGGAACAAATAAGATGGGTGAAGTGTTGTTTGAATTGCTTGGTCAAAGGAATCCTTTTGATACATTTTCCGTAATTTATTCTTGAAGAGCGGTCAATTCCTCCTTTGAGAGAGAGTAGACTGGTCTAGGTGCCGGTGGTGGGCCAGTAAGTTTGATCTTATGATTGAAAGAACAGAATGGAGGAAGCTTATCTGCCTTTACAGCTGAAAATACATCAGAAAAGTCATGATAAACAGAAGGTAAAGACTCTCAAATGATTTCTAAATCTTAAATCTCTTCATCTTTGAGCATGGGATTTGAAGTGCTTGCATGATGTGAGAGGATTAGGGAGCTCAAAATACACCATTTGGTTGGTTCCTGTTCCTCTTTGAAGAAACAAGGAAGAGGTAAGTTGGACAAATAACCAATAAATCCTAGATCTGAAGAGGAAACTTGGGAACAAAGTTCAGGATATTGCAAATCTCCTGCCGGAAAAGTGTCATCCAAATCAATGACAGTGTCAGGTAGGCTGTTTAATTCCTGTTTAATGGAAGCATTCTTTTCCTGGGGTTGCAAGGTTCAAAGGTTAATTACTCCTTCTTGCCAATTCACATCCAGATTCCAGTGGACTAGGAAATCATGGCCTAGAATGGTATCATCCATTTGGGGAATATCCAAGACAAATAAATCCCATTCAAAGCTGGGGAAATTTGAAAATTCAAAGGTCCACTTGGCCTTTTGGGAAACCCAATGAGAGGGCTCAGTCGCACTCCTTACTAAATAGATAGGGAACTTATCTATCTCAGACTGCATAAGTTTTTTGGAAGTGGAAAAAGATTCACTTATAAAAGAGACATGAGGGAAAGAATTGATTAAAACTCAAAAAGGTGAGTTTTCAGAATGGAAAAGGACAAATCTTGAACTTGGAGCACCTAGTGTCTCGCAAGTGCAAAGATTGACTTGCTGTAATTTAGATAATGGGTAGCCTTCCTTGCAAGTGTCAGGATAAATACAAGCTAATTTTTTGACTGTTTAGCCGCTTCACTCACTAGCCGCTTTGCACAACTATTTATATCATGTTAACCTCCACGATACATACATAAACTTTTCTTTTCGCTCCTTAACCATTCCTCATTACGGAGCATCCCAGTTTCTTTATGCAGGAACTTCATAGTTTTGGCAACCAATTTTCCTTTTGGGTTGGGGTGCAAGGTTATATTTGGTTTGGATTGCTTTGGATTCTTCAAAGATTGTTTTGAGAATTTGTCTGTCTTTGGAGTCAAATTTGACAGTTCATGGTTGTTTCTTCAAGAGCGGTTCTTGTTGTGATAAAAATTATAAAGCTTAATGACCCAGTCAATTAACTGTTGAAGGGAGGTTGTCTTTTTTCCCCCAACTGAAAGTTGTTCAATGAGGTGTGCCAGTAAACCTTTTTTAAAATGAAATAAAAGGGCTTCCTTGTTCCATTGGATGCAAGACTGCAGGGTTTGGGGTTTGAAAATTGAAAATATAAACAGAAGCTCTACTATTTTCCT
Organism: Puccinia polysora; assembly: GCA_025617555.3. Taxonomy (NCBI): domain Eukaryota; kingdom Fungi; phylum Basidiomycota; class Pucciniomycetes; order Pucciniales; family Pucciniaceae; genus Puccinia; species Puccinia polysora. The sequence continues at coordinate 61,873,028 of CM062618.1, forward strand.
TCATGATTAGATTATTGATTTTGTATTTTCCGTTTCAAACGTCATTAGGGTTGCCAAACAGGGTGAACAGCTGTTGCGCAAACTTCTCCCAATTGTTGAGAATACAAGTGGGGCTAGTCTTATCTAATAGTTTGAGGTAAGTTTCAAACCACTGTCAGGATCTTCCACCAAGGAAGGAAGATGCAAACATAACTCTAATTCTATCTGTAGGGAAATTGTGAGGATTGTTTGACAAGATGATTTTGCAGGACTGTAGGTAGGATCTAAGCTTATGAGGGTGTTCCCCAGTAAAGTGATCAGGATTCTTCATGCCAGGGGTGCGAAAACTAGGACCACTATTACCAGATTGCAAGGAAGTTTGATTAAGTGCCTGGATCAGAGTTGTGAGTAAGGTTGAGGCACCGGGTTTGGGAGCATTAGTACAAGCCCGCAATCTACCACGAGTGGAGATTTCATTGGAAAAGTCTTTGATTTCTTTTAGAGCGTCCACTTCCTCTTGCAAGGGAGCAAGGGGATGATCAATAGTTTCAACCAAAGGAGATTAAGAAGAAGGGACAGGATCTAAAGTTTGTCATACCCAAGAAATGCTGGATCTTTCTACCCAATGGATATCATCATTGTAAGGGGTGAGGGAAGCATTCCTGGTTGAGCAAGTACGTGACATTGTAAAACAAAATCTATTATATGTTGGTAAGCTATGATAGATGAGTTGAGTTAGTGAATTTACTGTAACACAACCACCCCACGTACTATAGGGCAATCTTGCGTGATTTTGAGCGTGAAAGGAAGGCTGAGTGCAAGGGCAAGTGCAAGGTAGCAAGGGCTAACTGCAAAGTGCAAACTTACGGTGAAGTAACTTAACACACAGTGAGAGGGATAAATTTTCCAAAGGAAGGAAACCAAACCAAAGCCTGATGTGATGACTGAATTTAGCAAATGCAAGGATGTATTAAATTAACTAACTGAGGAGACAATCCCCAGGCAAATGGGGTAGCCTTTATAAGGTAACCCAAAATGGCTAGATACAGCCTGATGGATGGTCAACTACAGTTTTGAGAAATGAGGCAATGAAGGACATGGAAAGAGTGAAAAATGAACTGAAAGTATGAATTGTTCCCAAGGTCTTAGCGTAAGTGCAAGACTATAGGGGAAAAATGTATTGGGATGTAATGGTTGAGACATGATGGAATGACGTCAGAAGGAATGCAAATATGAAAGCTTAGTTTATGCAGGGCAAGGGACTAGTCCATTTGCAAACTATACATTTGAGATGGCTTGACTAGTTTGATTGCAAACTAGCAATAGCATGTGACTGGAAATGGGAACCTGAGGGTTATTGATACCCAGGGTGAAAAGGGGGGAACCCAAATGGATGGTTTACCAAGGTAGAGTTGACTGCAAGGTTTGCAAGTGGATGCTGATTCAGTTGCCAAGAATGGAAGGTTGTTATGCGAGCCAGAGTTGATAAGCAGAAGGCACCATTGATTTTGTACTTCTAGTTTTTCACGCTTATGGACTGATTTAGATGGTACTTGAAGAAAAGAGTATGTCAAAGTAGGAGGAAAATAACATTTAAGCTTGAAGCGTGAAAATGCCATACTTCCACTTGGGCATTAATTTTTGATTTCAAGGAAATACCCATATTAGGGGGTATCAGATTTCAGATCTTCAAAAACTTAAATTTCTGATTTCAGGCATACCGATTTCTTTCCATAGAAAAATATTTTTTGAATTAAAAAAAAATTAATTCTAAATTTTGATCAAAAAATATTTCCTCAAAATGAATGGTTTTCCCACAAAGAGGCATTGAAAATTCCCAAATTTTTAAACCTGATATTCTCATTAGGGAAAATCAGAGTTAGCAAAACTTCCATTAGAAATGGAAATTTCTTTTGAAAAAGCACACATTTCAATGGTGGTTTACTGAAATAAACACACCCCTTAACTGATGTGTATTTGTCAGCTTTCTACTATTTCAGAGCAAGCTAACAAGTAGCAAATATCATTAAAAAAGGAATAGTAGCATTATAGAACAAAAACGTTGGTTTAATTATAGAAAGAAAGCAAATAGTTAAGTAAAAATCTCCAAAATCAATAGAATCATTGATTTCAGCTTGCCACTATTTTACAGAGCAACCTGCAAAGTACCAAAAATAAAATGAATAATAACTGTTGAAATTAATATTTTTTTAACTTAAGAAGAAGTGATAAATCCATCAATATTATTGCAGACTCGGATCCTTCACCCAAAATTAGGTAGGGTCACTCACTTACCCCACCTTTGAATTCCAACTCCTTCCCATTTAAAATAAATTACCAAGATTGATCCAAAATCACAAAACCCAATTGTGGCCCTTTCTTGCCGTTTGAATATTTCACATTTATTGTCACGTATAATTTTTACCCCTAAAATTTAGTCAGAATTGAGGTTTTATGTATATTTTAGGAGTCATGGACAGATATGTGTTTTGTCATCATTCCTGCATGCATTCCCGCGTCCCTCTCCCTACTGACCTGACTCCTGCGCGCGCCAGACTTCAGAATAGGCAAAACAGCTTGCAGGTATTCCACTAACTGTCTAAAAATATGACAGGGAGTAGCATCATAATTAAAAATGTGACGTATGCATAGTATCTATTTGAAAAATAAAAATTTTCATAGAAAAATGACAAAATTCAAAATACAAAGCACTTAAAATTAAAATAAAAATAATGAGAAATGCCACAAAAAGGAGTAATATTTATTTTCAACACTCCGGAAAAATATCAAAATGTTGTCATAAAAATAATTAAAATCATCAAAATGACAAGCAGGTGTTAAGAAATCTACTGAATCCCTCCATTAGTCAAAATAATCAAAAAAAGTTGTACAAAGAATGCAAATAACCAAAAATTACAAATTGACAAATTGACAACTTGACAAATCCCAGGACCACGACTCACATCAAGAAGTTGCCATAAAATTTTTAAAAATTATCAAACTGATCAGCAAATGCCAGAAAATCAGCTAGCACCCGCCTAAGTGCATAAAATTTAAGTGAAGCTATTCAAATAAATGAATTAGTCAACAATTATAAATTAACAAATTTTTACTCTGACAGCTTCTGCAGCAAAAACTGACATAATGCTGGCAGATCTGAAAACAGCTGATTTGTTGAAATTCCAATGAATCTTTGTCTTTGAATCATCCCTTGTATTATTTTATCCTCTTCTGTGACACTCAACTGCGCAACTGCGCTCCTATTTCCCTCTATGGTGTGAATACTCTAAACCTGAACGCAAGCCTTCCTACTTGGACTGCTTGACGGAGGTCCTGTCTTTGCCCTAGGGCCCTCAGGTCCTCCTTGTCAAGTAAGTTGATTTTACTTTTGTTGCTTATGATATCTGTGTTGCTTTCTTCATCATTAATCAAACAATCTGCACCAACCAATCAACCAGAAGCTGACGTTCCTTGACTGATCTCACCATTGATTCAACGCTTTCACCTATCATCTTGTTGCTTCCGGAGTTCATCAAGATCCTTATTGCTTTTTCAGCTCCTATTCGTCTCTTCATGTCTATCTGCTTTTCTCTTTTGGTGCTTTTAGGTTATTTTTCATTTCTGCTCACATTGTTCTCCTGTCTTCCATGATTTTTCCTCACTCTAATAAATATTCTTTTAGCCTTTTTATTCTCAGATTTACAGTCCCAGGATGCTCTCTCTACCAAACTCAATAAAGAACCAAAAAAATGTACCATGTCTGACAATGAGGATAACTCAAAAAGGAGCAATCTTCCTATCCTGAATGAATCCAACTACTCATCATGGGCTTTACAAATCCGTAGCTACCTACTTCAAAATGAACTGCTTGAGTTTATAGAAGCAGAAGAAGACAAGGATCCCACCATTCCCACAACTGCTACCCAAAAACAAAAGTGTCATGAAGCAGCTGGTAAACACCTGGTAGATACATCCTTTGATGCCGTCATCAACCCAACCAATCAATCTGATCCCTTAGCCATCTGGGAAGCTATCTCCAAGCAATACGCTTCTCTCTCAACCACAAATAGAGGGCAAATTGGGCTTTCCTTCATCCATTACCAGTTCACCAGAGATCTCACAGTGTACATTCAAGAATTCTGTAAGGAACAAACGAGCCACTGTTTGACTTGAAGTACCTGCCAATATCCTCAGCTATACCATTCTAGCCAAACTGCCAGCTCAGTTCTACCATGTGGTTGACTCAATCCTGCTGAACGATGAAATCCTCAAATTTCCCACTAAGGTCCTAAAAAAACTTTGAGAAGTTACTCATCTATAATCCACTCAATGATCTAAAGGTCCCTCTATTGAAGAATTTTTGTCTTCCACTGCTCTCTACAAAAACTTGGACAACAAATCAAAAAGGCATCCAAAACATCCCTGCTCCAAAGGCCAACACAACCCGCTTGCCAACCATCCTGAAAATTGTTGCTGGCTACTTCATCCTTATCTCAGACCAAATCAAAATCCTCAGGGATGAGCTAATCTCACCGCCACCTCCCCCTCACTCCAGTCTGCTGAACCAAATCAGGAAGCCTCTGCCTTCTTCAGTGCGCAGATCCACTTACAAAGCAAATCTCAGTGCTCAAAAACCCTACTTCCTGTTCTTGAATCTGGAGCCTTGCATCACATTGTCAAGAATCCAAAATGTATCTTCAACGCTAGAGAAACTTCAATCAAGATTGGTACTGGGAATGACTGCAATGCTCTCAATGCTGCAGAAATTTGTGAAGCTTTTCTCCTAAATCATGAAGGTGCTTGAGTTAAGCTGGACAATGTTCTGCTGGTCCCAAAGATCAATCAATGCCTGATTTCTCTGACCCAGCTCAAGTCAAAGAAAGTGGTCATCAAGAAGATTAGATTCTCAGGGTCCTCCATTTCCCTGGATGATTTCAAACTTGGTGGATCCACCTCCAACAATCTACTCAAACTCTGTGGGGTCTGGTTCAAACAGGAGAAAGCCAAGACCCACTAATCAGTCCCTTCTCTCTCCAATCTCCCCAATAGGCTTGGGCATGCCAGTGATGCCAAGCTCAAACTCCTTTTTCAAAATGTCAACCTACCAGATTTGTCCAAGTTCAAAATTTGCCAAGTGGGGAAAATGATCTCTACCACATTCAACAGCCACTTAAAACCGGTCACTTGAGTCCTAGAAAATGTTCACATGGATCTAGTTGGACCATTCTTGATTCCATTGTTTGGAGGGAGCAAGTATTTCCTCACAATCGTTGATCAGTTTTCCGGGTTCAAGTCTATTGCTCTTCTCAAATCCAAAGCAGATACCATTGATGCCTTCAAAGCCTATGTCAAAATGGCTGAACAAAAGCACAATTCCAAAATCATTAATATTCTTACTGATAATGGAGGTGAGTTCATTGGTCAAGATTTCAATCTTTACTGCAAAGATGCTGGGATTAATCATCTCCTTTCACCGCCGTACTCCCCGCAACAAAATGGCCTTGCAGAAAGAGCCAATTGATCAATACTGGAAAGGCCAGGTGTCTCATGCTTCAAGCCAAACTGACAAGTAGGCTCTGGGGAGAAGCTTTAAACACTTCAACCAATCTGCTTAATCTTCTTCCAGTCTCATCTAACAAAATCTCATCCCTTATGAAATTTGGTACAACGTTTGGTCAACTACCAGTTTCTGAAACCATTTGGTTGCACTTCAAATGTCCTTATCCCCAAACATCTACAAAGATCTAAACTTTCCCAAACTGGTTTTAAGGGTTTTCTTGTTGGCTTTGCCAATGATTTTTCCAACTATTGGGTGTTCAATGCTTCAACAAATAAAGTTGTCATCTCAGCAAATGTTTGATTTTTGGAAAAAAACTTTGCTGGGACTGAACTTTCTCGTTCAGACTTGCATCCACTTCCTGAATTGGAACCTTTTCAATCTCTGGATGCCTTCAAGGCAACCAATCAAGATGACAAGTCAATTCAGCCCAAACACTCGAAAATCTCAGACCCTGATCCCATTGATTGCTCGTTAGACTCTTCTAACCTTTCTCTTTCCAATCCTGTGCCTGTAACAAATCACAATAGCACTGATTTTTATATCTCATCAAGAAAAATTCTGGATCACCCTGGAAGACTCAACTCACAGCTTTATCTAGTCAATGAGGATTATGAAGATCCAAAAACACTAAATCAAGCTCTCAACAGTAAGTACAAGTACAAGTGGATAAATGCAATGGAGAAGGAAGTGGGGAATATCAATAGCTATGAGTTATGGGAGGAACTAGATGAAGTAGGAAACACCACTAAGATCAAGTGCATATGGGTTTTCAGAACTAAGCAGAACAAACAAAATGAGATTATCAAGTTCAAGGCAAGGCTCTGTGCCCAAGGTTTCAACCAAGTGGAGGGAGTTGACTTTATCAAAAAATTTGCTCCAACCAGAGATAAAAGCTCTCTGAGACTACTTATCTCCTTTGCCCTAGGCAATAATCTCAAGTTCCATGAACTCAATGTGAAGGCGGCATTTCTTAACGCGCCTCTTGCCAAACAAATTCACATTTTGGCCCCTCCAAATGTAACAGTACAGAAAGGCAAGACTCTGCGCCTCAAGAAAGCCCTGTACGGTTTGAAACAGGCTCCTCAAGCTTGGTATGTCACGCTCAGTGACTGGCTTCTCAAATCTGGGTTCAAAAGGTGCAGTAGTTATCACTGTGTGTTCTTCTCCAATGATACCTGGCTCTATATCCACGTTGACAACCTTGCAATTTTCAGCAAGCATCCCAAAAAATTTGTCACTCTCATTATTAGTAGGTTCAAGGTGAAGTATCTTCAAGAATCAAAGCTTTTTCTGGGAATCAATATTCATCAAGCTCTGGGATTGGTCAAACTCTCACAAGAATCTTATATTACCTCCACTGTGGCCAAATACCCTCTGCCAAAATTCAAAGAACATTTGGTTCCATTTGCTCCTTATGCCAAACTGCTTCACGCCACTGATGAAGAAGCTTTCAAATTCATCAAATTGGGTCTTAACTATAGAAAACTCATTGGTGAGCTCAACTACATTAGCATCAACACCAGACCCAATATCACCTTCTTGGCAGACTATTTGGCTCAGTTTCTGAATGCTCCAGGTCATGTTCACTAAAAACCGGCGCTAAAGGTCCTTAACTACCTGTCACATACTGCCAATAAGGGCATTGAGCTCACTTTAAAAGACTCAAAAGCTTCTTTAACGGCCTTTGTGCACTCAGACTGGGCCACTTGTCCCTTGACCCAATGCTCAATCTCTGGAATAGTCATCACGTGGAATGGGAGCTTGATAGTCTGGAAATCCAGAAAGCAAGCTACAGTATCTCTCTTGAAAACTGAGGCGGAGTAGAAATCATTGGGTGATGGGGTGAAAGAAGTCTTGTGGATGCAGACTTTCCTGGGCAAAGTAGTGGGTGCCAAATTGGACACTCCAACAGTAATTCATGAAGACAATGAAGGTTGCAACAAACTGGCCATGCAGTACACAAATCAAACAAGCTTCAGATCAAAGCATCTTGATTTGAGGCATCACTTCATTCAGGAAGAGATAGAGAAAGGTACTTTTCAGTTAAAAAAGACCGCTTCCAAAGATAACTGTGCTGAATTTCTCACAAAATCCCTCTCATGAATCCCAATTCTAAACTTCTTAAATTCTCTGCAAGTACAATGAATTCAAAGCCAGGGAGGTTGTTGAAATTCTAATGAATATTTTTCTTTGAATCATCCCTTGTATTCTTTTATCCTCTTCTGTGACACTCACCTGCGCGACCGTGCTCCTACTTCCCTCTAAGGTGTACATACTCTAAACCTGAATGCAAGCCTTCCTACTTGTACTGCTTGACGGAGGTCCTGTGTTTGCCCTAGGGCTCTCAGGTCCTCCTTGTTGAGTAATTTGATTTTCCTTTTGTTGCTTATGCTATCTGTGTCTCTTTCTTCATCACTAATCAAACAATCTGCATCAACAAATCAACCAGAAGCTGACGTCCCTCAACCAATCTAACCATTGACTCAACGCTTTCACCTATCATCTTGTTGCTTCCAGAGTTCATCAAGATCCTTATTGCTGTTTCAGCTCCTATTGGTCTCTTCACGTCTATCTGGTTGTCTCTTTTTGTTCTTTTAGGTTATTTTTAATTTCTTCTCACATTGTTATCCTGTCTTCCGTGATTTTTCCTCACTCTAATAAATATCCTTTTAGCCTTTTTATTCTCATGATTGACAGAATTATTGAAACGGGATAAACTTCCCCTGGCTAGGCTGCCAGCCTCAGCACACAAGAACAACCCTCTCTGCGTGCCCTGATAAGTTCTTATTATCCTAGTAAGGTATATAAACAGCCCCTTTTAGATGTTTTGAACCTCAGTAATTTTTAAGTAATCAATCCAGACCCCTTGCCATCCGTGATCAAGTTTTTATTCAAGATAAACAATTGATTTATGTCCTCATTTTGATAGTATAATTATTAATTCTAAGCCATTGTAAATTCAGTTGAAGAATATCAGAAATAATCTCCAAAAATTGTCCTGAGACCCTTTCAACCGTGAATTTCTGCAATTTTATTTGAGTGTCTGCTTAAACTAGTAATTTATCTCCTCCTTTCCACCAGGAATAATTTCTGTGAGTCAGCCAGTCCATCCAATCCTCTTGATTAAACCCCTTTTGATTAATCACTTAGGACCTCATTGTCCCACGGTCTTTAAACGGTTCAAAAGATCCCCTTGAAGAGAGTTTGTTATCCAATAAAGATCCCCTCTTTGCATAAACTGTGGCCCCTCTTAGAAAATATATTTAAACCAATTTAATCCAACTAATGTTGGAGTCAAATCTGCTCTTATGCAGACTGCAATCCAAGGATTCTAAGTCTTGGTACTGAAAGCCTGAACAGCATTGTCAAACAACACATCAGGTCTTTACAGCTAAACCCAAGCAAACCCTTGTTGAGTGAACAGGCACAATGGCCCATCCGGCAATGGCGCACTTAGCTTATTGGTTAAAGCATCACTCATGAATGTTGAGGTCATGGGTTCAAATCCCATAGTGCACAAATACATTTTGGATTCTAACATGGTAGCAAGAGTCTTCAGCCAAAAGGGGCACCCTAACAGGTGGAAAAAGACAAGATGACCAGAACCAACTTGAGATGTGAATAGCTGTATGCACCCTGCACAGAGAAAGGGGGAGTGTTGGAGTCAAATCTGCTCTTATGCAGACTGCCATCCAAGCATTCTAAGTGTTGGTACTGAAAGCCTGAACAGCATTGTCAAATGACACATTAGGTCTTTAAAGCTAAACCCAAGCAAACCCTTGTTGAGTGGACAGGCACAATGGTCCATCCGGCAATGGCGCACTTAGCTTAGTGGTTAAAGCATCACTCATGAATGTTGAGGTCATGGGTTCAAATCCCATAGTGCACAACTATATTTTGGATTCTAACAATCAAACCACCACTTGCTTCTAAGTCAACCATTTGAGCACTTTATGTAATTTTCTTGGAATCATTATTCTTCCAACACCAATATCACTTGCTGTAGCCAAAGGAAGGCAAATTTCTTGGTATCAGTAAGCTGACAGTATTTCAAAATGGTAGGTTCCATAAAAATGGTGTTTTTCAATTATCAAAACCACTATTTTATGCATCATCATCCATCAACCTCCCATCTTTATGCATACAAGGTGAAAAGAACCATTCATTCTACATTTTATTATCTAAAGGAAAATCACATATTTTCAGGAAAATTTCTTTTTACATATTTACTTCTCTACTCAAATTCAGGGGAAAAATAATAGGGCATAAATAAATAAATATTTAGTATGAGCTTGCAACAGTGGTGACGTTCAAGAAGAAAAGGGCGGGGGACTTGACTACCATCAGCTCTGATCTCAACTTGGTTATCAGGGATAGAGGAGTTTTATGAAGTGTGGATAATGATCCAGTCAGGTACTAGTCACATATCTATATCCATATAAATAAGCATTTATCTATGCACAATTAAAATAATCATCATCATCATGGAATATCTGCCTGTGCATCAGTTTCAATCCAACATATTGAGATCAAGGAACTGAAAAGATCAGAGGAGTTTTGAGGAATTTCAAAAAATTGAATTCAATCCACCAAAAATAAGATCTTTCAAATTCAATTGATGAAGAACACTAGGGAGGAGAGGAGGAAGAACGGATCAATTAATGATTTAGTGATCAAATATATTCCCTATCATTCTCATCTCAACAAAACTATTCCAAATAAGAGTGATGATCATGATCAACAAATGCTGGATGTCTAATACCAATCAATGATCACTTGACCAACCTCAAGGATCAAGTTAAAGTTCCATTGAGGTCACAACCCAATCAATTGATGGTTTAGGTTCATGATGGACCATGGAAAATGGGTGAGTTAGATGATGAGTCTCTCTTGAATTTTTAATCATTTAATATTATTATTGAATTTACTGATTAACAATATGTCCTTTTTGATTCAATCTTTGTTTTCCCTAGGCAATAAGTCGGATATTTAATTGAGAGGATCAATGAGAAACATATTTAATTGATTTTCAAAGCTGAAGATCTGTTTGATAAACTATTGATTATCCAATTTAGTGATTGATTAATTGCTTCAAGGATTGATCAAGATCAAAAATCCCAGCCATAAATTGGACATCATCAAATCCATTGAATTTATTTAATTGATTGATGGTTTTTATAAAATTAAACAGATCTATCTGATTGTTCATTTTTTCAGTGCATTCATCTCTCTCTTGATCTTAGGAATCTTAAAGCCTTCCAATCCAAAGCTCAATAAGTTTCAAAACAAGGATGGGGAACAAAAGAAGAAGGAGGAGGAGGAAGATGGTCTCCTTGATTCCGGTTGGCCTTCAATTGGATCCAAGTCAATAATTGATAGAATTTTTGGTTTGATCCTCATCAATAGGATCTACAATCTTTCCAAAATGTTTGAGATTATCCAACCTATTTTTATTTTTTATTGGGAGCTTTTGATTTGAAGAAGTTGAGGAGCAGGTGGATGATGAGTTAGAACACTGGAATCAATTCTCCCCCACCTCCTCTTTTCCATCATCATCATCATCATCACTATTTATCCCAAGGATCTTAATCATTAACTCCAAGAACAATCAATTACTCTCCATTATTCAATCTAAACTGATTGCCCAATCACTACAATTGAAACTCAATATAATATTAGATGAGCGCTTACAGCTCAACTTTTAATCCCTAAATGGTGATCACAATTGCATCATGATCAGAGATTTAAATAAATTTAGGCTCACCACCCATTTCCTTTTGCAATCCAAGGTTGCACATTTTTGTAGAAATTATATTGTGTAACAAACTAACACCAGGCATGAATAACCATAAAACAGAGCAAGCAATACATTCATATAATTTCCCTTACCTAAGACCAGAGACAATATTATGGATTAGAAAAGGAGGATGAAAGTAGGATGAAAGTAGGATGAAATGAAAGTAAATGAAATGATATTTGGGTGCTGAGCAGAATTTGAGAATTTTTGCAGAGGAAAAATAATTTCCTGGATCAAGCTGGCTGAAATGCAAGGATTAGGTGAAGAGGATTCTAGTGAGCTGGTACAAGGCACAGCTTTTGTTGCGGCTGAGACTATGCAGATTTACAAGATCTGTGAGAGCAGATAGAGGAGAGAGTTAGAATGATTTTGAGGAGAGAAAAGGGTGACAATTAGGAGACTGGTGGAGGATTAATGGAAGATTTAAATAATTGAGATAAATGAGAGCGAGTGACCATAGTGAGAGATTGATTTAGAAAATGCAGAAGGCTGAAGGAAACCATTAGAAGAATAAGGAATGAGCATGACCACAGGAAATAGGTTGCAAACCATCTTCCTCTTATATGGACATGGTTGCATTCAATTTAATGGATAAAGTCATTTGCCTTTTTTCTTGTGATGCTGAGAAGTGGCACAGATTTTGATGAAAGTTGCCTTGATTGTTTGGATTATGATCTAGACCAGGAAGGTTAGTTATTCAGAATTAGAGTGGCAGAGTGAGATTCAGAGTACATGAGAAAGAGTGAGACATGTTAAGGTATTCATCTTACATGTGATTGGTCCATGCCAGGTGTACCTGTTGGTCTGCATCCTCTTCCAGGCTGGAAAAGATTACAGAGTGGGCGGGCTACTTTCTGTCTTTAGAATTAATCATTGTAAATTGGAGTGAAATGATTAATTGGAAATGAAGCTGAGTGATGAGGAGTGATAGGGAATTTCAGGCTTGGAGAAGATGGAGTAAAATTTCAGTGGGATGTGGTGTCCTCTTTGAGTCTTGACTTTATATACCATATTTTGAAAAACCCACTTATTTCCTGGGTAACTCTGACATGTCTCATGTGAAATAAATGGGTTTTTATTTATTTTTAGTGGTGTTTGAAGTTGGGGTATTTTTTTAAGGGAAATGTTAAATTTGCAACCCCCCATGACCTGTTCACAACCCAAAATGGGTTTTTTGGCACAATTTGAAACTCAGGTGGGTTTTGAATGGCAAAAAAAATAAAAAAATTTAGAATTTATTTATTTCATTTTATTTATTGTTATTTTTTTTATATTTTTATTTTTTATTTAATTAATTAATTTATTTTCAATTTATTAATTTATTTATTTCATTTATTTATTTATATTTATTTATTTATATTTGTAATTGAATTAATTCTTTTATTTCAATTTATTTATGTAGGGTTTTTTGTATTTATATTTTTAGTTTAATTTATTACTTTATTTTTTATTTTTTTATAAAAATAAAAAAAGAAATAAAAGATAAAAAAAAGTAAATATAACAAAAGGTTGCAAATGTCCATTTGCGACTCAGATGTGTTGCAAACAGCTTTTTGTGCCCATTTGCAACCACAGTATCGCAAATTTAACATTTCCCTTTGCTGAAACCCACCATTAAATAAATTGCAGGTTTTCTAACTCTGATACATGCAGTCGCATCTCAGGGTGATTATTAAGCTGGTGTGGAAATAAATTGTTTAATGCACTAAATGTCTGCCATGCCCCCCTCCGGTACTCAATACTTGTCTAATCCTTTGAGCTACAATGGCTCCGCAACATAATAACCGCCTAGACTGCTGCTCCACTTCCTACAGACACTCCCTTTAAATAACATTAATTAATTAGCAGTAATAAAATAGCACAGACTCCTTGGAAATCTCTGCACTTGAACTATTCCCTCATAAGAATCCAAGCTACTTTAAAGAAACGGTCCTTACGACTATTCCATGCAAGAAGACTTGCCAATGATACAAAAATACTCCATGATATGCAATAAACAAATTCAATGATTAGATAAGATACAATTAACCCCACCCCAAAGAAGCAATCCCCTTCTATATACAACCCAAAAATAAAACACCAAAAAAAAATGAAAAAACAACAAATGACTTCCTACACTACCTCCCTAACACTCTCCACAACAAACTGGCTAAATATTAGTCATGATCCTCCTAGCTGAGCTGTCCGCATAAATTAGATCCACTGATACTCCCATAAACTCTGATTTCATTATCCATTGATTTTTCTTGATGAAGTGCCAAGGTTAGATATCCTTCAACCTTCCTTACAAGATCCCCATTGATCCTACATATGGCATCACGCAAGACCCTCATTGTTCTTCCTTACGGATCCTTGTTGATTTGTATTCCGCCTCTTTAACTTCAAATTTTTATTATACAAATGATTAAATATCCTCCGCAACCTCAATGAATACCCCATAGTCAACTCTTGGAGTATACTCCATAGTTCTGATCACTTACTTCCCCATTCTTACTCCAAAATCCATAGATGCGGAGGATACTGGTTACCAACCATGTTTACCATTCCACAAATGGCAAGACTTCAGCTTTTGATCCATAAAAGACAAAATAACAACCATTGCTCTGTAATAGGCAAAACAAGGCCATTCTGCTATTTTTCTGCGGAAACTTGCACCCACACAGCTGCTGAGCCAAGGAGTTTTCTCTGCTGGAGTAGGCAATAAGTTGGAATTTATTTTTCAAACTCATTGTTCTTCAGCTTCTGCAGCCGCGCACTGCTGAGACCTGCAGTATTTTTGACTGCTGAGCCTAAATGCGTTTTTGTCTATAAATATCCACCACACCAGGCATCACACAGGCTATCCCATACCTGACGGGTTGGAGGTTGTGTTTGGGCTTACCCCTAAGACAAAAATTGGATTTTGGGGAAGCTGGGAGGGATTTGCAGGTGGGGCTTGGTAAGGAGATGGAGATTTGGGCTGCTTTGCATGCACCCCATTAGAGAAGGAGGACAAGTTTCAAGGGGTTTTTTATAAAATCAACAAAGGGAAATCTGACTGCATGATTTCACATCAGGGCATCCTTACCACTCTGGTGCCATTTTATAGCCATTAATAAAGAACTTTTCTGCATCCTGCATGCTCAGCATTGGGTGAAATATGTCATGGGATTGGGCACAGGTTGGCTCACCATTTGAGAGTGTGCTGGCTCAGTAGTAGGGGCTGCAAGCTCAGCAGCAGCGGTGCGGTCAGCTCAGCACCAAGTATGGCGGGTGAAATGGGGGAGCAGGGAGGTACTTGAAAGCATAAGCAGGGACCGGCTTGAAAACTTGGATATCCAAAGACAGTGAATTGGGCGGATAAGCACAGGTGCAGGGAGCTCTAAGTAGGTTTTGGCGCACACCATGAGAAGGAAATACCCAATGAATGTAATAGCGGGCATGTGTTGAAGGTTGGGATAGGGTTGAATTAGGCTTTTCTATAGTGGAGTTTTCTTCTGGTAGTTGTTGGGCCTTAGTTGGGCTTTTATCTGGGTTAGGGTTGAGATGGAGGGATTAAAACCTCACTATCATCTCCAGGTTGTAGGAGCATCATACCATCAGATCACCAGGTTGGAAGGAAGGAAATCACACTCACTCTTTCACTCTATCTCTTGTTGGTTGAAGGGTGTGGTGACCAATTTGGGACACCTCAGAAAAAGGGCAAATTTTAATATTTTTCTTATCCTTCATCTATCTCAAAAAAAAAATGAAATTCTTGTTCCTGTATGGAAATCCTTCCATTTCACCTTTCCTCAACTTTTCCCTGGAATATAATCCTCCTCCAACCACCAAGGATCAGCAATCTCCTCTAGCAAGCACAACCAATCTGCCCCCACCCTTTGCTCATCCACTGGTCAGTCTGCTTGCTGTTGTCCATCCATCCAGCTTGCATAATCTCTTGCGGTTGTCTGCCTGGCTTGCTGTCATCTGCCGCTTGCAGGGTTTTTCATCTTGCTGCTGCTCATCTCTGCCCACCGGGCTGTTTTCTCCTTTCAAGTTTCTTTTTTTTCTTCTTATTTTTTTTAGGTGTCATGTTCATCTAATTGAAAGTCTGGACTTTTTTTCTCATCACTATCATAAATCTTTCATCTGTAAGTCTTATCAAAAAAAAAAAAAAACAAAAAAAAAAAAAAACAAAAAAAAACAAAAAAACAAAAAAACAAAAACAAAAAACAAAAAAAAACAAAAAAAAACAAAAAAACAAAAAAACAAAAAAACAAAACAAAAAAACAAAAAAACAAAAAAACAAAAAAAAAGAAAAAAGAAAAAAAATTCCGCTCTCATCTGTTTCATCCAATTTGAAGTGATCTATAGGGTCTCTTTCCCATAAAATGAGGGGCTCTCCCCTGCTTTTTTCCATCATCATCCATTGTATCATTCAATAAATCTGTGGGGAGTCAGTCTGTCTGCCCCCCTTTATCTGAGCAATTCATCATCATCTTTATCCATTGTATATCCATGATTGCACTCTGATCCTTGATCCTCCATACTCAAATTCCTGATTGGTCCCTCTGTGGCCTTATCTGTTTTCACCAACCAATAGCCTTGCTGGTTGAAGAAGGATTCATTTGGTTTAATTCTTGAGTGTGTTATACCACTTCTTGATCCCTTTTCCCAACCATACTGGTCTTGATAATTATTTTATTTTTCTTCTGGAATAAGTAAAAATTGACTAAGAGCTTTTATTAAGCTTAAAACTGTTGGAATTTAATTTTCAAATCTAAATCTTAAGGTGTTCTGTTATCCCTTGCATATTTTCTCTAATTTGATTTAACTTATTATCATTGGCGCACCGGTTGTTGTTGTTGTTTTCACAATGTTGGTGCGCACCATTTGTGTGTTTCATTCTGCCTATGATGTCTTGTTCCTTCTAATTCCAACATTTCACCAATGTTCCTCAGTATCACGCAGGAACTCCTTAAACATTAAAATAAATCCAAACCACCCAAACCAACAAGACAATGTCAAGCACAACCAAATCATCTACCAACCACTTCAACTCACCTTCCAATTCCTCTCCAATTCCTACAAAAACTCTCAAGCTAACCTCAATCACAATACGCAGGAAGCCATTCTGATCACCGTAAGAACACATCCTTCAACTCATCAACAAACTGAAACTCATCCATCTCTTACCCAGATTGTTCAAGGCGCCTAGCAGAAACTTTCAACAATTTCTATTTTAGCTTGTCTCTACCTACTCTGGCTGATCTCTCCCACCTCAATTCAATCACTGATGCTTCAAACTCAGCCAGATTAGCCCTCTGTTTTTTGTCCTCATTTTATTTCTTTATTTTTTTGTCACTAAGTCTCATAATCATTGCTCTCCATTTGAAATCAAATTCAGACGGGTCTTGGTGAACAATCCTATTTTCATAAAAAACCTGGAATTCTATACCTCCCTTTATTTCTGAAGTTGCGTTTTGCCACGCTACTCTTGAGTCCCTTGAGAAGTTTTGGGATATTCTTGTTCAAATTTGTTATTGCTTTGCTTCTAGAGCTTCATAAAAAAATTGCTTTGTTTTTTACAGCAACCCACAGTTACCTGGTACCCTTCAAGCACTTTATTGAGGAGATTTGGGAAGGTTCATTGAGAACCTGAAGATTGGTTGGTTTTGAGTTGATCATCCCCAATCTTCTGCTGACAACCCAATTTCTTAGCTTTTGGGTTTTTTGGTGACCAATTTGGGACACCTCAGAAAAAGGGAAAATTTTTTTGAAAAAACCATATATAATCTTTCAGGAGCCAATCAAAAAAAAAAAGAAAAACAAAAAACACAATTTTTTTAGTTGCTA
The DNA here is from genome assembly GCA_025617555.3 of Puccinia polysora. Taxonomy (NCBI): domain Eukaryota; kingdom Fungi; phylum Basidiomycota; class Pucciniomycetes; order Pucciniales; family Pucciniaceae; genus Puccinia; species Puccinia polysora. Next base: position 61,890,181 of record CM062618.1, read on the forward strand.
TGGAAACCTTCTTTTTTTCTGTTTTCCAACTTTCCCCTTTCCTAGTGGTCTAGGAATGACTCCTGGGCGGTTTGAGTCCTCAGGCCTTGTGTTCAATTCTTCCTCTTCATGCTTGGCACCTGTCTTTTTTTTTTGCAGGGCTGAGCACGAGCACATCATCCTACTATCTCTCCAACTCTTTCCTCCTTTCAATTTCTATTGAAACTCAGCCATTGGCTATTCCCCATTTTCAGACAACCATAAGCCTCATCATTTCTTGCTCTGCATCATCCAAGACAACGTACAAGCAGGTAATCCTCAATCCTACTATCAATTCTGATACTCACCATCCTCAATCATCTTCTCCATCCTATCATCCTTTTTCAATTCATTGCCTTCTGCAATCACCAATGATGAGTTGTCTCTTCTAGCAAGCAAAAACAATCAGTCCCCCCTTTTTCCTTATCCACCAGTTGGACTGCTTTCTGTTACCCATCCATCTATCCCGCATCCACCCTTGCAATTTTCAGCGCAGTTCACTGTTGCCTGCGCTGGTTGCCATCATTGGCCAGCCTGCTGCCATCTGTTGCCGCAACCTCTCATGCACTGCCTGCAGTCATCCTCAACCACGGCATTGTTTCATTTCCCATCTTTTTTTTAATATGTCACAATTCATTTTGTCACTATGTTTGATTGTCTTCATCCCCCTTTAAAAAAATATATATTTTTTTCTGCTCTCATATTTGTCATCCTCTTTCAAATAGTCTACATGGTCTCTTGCCCATAAAAGGAGGGCCTCTCCCCTGCCTTTGTCTCAGATATCATCCATCATTGTATCATAATCATCTGATTCAATCAATAAATCCATGGGGAGTAGGACAATCTACCCTCCCCTTTTCACTGAGAAAAGCTCATCATCTTTATCCTGGGTATATCTATGATTTCCCTCTGATCCTTGAGCCTCCATACTCAAATCCTTGATCTTCCCCTCTGTGGCCTTATTCATTATCACCAACCAATAGCCTTGCTGGTTGAAGAAGAATTCATTTGATTGGATTCTTGAGTGTTTTATACCACTCCTTGATTTTTTTTTTGACCATAATAGTCTTGATAATTCTTTGATTATCATTCTGGAACCATTCACTTTTTACTGAGAGGTTTATTTATGCTTGAAACCTGTATTGTTGAACCTTCCTTTATTTCTGAAGTTGCATATTGCAATGCTACTCTTCATTCCCTTGAGAAGGGTTGGGTTATTCTTGTTTGAATCTGTCATCGATTTGCTTATAGAGCTTCATATAACAAATTGCCTTGTTTTGTACAGCCACCCACAGTTATCTGTTACCCTTTAAGCGCTTGATTGCAGAGAGTTGGGCAGGTTCATTGAGAACCTGAAGGTTGGTTGGGATTGAGTTGATCTTTCCTAATCTTCTGCTGAAAACCAGATTTATTAGCTTGTGGTTTTTGTTAATTGAAACAGCCTTGTTCTATTGAAATTGGAACAAAATCTAACTTATTTTTTTCAAGTCTTTTCCCACACCAGCTTGCCTCAGATAGCTTTGTTACGTTGCTACCAATTACTATGAAAATCATCCCTTACCATTAATTCCTTATTCACAAGGTTCGGGACCTTGATTCCAGTTACATTTAAATATTTTTTTAACACTCAGTAGAGCAGCCTAAGGCACCTTTCCCCTCCAAAGAACTGCCTTCTGCAAGCACTTTTTGGATTCTTACATTTGGTCCCCTAGGCCAGGATCAAACCATAAACCTTGGTATTTACAGTCCCAAAGGTTTGGAATCAAATTTGAAATCAGGTCCTTTTGTCTGTTTTCCTTTTCTTAGATCTGATCCGCGGAGGCAACTTTTCCGAGAAGTATTTCCTTCCAATTTTGCACCATCCTTGCAAGATTAATGTTCTTTTTTTGTAAAACCATGCTCTTGCCATACTTTTGAGCCACTTTGGAAATCTGGTCTTTGGATCCCCTAGGAACTCTGTTATTCAAACTGGAGTCTAGCGATGCTTCCTCCACCCCTTTTTAGACTAAAATGGTCAAGATCAAACCTCAGAATCAGAACTTAGGGTTCAATGGGACAAATGTGGACAGTTCTTGGACTCGCACAAAATGGCTGCTGAAGTGGATGGGGAAAGTGAATATAATATGGCCTACCAGTTACAATTTTTTATCTCCTCTGATGAAGTCATTGAAGGAGTTGAGCCATTGGAAGGATTTGAATCCCACAACTGGACGCTTCTAAGGGAAGTAATCTTGGCATATTGGGGAAAAATAGATGTAGCTTGATTTACTTCGCAGGAATTGGATGGTCTTGTCTCTCAGTTGATCTCAAATGTTGGTGTGTCTTTGGCCTCTGAATATCAGTCTTTTTGGAAGTCATGGGACCCAATTCAAAATTATCTAATCCAAAACAATCACATTGATACGGTGGAAAAATTTCGAGTGTGATTCTTCCAATATTTTTTGCTAGGATTGCAGGAAGGATTAATGATGCATTGGTCAAGTCAGGATCAATCATCACTACCAGGGATAACCCATTCAAGCTCCCTGTTTTCCTTGTTCTTAGAATGACTGTGGATGAAGTCATGAAATTTCAAACTTCTTTAACTTTTGAAAATCCTAGAACCACTGAACCAGTTCACACTCCTTCTTTCAGAGAATCAAACAAAATTATGAATAAGATGGAGGCAAATCACAGGCCAAAACCAACTCCTCAGTCAAGCAAGGAAACCACCACTATAGCTGAGATCAACAAGCTATTCCAAGCTTTTTACAACAAACTTTATCAAAATATTTCTTCTCTTGCTGCTCCAAAACCCTCCAATTCTTTTCCTAAATCTACTCTGGTCTGCTACTACTGTCATAGGGAAGTTCATGGAACTGGTTGATGTCTAAAAATCCAGAAGGATAAAGAGGAAAGGTTGGTGGAACAGAAGGGGAAAAATTTATCTCTTCCTAATGGTGGTTTGATCCCTTTTGATTCATCACAACCCATTCATCATGTGGTGGCCTCTTATCAGCCAGCAACCCCTAAGAAGGCATATTTGGCTTCTGTGGACTTTTGAACTTCCTGTGGAACCCTTCATCCTTGGTAACCTCCAGCCATCTCCTCTTTCAGTCTTTTTGGTAATCATCAATCTGATACAGCTAAGAAACAACATGAGGAGCAAAAACCTCATAAAGCTCCTTCCTTGCCAACTTCAATTCTTCAAAAATTGTTTAAAAATCAATCTCACCTGAGCCTCCTTCCTCTGATGTAGAAGACATGGAAGTGGAAAGGGAACCAATCATGGAAAGGTTTCAAGACCACTCTAATCCTACCTTTTCATCTGCTAAATCACCTCAACCTTCTGATCCTTCTTGAAATAAATATATAAAAATATATAATTCCTTTTCTGTATCTGTCTCTTCATTTCTGTTTCTTTCTTTTGACTTTTCTATATTTATTCCTTTCTCTTTTCTTTATCTTTCTATCACTTAAATAGGTGCTATCTACCTGTTGCCGCTACTTCAGTCAACCTTGCAGCTGCTCTTCCAAAAAGACCTTGTTGACTGCGCTCTCTTGCATGCTGCGCCATGCTTCTCCTCAAACTGCTTGGACTGCACAAGGCTTGTTTCCGCATCCCTGACTACTCTCATGCTCCATCTTTCTTTTCCTCTCATACGCTTCCTACTTTCTCACATCAGCTGTCAACCTTCAAGTCTCTTGACCTCACTTCAATGATCAAACCTTCTTCTTCCGTCCCTGAACTCAAGATTCCTCAAGATCCTCAAGGTTTAACTTACCTTGACTACTCCGGATCCTGCTCATCAACCCTATTATGAATCTTCTGCAATCAAGACCTTCAGACATAATCAAGACCTTCTTATTGAGGCTAATTTGGTGCAAAGATCAAACAGCTACTTCTAGAGGAATTTCTCCCTCCTTAATTTGTTGCCATGCACTACTCAATTGCTTCATGGAATTCTATCTTTCCTCTCTCCTTCTTTTATGATTCTTCATCTCTACAGGCGTGTTTGTCAAGATTTTTTTGTTGGAGTTTTTCCCTGCTAATCTTAATATTGTCATCCTCTCTGTTATGCCTAAACCTTAAATAATTGTCTGCTTTCTCTTTTTCTGTGACTTACACTGTCTTCTCCTAGTTCTGGTTCTAGCTCAGAAATAATATCCTTAAATTTTAACACAATTAACAGTCAAAATTGCTAAAACCCAACTGTCCTTCATCAATCAAAGAACCAGAACAGCCTACTGACATGAGCAACAATTTCAAGTCCACCATTGCCAAAGGAGCTCTGGAAGCTATCCCTCTCCTCACTCTCAACAACTTCTCATTATGGAAATCTAGGACCAAGAATCTTCTCAAGATTCAATCCCTCTGGGACTCTCTGATCTCTGACTCCATCTTGCTCAAACCAGCCATCAACATTCAATTGGTCATGCTTCTCACCGCTAAGCTTGACGCCTCTATCCACCTCAACGTCATTAATCAAACCAACAAGAGTGATGCTAAACTTATTTGGAAATTGATCAATCACTACTTTGCTTCTTGCAATGCTTCAAATTGTGCTAGAGTGTTCAACAAATTTTGCGCCATTCAGTTTAATCCTAAAGACATTCAACTCTTTATTACTCAGATCAGAGCCTCTATCACAAAATTAGTTGAAACCGGTATATCCATTCCTCTCAACATCATCGCTTATTCCATTCTCCAAAAACTACCTCCTTCTCTTGACCACCTGAAGAGTCAGATCACTCACTCGGACAAAGATGTGGTTCCCAAAATGGTTCTGGACCATCTCAGAGTTCACTATAATAATCTTCAGCTTTGCTCAGCTACCTCCTCCACCAGAGACCTTCCTACCGCTTTGGTCACCGCCAACTCCACCAAATGCAAGCGTGGCTGGCATAATCCAAACGCCCCTCATCTGGAAACAAAGTTCTGGCTCCTTCATCCTCATCTCCAACCTTGCTTCTCTGCTCCAGCCGCTAAAACCAGAAATAATTTTAGCAATTTCACCTCTAAATTCCATGATCCCTACTTAATCATTGTCAATTCTGGACCTTCCGCTCATATGATTTCAAACCCCAATATGTTCTTTACACTCTCATTGGAAGACAAAGGAATAGTTTGCACCGGATCTGGAAATGAAAATCTCCCCATTAAAGGAAGAGGATCTGTTAAGCTTTCCAACAAGCACGGCAATCTTTTTCTGAATAATGTACTATATGTTCCCAATCTAGCTGTGAATCTGCTTTCTGTTTGATGCTTGCTTCTTGAGAAACACACTATTTCCTTTCAAATCAATTACTTTCATCTCTTTAAAAATGACACGCTAGTTGCAAGCGGCTGCTACTAAAATAATCTTCCCGGCCTTCAGCTCAATTTTCCTGATCAAGGCTCCTTTTTGTCTTCAGCTGAGCTTCTACACAAATCCTTGGGCCACGTAAGCTATCATTGACTCAGACACAAATTAGGCATTCTGGTTAGAATCCCTCAGAAGTGCGAAGCCTGTTCCATCTCAAAGATTACTAGAGCAATCTTTAAAAGGGAACATTGTCCTGCGTCCAGACCCTTTGAAGAGCTTCACATGGATTTAATTGGTCCCTTCTCTCCTCCTTCTCAGAACAGACACCAATATCTTCTTACCATGGTTGATAGCAACACCTGATACTGCTCTGCGCTTCCCATAAAGAACAAGAGTGAGGTACCTGAGATCTTAACCAATGTCCTGAGTCTTGAAGAAAAGCGTTTTGGCTACTTTCCATCCATCCTACACTCTGATTGTGGCGGCGAATTTGTCAACAACAAACTCTCTTAATTCTTCAAAACTAATCTCATCAAAACCAGATACTCTGACCCTTACACTCCACAACAAAACTTCTTGGCTGAAAGATTCAATTGTTCCATTCTTGAATCTATTTTTTCCATTCTCACAGACTCTAATCTCAATTTTCATTTTTGGCACAAAATTTCCCATGCGGCAACTCTCACCCTTAATCAAATCCCTGTCCATAAGTCCAAGAAATCTCCCTACAAACTATTCAAAAATCAATCTCTTCCTATCAGCTACTTTCTTCCCATTGGAAACAGTGTGTCTTATTTAAACTTACCCTCTAAACCAGCTTCCAAAATTTTCCCCAAAGGCTCTCTGGGAACCCTAATTGGTTACAATGATGAACTACAATCCTATTGCATTCTTGGGGAACATGGAAGTATTATAGATACAAAACATGTCCAATTCTTGGAATTTTGTCCCTCTGTCCAAAATCCTTTGCTGATTTGGTCTAACTCAGAGGGCCAGAACAATTGTCCTTCCAACATGACCCCAATCAATCACTCACTAGCTGCTCCTCCTTCCTACGCTTCAATCAAACCACCATCTCCCACTCCTTCCAATCCTGATACTGTGCCTAGTGATGAGTCCTCTGATGAGAGTGACAATGACTCAGAGGCTGTGACTTCCTCTCTCATTCCTAACAATGCTCCCAGATATGAGATGAGAACCCAAAGGTCAAAGATTAAACCCGCTAAGTACACCTACTTCTCCAAAGATTCCCTTTCTTTGGTCTCTAAGACTGACAAATGGGAAGAACCCATAAATGTTGAGCTCAAAAGCATTTAAGAGATGGATGTATGGGAAGATTGTCATTTTAAACCCAAATTCTACCTCCGCACCACTTGGGTTCTTAAGACCAAACCAGCTACCGCATTGTCAGCCAAGAGAAAGAAGGCTTGCCTATGTATACAGGGCTTCTTGCAAACACCAGGAGTTGACTATAATGACACGTTTGCTCCTACCGGGAAATTTCCCTCACTTATCTCGCTTCTCACCCTTTCCATTGACAAAAAATTACCCATCAGACAGTTTGACGTAAAGAGCACCTTCCTCTACGCTCCTCTATCCAAAGACATCTATCTTGCTACTCCTAAAGGAACCAAACAAAAAACGCCCTTTCTCAAGCTGAAGAAATTGCTATACCGCCTCAATCAGGCACCAGCTAATTGGTAAGACACCATCACTAAAAGGTTTCAAGATATTAACTTCCATCAATACTCCACCAATGCATGTCTGTACATTCACAACAATGAAAACACCTACATATTTTTTTATGTGGATGATTTGGTAGTTGTTGGGAATGTCAATGGGTTTGAAAACCTCTTTCTCAATTTTATTCCCAACTCTTCTGCTCCCAAACACAACACTCTTCTCAGGATGAACCTTGACCTTTCTCCCAATCAAATAACCTTAAATGAGAACAAGCTCATCAATAAAGGGTTGGAACTCTTGGCACTCAAGGATTGCAGGCCAGTAGAGACGCCCTTGAACCCTGGAGTCCAACTTTGACAAGCCTCCAAAGACAACATACAGGAGTTTAGAAAGCTAAACATAAACTATCAGCAGTTCACCGGCATCCTCAATTACCTCTCCTGCCAATCTTTCCCAGATCTTTGTCAGCCATGAGACAGTTGGATTTGTCCAAATGTCTGGAAACTCATATGTCCTGCTGGTATCGTGGCTAAGTACTAGGCTCACTTCCCAGTATCTGATACCAAGGTCACTGGTTCAACCCACCATTGAGACAATAATGAAAATGTTGAGTAGTTTTATAATTATATATTAAATCTTAATAATATTTTATAATGTTTTATAAGTATGTTTTTATGAGTATGGATTATGGAATTAAAAACTTGATAATTTATAAGAAGGGGACCCAATATAACTTTAAAATAAGTTATGAGGACTCAGATGGGTCCCAATTATGGATATAGAAGTTCCCAAAGTGTTTCCTCTCTTTGGGAAGGAGTTACAGTAATTATATTAACCCATACTCTCTATACTGTATAAATTAATTACATATTTAATATTATTTCTTTTTGGATACATTAATACCTTAATACACCTTACTGAGCCTTGAGAGCGTTCACTCAGAGGCTTTAGAACTTAATTGTAAGCTATGAACCTTCTAGTAGCACTTCCAAGAGTATATACCCCTTATAGGTATAGTATAATTATAAATTAATTACTTATTTAATACTATCCCCTTTTGGATGTAATAATGCTTTAATATACTTCACTGAGCCTTGAGTGCGTCCACTCAGAGGGCTCAGAGTTCATCTGTAGGCTGTAAACCTTTTAATAAACATTGCAAAGAGTATACATACTCTATGTGTATAGTATGAGCCAAGATACTTATAATTAAAATTGAATTATTTGCCAAGGTATTAAGCTACATTAAATAAATATAAATAATCATTATTATCGATTCTAAGGCTTCTATACCGTCCATCTGAGTGGTGTATAAGTCCTAAGACCCATTAAGTAACCTTCTAGTAGGTAAAATGGAAACTTTACCTTGAAAATCCTTCCCAATGGGTACTAGTTCTTCATTACCCATTGGGAATGATGTAATTATGTCTTGGGCCTTTGAGGAAGAAACCAAGGAAAGCCTGACACTCCCCTGGTGATTACTAGAGTCCCCTGAGGGCTCCTGTTACCTTAAAAGAGCAGGGTCTTTACCCTATAGCCCTTTCATCATCCATTATATATTGTTATTTGAACAAGAATACAAGCAAGAGTTAAAAAGCCCATTAACCTTAATCTCAAGAAGAAGATTGACTGGGGCTATAAACTTTGGTATTAAATTCAATCAATAACCTATTTGGCAACACCAATTCCGAAGTGGAAGGTCTCACTTGGATAAGTAACCCCTGTGTGTTACTCTTTAAAGGGTGTGAGCTTATTTATAAGCAAATCTCCTTTTGGTCTTAATCCTTTAAGACTAAGGCCCCTTACCTTTTATAAAGGTTTAAGGTGTGGCTATTTACTCATAATACCTTGGTATTATTCGAGTCTGTAAGCTTTTAAAGTTGCTGTTTGGAATATATAAGTCAAAAACTAATTTAAATATTAGTTTGTCTTTATTCTTTTTCAGGTTTAACCACAGCTAGGTATATCAATAGAGGTTAAATCCCTTACAATCTTGCTCCCGCTGTCTCTATTCTTTTGCTCTTTAATCACGCTCCTGGAATCTCCCACTGGAGAGAAGTAGTTCATTGCTTCAAATACTTAAAAGGTTCCCTTGCTCTCTTTTTGGCGCTGGAACCCTCGTCTAGCCATCCTTCCAACTGCCTTGAGTACTACTCCAATGCCACCTGGGCCAATGTGGAAACTTTAGAGGGAATACCCCTGAAGTTGTCCTCGAGTTCCGGAAGTTATTGATTGAAGCGTCTGTAAGGAGATTGGATGCAGCCGTTCAAGAGAGAAAGAGTGAGAGGGAGAGAGTGATAGAGCAATAATAAAATGAATTCCCCCCTTTCCAATCCAATCCCATCCAATGCCATGCAAAAAGTGATAGTCCAATGATCCAGTGAAGTGATGATAATGATAAGCCAATGTCCTGAAGTGAAGTGATGATAATGATAATCCGATGTCCTGAAGTGAAGTTATGTCCAGTGATTCCTCCTCCTACAACCCGGAGTTGAGAGTGAAGTATTTAAGCCCTCCCTCTCAACCCTAACCTAAGTACAACCACAAGTAAGCAAGAATGATGAAATACAACCCCTAAGCACAGAACCCTAGCCCAACCCTACCCCTCCATCCCTTGCCCCATAACCCATGCCCCTCAATATTGACATACGCCCGGCTCGTCCGCCCAACAACCTGTTCCAGGTATGCGGGGCATACCCGCATGACCCAATCCGCGCGTCTTGCAATGCGCGGTGCGCTTGATCCGCGGGAGCCGTCCAATCCACGCAAGCTTTCCGATCCGCGCAAGCCTTCTGATCCGTGCAAGCTTTCCAATCCGTGCGAGCCTTCCAATCCGCGCAAGCTTTCTGGTCCGGGCGATCCGTTGCCTCCTGTCTCCAGGTGCTGAGCCCGACCCGACCGCTGCTGGGCCTACCTGACTGCTGCTGAGCCCGCAGCGTGCCTAGCTGCGGCGAGGCCCTGCCCATTGCTGAGCGTGCCGCCCGCAGCCCTTTCCCGACTCGCATCCATAAAAGAGTACCACATCCCCCCCAACTTGAGTTCTGTCCTCAAAGATCTCCCACCATCTCACCTTCCATAGTTATCCTTTCTCCTTTGTATTTAGCGCCTTGGAGAGAGAAGATCCGCGCCAGTGAGAAATCCGCGCCAGTGAGAGTCTGAAGGTGAGAAATCTGCGCCAGTGAGAGTATCCGCAAGAGTACATGGGGAGACCTTGACGCGCCAGCGCGCGTACGCAATCCTTGAGAGAGAAAGGAAGAGAAAAAAAATGAAAAGGAAGAATGAATAGATAAGAAGGAACAAGAGAAAAAAAAGTTTTTTTTTTTTTTTTTTTTTTTTTTAGAGCCCGCGTCCTGCGTCCCAACTCCAACCTTCCACCCCGTGCTAGCTTCCCCCCCCCCAACGTTGCCGCTGTCCCCAGCCAACCGTGCCCCCTATTCTCATCACCAGATCCGCAGCGCGTTGCCTCAACCAATCCGGCACGGGTTCTGAGCGCAAATTGTTGTCCCAAACCGCCTAGGTGCACCTCCTGCCGCCAAGACCCTCCTGCATCCTTTGAGATTTGAGCCCATCCGCGCGCAAAACCCAAACAAAAGCAAACACCCCAAGACTTCCTTACCACAACCTGCCTTGGAGGAGGAAAGAGGCTTTGAAACCCTTTCAATCCCAGCCATATCCTCCCCTACCCCGTCCACACAAAATTCCTCGCCCTTTGCAGTTCCTGAGGCCTTGTTCTCCCCTCTGGAGATTTTTGACCTCTCCCTGCCCGCTGGACCGCGCGTGACCACTTGATCCTTCCGCTCCGCCCCACCGTTCATCCATTCCGCGCCCGTCCTTTCCGTTGCTTCCACCACCCTTTCCAAATGCGCGCTCCCCGCCGTTGAAGAGGTCCGGCTTGAGTCATGATTCTCCAATGTGTGATCCATCTCTTCTGCTGCCGCGTCTACCTTCCTTGCGAGGCCCGTCTGCCGTTCACCGGTTCCCAAACCGCACGGAACATCCATTTCCCGTTCTTTCTTCCTTGACCGCTTCCTGTCAGTAGGCCGCACCGGTCCCGTCAAGTCCCGCTTCCCCAACACGTACTTAGCCCCCACTGGGGAAACCAATTTGGCGTTTGAATCTTCTGTCCGGTCCCTCTGTCCCGTCCGCCAACAGTTGTTGTCCTCCCCATTTGCGCAGACGCGCTGGAAGACTGAATACTTTCCAGATAGGCCTTGAGGCCCCTTGCCACCTCCGCGAGTTTGCTATCCCAAGAGATGGTTGCCGGTGGTGGGGCCGGAACATACTCTGCCCTGTAGTACTCCAGTTCCGCGTAGTCCACTTCCGCTTGCAACCGGATCCCGTTGCGCGCGCCTGCCTTGTAACCCAATTCCGCGGATGGCTTGAGGTTGTCCTTCCAAAAGCAACAACCGCGCCTCCCCCATCTTGCCAGCATGTCCTCCTTCAGTTCTGGCCAATCCAGGTTCAGGTAGCCTCCCATCTCCTCCACATCCCGACGCGCTTCTGTGTCCTCAATGAACAGGAAGACATGGTGCGCCTTCTCAAAATCCAAAATGCCTTCAGAGTCCGCAATTGTTTCATACCGTGAGATGAATTGCTCCACTTCCGCAATGTTGAGTTGAATATGCGGGTAAATCCATGGGGTAGCGCGGAAGCCGTGGGAGGAGGAAGGGAGAGAAGCGGCTGTTGGTAGCATCCGTGTGTACCTTTGAGAGACTTTGACAAAAGATCTTTCCCAGCCAGACCCCCAGATGTGGAAACTTTAGAGGGAATACCCCTCAAGTTGTCCTTGAGTTCCAGAAGTTATTGATCAAAGCGTCTGTAAGGAGATTGGATGCAGCCGGTCAAGAGAGATAGAGTGAGAGGGAGAGAGTGATAGCGCAATAATAAAATGAATCCCCCCCTTTCCAATCCAATCCCATCCAATGCCATGCAAAAAGTGATAGTCCAATGATCCAGTGAAGTGATGATAATGATAATCCAATTTCCTGAAGTGAAGTGATGATAATGATAATCCAATGTGCTGAAGTGAAGTGATGTCCAGTGATTCCTCCTCCTACAACCCGGAGTTGAGAGTGAAGTATTTAAGCCCTCCCTCTCAACCCTAACCTAAGTACAACCACAAGTAAGCAAGAATGATGAAATACAACCCCTAAGCACAGAACCCTAGCCCAACCCTACCCCTCCATCCCTTGCCCCATAACCCATGCCCCTCAATATTGACGTACGCCCGGCTTGCCCGCCCGCTTGCGTCCGCCCGACAACCTGTTCCAGGTATCTGGGGCGTACCCGCTTGACCCAATCCGCGCGTCTTGCCATGCGCGGTCCACTTGGTCCGCGTGAGCCGTCCAATCCGCGCAAGCTTTCCAATCTGCGCAAGCCTTCCAATCCACGCAAGCTTTCCGATCCGGGCAAGCCTTCCGATCCGTGCAATCTTTCCTGTCTGCGCAATCCGTTGTCTCCCGTCTCCAGGTGCTAAGCCCGACCCAACCGCTGCTGGGCCTACCTGACTGCTGCTGAGCCCGCAGCGCGGCTAGCTGCGGCAAGGCCCTGCCCATTGCTGAGCGCGCCGCCCGCATCCCTTTCCTGACTTGCGTCCATATAAGAGCACCACACCAATGAACACAAAACCAGGCTATTGCAAAGTGGCTCTCTATGCCTTTGGAAAGGAGTTCCCCTTTTGTGGTCCAGCAAAAAGCAAAAAAAAACATTACACTATCCTCCACTGAAGCGGAACTGTCTGCACTCTCCAATGCGGTTCAAGAAAACCTATGGCTTCAATCTCTTATCAACAAAATGTGGAAGACAAAACTGGAGAATACCATATTTTGTTTCAAAAATAAGGGACTACTCAAGAAGATCAAACACTTTGGATCAAACTCTAAGACAAAGCATCTTGACATAAAAATCAAGTGGCTTTGAGATCTGCTCAAAAATGTAGAGCTTGACAATAAGGCTTATCTCTACTGAAAACATGATTGCTGACGCTCTCACCAAGGCTTGTGATCATAACTCTCTCAGGAGGCTTCTGAATGTCTGTCTCAAACCTCTCTTTGGATCAAATCAATGCGGGTATTGAAATAAATACATTAAAGTATATAATTCCTTTTCTGTATCTGTCTCTTCATTTCTGTTTCTTTCTTTTTACTTTTCTATATTTATTCCTCTCTCTTTTCTTTATCTTTCTATCACCTAAATAGGTGCTATCTACCTTTCGCCGCTACTTCAGTCAAACCTTGCTGCTGCTCTTCCAAAAAGACCTTGTTGACTGCGCTCTCTTGCGTGCTGTGCCATGCTTCTCCTCAAACTGCTTGGACTGCACAAGGCTTTTTTCCGCATCCCTGACTACTCTCACACTCCATCTTTCTTTTCCTCTCATACGCTTCCTACTCTTTCACATCATCCATAGACCTTCACGTCTCTTGACCTCACTTCAACAATCAAACCTTTGTCTTCCGTCCCTGAACTCAAGAGTCCTCAAGATCCTCAAGGTTTAACTTACCTTGAATACTCCGGATCCTGCTCATCAACCCTATTCTGAATCTCTTGCAATCAAGACCTTCAGACATAATCAAGACCTTCTTATTGAGGCTAATTTGGTGCAAAGATCAAACAGCTACTTCTAGAGGAATTTCTCCCTCCTTAATTTGTTGCTACGCACTACTCACTTGCTTCATGAAATTCTATCTTTCCTCTCTCCTTCTTTTATGATTCTTCATCTCTACAGGCATGTTTGTCAAGATTTTTTTGTTGGAATTTTTCCCTGCTAATCTTAATATTGTTCTCCTCTCTGGTATGCCTAAACCTTAAAAATTGTCTGCTTTCTCTTTTTCTGTGACTTACACTGTCTTCTCCCAGTTCTGGTTCTAGCTCAGAAATAATATCCTGAAATTTTAACAATCCTGTCTTAGTCCCTGCTTCACCTGAACTTCCTCCCTCTACCCAGCCCAAAGTTTTGTTTGAGACGGGAATTTCAAAGGACCACCCCAATTTGGTGGGAGGGGTATTAAAGAAAATTTCAGGTTTAAAAATTCCTGATCTATCTGTGGCCAAAATACTTTCAATTTCTCCACCTGTTGCTGAAGGAATGAAGGAATGGGTCTCTCTTTGTTGTGTTGAGATTGGTCCTGAAAAATTAAAGGTTTCCTTGGGAACTTTGATGGAGGACTCTGGTGAAACAGGTCCCGCTTCAGATTCCAACCTTCACTCCAGTCCTCTTGGTTTTATTCCTTGTTATCTTTGTGATTCAGTTAAAATGGTTTCTCTCCTGGTTGATTCTGGCTCTCACCTCAACTTGATTTTTGATGCTATGGCCTGAAGACTAGAGCTTAGTCCTAGGGTCAGCTTCAATTCTGCATTTTTTGGGATACAGAATTAGTCTTTTGAATTGGTTGGTATTTCTGAAGATGTCCCAGTTTGAATTGGTTGAAATATTGTTGAAACTTGTCACTTTTGGATCACTTGTTTGGAAGGTCCTATGATCTTGGGTTGAACATTCTTAATGGACTTTGGTTCTACCCTGATGTTTTCTGATAAAGTTGGGGAGAGAATTCTCTTCCCTAATTCTGATGGTAGAAATATTGAATTTCCTCTCTTATCTTTGTATTCTGGTTGTTGGGAAAAAGATTTCCCTGGTCATCCTTCTAAATCAGTTTTTAGGGTGAAGCAGAAGGATAATTCTAATTCCTCCCATTTTTTATTGGAGTAGTTGATCCTACTGACATTTTTAGTTCTTCTCAGCCCATGACTTCAATTCAAGGATCTACTCTCATCCCTGAGGCTTATTTTTCTTTTTTCTCAAAATTATCCTTTGATCTAGAAAGCATTCAAAATCAAAAACATCTCAAAATAGAAAATCCCAAAAATATTCCTTCTCTCTCTGGATCTGCTATGTCTTCTTATCCTTCTACCCTTAAGTCTGATAAATTTTCTTTCAGTTCTGTTTTGAATCTCTGAAATGAGTATAAACTATATCCTGGTCTCAATTCTATTCTTGGTGGCCTTGGTATGAAGGAATAAGGGCTTTGGTGGAGGAAATTTGGGGTTCAAATAAGACCTCCCAATTATGCACCACCAAGGCATCCTACTACCATTGTTTTTAAAACCCTATCTTGTGGAAAACATGTGAGAAAAGTGTCACCCCCTGGTCCTTCCTTTATTTAAAAGGCACCCTTTGGTAAAATTGCAGAACATTGAATGTGGAAAATGTTGGAACTTGGTCTCAGTTTTTTTAGTCAGGTTTTGCTGTTCAATGCTTGGAGGAAAAAAGAACTTCTCTCTTTTGATACCAAGGAGAAAACAGTTGGAAAAAATTTCCAACCAGTCAACCAGCCTATGCCTCTCTACCTCAATCCTCCTCTCATGCGCCTTCCCTTATCTCATGATCCTTACTGTGGTTGATCTCAATCTCTTACTGGTCCCTTTGTTCCTAATGATTTTGTCACTGATGAACATCTGAAAGCGGTCATCTTTGTTCCAGATGGATGGCTTCTTCCTGATTAGTTGAATTAGATCAAAATTGTCTTATCTCTGAGGGAAAAATATATTGCTTTCTGTGAATAATAGAGAGTTCTCTTGAAAGAATCCAATGGTCTCCCTTATATCATCTCTGTAGTTTAACATGATACTCGGAAAAAGAAAAATATTCCAATCCCTGCTGCTGAAGTTGAAAAATTTTTCAAGTTGGTCGGCAAATTAATTCATAAGGTCTATATGAAAATTCAACTTCCAGTTATTCCAGTCCTGTCTTCCATGTTCTCAAAAGTAATGGTAAACTTAGAATAGTTCATGATCTTGAACCTCTCAAAAAATTTACTATTAAAAACTCTGTTATCCATCCTGCCACTGAAGAATTTGTTGAATCTTTCCAGTGGAGAGCTTGCTATGGTCTAGGGGACATTATGGGTGGTAATGACAACCAATCCTTACATTCTGTCTCTGTTCTCTCAATACTTTTGATACTCCTCTTGGTTGATTCCAACTTACTCAATTGCCTCAAGGTGACACTAATTTGGTTGCAGTCTATCAGGCTCAGATGATGTGGATCCTGCAGTATGAAATCCCTTATCATTCTGTTATCTTTATTGATTATGGCAAAATTAAAGGTCCATTTTCTGACTATAATAATGAGCTCTTACATTGGCATTCAGGAATTTTTTGTTTCATCTGGGAATATGCTGCTACCTTGAAATGGATTCTGTTTTGACAAAAGGAATCTGGCCTTACTTTCTCTGTATCCAAATTGGCTGCTTGTGTCCCTGCTCTGAAAATTGTTGGTCATGTGTTCTTCAAGGAATGAAGAAGGATGGCACCATCCAAAGTCAAAAAGATATTCTCTTGGCCCACTCCAATGAATTTTACTTAAGTTAGAGGCTTTCTAGTTGTTTTAACTTATGTTCAAATCTTTATACCATCTTTATACAAAATATGTGCTCCCTTGAATCATCTTACTAGGAAAGAAATGAATGGGTTTGGACCCAAGATTGGGAAAATTTGTTTCAGTTGCTCAAAATGATTTTTGGTAAAGACATAGTTTTGAAAAATATCTCTTATCAACCTGGAGCTGGCAAGATCAAGCTGGCTTTCAATTCTAGTTATCGATCTGTTGGGGCTATTCTTACTCAGGAATATGAGAATGGTTGGGACCATCCTGCTCTCTATGAATCTTTGTTATTTTCAGATTTAGAATCCAGATACTCTCAACCAAAACTAGGACTCTGTTGTGTGGCTTGAATGTTGAAGAAGCTCAAAACTGTCCTCTGGGGTCAACCTTTTGAATTACAAGTTGATTCTCAATCCATTTTTGAAATGATGAATTCTCCCAGCCTCCCAAATGCTCCTATGACTAGTTGCGTAGCTTTTATTCAGCTTTTCTCTTTTTTTATTGTTCACAGGCCAGGAAAATCTTTCACCATGCCTGATTTTTTATCTCAACGTCCTCTTGGAGACAAAGAATCTAATGTTGGAATGGATTGTGATGAGAAAGAACCTTCAATCTTTCCTGTCTTCAGCTTCTGCTTTCAAGATTAGTCTGGCCTTTAGCAAGGGTTCTGGCTCAAATTAGAGCTGTACCTTTTAACTTTTCAAAGACCTCCTGATCTTTCTGCTAAAGAATTTGTAACTATTAAAAGAAATTCCTCTAATTTTTATGTGCAAGGTTCTAGGCTTATGAAAAGAGGAAACCCTTGTGCTCTCATTGTTTTTACTATTCCACCTAAACAAGATTCAATCCTTGAAAGTCTCCATGAGGGTCTTGGCCATTGTTAGGAAACCAAAGCTTATCAACAATTATCAAAAAAATTCTGTTGGCCATCTCTGAAGAAATATGTTTCTCAATGTTGCAATATTTGTGAAGTTTGTAAAAAACGTGATCTTAGGCGCCCAGCTGAAATTTTTTATCCTACTGGGGATTCCACTGCCTTTGGAATGATTTCTATGGATGTGGTTCATATTAAGGGAAGTGGTGCTAAGTCCCTCATTGTGGCTAGAGATGATTTTTCTGGATGGTTTGAAGCCAAATTTCTAAAGATTCTTAGCTCTTAATCCGTGGCAGCTTTCCTTTATGAGAATTGGCCAATGTATTACAGCTTTGCTCAATCTTACTCTACTGATTGTTGCTCTGAACTTGGTGGAAAACTTTCTGAAATGATCCAATCTCTTCCTGGGAAACATAGAGTTACTAATCCTTATTATCCCAAAGGCCAAGTCATGGTGGAACAAGGCCATCTTCCTTTGAAGTCTGCACTTGTTAAACTGGCTGGCAAAAGTGGGAAGAATAGTTCCAAATTTCTTCCTCTTGTTCTCTTCTCTGATTTAATCTCAACCAAAAAGACCACTGGCTACTCACCTTATAAAATCTTATTTCTTTAAAGGGAAGTTCTTCCTTTGGATCTTGGAATGGAATATTTCTTGGGTATCTCATGGGAGCAGGTTTCTTCAACCACTGATCTATTAGTTGCCAGATCCAAGAAACTTGAGCAGAGTGAAGATGTTTGTGATGAAGGTTATCAGAAGATGATGGAATCAAGAGAAAAATTGGTCCAGTATTGGGAAGATAAGCACTGCAATAAAATCAGGGATACCTTAAATCCTGGTGATCTAGTTTTAGCTTATAATTGATCCTTGGAGACCCAGTGGGGAAAGCTTTTCTCAAATCTCTGGAACAGTCCTTATTTGGTAGCTTGTCAAGTCAGAGGTAGATATTATGTTTTGAAAGAGCTGGATGGTACTCAGTTTGCCAGAAGGTTCTCTTCTGATAAAGCTAAGAATTTTCATTTTTTTGGAGGCAACTTATCCCATAAGTCAGTCCTCCCAATTGTGCACGACCAGGGCCATCTGCTGTGATTTTTTTGTGAAAATCTAATTGATTCCACATACTTGAG
Organism: Puccinia polysora; assembly: GCA_025617555.3. NCBI lineage: Eukaryota > Fungi > Basidiomycota > Pucciniomycetes > Pucciniales > Pucciniaceae > Puccinia > Puccinia polysora. The sequence goes on from CM062618.1 coordinate 61,908,545, forward strand.
CACCTGGAAAACCCTCTTTGTTTTTATCTCTTCCGCTTCTATGACTCTTTTGTATGGATCAAGAAAGTTTTCAACTCTTCAATCACTCTCAAGATCATGAAATGGGCATTCTTTGTTTCAATTTCCTTATTTTCCTGCTTTTCATGATATCTTCAAAATCTAGATGCAGAATAGAGAAATTCTGTAATTTAGGTAGAGATGTTGTGACCAATTTGGGACACCTCAGAAAATGTGAAAATTTTTTAAAAAAAATTATATATAATCTTTCATCAGCCAATCACAAAAAAAAATTGTGGGTTTTTTATTGCTATGGCAGCCTTCTTTTTTTATGTTTCACAACTTTCCCCTGTACTAATGGTCTAGGAAGGACCCCTGGGTGGTTTGAGTCCTCAGGCCCTGTGTTCAATTTTTCCTCTTCACACTTGGCCCCCATCTTTTTTTGGGGGGGCCAAGCATGGGCACATCATCCTACTATCTCTCCAACTCTTTCCACCTTGCCATTGCTATTGAAACTCAGCCATTGTCAATTGACCATTTTCATATCCCTATATCAATTACTCACTTCTTAAGGGTTGATCTTTGATCAATGTTTGCTCCAAACAACAATGACCACAACTGCCGCTGTCATCACCAAATCCAATCTTGCTCCAGTGTGATCCTTGACCTGAACACCCCGCTTTCTTTGCCCTCAGCAAGATGAAAAATGGCAACATTGTTCCACAAAACCATTAGCCTCATCATTGCTAGCTCCCTATCATCCAAGGCAAAGGAAGAGCAGGCAATCCTCAACCCCACTCATCAATTCCAATCCTTACCATCCTCAATCATCCACTCCCTCCTCTCATCCTGCTCCAATCAATTGCCTCCTCCAACAGCCAAGGATCAGTGGTCTCCTCTAGAAAGCGCAACTAATCCTCCCCCCCTTTTTCCTCATCCACAGGTCAGACTTCTCAATGTTGCCCATCCATCTATCCCGCATCTGCTATTGCTTTCTTCATCACAATTAACTGTTCCCTGCGCAGTTTGCCATCATCCACCAGCTTGCTGCAATTTTTTGCTGTGACTACTCATCTGCTACCACCAGGACGCTCATCTGCTACCCACGTTCATCCTTGAACCAGTGCTGGTTTCCTTTCCCATCCTTTTTTTTCTTATTTCACAATTCATCTTGTCAATATGTTTGATTTTTTTTCATCACCCTTTTTTTTTAAAAAAAAAAAAAACTTTTTTCCGCTCTCATATGTGTAATCCTCTCTTAAGTGGTCTACAGGGTCTCTTTCCCATAAAAGGAGAGGCTCTCCCCTAACTTTGCCCCAGATATCATCCATCATTGTATCATCATCATCTGAGTCAATCAATAAATCCGTAGTGAGTAGGTCCATCTCACCTCCCCTTTTATCTGAGCAAAGTTCATCATCTTTATCCTGGGTATATCTATTATTTCCCTCTGATCCTTGAGCCTCCATACTCAAATCCTTGATCTTCCCCTCTGCGGCCTTATCTGTTATCACCAACCAATAGCCTTGCTGGTTGAAGAAGAATTTATTTGATTGGATTCTTGAGTTTGTTATACCACTCCTTGATTCTTTTTGTTGACCATACTGGTCTTGATCATTCCTTGATTATACTTCTGGAACCAGTCACATCTGACTGATAGTTTTCTTTAAGCTTGAAACCTGGAGTTTTAAACCTCCCTTTATTTCTGAAGGTTCATTTTTCCACACTACTCTTGAGTCCCTTGAGAAATTTTGGGTTATTCTTGTTCAAATTTGTTATTGATTTGCTTCTAGAGCTTCATAAACCAAATTTCTTTGTTTTTTAAAGCCACCCACAGCTATCTGGTACCATTCAAGAGCTTGATTTTAGAGAGTTGGGCAGGTTCATTGAGAACCTGGAGGTTGGCTTGGATTCAGTTGATCTTTCCTAATATTCCAATGACAACCAGATTTATTAGCTTGTGGGTTTGTTTACTTACAAATTCCTTGTTCTATTGAACTCTGAACAAAATCTAACTTATTTTTTTCAAGTCTTTTCTGTTGAGACTGAGGAGATTCAGATTCAAGATTTAGAAAGAAGGGTGGGAATTTCAGGAAAGAAATGACAAAAAAGAAAAATTATATATACACAATATGGATGATAGATGAGGATGAGTAAAAGAACACACTTACCTGAGGATATTCAGATTCAAGAGTCAGAAAGAAGGATGAGGAAAGGAATTCTTCTCTCTGATTTACAATCTGTCCTCAGGTTATTTATCCTAACTAGATTTCATGGGAGAGCATTACATGTGTGTGAATGTGATAATGAAAATGAATCGTGGATGTGAGTTGAATGGGAACAGCGCTTCTGGAGGTGAGATGCATATAATGGATTGAAGAGGATCTAAGATAGACGATAGAGAGTACTGACAGGAATGGAAGAAAGAAGAGAAGATAAAAGAAAGGAAGTGTGAGGAAAAAGAATCTTTGAGATGGTCACTCCAATATTTTCCCACACCAGCTTGCCTCAGATAGTGTTGTTCCTTTGCTAACAATTACTATCAAACTAATCCCTTAACTTTGATTCCTTATTCACAAGGTTCTTCACCTTGATTCCAGTTACACTTAAATATTTTTTTAATGCTCAGGAGGGTAGCCTAATGAGAACCTTTCCCCTCCAAGGAACTGCTTGTGGAAAGCACTGTTTGGATTCTTACAGTGTTATTACTTACAACTGCCTTGTACTATTGAACTCTCAAAAAACTCTCACTTCTTTTCTTCAAGTATTTTCCTGCACCATCTTGCCTCAGATAGTGTTTTCCTGTAGCTACTTTTTACTATTTAGTTTATCTCTTCTCCATTGATTCATTTTTCACAACGTTCTCAACATTGATTCTGGTTACATTTAAATATTTATGTAACACTCAGCACGGAAGCCTAAAAAAGCACCTTTCCCCTCCACAGAATGGCCTGCGGCCATCACTGATTGGATTCTTACACCAGATCACACAATTGAGCAGTTTGGGGGGAGGGGCAGTGGCAGCCTCTTGGGGAGGCAGACATGGATATTTCCAGTGGGATTTGAATGTATGGAAAATTTATTTATTAGATATTGAAGGATACCATGGGAGATATATGAATTCCAGATGTGGTAATCCAAGACCCTCACATACTTCCCAAGCTAAAGTAACACCATGGAAAGAACCCATAGGACAGGTGATTTTTGGGTGGTTAGGAGGTAAATTGTGTTTGGCTTTGCCATTTACGTCCGGTGGTAAGGATGCCCTATGTAGATATTTGGGGAGGGGAATGATGTTCCCACTTCTTCCAAATGGATGAAAACACCTTTTGGAATTGTAAAAATTACACCTGTTGCACGCAAAACCAACAATGACTGCAAATATATGACTACAACAGCTGCGGGGGTACAATCTTCATCAACAAAAAACCTCAACCACCCACTCCCCTACCAATTTCCTCATCAAGAACAAAACTCAACCACCCACACTCAGATACCAATTTCCTCATCAAGAACAAACCTCAACCAACCACACTCAGACCAGATCCCAAACCATTCCCCCATATCCTTTGCTACCACCTATCCCTCTTCACAAACTCAACTCCTTATCCAATCTAACCTAGCCTTCAATCTCACGTTTGCCCACTCAATCACTAATTCACTTGTTTCTAAAACTCAATCTCATCATCCATTCCTGCCTGGTAAGACTCAGCTCTTTGCTCAACCTGTTGTTGGAGCTTTGTCTCTCTTTTCAATTTTTTTCCTTATTCCTTGTTTTTCAGTCTCCTTGTGATTCCTTGGTTATTTTTAATTTAGAAGTGAACCTCTTCCAAGGTTAAAATCCAAAGCAATCTTGCTAATCACTCACAATCACTCAAAGACTTATAAAAAAACAAGGAAAAACCAGATCTCCTCTCTCCCTTATCACCATGCATCCTTTTAGAAAAGCCACGCCCAAAACCATTCCCATTCTTGGATAGAACAACTGCAGGATCTGGAAATACCAAATGAATGACGTCTTGGATTTAAGAGGATGCTAAAATTTCATTAATGGAGAAAATTTTGAGATTTTGATCACTGTTGAGGGAAAAATATTTGTTATAACATATTGATCTTATTCCCAATTAAAAGATAAGATAATTTGGACCATGATGGGAAAAAAATCATCTCAATATGTTGATTAATAATAAAGTCATCAAAGATTAATTCTCTGAGAATTATTTCACAGAAATATTAACACAGACCAGAAACCCATTTATATCATTCTAATGAAATAAAAAAAAGAAAGTATTATATGTATAAATAAAACAATTAAAATTCTTATGTATTTATTCCTCAAATGTCCTATAAAGATAAGAATAGAAAGGACTATAAGAACAAATTAACATCTCATGTTCATTGCACTCCATGGTAAAACAAAGAAACCAAGGATAAAAGCATATTTCAATTCCTTTCCTCTTAGCTTGTATATATTCTTATTGTTGAAGGAGATCTTGTCTATAAAATACCCCCTCTACCTAGTTATATTTCCCATTCATTCATTCATCAAAATTCATTCATTCACATTCATCCATTGTAAATTAAATCAAAAAATTAATTATCAATTTATCTACAGACTATATTTTTAATCATTGATAGGAAACATGCAACTTGAATTGGACGTGAATGACAAATTAAAGCTTCTGATAATCTCAAAACTTGATTCCTCCACTCAAAATCATGCAATAACTCCAACCAACAAGAATTCCGCTATTCTTCTCTGGGAGGAAATCATTGAGAATTATGCCTCTACGCAAGCTTGCAATTGAGCCAGAGTTTTTAATGACTTTCTCTACCTACTCTTCAATAGATATCAAATCACCAACTTCACAACCAAGGCAAAGGTTTGTTTGGAGAAGATGTCAGAAGTTGGAATTGTTCTTCCAAACAAAATTTTTGCCTACCACTTGCTTTGAAAATTTCCTGACACAAGGAAGGATTTCAAATGTCAGATAATGCATACAGATAAGTAACCAAAAGTTGACTTTGTCTTCAATCATCTCAAACAACTCCACAAAAAGTCACAGGCAAAAATTTCAATGGAGCCAGGTTCTTCATGAAGAAAACAGGTTTCTCTTGTTTCAATTTATCAAAAATTGTCAAAAAAAGGCCACGGTGTTGAGAGAAAACAATGCAAAAATGGCTATCACAACCCCAAGCAGGAAAAGTGACATTCACTTGACAACTGTTGGCAACTCCATCCCAAAATTTCTCCCAACTGGTGGAAAGAAGAGCAAGCAAAATGGAGAGAGATAAAATCAGGCTCCAGGTAGAAGACTCTTACTGCTCACTACCTTTCCTTAGTCCTTCTATGGATCAACTATGGCAACCCTCAGTCAAAATTCCTCCTTGACAGCGGAGCATCTGTGCATATGATTAAAAAAAGTAAGAACTTCATCAACATGGATCCTTGCAAGGAAGACTTTATCAAGACAGGGAAAGAGGGAGCTAGTTTAAACATAAAAGGAAGGGGCATGGTCATACTCAAATGGAAGGACTTCACTCCTCAGCTATCCAAATCTTCTATGTCCCCAAAATCACTATTAACCTGCTTGCCTCCAGGGCACTCAATCTAGCTGGATGCTTTCTAGCTGCTCAAAAAGACACTTTCTTTGTTACTCACCTAAACACAATGGTGTTCTCAGGATATATTGTCAAAAATCTCTAAACAATTCCAACCCCAGCTTTTGAACAGAACCTGACAAAGCACCCGGATGATTTTTATTTCATATCAACACAGTTAACCTCAAATTGGTGGAAATACATTGGAAATTTGGCCATGCCTCACTCTCTTGGCTCACTCCCTTCATCCAGCATCTTCCTAAGGACTCTTTTTCAAATTTTGAATGTATCAATTGCAATTAAACCAAGATCTCAAATTCAACCTTCAGAAAATTGTCTAAGATTTTTAAGAAGTTTTTCAAAAGGATTCATCTTAACCTCATTGGTACCCTCAACCCTTTATCCTCATTGGTACTCTAAAACCTTTATAAAAGCAAGGCAATTGTTACACTGTTACACTTTTCAACAATGCATCAGGATACCAAGGGGCCTTTCCTCTAACCTCAAAAGATGAAACCACCAATTTTCTTATTGATGTAATTGAGAAGGAATTCAAAAAGAGAGGCTACTATCCATCCAAGGTCTGTTTTTATGGGGGCACCAAATTCACCAACCTCAAGCTAACTGCATACCTAAAAGAAAAACACATCCATCAGATAACTTCCAAACCCTACCACCCTGAACATAATGGGCAGGCCAAGCAGGCAAATAGAGCAATAGTCAAATATACAAGATTGATCATCAAAGATGGAAATATTCCTGCAAACTCCTGGCACAAAATCATTAAAGTTAGTTTCCTCATGCTTAATCAAATGCCCAGAGATAAATACAAGGCAACTCCCTGGGAGAAGGTGCACAGTTACTCACTTAAATCTTCATTTGTTCAACCACTAGGAAACCCGGGTGTTTACCTTCTTGCTAAAAGGAAGAAATCCCTGAAATTTGGTCACAAGGGTGAGGAAGGAATTCTTGTGGGGTTCAATCCTCTTCAACTTTCTTATTGAATCTTGACAAAAGGGGTTAGCTTAATCTCAACCAAACATGTTTTTTTCCTAAAAATTGATCATTTGGTTCAGATATCTCCATGGTATCCCAAGGAAGAACCAGCCATTTCAATTCCTCCAATGACAACCATGAGCAACAATGCTTGTCCATAAATCAAACCTGAAACTGACCACATCATCAATTTCTCAGATGGAATGACTACCAAGACCAACACAAAGTTGATTTGGACAGCTCACCCTCCAAAAAAGAGGTAAACAAAAGGTCAGACTCCAAAGAGATTGAGAGTCCTTATCAGGTAATATCTCATCCAATAATGAAATTCCTCAAGTCCTGCCACCCTCACAGCCTGCTTGCACCTTGTGGGACCACTCAACTCTCATACAACCCCAGAGGTATGACTTCTACCATCACTAAAAACCTAAAACTTAAAAGCAAGCAATGAATTGCAAAGAATATGAGAAGTGGATGGCAGAAATCAATGCCAAGGTTGAGACAATTGAGGACCTGAACGTGTGGGAAGACTACCAGGTTCCAGCCCCCTCAAACTGTCTGAACACCACCTTGCTGTTCTGCATCAAGGAAAATTGTCACAGCAACCCAGTGAAATTCAAAGGTGGGCTGTGCATGCAGGGCTTCAATCAAATAAAAGGCCTTGACTATTTGTGAGAAATAAAAGACTAGAAAACCAAGACCAGACTTTATTTCATCCAAAGAAAGAGTAATCAGAAAGATAGCCAATAATCTGGAAAAGAAAACAATAAATGAAAATAATAAAGTGACCAACAGGAGGCTTCTGAAGATGATACGACAGAAGAAAACAGACAAGCAGAATATCAAAAGAAGGAGACTAGACAAGGGTAGAGGGGGCCTGAGACAAAGGAGAAGCCACCGATGACGTTGGAGTAAGAATTCCTGCAAGCGCCTTGAATGAAATTGTCAAACTGGCTGCTAGTGAAGATTCCTTGAAGATGGTTGCGGTTGGTTCTGGTGGGAGAAGATCTTGAGGAGGCAGACGGTTTGATATGGTCGAGAGTTGAGAGAGATCTTTTCTGGCCTTCTACAGGTAGCGGTCAAGCGATGAGTTGAAGACCGCGGGTACTCTGAGAGTAGAGTATGCGCACTCTGAACAACAGTCCGCGACATACAAGATGAGGTCAAAACATGAACAAATAACAAAGAAAATCAGACAAGAATAAAGAAATAAGAAAAAAAAGAAAGAAGAAACAAGGACGCAAAAGGAAGGTTCAAAAGATAAACAAGGAAGCCAAAGCTTGATGTAACTGAAAATTTTACGTAACTAAGATTCAAAGAAAAGAAATGATGATATCAGATTTAACATTTAACACTATTCACAAACCTTTTAGCCCCCTGCAAAACCATTGACCCTCAAGCTTGTACTCCTGTTGGCTCTGAAGTCAAGGAAACCAATACAACAGCTCAATGTGAAGAGTGCCTTTCTTTATTCCCCCATCAATGAGGAGGTGATTATTAAAAAAACGCCAAGGGCTCTAATTGCTTGTCAAAATTCCTCAGGCTCAACAATTTTTTATATGGGTTGAAACAATCACCAAAAAACTGGTAAAAAACCCTGATCAATTGGTTCAAGACTGTTGGCTTCTCAGAATTGAGCTGCAACCCCTGTTTCTACATTTCCAACAATCAAACCTCAAACCTTTTTTTTTCACATAGACAACCTCATCCTGGTGGGATGGGGTATTGACTTCAGTCATAAATTCCTGGAAAGATTCCCAGGATTGGCAGCGCAAAATCCTCAAACAATCCTTGGCATGAAGATTGAGCTCAAAAAAGATTTGATCTCACTAAGCTAACCTAACCATATCAACACTGAGCTTGAGGGACTTGGTCTCTCTGAGTCCAAGGATGCAATTTCTCCACTGACCCCAGGTCTCCAGCTCAAACCAGCAAGCAACAAGGATCACAAGAGCTTCAGGATTCTCAACATTAACTATCCCTTTGCAATTGGGATTCTGAATCATATTTCCTGTTACACTTGACCCAAAATCAGCTTTGCAGTTTCCAGTCTTGCCCAATTCTCTGCAAAACCCGGTCTTAGCTGCTGGAATGAGCTGAATAAAATGTGGAGGTGCCTAAAGGCAACTTTGACTGTTAAACTCAAACTTTGATTTGACAGGACCAGCCCTCCATTAATGCTCTTTACTGATGCATCTTGGGCTGATGATCCAACCACCCACAAATCCCATTCTGTCTATCTGTGTCTGGTGTTTGGTAGCCTAGTCTCTTGCAATAGCAGTAAAAAAAGAAAAATTCCCTGGTCTTCAACCAATGCAAAGCTGAAAAAACTTGTCAATGGATTTCACAAAGCCACCTGGATCAAAGCCTTGATAAAGGATATCTTTGACCTCAAAATTGTGACCATTCCCCTCAAGATTGACAATAGCAGCCTTGAAGACAAGATACACAAATTTGGATCAAAATCCAAGACCTGAAAACTTGAACTAAAGACCAAAGGAATGTGTGATGAGCTAAGTAAATTTAACATCAGCTTTGAACTGATCTGCTCTCAATTCATTCCAATGGATGTGCTTACAAAATCCTGTTCCACTCAGAGTGTCAATCTTCTCAAGGAGTACTATGCTTGGAAGGAACAATTTATTTTTTTATCAGATTTGTCTTGAATTTTATTCTATTTGGTTGTTTTCTTTTATCTTTGGTTGTTTTGGCTAGAGTCTCACCAGGCATGTGTTGGGTTGACAGCCGCTCTCACTCTGAACTCTCACACCTCCCAGTGTCAACACTTCAAATACGGATCACTCTTGTTGCATCAGTCCACCTTTTGATCCTCCCTTCATTCTTGACCTCCATCATTTTTTGATTCAGGTACTCTCTTCTTGATCTTCTCTCCATTCTCCCTGCTCCTCTCATCCCTCTCCCTCAATCCCCTTGCTCCTTCCATCAATCCTTCATCCTCTCCTTCCATCAACCCTAATCCTCCCCTTCTTTCCTACTTTGATTTTTACTCCTCCTTGAATTCTGTCCCCACGTCTAAGCTCCTCAACCATCCTTGATTCATGTCCTCAAATCTTGGTAAAATCCTCAACCATCCTCAACTCACTCCTTCAAAGTTCTGTTCCTGTTCAATGGCTTTCAACTTCAAGTTCTGTCTAGCTGTGAGACAATCTATCTCAATTCTATAGCCTCATCATTCCTCAAATCATATTTATATCTCCTCTTGAATTCCCTTTTTAGTCCTTTTCCATTCTCCTGTCCTCTATGCTGTGTGCTGTCATTTCTCTTCTTCCATCTCCTCACTCACAACCCTGTTTTACTGGTAAGATTCTCTCCTCATCATACCAGGGTCCTCTTGATCTTGTTTTCAAGCTTGCTTTCTTTTTCTGTTGAAGACTCTGCTGGTCTTAGATATTGAAATTCAACTCTCAAGTTTTCATGGTTAAAAGCCAAAAGCAACATACTGATAAACCGGTGACATGCATTCAACTGGAGAAGAAGACTCAAATTACTCCTTTCTCAAAACCCTGATGGACTCAATTCCCAATCTTCACAAATCAAAATTCTCCCTTTGGCAATCAAAATTGACCACCATCTTCTCCTTCAATACAAATTCCCACTGGCTCAATGCCTCAGAAGACAAGGAATGCCCACCAAATGTGAACCTGGATATTGCCGGATACATCCTGGCCAAGCTAGAAAATCAAACCTACATTAACTGTGTGAAGGAAAATGATGCACTGAACGGCATTGTGCTTTGGAAGTAAATCAACAAGTACTGTGCCTCCTCACAAACAGCAAATCAATCACGGATCTTCTTCAATTTCCTCAATCTTGCCTTCAATCCCATCATTACTGATTTGCGATCATTTTTGCTCCAAATCTTGGAGATTTGAATCAACATGGATGACAACATTGTGGCCTACTTGATCCTATACACATTTCCTCCTCAACTTGAACATCTGAAGACCACAATACGTCATTTGCTTGGTGAGGCCAAAATCAATGGGGACTTGGTGCTCAGACACCTGAATCAGATCAAGAACAAGGTAGCAGCGGGAACGTACGCTTCTGCCATGCTTGCCAACCAAAAACTCCTAAAATGTAAGCCTGATTGGTACAACCCTCAGGCCTTCCATCCCAAGAACAAATTCTTTGCCCTGTATCCCCATCTTTGACCAAACACCAATAGCTTGAGCAACAATTCCACTCCTCAAAATCAACCACCTCCAGCATCCAACTCCAAGACCTCTGCCAATCTGGCTTATACCTTTTCTGTTGCTCATCTAAACCACATCAATTTTAACTCTCTCTTCTTGTGTTCAGGCGCATCAAAAAACATGTTCAATGATCCCAAATACTTTGACTGATTCAAGGATGACAGCACCATGGTGAACAAAGGTAAACCAAACGCCCTCAATCATGTCCCAAGGAGCCATAAATGCTACCATTCACACCAAAACAGCTACACTTACCCTTACTAACTCCCTGCTTGTTCCCAATCTTGCCATCAATCTGGTCTCTCTTGGTCAACTTTTCCAAAAAGGCTGAACTCTTGCTTGACTTGAACCCAAAACCTTTGGAGTGTTTTTTGAAGGTGAAATAATCATGTCTGGTCAAATTTGCAAAAATCTCCTTTACATAGAAGAATTGAAACCAAAATTCTCCAACTGCCATTCCTTCTTCTCCATGTCAACCATACACAAATGTTTTGGTCCTTTTAATCGGGAACAAGTAAAACTCCTGTCCACCTCTTTACCTAACTTGAAGCGGGATCTTGACTCCTGAACCAATTGCGCAAAAGGAAAGATTCATTGAACCCCTTTCCAAAGCCACATCCCTCCCATCTCTCACCCTTTTGAATTCATCCACGCCAATGTCTGCGGAACCATCAATCATATCTCCAAATCCAGATATCAATATTTTTTACTACTCACCAACAACTTCTCCAAGTACAAGACCTGTATTCCAATCAAGCTCAAATCTGATGTCACCCACGAAGTCATTAACTTCATCAAGCTTGACTCAAATTTCCTCAACATAATGCTTAAGATTTTCCACTCCAATAACGGCTGTGAATTCAACTCCTAATCCAATCTGACCTAGCCTTCAATCTCACTTTTGCCAACTTGATCACTCAGTCACTCATTGCTACAACTCAATCTCATCATCCATGCCTGCCTGGTCAGACTCATCTCTCTGCTCATCCTGTTGTCAGAGCTTTGTTTCTCTTTTCAATTGTTTTTACTAATTCCTTGGTTGTCATTCTCCTTGTGTTTCCTTGGTTTTTGGTAATTCAGCAGTGAACCTCTTTCACCAACACTTCAAATAAATCAAATTTTGGTTTTATTTAATTTTTGGGAGTATTACATAGACCAGGTAACTGATGAGGGGTGAAGGGTTGCACAGATTAGCTTTCTAGTACAAAACATTCAATTTTCAACCTATATTTCCTTAGAGAATCTCCAATAGTCTCAGTAAACCCACTTGTTAGCTAAGTTTACCAAGAAATTTTCACAATCATGGAAAAATAGGAGCTTGCTAGCAAGCAAGCTCCATACGTTTTCCAGGATTTCCCTAAATTTGTTGTAATTTAGCAAGCTTGCTAGCTCCCCCCCTCAACATCTCTTGCATATCCTATATGCCAATACCACACCATACAGTGCCACCCTTGTATGTAGATCCCCTCCACCAAATTTGATATCTTCCCCACCCATATCCCCCCCACCAACATCCCATCAACCAATATCCCCCTTCCACCTCCCCCCTGCCCCCAGCCCCAGCTCCAATATGCCCCACTCCCCCAACTCCCTCCCTCCATGAGCATATCACCACAAATACCAATCCGCCGTCATATCCATCACCTCCTATGGACCCCACCAGCCTCCCATCTAGCACTTCAAACAATACTCATGAAGCTAAGAAGAAACAAGCCCCCAACTGGACCCCTCAAGAAGAGGAGCAGCTTGCTCAATCATGGGTCCATGTAAGCAAACATCCAGAATTCATGACAAACCAAATGGGCCTTAACTTCTTCAAGCGGGTTGAAGAAGAATTCAACATCCAGAGAATAGTTTTTTACCATGATTTGGAGGGTATCTGGACCAGGTATGATATTTCTATTGATTTCACTATTCTTGGTGGTCCAAAAACTCAAATTCCTCATTCTCTCCATTCTATAGATGGGCCAACTTCAACACCGCAACCTTGAAGTTTTTGGCCATCTATTGTGCAATGAAACAATCACTACCAAGTGGCTCCAGTCCTATGGACTGGATGGGTCAAGCAAAGGAGCTATATCACCAACAAGCCAAGGGCCAACAGTTCAAAGTTGAAGCACTTGGGAAATCCTTTGAAACCACCCAAAATGGATTGGCAAACCAGCCTCAGCAAGGAAAATAACCCAGCAAGCCAGCACCCATCATTTCCCTCCATTGCTGATTCCTTGGCTTTACCGGAAGGTGTCAAGGCAGCAAATCAATTTTGCTTGAACTCAGAGCCCAATTCCAAATATGGCGATGAATCCACTTCACAAATTGAGATCCTAATGAAGAAAAACAAAATTGGTGAGCGGCAGAACAACCTTGCGGAGAAGATGTATGATTTGGAATGCAAGAAAGTGGATGTCAAGGTTGCAATGTGGCAGTTGACGGTGTGGAAACAAGAGGAGAGGAACTCCCCTAGTTGTCTGCAAGTTCTGGTTTTGAATGTTCCTAGCATCTGTAAGGATAAGGATGCTCTGGTTTAGAGAGAGAGAGAGAGACATGAATGTCCTTCCTTTCCTTTCCATATCCTTCCCTCCATCCATCTGTATATTTTAATATAATATGAATTGATGAGATAAGATAATCCAATCCAATGTGATGATATGATGATGAATCTCTCCAAACTGGGGTTGAGAGCGCGGAATATATACCCGCACCCTCAACCCTAACATAAGTACAAGCACAATGACAGCCCAACAACAAATAGAAAGGAAACCCTAAAAACCCAGAACCCTAGCCTAACCCTAACCCTTTTCCATACTTCATTCACCCTCCAGCCCTCCTACCCTTACACACGCCCGGTTTTTCCTTCTCATGAAGCAGCCCTCTGCCGCGCACTACTTGGAGCCCCCCCCCCCATTGTCTGTATCTCCCCAGCACGCTGCATGATTTCCTGCCCCGCGTGTCAGCCTGGGCTTGCGTCCACCTGGCCCACTCCTATAGTGTTTCCCATACCCCAACCACCCTCAAGCCCGCCTACTGTTTATCAATCCGCGCGCTTCTGCATATCCCATGATCTGCAGATTGTCCCTGGTGCGTATAACCCTGCTTTTGCCCCCCTCCTGCTTCCCAAACTAGCCGCCCACAAACTTGGTTGGGCCAGCTCCATTCTTGGTTCTCCAATTTCCAAGCGGGCCACAATGAGAATTCCAACTCCAATGTCCGGTGTGGAAACCAAGAGGGTGATACTCTCCTAGTTGTCCTTGAGTTCCAGTATTGATGGTCCTAGCGTCTGTAAGGATAATGATGCTCCATTAAAGAGAGAGAGATAGAGATATAGAGATTAATTTCCTTTCCTCTGCCCTTCAACCATTCATCCATCCAACCAATCCAATGATTCAAAAATGATTCAATATCCTACAACCCGGAGTTGAGAATGATGTATTTAAGCCCTCCCTCTCAAGCCTAACATAAGTACAAGCACAAACAGAAAGCCTAGAAACAAAGAAAGAAAAACCTGCGGCCCAGAACCCTAACCCAAACCTACCCAATCCATTCACTCACTCAGAAATCATTCCCTCTGTTGTGACGTACGTCTTTTTTGTCCTTCTCATGGCGCGGCCCTCTGCCACGCCCTACTTGGAGCCCCCCGTGCGCTTCTGAAAATACTTTTATCCACAGCTTCCCGGCAGGTATAACCCCGCTCCTGCTTCCCAGACTAGCTGCCAGAAAACTTTTTTGGGTTGGCTCCATGAAATGGTCTGCGTTGTCCAAGCGGGTTGCAAGCCTGACACACTTGGAGTAGGCCTGACCTGCACGCGGCGCTGAGCCCTGCAATTCCTACTTCTGAGCCTGCAGCAGGCACTGCTGAGACCGCACGCACCCCAAATTCTGAGCCCAACCTACCCAACTGCTGGGGGCGCAGCCTGCAACGCAGTTCCGAATCCAAGATTATAAATACAACACCACATCCCCCCCAAAGTTGGGTTCTGTCTCCAGAGGTCTTCCCATCACCACCTTGACCATCTTTGCACCTACCCTCCAAGTTGTTCACCAACCAAGTCCTAGACCTCCCCCTACCTCACTTTGTCTCACAATGGTTCCTTTGTGCACCTTCTGTGCCAGGAACAAGTTGGCCTGTACCCTCCTCTCTGGACATTGCGTGTGCTCAGCCTTCCCCGCCGTACATCAACATTGCTTGCTTGCCAACACCATTCCGCGGGCTTTCCCCGCACCCAACCCAGGTCCTGAGCGCAAGAGGGCTCACCACGACTTGTTTGTGGTTTCTGGAAACTATTCAATCTTGGAGCAATCATGGACTGTGCCTTGCTTCCCATCATCCCGCTGCCCCCCCGCTCCACCTCCACCAACCTCAGCCAAAAGCCATAACTCAGCCTCTCTTTTTTGCAGTTCCGGACCGCTGGGTAAGGAGGGATTTGCAAATCCAACAGACTGGTGGGCGGCTCTCTGCTTCTGGGCCAACCAATTCTGCGTTAATCAAGGCGCAAACAACCCATGAGTAAAGGAACTCTTTGGACCGGGCCTGGCTCCTCCTCCAGCCCCTAGCCCAACTCCTGGTCCTCTGGCTTCTGGAACCGCACCTCCGGCGTCTCCAGAGGCATCACCATCAACAGAGCCCGCGGGAAGCGCGTTTTAAGACTCCAAAAGGTGCTAGACTGTGGCAGTTCTGTGGAGGGGAAAGGTGCTGTTTAGGCTTCCCTCCTGAGTGTTACAAAAATATTTAAATGTAACCAAGATCAAGGTCCAGAACTTTTAAAGTGATGAATCAAGTTGTAAAGGATCAAGTTTGATAATTTTTGGTAGCAATGAAACAGCAATGTCTGAGGCAAGATTATGTGGGAGATATTTGAACAAAAGAAGTTAAAGTTTGTTTAAATTTAAAAAGAACAAAGCTGTTGTATGTAAACAATGCCCACAAGCTAATAACTCTGGTTGTCAGCAGAAGATTGGGGATGATCAACTCAAACCCCAACCAACCTCCAGGTTCTCAATGAAACCCCCCCCAACTCTCTGCAATCAAGTGCTTGAAGAGTACCAGATAACTGAGGGTGGCAATACAAGACAAAGCACAATGTTTTGAGAAGCTCTAAAAGCAAACAGTAATTTATTTGAACAGGGATAACCTCAACACTTCTCAAGGAACTTAAGAGTAGGCTGGCAGAATGCAAGCTTTTAAAAAAAATAAAAGGAGGTATAAGACTCCAGGTTTTAATCTTAATAAAACCTCTTCAATCAAATGCCATTGGCTCCAGAAAGATGATCAAGGGAGGATCAAGACCAGTATGGTCAGAGAAAGGGATCAAAGAGTGGTGTAAAACACTCAAGAATTCCAACAGACAGAATTCTCTTCAACCAGTAAGGCTATTGGTTGGTGATAAGGATGAGGCCACAGAGGGGCAAAGACTCAGGATCAATGGATCAAGGGGCAATCATAGATATACCCAGGATAAGGATGAGGATCAATCACTGATAATGACCAGGGGCATATGCACACACTCCATGAATGATTGGAAAAAGGCAGGGGAGAGCCCCTCCTTTTATGGGCCATGGGTCCCTGTAGACTATTTACAAGAAATGACACAGATAGAGCGGAAAAAAACAACAATTATTGAAAAAAAAAAACAATTTTTCACTTAATTTAATTTAACAGGTCATGAGAAACAACCAAAACAAATGTTGAAGAGGAAAATAAAAGAAAACAACTTAAAAAAAGCTGTTAGTCATGACACATGAGAAGAAAAAGATGAACAGGGCCAAAATGTCACCAGCCCGGGCCAATGATGGCTGCGGGTGATGATCAGCAGGAGATGCGCCTGGGTGGCCATCATGACAACTGAGGTACCGCGCGGACACCAGTGGCTGTGCGGTGGTCACAAAATTTGAGGCCCGCGGGAGCCGTGGGGCAACCTGACAGGGGACAGACAGAATGGCCTTGGGCACAATCTACCAAGGACCCGCGTGGGAAACAAGCAAGTAAACCGGGTACAATTGCAGTTGCAAGTAAGGATTGGATGTTGGATGAGAGTGGTATTCAAGGAGAAGCAAGCAATGAGTGCAAACAAGGTGGGGATTAGAAGCAACCAAGGTGAGGCCCATTCCCGCTCTCTTGGGTGCAAGCAATGCAAGGTTATAATTGGCAAGGTCATCCTTGCTTGTCCAAGGTTCTCAAAATGATTGAAGGATTGGATGTGGATCAAGGCGGTGGTGATGGCGGTCAATGACCGCTGTCGCTGGAGATTGCAAGAATGCACGGAGTTGAAACCTGTCATTGTTGTTGCTTTTACCAAGGATGGTGACAACATCAGGATTGTGGAGGGGATTTGTGATGCAAAGATCAGATGGATCCAGGTTGCAAGAGGGGTTGGATGGTGCTTGGTTGGTTCACTCATCCTGCCACGTGGATGAGCGGGAGGGTAGTGACGGATCAACCTTGAATGATTGGCGGTGAACGGAATTGGTCAAGGAGCTTGAGGAGGCTTGCCATTGCCATTTTCAACAATGATAGCAAGGAGCTGGTCAAAAGACCAAATTTTTGGAATTGAGGGTTGCAGTTGTAGAGGCGCGGGTGGGGAGATGAGCAAGGGTCATGCCCACTCATCTTTGAGTTGGCTAATCAAAAGGGGGTTCCCAACAAAGGAGCCAAGGGAGTTCCAACAGGGAAGATGGCCATTGCTGTTGATTTCAACAAAGATGCTGGTGCCGGTGAGGGTTTAGCCAAGCCAAGCTTGTCTTTGCCCACATGCTTGGCAAAAGGGACACAAAGCAAGAAGGAAGAGGATTGAACACCAGGCCAGGGGTATAGAAAGCCCCAGAGATCCTCCTAGACAACTAGGAGAAGGAGATCTGGTAGACTGGGAACTGGAACAACAGTCATCCCAGAAAAGAATATATTTTCTTTTTTTTGATAATAATGATTATAAAAAATCATAAAAAAAATTTAGATTTTCCATGTTGCCCTGAGGTGTCCAGATTTGGTCACCACAGCATCAACTCTGGCGTCCCCAGAACAGTTTTTTGTTTCATCTTCCCCAGCTCCGGCTCCAGGTCCACCTTGCGTGGCCACTTTGGAAATCCCGGACATCCCCATGGGACTAGCGCTAAGGGAGGCGCGCTTTGAGGACTTTGCTGCCAAGTTTTACAATCTCTTCTGGAGGTTCCTTTCAGCTCTGGGCGCTCATGAAGCTAAATCCCAATTGAAAATCTTTGAGGCCTTCCAAGAACTTGTGGACGTGGCGTAGTTGGCAATGGTGGAGTTTATGGACTTAATTTAGGCAGATTGCCCCCTCCCCCTTTCCCATCTTTTCTTGCCTTGTCTTTATCTGCCCAATTCTGTTGCTTCCAAAGAAATAGACTTTTGAAGCGCTATCCTGTTGAGTGAGCAGCCTTGGTCCTTGAGTGAGAGTGAGAGTGAGTCAGAAATCCATGTCCGCGTTGTGGTGGTTATTTATAGACACGGAGGCAAGTGGGCTCATGACTGGACAATCAACTTGGAGCAGCTCAGCTGTGGGTGGAAGTCCCCAGTACAATAGGCTCAGAGAAGCATGTGGAAAGGCTTTCTGTTCTAAATTAAAATAGCTGAGGGCTTTGTTGAGATATGATCAATGCTTTCATGCAGTATCCAGGACCTCAGTCCCTGCATGCTTGTAGTTGGTTACTCATTCATCATATGTCCTCACAAAGTGACATTGTCATTGACCTCTACAAGCATATCTTGATCACTGGGAAGGTAGTGTCCTTAGTATAGTTGGTAGTACACTTGCCATGCACATGAGAGACCTGGGTTCAATTCCCAGAGGACACATGTTATTTTCACATTCTTACAGGCTTTGCATTGGTGCGGAGTGCGCCTTTTGCCGGCACAATGACAAGAATGGGCCGGAGTTTTGCCTTTTGCAGACATTGCGCAGTCAAACATAACTTTCCCTCCGCATCAGTGCGTTTACTAATGCAGAAGCAAGTGATCAAAGCTAAGAAGTAAGGCTTAGGCATATTATGGTATAAGCACTGAGATTGTGGAGCTCTTTGTGGCAATGAACACTAAAGTTGAGGAGGAGGCTTGCGGATCTTTGAGGATTTGTAGTTATGCCGCATGCGGGATCAGGAGTGATCTTCTAGGGAAGATTGAGGAGGATCTGTCATTAATAATGCAGTGGAAAGACTCAAATGTTTGGGCGAATCAGCAACAGGATCACCAAATATACTGCAAAACATCATATTGGGTAAAGATTGGACTATTGGTAAGGGGGATCAGTGAAAACTCACAGAGGCATTGGGAAAAGGGGTCTTTCATTAGCAGTTCACGTTCCTTTTTTGGAGTAGCAAAGGCAGGTCAGTTCCAAATGCACAGAGATTAGTTGGGTCTTTCATTTGCGGCTTGCATTCTTTTGTTGTATATATAAGGAAGCTTTTCTTTAGTTGTACAAGGGGAGAGTTTATGATCATTGGATTTTACCTTCATCAGAGATTATCACGGTCAACTATAGTGTTATTCTTTTCTTCTGTTACTTTGGAGTGTAGTTACCAGCAAGAGTTCTTGGAGGCCATATATAGGGAAATAGTTCAAGATTGGAGCTCTTTGGGGAGTCCACCTAGTTCATTACTATTATTTCATTGTGAGTTAGCTTTAGTGGTTTCCGGCTCAAGTGGGGAAGCGGAATTTGATTAGGAATTGCGGAGGTACAGGAGTGTAACTCAAGGGCTAGTGGGCTTTCTGGAACTTGGAGCAAGATTGTTGCAGAGAATATTATATTTTTGCAGATAATTTATCAAACACACAATCTCTTTTCACATATTGAAGGTCTTGATGGGAAATTCTTTTCTCTGTTATAATACCTGGTACCATCTTCTGAGTTATACTTTTTTAGTTTTTATCATTCCTTTTACGTCTAAAATGATGGGAGATTTCAAGGCTGTTTTGTTTGACTCACTTCTGACTCACCAACAGGCAACCGGTAGCCCACCACCATATCAAAGCACTCCTTGTCAGATTACTAGTCTGGCCGGGCTGCTGCAAAGAGTGGCCACAGAGGGGCAATCAACATATGAGGCTTAGGAGATGCCAGAAAATTGGCAAGGGATTGGAGAAAAAATTAGGCCAAGGGACTACCCCGCAGTCAGGTTTTGTGTGGAGGATGTTCACCAATTTCTGGAACAGTTCAAGAACGCGGCTGACAGCAAAGGAGCAAATGACTTTGACCGTGTCCGGAAAATAGTCAACTTCTTTCCAGATGAGGAGGATCTGCGGGATGTGGAGGATATGGAGGGTTCCAGAGAACATAATTGGGAGAAGTTGCAGGGAAAATAGTGGAAAAATGGGGGTCACGGGAGAAGATTTTCTGAAAAGTGGATCTCAAGCGTCTTGCAACCAAAACAGTGAATGAAGGGGCTGTTTCCTTGAGGAATTTGTTTGGTTTGTATTGTTCCTCATTTGATTGCATTTTGAAGTACCTTGTCCACAACAAAATTTTGGTGGAGCATACTGGCTCTGTCAAAAGGACCTTCACACAGGGGCTTAGCTTGGAGTTGCGCGGAAGGTTCCACAGAAAGCTCTATCACAGAGGATTAATTTTCAGGTTGCGGGATGGAGGGGTAACCCTACTTCCAGAAATGAAGGACATCTGCGCGGCTGTTTTAGGCAAGTTGGAATTAGAGGAACTTATTGAGGAAGACCCAAAGGGTTTGGAGAAGAAGGATGTGCAGGTGAAAAGGGTAAAAGGGCTGGTAACACCAAAGGAAACTGCTGAAATGACAGAGATGTTTAACAAAATTTGTCTTTTCTGGCAGAAAGCTATATCAAAGCCAGCTGCTAAATTCCCGGAACCACCAATAACAATGTCTAATGCACCAACTCAGGGACTATCAAGAGTGCCGCCAAGGAACAAACTTGAGCCTTGCGTCTTCCAATGCTATTACTTCCATGAAGACGGGAATCTTGAAAGTTCATGTAAAGATCTGAGTGCGGAAATAGGGGGTAAGATAGTTAAGATTGATGGAAGGGAATGATTCTACCCTTTGGTAGAAACTATAACGGATATGTTGGATAAGGCTTAAGCGGTGGCAGCAGAAAAGAAGGAAGCTAAAGCTTCAGCAGGGTATGCATTTCCTTTGACTTGGGAACCCTGGAAGTTTTGGCGGAGTTTAGAGCTGTTTGCTCCAATGAAAGGCAAATGGACCTTGATGGTCCAACTCCCGCAAAAGAACTGGAGCAGGCAGCTGTAGTCAAAGAGGGGGGATCCCACAGGAGGGCCATTGAAGTAGCAAGAGGAATTTGCGGAAAGGACCACCTGGTTTCCCTAAATTTGAAGGAACTAGTGGCAATCTCACCAGTAACGGCAGAGGAAATGGTCCCGGTCTTCAAGAATTTTGCAGGGAATAAGGAGGACAACCCAAAACCCAGGGAAGAGGCAAAGGTTGGTTCTCTCAACGCAGGGGCGGATGTTTTAGGAGTTAGTGATGCTATTATGTGCCCTTTGGGATATGTGGAAATGCATATTGGAGGTGAATGGTGTTGGGCAATGGTTGATAGCAGTTCAATGGTAAAGGTTGTGGTGGTCTTTTATGGACGCAAGTTGGAATGGGCTGCGCGCTGCGCGCTCAGCTGTAGCAGCGGGCTCAGCAGTGGCAGCCGCTCAGCAATGGGTGGCTCAGCAGTGGCCGTGCGCTCAGCAATAGGTGCGGCCTTTCCGCATCAAGCCGCACTGTGGGCTCAGCAGGAGTCAGATTGTGCTTGGCATCCGGAGATGTGGGGTGGATTGGATTGCGCAGATTGTGCATTGCAAGAAGCGCGGATGTACCTTGGATATCTGGAATGGCGCATTGGGCTGATGCAGACATGCATGGGGGCTTGAAGTTGGGCGCAGCGCGAGGGCCGCGTCATGAGAAGGACAAACCGGGTGGACGTAATGGAAGGAGGGCAATATGGATGGGATATGGGATGGAAGGATAGGGTTGGGGCTAGGGTTCTTTACTTAGGAGTTTTATTTCATTTTTCTTGCTTGCTTCTGGTTGTACTTAGGTTAGGGTTGAGGGGGAGGTTTACTTAAACTGCACCTTTGACCCAGATGGAGGAGGGAGCATCACAGAGGATCACATTTGGGTTGCAAGTATCTTTTAGACTCATCTCTTTTATTCTCTATCTCTTGGTAAAAGGGTGAACAGTTGCACTCATGGTTTAAAGACGCAAGGGATCAATAACTTCTGAACTTGGCAACCATTCTAGGAGAAGTCCTCTTCTGTTTTCCACAACATCCTTCCATTGAAATTGGCAACCAATGTGGGATTGGTCCAACACAAGGCAAAATTGGGTTGCAGACCTTAGGAAGTTTTGAATGCATGGTCAAAGGGTTGGTGGAGAAAGAAATGAAGGAAGTGGCAAAGGTATTGGCTCCGCTATTGTATTTAATAGTAAGCAGGTCAGAGGTCATACGTGGAAGGCCATTCCTTTTTGGCTTCTGGGAATCTCTTGGTTTCTGTCCGGATACTAGGGAGGAACTTCTTACTGTTGCGGAAGCCTTGGGGAAACACCACAAGAAGACCATCTGTTGGCCTGAAAGTGGCAGATGGGAAAATTGGAAGGGCTGCCCTCTTGCCGAAGGCAGCCACAATGATTTGGAGGTGGATTTTTAAATGTTGGCCATGTGGCCTGTGCGGGGAAGGCTCTTTCCTTGTGCAGATGCTCAACAGGAAAGTAGCAGGGAGGAGAAACCCCCGTAGCATGGTCTAACATGCTTTGGGCAGTATGGAGAAGAGCAGGAATTGGGGCAACAATGATGGGAGCGGGGATAGGATCAAAAGTAAGTCCTTCCTTGTATGCACCTCCAATGGGTGTCACCACAAGCAGCTACCCTTGTGCCACAATTGTTAGAAACCCGTATATTTTTGAAGTTTGACAATTACAAATAGAGAAGACAACCAAGGGATTGAAGTTGGTTGGGGTGCGGGTCTTTGGCAGCAAATACAAACCAATTGCTAAGAAGTTCCAACCGCAGAATAAGCCAATGCTGCAGGACCTCAATTAACCAATGAGGCCTATCTGTAGGTCGCGGGATCCTTATGAGTTGCCTTTGACACTTCCAATCCTGGAGAAGGATCCAATGGCTTTCATGGAGGGGCAGATGGAGGAACTCAACTTTGGGCCGGAGGGGTGGTTGCAAGAGGAGGAAGTAAAATTACTCAAGGAGGTGATTTTCAGGCAGAGGAGGGCGCTTTCCTTTAGCGCGGAAGAGCGGGGGTTACTCAGGAATGATATTTCAGACCCCTACTGGATACCTATGGTGCCCCACAACCCTTGGCAGATCAAACTCATTCCTATCCCAGTAGTGGTTAGGGATCAGTTTACAGAGTTGGTGCGCAAGCGTTTGCAGACAGGTCTGTACAAGCCTTCTTGTTCTAGTTATTCTAGTCTCATTTTTGCGGTGCTAAAGCAGGATGGGAAGCATTTGCAGATTTTCCACAACCTGCAGAGGTTAAACTTGGTCACAATCAGAGATGCGGGGTTGCCTCCGCAGGTGAAGGATTTTTTGGAGAATATGACCAGAAGAGTCTGCTACGGGTTGGTAGATGTCATTGGGGGCTACAATCAGCAGGAGCTACATCCAGAGTCCCTTCCAATGATGGTTTTTGAAACGCGGTTGGGAGATTTCAGTTAACATGGCTTCCACTGGGTGAAACTAATTTGGTAGCAGTTTACCAGGCGCAAATGATGTGGATTTTGCAGGATTATGTTCTGAAAACAGTGTGGATATTCATCAAAAAAGCAGTTATCAAGGGGCCACAGAGCAATTATGGCCAAGAAACTATTGCGGGAAATTTGGGAATCAGGCAGTTTTTCTGGGAGTACGCGCTGAATTTGGAGAGAATCCTGTTCCAGATCAAGGAACCAGGTCTGACCGTTGTAAGACTCCAAACGGTGCTAAGCCTCAGGCAGTTCTGTGGAGGGGAAAGGTGCTGTTTAGGCTGCCCTCCTAAGAGTTATAATAATATTTAAATGTAACCGGAATTGAGGTCCAGGAACTTGTAAGTAAGGAATCAATGTAAGGGATAAGTTTGGGAATAGTCAGTAGCAATGGAAACCACACTATCTGAGGCAAGATGGTGCAGGGGAATACTTGAGCAAAATAAGTCAAATTTTTTCTCAGATTTCAATGGAACAAGGCATTTGTAAGTCACAACACCCACAAGCTAATAACTCTGGTTGTTGGCAGAATATTGGAAAAGATCAACTCAATCCCAACCAACCTCCAGGTTCTCAATGAACCTGCCCAACTCTCCACAATCAAGCGCTTGAAGGGTACCAGATAACTGAGGGGGGTTGAAAAAAACAAAAGCAATTTGTTTATGAAGCTCTAGAAGCAAAGCAATAATAGACTCAAACAAGAATAACCCAACACTTCTCAAGGAACTCATAATTAGTGTGGCGTAATTCAACTTTAAAGAATAAAAGGAGGTTTAAAACTCTAGGTTTCAAGCTTAAAGAAACCTCTCAGTCAAACGTGACTGGATCTGGAAAGATGATCAGGGGAGGATCAGACAAGTATGGTCATATAAAGGGAACAAGATTGGTATAACACACTCAAGAATTCAAGCAGACAGAATTCTCTTCAACCATCAAGGCTATGATTGGTGATAAGGATCAAGGTCACAGATGGATGGATCAAAGATTTGAGTATGGAGTCTCAAAGGATCAAGGAGTAATCAAAATATATACCCAGAATAAGGATGAGGATTAATTCCTGATGATAACCGGGGGGGCATATGAACACACTCCCATGGATAATTGGAAAAAGGTAGGGGAGAGCCCTTCCTTTTATGGGCCATGGGTCCCTGTTGACTATTTACAAGAGATACTACAAATAGAGCAGAAAAAAACAACAATTTATTGAAAAAAAGTTTTTTTTTATTAATTTAATTTAACTGGTCATGAGAAACCACAAAAAAAAATGGTGAAGAAAAAAAAATAAAACAACTAAAAAATGGGTAGTCGTGACACATGAGAAGAAAAAGATGAACAGGGCTAAAATTTCACCAGCCTGGGCCAATGATGGCCGCGGGTGATGAGCAGCAGGGGATGCGCCTGGGTGGCCATCATGACAATTGAGGGAATGGGCTGACAGCAGTGGCCATGCAATGTTTCCAAGGGCCCCAAAAGAAATTGTTTTTTGCAGGCATCAGAGAGGGATTGGGAAGATGATGATTGGTGAATGAGGATGATGAGGGATGGGAATCCCAGCGGTGGTTGAGTTGGAGGCACAAATTGGGTTTCTGGCCTTCCTTGAGTTGGGATGATCCTGGGGAGAGGAGGAGATGCTTTGATCTTGGTCATGATCAATGGTAGGCGTAGGCAGAGTGTTGTGGATTTTGATTGGTTTGACAGGATGATTAAGTGGTTGATGTCACCAACGGCTGTAAGCAATGCTTGCAGTCATTGGTTGATGGCGGCAATCTTTGTTGTCATTGCCAATGCTGCAATGGGGTGGATGTGGGGGTTGAGTTGAGGCTAGAGCTGATCAGATGATGAAATGATGAGGAAGTGGATGGCCAATGCCAATTCTGGCAAGGTTGAAGCAGAGCCAAGCGGGTGTTGCCCACACGCTTGGCAAAAAGGGACTGGATGATGAGGAGTGGGGAAAGAGGGACTTGAAGCCCCGCGCACAGGGGTCTAGACACCTGAGAGATCCTACTAGACAACTAGGAGAAGGGAAGGCTGGGAACTGGAAACTAAAATAGGAAATCATTCCAGAAAATATTTTTCCTTAAAAAAAATATGTATTGATGGATAAGGTGATGTAAAACAAAATTCAAAAATTTCCATAGTCCATGAGGTGTCCTGGATTGGTCACCACATCTCTCCCCAACTTTCATACTGTCCCTGTTCTGTATCTTGAAGTTGAAGATATAAAGAGAAGGAGAGATACAAGGAAATTGAACAGAAGATTGGCCATTTCTTGATCTTGAGAGGGATTGAAGATTTGGAAAATATCTTGATCCATCCAGAAAGAGCCCCAGAAGCGGTAGAGATAAAACACAGAAGGTGTCCCAGGTGCTCACGTATAGGGCATACAGTAGAGTTTACAACAAAAAATGCAGCAAATAACCCTGGTGGTGCACAATTGGGAGGACTTACTTCTGAGATAAGTTGCCTCCACAACAATGAAACTTCTTGACTTGATCAGCAGAGAACATTCTGGCAATTTGAGTAAAATCCAGCTCCTCCAAAACCCAAGATCCACCTCTAACTTGGCAAACCACCCAATAAGGATCATTCAAACAATTTGAGAAAAGCTTGCGCCATGGGGTCTTCAAAGATTGATTATAAGCTAAAACTAGATCACCAGGGTTCAAGGAGTCCCTGATTTGATCGGAGTGATTTTCCTTCCAATACTGGACTGAATTTTCTCTGGCTCCCATCATCTTCTGATAAGCTTCATCACAAACATCTTCACTTTGCTCCAGTTGCTTGGATCTAGCAACTAATAGATCATTATTTGAGGAAACCTTGTCCCAAGGGATACCCAAGAAAGATTCCATTTCCAGATACAAAGGAATAACTGCTCTTTGGCCAAAGATGATTTCATACAGTGAGTAGCCCATAGTCCTATTGGTTGAGATTTGATCAGAGAAGAGAACAAGAGGAAGGAATTTGCAACAATTCTTTCCACTTTCACCAGAAAGCTTAACAAGTGCAGCCTTCAAAGGAGCATGGCCACTTTCCACCATGCCTTTGCCTTCAGGATAATAAGGAGTAGTAACCCTATGTTGTCCAGGAAGATATTGGATCATTTTGGCAAGTTTTCCACCATCAGTAGAGTAAGACCAAGCCAGGCCATAACGCATTGTCCAGGCCTCATAGAGGAAGGCTTCCACTAATTCAGAGCTAAGATTCTTAAGAAATTTGGCTTCAACCCATCCAGAAAAATCATCTCTAGCCACAATAAGGTACTTAGCACCACCTGCCTTTATATGAGCCACATCCATAGAAATCTTTCCAAAGACAGTGGACTCCCCAGTAGGATAAAAAATTTCATTTGGACGCCTAAGATCATGTTTTTGACAAACTTCACAACTCTTCAACCATTGAGAGACAAATTTCTTCAGAGATGGCCACCAGAATCTTTTGGATAATTTTCAATAAGTTTTGTTTTCCCCACAATGACCAAGACCTTCATGGAGAATTTCAAGGATAGAATCTTGTTTAGAAGGGATAGTAACAACAATAAGAGCACAAGGATTTCCTCTTTTCATAAGCCTAGAGCCTTGGACAAAGAAACTAGAGGAATTTCTTTTAATAGATTGGAATTCTTTATCAGAGAGATCAGGAGGTTTTTGAAGATTTAAAAGGTACTGCTCTAGTTTAAGCCAGAAACTGGAAGCCAGAATAATCTTGAGAAGAGAAAGAGAAGACAGGCTGGATTAAAGGTTCTTCTTCATCAAAATCAGTTCCAACATCAGATTCATTGTCTCCAAAAGGTCGTTGTGATAAACCATCAGGCATAGTGAAAGATTTCCCAGGCCTGTGAACAATATCAAAAGAAAAAAGCTGGATAAAGTCCATTCAACAAGTCATAGGAGCATTGGGGAGGCTGGGAGCATTGATCATTTCAATGATGGATCAAGCATCAACTTGCAGTTCAAAATGTTGGCCCCAGAGAATGGTTTAAAGCTTCTTCATCATTCAAGCCACACCACAAAGCTCCAATGTGGGCTGAGAGTACCTAGACTCTACATCTGAAAATAGCAAAGATTCATAAATATCAGGACGGTCCCAACCATTTTCATCTTCCTGGGTAAGAACATCCCCAACAGATTGATAACTAGAATTGACAGCCAGCTTGATCTTGCCAGCCCCAGGTCCATAGGAGACTTTTCTCAAAACTATATCTTTACCCACCATCATTTTGAGCAACTGAAAAAATTTTTCACAATCTTGGGTCCAAATCCATTCAGCATCTTTCCTGGTTAGACAACGGAGGGGTGCACATATTTTGGATAAAGATGGGATAAAGATGGGATAAAGATTCTAACATAAGTGACAACACCTAGGAAGCCCCTAACTTCAGTGGGATTGATTGGAGTAGGCCAAGGGATGATCTTGTTGACTTTGGCTGGTGCCATCCTTCTTCCTTCCTTGCAGACCACATGACCAACAATTTCCAGAGCAGGGACACAAGCAGCCAGCTTGGATCCAGAGACAGTAAGGCCAGATTCCTTGATTCAAAACAGAATCCTTTCCAAAGTAGTAGCATATTCCCAGATAAAAGGACCAATCCCTGAATGCCAAGGTAAGAGCTCATTATCATAGTCAGAAACTGGACCTTTAATTCCACCATTGTCAATAAAGATACAAGAATTATCAGGGATTTCATCCTGGAGGATCCACATCATCGGAGCCTGATAGACTGCAACCAAATTAGTGGCACCTTGAGGCAATCAATTAAATTGAAATCAACCAAGAGAAGTATTAAAGGTAGTGAAAGGGAGAGAGATAGGATGTAAGAATTGTTTGTCATAGCCACACATAATTTCCCCTAGACCATAGCATGCCCTTCCAGAGAAATATTCAACAAATTCTTCAGTAGCAGGAAGAATACCTGAGTCATTAATAGTAACTTTATTAAGAGGTTGGAGATCATGAAGTATTCTAAGTTTACCATTACTCTAGAGGACACAGAAGACAGGGCTGGAATAACTAGAGGTTTATTGCTCATATAGTCCAGTATGTCACACGGTGGTATGTGACACCATAATAACTGTGAAGTGGACTGGCTTTCATCTGGTCTCATAGCCTTTTGGTTAGGACTTGCCTCTCAGTTGGTTTGCAGTTGTGCAAGGTATGACAGTAGACTGGATGAACCTGTTGCGGGTTCAATTTGCAATCAGGACAAGTTTTGGGAATGGCTTGCTCCTGTGACAATTGTTGGGTTTTCCGCCTGTCAACAGCAAGACTCCCAAGTCTTGGTGGCTCCTTATGGCGTTCAGGAGTGTGTCTGAATATGGCTCCATGTTGCAAGGTCATGGGTTAGTGCCACCAGCCATACACACTTTGGGACAAAGTGCCCTTAAACCCGGGGGTACTGTCACACGGTGGTATGTGACACAATAATAACTGCAAAGTGGACTGGCTTTCATCCAGTCTCATAGCCTTTTGGTTAGGCCTTGCCTCTCAGTTGGTTCGCAGTTGTGCGAGGTATGACACAGTACAAACTTGTTCACGGACCAACTTCATAAATTTGTCAACTTTAGCAGCAGGGATAGGGATCTTCCTCTTTTTCCAAGGATCATGTTCAACTAAAGGGATGATATAAGGGAGGCCATAGGATTTTTTCAAGAGACCTCTCTCTTCTTCACAGAAATCAATAGATTTTTCCCTTAGAGATAAGACATTTTTGATCAACTTTAACTCATCAGGAAGAAGCCATCCATCTGGACCAAAGTTGACCACCTTCAGAAGTTCTTCAGTGATCCAACCATTGGGCCTAAAGGGACCAGTAAGAGATTGAGAAAGTCCACAGTAAGGATCAAAAGATAAGGGAGGACGCATAAGAGCAGGATTGAGGTTGAGAGGCATAGGCTGGTTGACTGGTTGGACCTTGTTGGCTAATGGCTTATACTTGGTGGCAAACAAGAGAATTTCTTGTTTCCTCCAAAAGTTGACCAGTGAGACTTGATCACAAAAACTGAGTCCAAGTTCCAACATTTTCCACATCAAACTTTCTGCAATATCCTCAAAGGGTGCCTTTTCCATAAAGGGAGAACAAGGAGATAATACATTGCTCACATGTGTGGCACAAGGTAGGGTTTTGAAGATGATGGTAGCAGGTTGCCCTGGAAGTGCAAAATTGGGAGGACTTACTTGTACCCCAAATTGCTTCCAATGAAGCCCATATTCCTCCAAACCAAAACCACCAAGAATAGAATCAAGATCAGGATCTATTTTAGACTCATTACAGAGATTCAAACAGGAACTGAGAGAATATTGATCATACCTAAGAGTAAAAGGGAAAGACAACACAAAAAATCCAGAGAAAGAAGGAAAAGGAATATTTTTGTATTTTTCTATTTTGACATGTTTTTGGTTTTAGATATTTTCCAGCTTGGATGAAAATGAGGAAAATAATGAAAAATAAGCCTGAGGGATGAGACTTGACCCTTGAGTTGAAGTCTGAGGCTGAAAAGAAATACAACTATTAGTAGGATCAACTATCCCATAAAAAATGAGAGGAATTTTAATTGTCCTTCTGCTTCCCCTTCAAACATGATTTAGAAGGATGACCAGGAAAATCTCTTTCCCAACAACCAGAATCCAAAGAACAGAGATGAACTTCAATCTTTCTACCATCAGCATCAGGGAGAAGAATTCTTTCCCCAACTTGATCTGAAAACATCAGGGTAGCACCAAAGTCCATCAAGATAGGTTTTCCCAAAATCATAGGCCCTTCCAAACAAGTGATCCAAAAATGACAGGTTCCGGCAATATTTTGACCAATCCTGACTGGAAAATCTTCAGCAATACCAACCAATTCACAAGATTGATTACCTATCCCATAGACAGCAGAATTGAAGCTGACCCTAGGACTGAGTTTGAGTTTACAGTCCATAGCATCCAAAATTAAGTTGAACTGAGATCCAGATTCCACAAGAGGAGAGACAGTTTTATCTGAGTCACCAAGATAATAGGGGAGGAAACCAAGAGGACCAGAGTAAAGATTGGAATCTGAAGAAGGACTAGTTCCCCCAGACTCCTCCATCAAAGTGTCAGAGGAGACCTTTAATCTGTCAGGACCAATCTCCACACACCAACAAGAGACCCATTTCTTCATTCCTTCAGCAACAGATGGAGAGATCAACAGGAGTTCAGCCAAAGATCAATCAGGAATTTTGAGATCAGAAATTTTCTTTAATACTCCTTCCACAGCATTGGGGTGGTCCTTTGAGATTCCCCTTTCAAATTAAACTTTGGGCTGGGTGGAGGGAGGAAGTTCAGGTGAAGCAGGAACTAAGATGGGATCAGAAGTTTGATGTGACTTGGATGAAGGAGAAGGATCTGAGTGATCTGGAAACCTTTTGATGAGTGGCTCCTTTTCCACCTCCACCTCTTCCACATCAGAGGAAGGAGGCTTGGGTGAGGATCAAAGTTTGACTGGTTTTTGAAGAATTGAAGTTTTCAAGGAAGGGGCCTTGTGAGGTTTAGTTTCCTCATTCCATTTCCTAGCTGGATCAGATTGATAAGTAGTCCCAGCAAGACTGGAGGAAGAGATAGCTGTAGGGTACCAAGGTTGAAGAGTACCACAGGAAGATCCAAAATTGAAGGAAGCAAGGGATGCTTTCATTTGAGGTGGAGGCTGATAAGAGGCCACCACATGAATAATAGGGCAAGATGAATCAAAAGGGATCAGAGCACCATTAGGCAGAAAGAAATTGTTCCCCTTCTGCTCCACCAACTTTTCCTTTATATCCTTCTGGAGTTCCAAGCATTTTCCAGTTCCATGGCCTTCCCTATGACAGTAGTAAAAGACCAGGGTAGATTTAGGGACAGAAGTAGAGGGCTTAGGAGTAGCAAGAGATGAAATCTTTTGATCTATTTTGTTCTCAAAAGCTCAAAGTATCTTTGTTATTTTTTCTAGATTAGTAGGTTCTTGAGGAAAATTAGGATCTGCTTTAGGTCTTTTACCTTCCATCATCTTATTCATAATATTGTTGGATTCTTTAAAAGAAGGAGCATGGACTGGTTCATTGGTTCTAGATTTTTCAAAATTTTAAGTAGTTTGAATTTTCATGACTTTATCCACAGTACTCCTAAGGATAAGGAAAACAGGTAGTTTTAATAAATTATCCCTGGTTGTGATCATAGATCTAAATTTGAGCAAAATTTTCTTTAATCATTTCCTGCACATCCAAGGAAAAAGATTAGAATAATTGTGCTCAAACTTTGTCCACTGAATCAATGCGATTGTTTTGGATAAGATAGTTTTGAATAGGATCCCAAGACTTCCTAAAAAAACTGGTAGTCAGAGGCTGAACAGACACCACCATTTGAGATCCATTGAGAGACAAGAGAATCCAAGTCCTGCAAATTAAACCAAGCTACATCTATTTATACCCAAAAATATGCCAACATTGCTTCCCTCAGAAGCGTCCAGTCATGGGATTCAAATCCTTCAAATGACTCAATCGCTTCCATAACTTCATCAGAGGAGATAAAGAATTTTAACTGATGAGCCATATTTTATGCACTTGCTCCATCCACTTCAGCAGCCATTTTGTAATATTCCAAGAACCATTTGACATTTACCCCATTGAAACCTAAGTTCTTGTTCTGAGGTTTGATCTTGACCATCTTTTGTTGAGCAGGGGTGGTTGGGGTACCAGTAGATGCTATTTTGAATAACAGAATTCCTAGAGGATCCATAGAGCAGATTTCCAAAGTGGCTCACAAGCATGGCAGGAGTAGGGTTTCACAAAAAACAACAATTACCCTGCCCAGATGGTGCACAAATTGGGAGGACTTACTTATAGGATAAGTTGCCTCCACGGATCAGATCTGAGAAGAGAGAGAACAGAGAAGAAAAAGGAAAAAGATTGGATTTCAAAGTTTGATTCCAAACGTTGTTGTTGGTACTGTAAATCCCAAGTTTGCTGGTTTTATCCCAGCCCAGGGGACCAAATGTTGTTGACTATCATATCTCTTCTGCTCAGTAAATGCCTTTACGTCCTGCATTCTATTTGTTCTTTACTTTCTGTCTGTTTTCACTTGTGTCTGCTGTCTAGTGTCCACTGTTTCACATCCCTTGACTTCTTTCTCATCTTGTGATCTCTCTGTGAATATGCAGATGTCAACGTGTACAGCCGCGGCAGTCCACTCTCTTTCTGTCGCATGTCACCTGCCACTCTGTACACTCTTCCGTGGGAAGGTCTCTCAGTCTAGCTCTGTTTTTTTCCTCATCTCACAATCTCATTTCCCATTATAAGCTTGTCTCCTCTTTGTCTACTGATTCCCTCATCCTTGAATCACCTACGACAAAAGGATCACCTTGTACTCGACTCAGCACTCGCTACTCTGACCTCCTGCTGCTCCTACAACTCTCTCTGATCATCTTGGCACTCGACTTAGTACTCGCAACTCCAACCTCTTTCAGATTCAAACACTTGTAGGTTTTGACAACCAACCGATTCAACTCAACCTCAGGATAACCTTAACTGACTTCTTCGCTCTGTCTTCTTCAAAGCCATCTTGTTGTTCCATCTCATCCTCAGCGCCATTCTCTACTTAGTCCGTTCAGGGGCCATAACCCTGCTTGTAGAGGTCCTACTTCTGTTTGTTGTCATCCTGTTGGTTTCTATGTGGTCATTGTTCCTTGTCAAGTCATCTCATAGCTGAACCTTTCTTTCGTATGTAATTCATCAGCCTGGTCCAGGTTTTCCAACCTACTTCAAATCTTACACGGTTAAAAGCCAAAATCATGGATCACCCGAGCTCAACCAACTTGGCAAGAACCACTGAATCACCTGGACCAGGAGTTGAAGGCAACTTTAAGGCTTTGGCGCTGAAATCTCTGATGGAATCAACCCCGCTGCTGACGGAAACAAACTACTCCATATGGAAAAAGAAAATGGAGCGACTGTTCAAGATGAGAGGCATTTTGGACTTGGTAAACTTGCCAGACTCTGAAGTGGATATTCCTGATGACCATGAAATGGCTGGATACCTAATTTCTAAACTAGACCCAAGTACCCACACCAACATCATCACTCCTGAAAATGAAGACTCCACCAAACTGATCTGGCTCGCTGCCAAAAACCACTTTGCCTCAAGTCAAGCAGCCAATCGGGCAAGACTATTCTTCAACTTTCTATACCTTGGTTTCAACCAAAACAACATTGATGGCTTTGTTACATCCATCAAGACTCACCTTGGAAAGTTGGACAAAATTGGAATCATTCTTCCCGACAACATCCTCAGCTACTTGATCCTGTTCAAGCTTCCTGATTTGCTCAAAACAATGAGATCCCAGATAATGCACTCAGGGAACGATCTGACAGTTAAACTTGTCCTAAATCACTTGGTTCAGCACAAAAACAAAATGCAATCTGAGACCGTCAAAACCTCAGACACTAATGCTGCTATGTTCCACTCCAGTAAAAATTCCAGAGAATACAATTCCCCAAGATGTGAAAATGGAAAGCATAACCCTGCCTTGAAATCCCACCCAGCTTCATCTTGCTGGGCAGAATTCCCAGAACTCCGTCCCAATCAATCATCCAGCAAAAGCAAGCAAGTAATCAAAAAGAAACAACAGGCAGAGTCCCATTTTTATGACTACTCTTTCTTCTGCGCCTCCAACCACCTTGGCATTCTACCGTCCAATCACTAAATACTGGATAGCGGATGCTCCATCCATATGTTCCAAGATTGGAATTCTTTCCTCTCACTCACCAAAAAAACGGGAGACAAATTCATTAAGACCAGAAAGAAAGGGGAAGGTATTGCGATAAAGGGCGTAGGAACCGCTTTGCTCTCAAGTGGCAGAAAAAAGATTCAACTCGAAAATGCCGCTTGGGTGCCTGACGCTACCGTCAATCTCATCTCTCTTGGGGCGCTACTGTTGAAAGGATGCACAATTATAGTGAACTCCAAAGTCAACCCTCTATCCTTTGTTCTTCAACATTCTAAAGCTTCAGTCATGAGTGTGGCGATTGAAAATAATCTCCTCATTATCTCAATCGACCAACCTTCAAAACCATTGACCAAGATGAAGTCCTTGACAGATAATCAAGTCACTTGTTATCTATCATTGACCAAACTACTGGACCTGCATCTCAAGCTCGGCCATGCCAGTGTTGAAAGAATGGAAAAACACCTTGGGTATAGCATCAACAGCAAAATTGCTAAATTGTTTGAATGCGTGGCCTGCAAAAAGAGTAAAATCAGCAAATCATCATTCAACAGAAGTCAGTCTCCTGCAGCTAGAGTCTTTGATAGACTACATCTAGACCTAATGGGACCCCTTAATCCCATCAGCAAGGGAGGAATGCAATTCGCGCTGACAGTGGTCAACAATAAATCTGGGTACTTTTCAGCCTTCCCACTTCCTTCAAAAGCTGCAGCGGCGGAAACTATCAAATTCATAATAGAAAATGAAGCAAAAAAGAAGCAAAGGTACCCTGTTGAGGTAATCACCAATGGAGGAGGCGAATTTGTGAATGAATTGCTCAAAACATTCTTCAAAGACAAATCCATCAATCATTTGGTCAGCGAACCGTATCATTCTCAGCATAACGGGAAAGCAGAAAGGGCAAATTGGACAATAATGGAATCCCTTAGATCAGTTTTCAGCTCTGGGAAAATTCCAAAAACCTACTGGCACGTGATCATCCAAAGCTGTTGTCTGGCCTTAAATCAGATTCCCGCTGAAAAAGGGGGATTAACTCCCTGGGAAATGATGCACAATGGCTTACTTCCAAATGATTACCTCAAACCAATTGGTTCGGGAGCAATTTACCTCTTAAGCGACCGACACATCAAGTCTAAGCTGAACAAAAAAGGGGAAGAAGGAATTCTAATAGGTTACAATCCGCATTTTCTCTCTTACAAAATTCTTTCAAAAACTGGAAAAATTGTTGAAACTAAACATTTTAAGTTTATTAAATCGACTCCAGCTGCAAACCCGGGTAGGCTCAACAATGACAAAGCGATTGGGATCCATCACCCTGGCATAGAGCCAAATTCAAAGTCACCTGACAAAGATCCAACACCCTCCAACATTGAAGATGAAGATGTGAAGCCAGAACTTGACAAATCCGACAAATCAGAAGCTTCTGACTCTGACCACTCAGCATCTGAAGTCCTCGAAGTCTTGCAGCCGAAGTTGAGGGATAGATCAAGTCTGAAGGCTCCCGATAGATACGGCTACTTCCACGACTCGCTTCCTCAAAACATCACCAAAGCCCTGAAATCGCCTGTCTGGATACCGCCTATAGAGAAAGAACTTGAAACTATCAAAGACCTTGGAGTATGGGAAGATGCTGAGGAATCAGAAGTTGTAAACCCTCTCAACACCACCTGGGCATTTCGAAGTAAAATTGCTTCACTCCAAGCCTTGCTTAGCTACTCTGTCAACAAGTCCCTCAAAATTCTTCAATTTGATGTTAAGGGAGCATTTCTTCACGCACCCCTTGAGGAAGATGTCTTTATAAGAACGCCATCTGGATCTAAAAGAACGTCTAAGTATCTCAAGCTCAAGAAGTCTCTGTATGGACTAAAGCAAGCCCCTCTCAATTGGTACAAAACCCTAAGCGCTTGGATCAAAGATAACGGTTTTGAAGAAAGTGACAGCGATCCTTGTCTCTATCTTCATGAAGATAAAGTAACCGCTCTTTTCTTCCACGTTGATGATCTTGTGGTAGTCGGTGACGCAGAAAGTTTTAAAAGAAGTTTTCTGGGGCGTTTCAAAGACTCTTCGGCTCACAAGGTGGATACTTTGTTGGGAATGAAAGTTGACGTTGGGAAGGACAGTATTTCTCTCTCTCTCCCAAACCATATCAAAAAAGGTCTAGAGGAGATAAACCTCCTGGACGCCAAACCAATGAATAACCCATGCACTGCTGGGTTGCACCTCCAACCCGCCACTGAACAAGAGGCCAAAGAATTCAAGAAACTAGGAAAAAATTACCGATCACCAATAGGGCATCTCAACTTCATAGCTACCCTGGCTAGACCCAATATCAGCTTTGCTGTATCCAATCTGACCAGATTCTCAGAAAATCCCAGTATTTCCCACTGGAAAGAAGTCAAGCACGTCTGGAGGTATCTACTCAAAACAATTGACTATCAACTTGTGTTTCGAGTTAAAACTCCAGCTCCTCAACTAGTCATTTACAGTGATGCGACGTGTGGGGACAATCCTGTATCTCGATTATCTCAAACGGGTTTCATTTGTCTATTCAAAGGCTCTCCAATCTACTGGACCATCCGGCAACAGCAAAGTATTGCTCACTCCTCCACTGAATCGGAGTGTAATGCCTTATCAGCTGGACACCTAGAAGGCCATTGGATAAATCATCTCATTTGTGAAATCTGGAGAACATCAAATCTGCCACCCGTCCATCTAATTGACAACAAAGGATTAAATGACAAGATCAAGAAATTCGGTTGCAAATCCCATGCGAAATACATTGACATCAAACTGAAAAGCCTAAGGAATGACTGGAACAATAGACTGATTGAAATCAAACTGATATCATCCCAAGACATGTTGGCGGATTCACTTACCAAGTCTGCTAGCACAACAGCAGTGGAACGGCTTGCCAAGTATGTTGGGTTATGAAATCAATCCTGATTTTGAGTTGAGTGGGCGTGTTGACTATCATATCTCTTCTGCTCAGTAAATGCCTTTACGTCCTGCATTCTATTTGTTCTTTACTTTCAGTCTGTTTTCACTTGTGTCAGCTGTCTAGTGTCCACTGTTTCACATCCCTTGACTTCTTTCTCATCTCGTGATCTCTCTGTGAATATGCAGATGTCAACGTGTACAGCCGCGGCAGTCCACTCTCTTTCTGTCGCATGTCACCTGCCACTCTGTACACTCTTCCCTGGGAAGGTCTCTCAGTCTAGCTCTGTTTTGTTCCTCATCTCACGATCTCATTTCCCATTATAAGCTTGTCTCGTCTTCTTCTACTGATTCCCTCATCCTCAAATCACCTACGACAAAAGGATCACCTTGGACTTGACTAAGCACTTGCTACTCCAACCTCCTGCTGCTCCTACAACTCTCTCTGATCATCTCGGCACTTGACTTAGTACTTGAAACTCCGACCTCTTTCAGATTTGAACACTTGTAGGCTTTGACAACCAACTGATTCAACTCAACCTCAGGATAACCTTAACTGACTTCTTCGCTCTGTCTTCTTCAAAGCCATCTTGTTGTTCCATCTCATCCTCAGCGCCATTCTCTACTTAGTCCGTTCAGGGGCCATAACCCTGCTTGTAGAGG
Source organism: Puccinia polysora (assembly GCA_025617555.3). Taxonomy (NCBI): domain Eukaryota; kingdom Fungi; phylum Basidiomycota; class Pucciniomycetes; order Pucciniales; family Pucciniaceae; genus Puccinia; species Puccinia polysora. Next base: position 61,946,346 of record CM062618.1, read on the forward strand.
TCCTACTTCTTTTTGTTGTCATCCTATTGGTTTCTATGTGGTCATTGTTCCTTGTTGAGTCATCTCATAGCTGAACCTTTCTTTCGTATGTAATTCATCAGCCTGGTCCAGGTTTTCCAACCTACTCCAAATCTTACAAATGTAAGACTCCAAACAGTGCTAAGCGGAAGGCAGTTCTGTGGAGGGGAAAGGTTCTGTTTTGGCTTCCCTCCTAAGAGTTACAATAATATTTAAATGTAACTGGAATCAAGGTCCAGGAACTTGTAAATAAGAAATCAATGTAAGGGACAAGTTTGGGAATAGTTGGTAGCAATGGAAACAACACTATCTGAGGCAAGATGGTGTAGGGAATGACTTGAACAAAATAAGTCAAAGTTTTTCTCAGAGTTCAATGGAAAAAGGCAGTTGTAAGTCACAACACCCACAAGCTAATAACTCTGGTTGTTGGCAGAATATTGGAAAAGATCAACTCAATCCCAACCAACCTCCAGGTCCTCAATGAACCTGCCAAACTCTCTGCAATCAAGCGCTCAAAGGGTACCAGATAACTGTGGTTGGCTGAACAAAACAAAAGCAATTTTTTTAGGAAGCTCTAGAAGCAAAGCAACAATAAATCAAACAAGAATAACCCAACACTTCTCAAGGAACTCAAGAGTAGCTTGGGGGAATTCAAATTTAAAGAATAAAGGGAGGTTTAAAACTCCAGTTTTCAAGCTTAAAGAAACCTCTCAGTCAAACTTGACTGGATCCAGAAAGATGATCAGGGGAGGATCAGACCATTATGGTCAGAAAAAGGGAACAAGAGTGGTATAACACACTCAAGAATTCCAGCAGACAGAGTTCTCTTCAACCAGCAAGGCTATGGTTGGTGATAAGGATCAAGTTCATAGATGGATGGATCAAAGATTTGAGTGTGGAGGCTCAAAGGATCAAAGATAAATCAAAATATATACCCAGAATAAGGATGAGTATTAATTCCTGATGTAAACCAGGGGGGCATATGAACACACTCCCATGGATGATTGGAAAAAGGTAGGGGAGAGCCCTTCCTTTTATGGGCCATTGGTCCCTGTTGACTATGTACAAGTGATAACACAGATAGAGCGGAAAAAAACAACAATTTATTGAAAAAAAGTTTTTTTTTTATTATTAATTTAATTCTACCGGTCATGAGAAACAACAAAAACAAATTGTGAAGAAAAAAAAATAAAACAACTAAAAAAATAGGTAGTCATGACACATAAGAAGAAAAAGATGAACAGGGCTAAAATGTCACCAGCCTGGACCAATGATGGCTGCGGGTGATGAGCAGCAGGGGATGCGCCTGGGTGGCCATCATGAAAATTGAGGGACCGCGCTGACAGCAGTGGCCGTGCAATGTTTCCAAGGGCCGCAAACAACATTGTTGTTTGTAGGCGTCAGAGAGGGATGGGAATCCTGACAGTGGTTGAGTTGGAGGCAAAAATTGGGTTGCTGGCCTTGCTCATGTCCGGATGATCCTGGGGAGAGGAGGAGATGCTTTGATCTGGTTCATGATCAATGAATGGTAGGCGTAGGCAGAGTGTTGTGGATGTCAATTGGTTTGACAGGATGATTGAGTGGTTGACATCACCAATGGCTGCAAGCAACGCTTGCAGTCATTGGTTTATTGGGGCAATCTTTTTTGTCGTCCCCAATGCTGCGATGGGGTGGATGTGGGGGTTGAGTCAAGGCTAGAGCTGATCAGATGATTATATGATCAGGAAGAGGATGGCCAATTCCAATGCTGGCAAGGTTTGAGCCAAGCCGAGCCGGTCTTGCCCCCACGCTTGGCAAAAAGGGACTTGAGGATGAGGAGTGGGGCAAGAGGGACTTGAACAAAGAGCACAGGGGTCTAGACACCTGAGAGATCCGCCTAGACAACTAGGAGAAGGGAAGGCTTGGAACTGGAAACTTAAATAGGAAATCATTCCAGAAAAGATTTTTTTTAAAGATGTATTGATGGATAAGGGGATTTAAGAAAAATTTCAAAAATTTCCAAAATCCATGAGGTTTCTGGATTGGTCACCACACTGTTTCTGGTAAGGAGTTTGCAGTGTGAGTTCTGGCCTTAGAATTCCTTGGCCACAAGGTTTCTGCAAAAGGGAGGAAAATCACTAAGGCCAAAGTTAAAAAATTGTTGGAATGGCCTACTCTGCGGAATGCTACTCACATCTCCCAGTTTTTAGATTTATGTGGATGGGTACGGATCTTCATTGAGTGTTTTGCAGAGATAGCTAGCCCGTTGTAGAAACTGATCAGGAAGGGGGAGGAGTGGGTGTGCACACAGGAATGCAATTGTTCCTTCCGGGAGCTAAAGGAGATTGTTGGGCGGAGAATACTGTTAAAGGACCTTGACTACAAGAAAGGAGGGATCTGGCTAGCAGTGGACATGAGCAAGTTTGGTGCGGGCAGTGTGCTGACCCAAGAAGATGAAGGGAAATACAGGCCAGTTCTCTATGAGGCAGTAACCTTTTTGGAGGTAGAATCTTGGTACTTGCAGCCCAAGTTGGAGTTGTGCGAAGTGACTAGGATTGTGCAGAGATTATAGCATGTGCTGTGGGGGTTGTCTTTTGAACTCCTGGTGGATGCAGAAGCACTGGACAGGATTATTAATTCCCCAACCTTGCCTAATGCTCCTATGACGGGGTGGATTGAATACTTACAATTGTTCAATTTCACGGTCAGGCATGTTCTTGGGAAGTTGTTTACAATGCCAGATGCCTTATCACAGTATCTGGAGGTCTGTTGCACGGCAGGCAGGGATTTTTAAGTGGAGAAAAAGCCTATGATGGTGGAAGCTACAGCTGCGGAGGTTGGGAAACTCCCCCTGAAACAGTTTGGAAGGTTTCAGGCATTGGACAAGTATTTTTGGATGCTCCTTTTTCCTGAAGGTTTTTTGGCAACAGAGATTAGATGGGTTTGGCGGAATTTCTTGCTTTTCTTTTGCCAGGACGCTCAGTTGTGGAAGCAGGCACTTCCAGTACCTTTGGTTGTAGTCACAAGCGGGGAGGATCAGGAGGAGTTGATGTCAAATCTTCATGATGACTTGGGCCATTGGGGAGAGGTGGAGATGCAGAGAAGAGTTAAAACCAGGTTCTGGTTGCCTGGTCTGGGGCAAATGGTGCAAGATTTGGTGCGGAGTTGCAAAGCTTGTCAGCGGCGGAGTACCAGATTACCTAGGGAGGTGGGTATTCCAATGGGTGAGGATGCTCATTTTGGGAGGGTCTCTCTGGATGTGGTCCCTATCAAGGCAGGAAAGTTCCCTTATCTTCTTGTGGCTTGGGACAAATTGCTGGGGTGGGTGGAGGTGCGTCCGTTGGTTAAGCTGTCTTTGGAGAAGGTGAAGCCGTTTTTGGAGGAGGATTGGTTTGTGCTTTTTGGGTTTCTGCGGCTCATCACAGTGGAAGGAGGAGCAGAGTTTTGGGGTTATCTTTGGAGGCTAGTAAAATCTTGCATAGCAAAGTTTGGGTAAGTTACGGAATATTATCCGGAGGGAGAAGGGGAAATATAAAGGGGTCATCAGCCAATCAAGGAAGCAATGGTCAAGATCTGCGGAAGTAATGGGAAGAAGTTGCAGGAAACCCTTCCAGTGTTTCTGTTTGTGGATTGGATATCAGTCAAGTGGGGGATGGGTTATTTGCCTTACAAGCTCTTGTATGGGCGGCAGCAGGTGCTTCTGGTAGATATCAAAACCTTGACTTACCTCTCTATCAACTGGTGGAAGGTTAATACCATGGAGGATCTAGTTGTGGCGCAGGCGGGGAAACGTTTGTGGCAGAAGGAAATGGTGGCAAAGGTGGCAGAGAGGCTTTGGGACAGTTGGGCTAAGTCAGTTTGGTACTGGGACAAGTGTTGTGCCAATTGCTTGCAGGACCCTTTGCAAAAATGCAACCTGGTTCTGCTTTATGATTGGAGCTTGGAGATGCAGTGGGGTAAGCTTTTTGTGGATTTCTGTAACAGTTCTTTTTGGGTTGTTAGTCAGTTTCCGGGTGGGAGTTATCAGTTGGAGGAATTGGATGGCACTCTGTTCAAGCAGAAGGCAGCAGAGGCTCACATAAAGAATTTCCACGTGCGGGGCGCTATTTATTTTGATGAAACCGCAGGTTCCAGTGATGAAGATCAAGAGATGGCCAACGTGGGTGAGCTGGCTGCGGAGGAGAGGGAGTCTTTTGAGGAATGAACGTTGGGGTCAATGTTCAAGTTGTGGGGGGATGGGAAAGCTCAGATAACCAGAGCAGGGTGGAAGGTCTAGTCTTAGAGGCCTTTTTCTGGGGTGGTCCAGGTCCCTTAGGAAATATTTATTTGTGGAGTTTGGAGTCTTTTCTTTGTCTTAGTTTTTTATTTTTCTCATTCTCATATTCAGAGGGTTTTCCAAGTTTCTTTTGTTTGTGTTTCTAATTTTGTAGGAGGGTGCAGGGAATCAAGAGGATTCCTTTCTGGGGCGGGTCAGGCATCATATTTATTTATTTATCAATGTAAAAGATTTAGGGGGGGCGCGGCAATAATTCAAGAGGAGGGAGAAATCTAAGGAAAAAAGATGACACAGCAGGGCCTGTAGAAGAGCTTGCCACTTGCACAATGATGCTTGCAGAGGATCTTGCAATTCTCCCCAGCTGGAATCCCAACTGAAAATTGGAAGATGGCCAGTATTTGCTCATCCAATTTGCAGAGGTACTGGTCAATTTTGGCTTCCTCAATTCCTTGGCTGCCTTCTTTGTTGTTGCTTTTGATGGCTGCGTGGTATGGGTAGACCAGGCAGAATTGGGTCAACCTAGAAGGGCAGGAGTTGGAGGTCTGTGAGAAGATCCAAAGAGATGGGGTCTGGATTGAAGACAAGCAACGTGGAGATCTTTGGACCAGCAATGGAGGCAACAGTGATACAGCGTGAGGTGCGGGAGCTGTGTGAGGATAAGGAAGGGTCATTAAAAAAAAACTCACGGGGTATGGGCTGTGAATTGGAGAAAATTGCAATTACCAAGCGCGGGAACTCAACCTCTGCAGGAGTTGTTGTGGTCAGAGTTGACGCGGTTGGAGTGGTGGACACCAGAGGAGTGGGTGATGTCAGATAGAATAGTGGGACGTTGGGCACTGTTGGCAGGGGTATTGGAGGTGTTGCTACTCGGACAAAGACAGGAGCTGTGTTGGGCCCGCGTGGTACTTGGCCTAGTCCAACATTCAGGTTATGGCGTTGGCCCCAGGCTTTGGTAGCATCTCCCCAGGCGGCGGCAGTTGGGAAGTCCGTGCGTTGAGGAGGGGGGGAAAGATGGTCCGTGGCCTCCACAACAGGTGACAATGAGGCGGAACGGTCTGGCTCCAGAGTCCAATCTTTGGTCTTGATTGGCTTGTCATCATCCACCACAAAATTGGCCATTGGTCCGCAGCAGCGGCATTTGCAATGGGGTCCAGAGGAAGAGCAAGGATGGGGCGGAGGGCAAGTCTGCAAGGATCCAGGGGTCCAAGCAATGAACAAGCACCTGCGGTGGCCTAGAAAACAGGCATTGCAGGCTGGGAAACCAGCAGTTTGGGTACACATTCTCTGCATCTTTGTGCAGTATTTGCACATTTCCATGGCTGGATTTATTTTTTTTTTTTTGGAATTTGGAGGGTGTTAGGGGTTGGGGTTCAAAGGGTTTGGTGGATGTTCTGGTGTTTTGGAGCGCAGGAATCCTGGGGAAAGAATTCAATTTGTGGGGGGATGTGGTGGTTATTTATAGACACGGAGGCAAGTAGGCTCACCACTGGACATTTGACTTGGAGCGGCTCAGCTGTGGGTGGAAGTCCGCAGTGCAATAGGCTCAGAGAAGCGTGTTGGCCGGCTGTCTATTCCAGAGTACAATAGCTGAGGGCTTTGTGTTGTTGTGGCGCGCGCCTTTTGCTGGAACAATGAAAAGAATGGGCTGGAGTTTTGCCTTTTGCAGACATTGCGCGGTTGAAAATAACTTTCCCTCCATGGAAGTGGGTTTACTAATGCGGAAGCAAGTTATCAAAGCTCAGAAGTATGGATTAGGCAAATTATTGTATAAGCACTGAGATTGCAGAGCGCTGTGTGGCAATGAATGCTAAAGTTGAGGAGGCGGTGTGCGGATTGTTGGGGATTCATAGTTATGCCCCATGCAGGATTGGGAGTTATCCTCTAGGGAAGATCAAGGAGGATCTGTCCTTAGTAATGCATTGGCGCAACTCAACTGTTAGGGGGAATTGGCAAAAGGATCACCAAATCTACTGCAAATCATTGGATTGGGTAAGGATTGGACTATTGGTAAGGGAGATCAGTGCAAACTCACAGAGGCGGTGGGAAAAGGGATCTTTCATTAGAAGTTCACGTTTGTTTGTTGGAGTGGCAAAGGCACAAGTGGGGTCTTTTATTTGTGGCTTGCATTCTTTTGTTGCATATATAAGGAATCTTTTCTTTAGTTGTACGAGGGGAGAGTTTATGATCATTGGAGTTTACCTTTATTGGAAATTATCACCGTAAATTATAGTGTTATTCTCTTCTTCTGTTACTTTGGAGTGTAGTTACCAGCAAGAGTTCTTGGAGGTCATATATAGGTAAATAGTTCAAGTGCAGATCTTTTTGGGGAGTCTGCCTTGTTAATTACTATTATTTCATTGCAAGTTTGCTTTATTTGTTTCCGGCTTGAGTGCGGAAGCAGAATTTGATTAGGAATTATGGAGTTACAGGAGTGTAACTCAAGGGCTAGTGGACTTTCTGGAACTTGGAGAAAGATTTTTTGCGGAGAATATTAAATTGTTGCGGAGAATTTACCAAAAACACAATCTCTTTCCACAGCGTGTGAGCCCCACTAGCAACCTTGAGCCTGAGTAAGAGTGAGAAAACAACCAGCTTTGCGTCCGCATGGGAGCCTGGGAGAAAAATCCCTGTGATCCGCACCCCATATTTTCAATGTCTTGGTAAGGTACCTGGACCGCCCCAGACAAACTGCCACATAGTTCCCCCAAACCCAGCCTGCAACAAACACAACAACCACACACCAGCGCGCGCACAACTTAAGAGAGAGATAAGACACCAGAGAACAGACATTCTGGGGTGCCTAGTTGTTCCAGCTGTGAACCAGCTAGTGCACCCCCTGACCAGGTCAAACTTATCCCCTATCCACCTTTCCAATCTGCGCCTTAAGAGAAGGAAAGAAACAAAAGAGAAAGAGAGATTTTTTTCAGTGCTCTGCTCCTTGTCCCGCCTTGTATTCCACCATTTTTTGCAGAGCTTGTCTTTTTGTATACGTACCTGGCATTGCGCCGCGCCCGCATTCCTGAAAACCTCTGTTTGTACCCCCCCTACGCCTAGCCACTGTCCCAGTGGCTTGCAACCTTCTGCTCTGCCGGGAGAGAGAGACCCAATTGGCCTCATCCAATCCCACATGGGTTGTGTCCACAGGCCATTTTCCCAAACTGCTTTCCAGGTGAGCCTTCTGTTGTCAAAGCCCCTTCAACCCCAAATTCCTTCTCACCGGTTATACCATTGATTCCCAATCCCTTCCCATTCCACACCTGAAGCCCCTCCATGCGTTTCCATTGCACCAATGCCAAAATCTCCGCTAGCTGTGATGGCAAGGGCCCCCCGTTGGCCCATCCATTCCACATTCCCTGCACCCAACGTCCTTCCATTCCGGATGCATCCTCCCTGCTGTTGTGGTGACCAAATCTGGACACCCTGGACCAGATGCAGAAAATTCAAATTTTTTTTCACGATTCTTTTATTTAGGTGTCATTTATCCAAAAAAAAAAAATGGAATTTTTTTTGTATCAGTATCACTCCTCCAATTTCCTTAACCTTCCAAGCATTCCTCTGTCCCAGTGGTCGAGGACAGGCCTATCTTGGTTTCATCACCTAGGCATCATGTTTGATTCCTTCTCTTTTTGTTCCCCCCTTCCTTTTGGCCAAACGCGCGGGCCAAGACCCGCTTGGCCCAAGATATCCCCACCTCCTCCTCCTCCTTCCCTTCCTATCTCCATCAATCATCTTCCCTCCAACTGGTCCTGGCTCCTCAACCTCTCAGACTCTCTTGCTTCAAGGATCAACTTGTCGCCTCCCTTGAAATTGCTCTCAACCATACCTCATTTGATCACCTCGACTCATTCCCGCACCCCCCTCTCATGCCCTTTGAGATCAATTTCAGAACCAATCCCATCCATCCGACCTTGGAATCCTTCCTTCAAGTCAATCAGAATGACAAGCTCCCTTCCCAACTTGTCCCAACACTCAATCCTCATGGCCACAATTGACTCTGTCAATCATTGACAATTGTTCTGGGTGAATCCATTGGGCCTTCAATCAACCCATCTCACCCCTCTTGATCTCAATAAGCTTAATCCACCTAGCCCACCATCATTTCTCCATCAATCCATTGACCAATCCAAAGCTGTATCCCTTCAATCCTCTCACCATCAGATCTCCTGATCTCCAAAAAGTCCCAAGCTTGATTTCAACTCCCCGTTGGTCAAGTCCCCCTCCAGGCTCTCCCAAATTTTACTTTTGACTACTTGGTTGAAAAACAAGGTCAATCTGACTGATCAACCTCTACTGCTGGACCCAAAACCTTGTACATCATCCCTGAATGCGTGTGAACCTGCCCGGTTAACTCATCTCACTAAGCGCCTACAAGCCTTAAGAGCTACCTCATCCACTCAATCCCCCCCTTGGTCTGCAAATCGGCCAACACCAATCCATCACCATTCCCACCCCCTTCCATCTTTGGGTGGGGGTGGGAAAGCGTTGTCTACCGGGGGCGGTCTGGTTCATTTCTTTTCCCACCCCTTCTGCCTTTGGGTGAGGGGTGGGTGATCCCGGTGTTGTTGCGCGCGCCTGTCTGCGGACGGATGCAAGAGAGGTGAAAGGATGAGAAAGATCCCACCCCAGTCAGGGAGGCTGGATTTCCACCGGCCCGCATGATCAATTTTTCTGATCCATCTAAAAAAAAAAAAAAATCTGCTCTATTTGTAGAATCCTTTGTACATAGTCTAACAGGGCCTCCTGCCCATATAAGGAAGGCTCTCCCCTGCCTTTTGGGAGGGGTATCATATGGTAACTTACCAGTGAGAGAACATCATTGCTACCCTCTTGAAATAAATTATCTGTGGGGTCTCATTCCCCTTTATCTGAGAACTGAATTCTGGGTATATCCATGATTTCCCCTTGATCCTTGAGCCTCCATACTCAAACCCTGATCCTTGATCTTGATCACCAACCAATAGCTTTGCTGGTTGAAGCAGAATTCTACTGATTGAATTCTTGAGTGTGTCACACCACTCCTGATCCCTTTATCCAACCATACTGGTCCTGATCATCCTCTGATTATCTTTCTGGAACCAGTCATGTTTGACTGAAGAGGTTTTATTAAGCTTAAAACCTGGAGTGTTAAACCTCCCTTCATTTCTTTTGAAGTTGAATTCTTCCACACTATTCTTGAGTCCCTTGAGAAGTGTTGGGTTATTGTTGTTTGAATCAGTTACTTTTTTTCTTCTAGAGCGTCATCAAAAAAATTAGCTTTGTCCTGTGAAGCCACCCACAGTTATCTGGTACCCTTCAAGCGCTTGATTGCGGAGATTTGGGAAGGTTCATTGAGAACCTGGAGTTTGTTTGGGATTGAGTTGATCTTTCCTAAGCTTCTGCTGACAACCAGAGCTATTAGCTTGTGGGCTTTGTCACTTACAATCGCCTTGTCTTGTTGAAGTCTGAAAAATCCTTGACTTCTTCTATTCAAGTTTGCCCCGGCATCATCTTGCCTCAGATAGTGTTTTTTCCCCAGCTACCAACTACTATCATCTTAATCCTCTTAAATTTGGTCCCTCTTTTACCAGGTTCTGGACTTTGATCTTGGTTACATTTAAATATTTTTGTAACACTCAGGAGGGCAGCCTAAACAGCACCTTTCCCCTCCACAGAAATGCCACGGCCTAGAACCGTTTGGAGTCTTACACCGTTGAAGGGGTCCAACTCTGGTTGAAATCCTCCAACGCCTGGCCCCTTCCTTCCGCCACCGCTCCTATCCTCTCCGCAAGACCCATCCGCTGTTCAGTGGTTTGCAAGACGCATGCAATATCCCCTCCCATCCCCTTCTCTGCAATACTTGCCTGCTGCCCATTGGTTCCCAAGCCACGCACAAAATTGCCTCCTCATTCCCTTTTCCTTGCTTGCCTCATAGCAATTGGCTGATCCAACTCTGCAAAGACCCGCTTTCCCAACACGTATCCAGTCTCCGCTGGGGAAACCAACCCTGCGTTTAAATCCAGTGTCTGTTTCTCCCATCCCAACTTCCAATAGCTGCTATCATCACCATAAATGCACACCCAGGGCGTGGGTGCGCTAGGGAGCTGAAGACCCTTAGAATATATTTTGAGATCCCTTGCCAACTCTGCAAGTTCACTAAACCAAGGGATGGTTGCCAGTGGTGGGGCCGGAGCACACGCTGCCACGTAATTCCACAAACCGCATAATCCAAATCTGCTTGCAACCAGACCCCGCCGTGCGCGCCTGCCTTGTAATCCAATTCCTCCTGCAACCAGACCATGCCGCGCGCGCCTGCCTCTGCCGTGGATTGTTTAAAATTGCCTTCCCAGAAACAAGGCTTGCACTTCTCCCACCTTTCCAACATGTTCCCCTTTAGTTTTGGCCAATCAAGTTGTTGTTAGCCTTCCATCTCTTCCACTCCCCAAAGCTCTTCTGTGTCCATGATGAACAGGACAACATGGCATGCCTTGTTGGAATCCAATTCCCCTTTGGAGTCTGCAATCACTTCATATCATGAGATGAATTGCTCCACATCCGTGGTGTTGAGTCAAATTTGAGGGTAATCCTTTGGTTCAATGAGGAGATGGTTGGAGGAGGAAGAAGAGGGAATAAAGACCACTGGTAGCATCTTGAGTACCTTTGAGAGACTTGAGACAAAGGAAATTCCTGGCCAGACCCCCAGCTGTGGAAACCAAGAGGATGATACTCTCCTAGTTGTCCTTGAGTTCTGGTATCTATGGTCCTAGCGTTGTGGAAAGGAATTGTGTGTTTGGTAAAATTCTCCACAACAATATAATATTCTCCACAACAATCTCACTCCAAGTTCCAGAAAGCCCACTAGCCCTTGAGTCACACTCCTGTACCTCTGCAATTCCTAATTGAACTCCACTTCCACACCCAAGCTGGAAACCACTAAACCTAAATTGCAATGAAATAATAGTAAATAAATAAGACAGACTCCCTGATGAGCTCTGAACTTGAACTATTTTGCTAAATATGACCTCCAAGAATTCTTGCCGGTAATTACACTCCAAATTAACAGAAGAAAAGAATCTAACAATAATTTGCCGTGAAAATCTCCAATGATGATAATGTGATAATATTCCCAATAATGATCTCTGATGATAATAATTTCCTCCTTGCCTCATCTCCAAAAAAATACAAGCTTCCTTATATGTACAAAAAATAACAACAGAATGCAAACCACAAATTAAAGACCCCTATCATCTCCATGCATCCCGTACTGACCCCCTGTGGCTACTCCAAAAAAGGAATGTAAACTGCTGATGAAAGACTCCTTTTCCCACCGCCTCTGCGCGTTCCACTGATACTCCTTACTAATAGTCTAATCCTTACCCAATCTGATGATTTGCAGTAAATTTGATGATCCTGTTGCCGATTCCCCCTAACAGTTGAGTTTTTCAAATGCATAAAAAACAACAGATCCTTGTCAATCTTCCCCAGCGGATCACTCCTGATCCCACATGCAGCATAACTACAAATCCCCAACAACCCGCATGCCGCCTCCTCAACTTTAGCCTTCATTTCCCCACAGCTCTTCAACCTCAGTGCATATCCCATATTGTCCTAATCCATACTACTTAGCTTTGATCACTTGCTTCCGCATTAGTAAACCCACAGCCACAGAGGGAAAGTTATTTTTGAACACGCTCAATGTCTGCAAAAGCCAAAAACTCTGGCCCATTCTTGTCATTGTGCCTGCTATAGAGACTCCAAGGGATAATGGGATTATTTAGAAAATAGCTTTCTGGCAGTCACTAGAAGGGGAATTTAGTTTACTACTACTCTTGAATAGATAGAGGTAAGCTAAGGTGGTTTTGAATTGCCTGCCCTTCTGAACTATAATAGGTCTGCACAATAATTTTTTTAATTAGTGGCTGGTTTCTTTGAGACTTAAAATAGGTCTCTTATCAGACCTAGATTAATTATTAATAGAGATTTTTAGGAATTGCAAGAATATTCCAGGTTGGATTGGATTATTGGCAAGCTTCCACCAATTAATAATCAAGAATTTTCGACTTTTTCTGACTATTTTTCCAATTCCAATTAAAGGATTTAAGGGTTGACTAAAAGGTGTATAACCAGTAGGAGGACCCAAAGATGGGCTTTCCCACAGGGAGCTGGGCGGGAAAAAAGGTTGGTTGGTTTTTCTGTTGTGCGCTTCCTCTTTTATGAATTTACTAATCAAAAATAAGCGGTTTTCCCTCTTAAAAATAGGTGCTGAATAACAGGCCTTTTCTCAAGAACCCTTCTTCAAAGACAACAGGAGTTTGGTCAAATTTTTAACAATAATTTTTTGTTTTATTCCTTTTAACTTGATTCTGGTTCACTTGTAACTGGGTACTGGTAAGTAACTGGTCAGGCTGATGCCATATTTCACACACTTGGCAGAAGCCATGCTATACAACTTGGATAGGGCAAAAGAGCCCTCCTTAAATGGACAAGTAAGTCCTCAGGGGATGCTCAGGGCTCCCCTGAGTGCGGTTCTGAGACTATCTCTGCACTGTTGAAGCACAGGAGGGTACAGTTACATGAGACAAATCATTCTGGTGATAAAAGGTGTATATCAGGCTGAGAGATAACTTTATTTTTTAGTTCAATCTTTGAGATTCAGGCTCAGATATGAGATAAGAGATAAGAATGGTGTGATCTGGAAGCTTCTGAGTGCTTATCTTGTATAAAAAATGATGCAGAAGTTGCCTTCAGCTTGAGTTAATTTTGCTGGTTGGGAAAATCATGAAACAGGCTTGGCAGCTGCAAGCCCTCTTTGGTAGCTTGAATGGTGTGACCTGCATGGGTTTGGTGGTGGAAAGTCATGTGCTGGGTGTTTCTTAGGACGCTTCTGAGCCCTTATCATGTATAAAATGTTGCAGGAACTACCTGCATGCTGTTTCAATATCATTAGTTGTGGAGATATGAGGTATGCTGTTTTACCGCATGTCCCCTTGGGTAACTTGAGAGTGTGGCTTGCAGGTGTTGTATGGTTGATATGGTTGCAAACTGAGTATCAGAGTGCTTGAGAGGAAGCTTCAGAGCTCTTATCTTGTGGTGAAAGTTCCAGAAAATTCATGTGCACTGAGTTGTTATTGCTGGTTGGTGAGAATTGAGATATACTTGGCTGCATGAGCCCCTACTTCTGTTGGTGCATGTGTGTGTGTTGTATGGTTGGAATGGTGGAAAAGTGAGTATCAGAGTGCTTTGTGAGGACGCTCCAGGGAGCTTATCTGGTGGTTAAAGTTCCAGAAAAGTCATGTGTACTGAGTTGTTATTACTGGTTGGTGAGAATTAAGAGATACTTGGCTGCATGAGCCCCTACTTTGGTTGGTGCATGTGTGTGTGTTGTATGGTTGGAATGGTGGCAGACTGGGTATCAGAGTGCTTGAGAGGACGCTTCAGAGGCCTTATCTGCTGTTGAAGGTTCCAGAAAAGTAGTTTAACTTGTTTTCATAGTACTGGTTGTAGTGTAACATTGGTACTGATATGGTTTTAGTCCTGCTGGTATGGGGTATGTTGTTGTGTTTTGTGGTTATTTTAAGCATAATCTTTTTGATTATATATTAAATTAATACTTTTTATCAATTCATGTGACATAATCCAGTCTGTGCCAGGTGTTGGGTTGTTTTTGTGACAGGTGTTGATATGGTTGAAGGGGTTTATCTTGTGATTGATTTGGGTTTTCAGGTTGGTTTGAGTTTAGAGTGTAGCTCATGAGGGGTTTGGAATTTATTTAGTATTTTCTTGACTTTAATTTTATTTAAGAATAATAATTAATAAGATAAAATTAGTCTGATGGCTATAGGACAGGTTTGGTTTACCACACCGCAAAAAGTGCGCACCGCACCAATGCCAAGCCCTTAGCTAATGTACTCCAGAATAGACGGTCTGCCAATGCGCTTCTCTGAGCCTATGGTGCTGCAGACTTCCAACAACTGCTGAGCCTCTCCAAGTCAAATTTCCAGTGCTGAGCCTACTTGCCTCCCTGTCTATAAATAAACACCACAGCATCTGTAAGGATAATGATGCTCCAGTAAAGAGAGAGAGATAGAGAGATAGAGATTAATTTCCTTTCCTCCGCCATTCAACCATCCATCCATCCAACCAATCCAATGATTCAAAAATTATTCAATATCTTACAACCCAGAGTTGAGATTGAGGTATTTAAGTCCTCCCTCTCAAGCCTAACCTAAGTACAAGCGCAAACAGAAAGCCTAGTAACAAAGAAAGAAAACCCTACGGCCCAGAAACCTAACCCAACCCTACCCAATCCGTTCACTCCCTCAGAAAATGTTTCCTCCTTCTTTACGTACATCCGGTTTGTCCTTTTCATGGCGCAGCCCTCTGCCACACCCTACTTGGAGCCCCCCGCGTTTATCCAACTGCGCTCCTCTGCAAATCCTGTGATCTGCAAATCAGTCTGCGCCCATGCTTAAGCGGACCTTCCCGGCAGGTAAAACCCCACTATTGCCCCACTCCGGCTTCCCATACTAGCCGCTGTGGAAACAAGAGAGGTGATACCCCTCTAAGTTGTCCTTGGATTGTGGAAGTTATCGGTCTAAGCGTCTATAAGGAGATTGGATGCCATGAGTTTTAGAATTCAGAGAGTGATGATGATACACAATATATGATATATGATCCAACCCAGAGTTGAGAGTGAGGTATTTTTGAGTCCTCCCTCTCAACCCTAACCTAGGGAAAACCACAAGCAACAAGATAGATGAAATACAACCCCAAGTACAGAACCCTAGCTCCACCCTAACCCTACCCCATACCACCCACCCCCTCCAAAACCCTCTCCTTTGATATCACGTACATCCAGTTTGTCCTTCTCATGGCGCAGCCCTCTGCCGCGCCCTACTCAGAGCCCCCTGGGTTTTATTCGCCTGCGCGCGTCTGCGGATCCCGCAATCTGTGAGTCAGCCCTTGCTTATGCCTGCGCATACCCTGGATCCCGTGATGCGTGAGTCCGCCCGCGCTTATGCCCGCGCAAGCCTCCCCAGCGCGTATAACCCCTGACCGCCCCGCCCTTGCCTTCCGGACTAGCCACCCGCAAGCTTGGTTGGGCCAGCTCCATCACTTGGTGCGCATTCCCTGGGCGGGTTGCGGCCCGGTGCCCCCCCCCAGAGTAGGCCTGACCTGCACCTGGTGCCGAGCCCCGCAATCCCTGATGCTGAGCCCTCATCCGGTGCTGCTTAGCCCGCAGCAAGCACTGCTGAGACAGCGCGCACCCCAAATGCTGAGCCCGACCTACCCAACTGCCAACCGCGCAGCTCGCAAGGCAGCTCCCAATCCGAGTTTATAAATACAACACCACACCGCCTGCAAAATTGGTTGGGTTGGCTCCATCACATGGTCCGCATTGTCTGAGTGGGTCGCAAGCCCGCCACGCCTGGAGTTTGCCCAACCCGCACCTGGTGCTGAGACCCGCAATTCCTACTGCTGAGCCCACAGAAGGCACTTCTGAGACCATGCGCACCCTAAATTCTGAGCCCAACCAATCCAACTGCCAAGTGCGCAGTGTTAAGATTCTCTCACTCTCTGCGCGCTCTTGCTCTCCACGCGCTTCCCCCTTTACCCCAAGTGGGTATCCCCGGATATATTCTCTGAGACTCTTTTTTTTACTTTTCCTCTTTCTCTCTTGTTTTCTTCTGGATGATTGTGTTTTTTCCTTTCTTATCTTTTCTCTTTTCTCTTTTTTTTCCTTCTTATTCTTTTCCTCAACCCACCTACTCCTCAATTTACACCAACACGACCGCCAATCCATTCTCACCTCAGCAATCGCTCCGCTTATGAGTCCCTGAATGGTAAGACTCAGATCCTCCAAATTCTATCAATAGGATCACCTCTAATCTGTTCTTCTCATTCATTCTGCCCGTCACTCCAAGACTATTTCTTGTGTTCTCTTCTCTTGACCTCTGCCATCCATCTTCTCTTCTATCCTAACAATGCCACCTATCTCAACACTCTTTAGGTTCAAGCTGTAGGATCTCTTTTCATCTTGTTTCTTTTCTCAAACTACACTCTCTCTAGACTGTGTGTTTCTCATATTCTCTTATTTCCTTCACAGCTTATGCTGGTTCTGAGTCATCTAGAATTATAGGCTTATTTTATCACGGTTAAAAGCCAAAGACTCTAGGATCAAACCTAACCAAATCAACCATGACCAAACCAGCTGGAGCGGCCAATTACTCTCATCAAGCTGGAGCGGCTGATTAATTTCATCAGGTGGCATTGAAATCCTTGGTTGATACAATCCCTCCTTTGAACAAAGAGAAATACTTGATATGGCAAGACAAGATGTTGATGCTGTTTGATCTGAAGGATATCAAGGAAGCTATAACTCTAAATTCCAGACCTCTATCCTCTAAACAAGAACAAGAAATACAAGCTATAATCCTATCAAAACTTGACAGTAAAACTCATGCAAATTTGGTCAACTCCTCCAACATATCCTTGTCAAAACTCCTATGGGCCAAAATCATGCAAAGATTTGTATCTTCTGAGACAGAAAACAGGGAAAAGTTTTTTAACCATTTTCTACACTCAGCTTTCCACAAGCATGCTATCGAGGGATTCATCACCAAAATGCAAAAGTCAATCACAAGGATGACAGACGTAGGAATTGAATTCCCCAAAGACATACTTGCGTACCTTCTACTTTTCAAGTTTCCATCCATTCTCAAAAATCTCAAGCATCAAATCATGCACTTCTAAAAGAACCTGACAGTGGATGTAGTATTTAATCATCTCATTAAATATAATAAAAAGAGGAAGGCTCAATCAAATCCAGTCAAACCAGCAGCAGACGTCTCTCTTGTGTCAACCAAGAGGAAGATCCATAAGGAAAAAAAGAAGCCAAAGATGAGATTTTGGGAAGGCTATCACAAACCTAAAGCCCCTCACTGGGAATCATCTTGTTTCCATCTCCATCCTCAAATTGCACTGGAATGGTGGATCAAACAGCAAAAGGAGTGGAAAAATAAGACAAAGAAGACTCCTACCATAAATTACCATGCCCTACTAACCCTCTGGATCAACGCAGACATCAACCCCAACCTTCTTCTGGACTCTGCAGCAAATTTCCACATATTCAGTGATCTCAAATATTTTACATCCATCAAGCTACAAGAAGAATCCAAGGAGATCAAAACAGGAAAACTGGAAGCAAACCTCAAAATATGTGGTACTGGAACGGTCAAATTAGAGTGGAAAGACTTGGTGATTACTCTTGAGGAATACGTCTAAGTGCCCAACATTGTTGTTAATCTCATTATTCCTGGTATTCTTGCCCAGAAAGGCTGCTGCCTCAACCAAACTCAAGACAATTTCTCCATCACGCGTGGAAATCAACCTGTACTTAAAGGTTTAATTTGCAACAATCTATTTGTCATTGAAAAACCACAATCAACTGGACAAAACCAATCTTTGCATCTCTCAAATATTCCCCCAAAGCAATTCTCTTCTGACCATCCTTTGCTACTTGATATCCATAAAATGTATGGACATGCCTCCATCTCCACCCTCAAGCCAATCATTAAGGACCTCTTCACCAATGAAGAACTCCTAAGATTCCAATTTGACAGCTGCTTGAAGAGTAAGATTACTCAATCTCCATTCTCTTGCGTGTCTACTCCCTCTATTAAACCTCTGGACCAAATTCACCTTGACCTTGTTTGACCAATTTCACCTCAATCTAAAGCTGGTCACCACTACATCCTCACACTGGTGGATAATTACTCAGGTTACTTAGCGGCTTTTCCTCTTACCTCTAAAGACGAGACTGTTGAAACAATTATAAGCATACTCAAGATTGAATACAAAAGACTGAACTACTATCCGTCTGAAATCTTCTCCAATAAAGGCACCAAATTCATCAACTCCACCATCAAGGAATTTGCAAAAACCAACCACATCAGACTACAAACGTTGGAACCCTATCATTCCCAACATAATGGTTGAGCTGAGAGAGCCAACAGAACAATCTTTGAATCCGCTTGCGCCACATTCTCATCCACTTGGCTGCCCAAATATTACTGGCATATAGTAATGCAAAGCTGCTGCTTCATGCTCAACCAGATTCCCCAAGAAGGTAATCACCTATCTCCCTGGGAACTCATGTTTGGTAAGAGTCTCCCCGCTAATTACTTGAAACCTGTGGGTACCTCTGTTGTATACCTTGCAAATTGCACTCAAAAAGGTCAAAGGTTTTATGAAAAAGGACTCAAAGGTATTTTGATTGGGTTCAACCCCACTTTCCACTTGTACCTCATCCTCAACTCACTTGGTGCGGTTGTCAAAACCAAACACGTGAGATTCCTGAAAACTCAATCAAATACATTCCCCCTTCTTCAATCCCCCGGTATTGACTTGTTTTCACAACCCAATCCGGACGTCTATGAAACTGATTTCTTTGCAAAAGACAAACAGTACTCAATCCGGGAACCTGCTCCTGAATGTCTGGAATCAGAATCTGATACGGAGGATGCCAGTTCCCTGGAACACTCTCCCAACTCTTCTCTTCCTGGTTCTCCCAACTCTCCTCCTCCTCTATTTCCGGAATCTAGCACTCAAAGACCTAATTTAAGACCATTAAGCAAAATTAGAAAGCCTCAACAATATGGCTTTCATCACTATTACAAGCCTCCATCCTATAAAGTCGCTCAAAAATGCCCCAAATGGCCCAAGTGGAAGAAAGTGTCAGAAGATGAGTTGAGCTCCATTGAATCCCAAAAGGTTTGGGAAGAGTACTACAATATACCAAATAACGTCTTGAACACCACCTGGGTATTCAAGGTGAAAGAAAACTGTCATGGGGAGCCTGTGAAATATAAGGCCTGGTTATGCGTACAAGGATTCAACCAGATTCAGGGTGTAGATTTTGATGAAACCTGGGCCCCAACTGGAAAAATAGGGTCTCTCCGCCTTGCACTGCTCTATGTTCTCAAAAATAAGCTGAATTTCACACAATTTAATGTCAAAGGGGCTTTCCTTCTCACGCCTCTGAGAAAAACAGTCATAATTAGAACGCCCAAAGGATTGCAAAGAAAATCTCCCTATCTCAAATTAAAGAAATCTCTCTACAGTCTCTGCCAGTCCCCTAAGAACTGGTACAAAACCCTCACCACCTGGATCAAATCTCAAGGATTCCAAAAATCCACTAGCAACCCATGCTTATACTTCAACACAGAATTGGTGGAGGTCATCTATTTTCACATTGAAGACCTCATCCTTGTTGGGAAGTCAAATAAATTTGCCAAAAACTTTCTAAACAAGTTTCCAAGCTCCTCCTGTCACTCCCCCAACACAATACTCAGCATGTTGATGGAAATTGATGGGGACAAGATTCTTCTCAGTCAAACAAAGCATATTGATTGAGGATTAGAAGAGCTTGGTCTTTCCAACTGCAAAGACACAAATACACCATTAACTCAGAACTTTCACCTTGATCCAGTGTTGGATGAAGATCATGCTGAGTTTTCTCTACTCAATATAAATTATTGATCCGCAATTGGGCTTCTAAATCATTTCTCTCAATACACTCGGCCAGACATTTCCTTTGCTGTCTCAAGCCTTGCTAGGTTCAACACAAAGCCTGGGCTGACTCATTGGAGAGAAGTGCGCAAAGTCTGGAAATACTTGAAGACCACTAGAGACTTCAAATTCACCCTCAAATTTGACCCCACACAAGAAATTCTCTCTGGATACAGAAATGCTACATGGGGCAACAACCCTACATTTTGTAAGTCACAAACGGGATATATTATTTGCCACTATGGCAGCCCAATTGTCTGGAATTCATCAAGACAGAGAAACATCACTTATTCCTTGGCCAAGTCCAAACTTAATGCCCTCCTGGACTGCTATCTCAAACTCAAAAGGGTCACTCACCTCATTGGTGAAATCTACCTCTCTCCTGAATGCAAGCCAACAATATACATCAATAATAAGGGGCTGGAAGAAAAAATAAAGAAGTTTGGGTCCCACTCTAAGTCACAACACATTGATATCAAAACAAAAGGCTTACGCGAAGACTTCTCTGTCTCTAAATACAATCTGGTTCTCATTCCAACCAACACCATGATTGCGGATCCCCTCTGAAAAGCCTCCTCTCTCCTCTCTGTCAAGCTCCTCCAACAAGAAGTGTTCTCCTGAATCTCACCGTGGGCAATCCTCCCCTCCTCTTACCAGTCACCAGGGGTGTTAAGATTCTCTCACTCTCTGCGCGCTCTTGCTCTCCGCACGCTTCCCCCTTTACCCTGAGCGGGTATCCCCAGATATATTCTCTGAGACTCTTTTTTTTACTTTTCCTCTTTCTCTCTTGTTTTCTTCTGGATGATTGTGTTTTTTCCTTTCTTATATTTTCTCTTTTCTCTTTTTTTTCCTTCTTATTCTTTTCCTCAACCCACCTACTCCTCAATTTACACCAACACGACCGCCAATCCATTCTCACCTCAGCAATCGCTCCGCTTATGAGTCCCTGACTGGTAAGACTCAGATCCTCCAAATTCTATTGATAGGATCACCTCTAATCTGTTCTTCTCATTCATTCTGTGCGTCACTCCAAGACTATTTCTTGTGTTCTCTTCTCTTGACCTCTGCTATCCATCTTCTCTTCTATCCTAACAATGCCACCTATCTCAACACTCTTTAGGCTCAAGCTGTAGGATCTCTTTTCATCTTGTTTCTTTTCTCAAACTACACTCTCTCTAGACTGTGTGTTTCTCATATTCTCTTATTTCCTTCACAGCTTATGCTGGTTCTGAGTCATCTAGAAATATAGGCTTATTTTATCACGCAGCCCGCAACACAGTTTCTGATTCAATATTATAAATACAACACCACACTGGTTCCCAATCCAAGGCTATATAACAACACCACAACAGTCATTTTACAATCTGAAGAAGGGTGTCCTGATGAGGAAAGTAAAAATATTTTGAGGATTTTTGAAGAAAAAAGTCCAATATCAACTAGAAGGATGATTCAATAAACACAATTATCTATATCAAAGTACCCCATATATGACTATTTACGCCTCAAATTGGCCTGTACCTCTCTTTCTTTTGGAATTTTTTTTTTGGACTTTGTTTGATTTCAAATGAATACTCTTTGGAAACATGAAATGAAAAATTGAAATATATATATTTATTTATGATTTGAAACAAAATAATCAAATTGTCAGTAAATTTTGTGAGAGAAGTTGAAATATAAGTAAATTTTATGATTGGAAACAAAATAATAAAATGGCAAAGGAAATTGAGAGAGTTAAAACAATCAACCTGAAATTCCCCTCTTCATCCAGTTGTGAATCTTTAAATCATTGATGATCTGGTAATAAAGAGTTGAATCATGAAGCCTAGATTTATTTTGACTGAGAGATTTAAAATTATGAAATAAAGCAGGATCATGAACATTTGAGGTGATGTTAGGGTTGGTAGAACTGGAAATATTATGATTAAGAAATGGATTGCAGGGAGACCTTTCATCCACAATCATATTATGAAGAATCATGCAGGACTTCATAATCTTGACTATATCTTCTTTGAACCAAAGTCTACTGGGTTGAGAAATTATTCCAAATCAAACTTGCAGAACTCCAAATTCTCTTTCTATGTCCTTTCTGGCTCCTTTTTGAAGTTGATTGAAATGTTTACTTGCAGGATCTTGAAGAATTTTGTAAGATTTGACAAAAACAGGCCAGTTGCAATAAATTTCATCAGCCAAATAGTATCCATAGTTATATTAATGACTGTTGATCTCAAAAGATACATTCAATTCAGTGCCTGAGAAAAAACTTCAATAAGTGAAACAAACAAGAAATAAGGTGAATAAAATAGTGAAAATACCTGTAAGAAATCCATCAAATATGTGAATTTTGTTGAGTAAATTGATGTCATTGTGAGTCCCAGGTGATCCAAAGAAACAGTGCCAGATTCTTAAATTTAATGATCCTACCACTTCTAAACCCATTGTTGGACATCCTTCTTTTCCTTGAAACTGCCTAGCCCAAGCTTGATGGCAATTCTTTCAGCCCCAATGCATTCCATCAATTCTACCACAACATCCTGGGAAACCACATGCTTTGTATTCTTCCATGACAACCAAGAGCTCTTCATCTGTTGGACCTCTGAGATATTCCCCCTCAAATAAAATGACAACATCATTCACAAATCTCTTCAATGTTTCTATTGCAGTTGTTTTGCCAATTCAAACATATTTTTGGCGCAGTCAGCAGAACATCCATAGGCCATTTGACAAATTGCAGCAGTAATTTTCTGATGAGGAGAAAGACTGATTTGTCCACAAAAGTCCTGAAAAAATCAAAAAAATAAATTTAAAAAAAATAAAAAATAAACAGATTTCAATATTGATTGCATTCTTAAACAATGGAATGGATTTCTTTGTCAGTAGGATTGAATTAATTACCACTCTTTGGGTCCAACAGGGGTCATGAGCCCGCAAATCCGTTACTAGCCTTTGGAAGGTAACCTTGCTCTTTCTAAATTGCCTCTCAAACATCTGGTTTGTGTATCTTGCATCTTTATCAAAATAATCAGCCATGCAATTAAAATGACCTTCAACTTGGTTACAATTGATCAATGTTCTTTTTGATTTGTTCCTTTGACAAAATTGCATTTTATGAAGTTATTCTTCAACTTCAAGGAAAATTTGTTGACATTGAAAGTGGGAGCTGGCAAAAGGGAAGTACTTCTTGAGGGTGGGGAAGGGGGCCATCTTCTTTTTGGAGAGGTGGTAGGTGGTATGTTGGTGTTTGAAGGCTGAAAGGTTGGGATTTGTCAATTGGATTTGGGAGGATGGATGGCAATGATGAGTTTGAACAACAAGTTGCCACAAGGTGTTGCAACAAAAAGTTGCAAGTTGCAACAAAGCAGGGGCCTAGCTAGTGAGCGGGTGACGTGGCACACAATTGTGCGCTTTGGGTTGTTAGCTAGCTGCCGCAGCCTTGTGGAGTGGACAGTTGTGAAACGCGGGCAGTAAATTGCTTGCTAGCTATTTTTTTGGCTAGCAAGTTGCTACCTAACAAGCCAAGATCTCCAACAATTGGAGATGCTCTTACTATGAAGGACATAGAATACCATGTGGATTTTTCATCTCAAGAATTTGGAAATGATCATATTACCTCAATAGCTCAGCCAATGATTAATAAATTTTGCAAGTACTAGTCCAACATGAATGAATTTCTAGCTCTTGCAATTTTTTTTGATCCCTGCTACAAGTTCAAATACACAGAATACACCATGTCAAGTAATATGAATATTGAATCAGTTCATAATTACATACAAGACCTCAGAGAAACAATGCACCTATTGCTTGAATATTATTCTCCCAAATCATCAGTGGAAAAACAAAGTTTTACTTCTAGTTAAATTGTTTAAAAATCCTATAGAAATTTCAAATCAGATGATTTTTGCAAGTTTTTACAAGGAAACACACAATCTCAATCAAGCACTCCTTTTGCTGAATTGGATTTATACATTCAAGAACCTTTAAAGGATTGAAATACTGGAAAGTAATTCTGAATTTAGCTGACTCAACTGGTGGAAAGAAAATTCATTTTGATTTCCAACATTAGCTTGTTTAGAAAAGACAATGTTGATGGTTCCAATGACCTCTATTGCATCAGAATCAGTAGGAGTCATCTCCTCCCTTTTTTAATTTTTTTGTGATAATTAATTCATTTTTATTTCTACCCTTTTAGGCCTTCTCTACCAGTGGTTGTGTTTTGGATAATTTCAGAACAAAACTTGCTCCAGAGGCCCTTGAAGCCCTAAAATTGAATATTATTTCTCCAGTTTTTCTGTCTATCAATCAAAAATGATTGTTTTTCCCTGACACCTGCATGTTTTCATGTTTTTAAAGTGCATCACCTATTTCCAAAATTGCATTGAGCTGTTTGAAAGTGCAGCAAACAGCTTTCAGTTAAAAAAAATCCGGGGGCCCGCTAACTGGCCCGAACCCGCAAAAAGCCCGAAAATTCGGGCCTGGGTCGGGTTTGGGCTTGAAAAAATCTTGAGTTTACCCGGCCCGCCTAAGCCCGCTTGTCCACGGGCTGGTTTTGTGCTCACCAAAAAGGGGTGGGCCCGACCCGATAAGCACCCTGAGTTGCAACCTGCATGGTCAAACCCGGCTTCAGACTTTTTTGGCACCACAGCAATTTTTTCACCCGCAATCCTCAGTCTTTGTGTCTGTTTTTCCGCAAAGTTTTTCAAAACAGCTGACCTGTATGAGTGGGTGGATCTTTTGAATGATGCAGGCTTTCCCGGATGTGGTTGGAGGCAGGGAGCCCAGGAGACTAGCTGATTTGGGCTCAGCCCAGCCCAGAAAATAGCTCATCAGCGGGGTTGCTTCAATTTCCCCGTTTCAATCACAGAGGGTCCGATTGAACAATCGACGGCCTCTCTTCCCACCATCTGCTGCATACCTTAACTCCCATTCCCTTGATGTTGAGTTGTTTCCAAGTTGTCAAGGTTGACCTCAAAGTCTGACATGGTTATCGATCCTTTACCTTCCAACCACACTGACAGGGCGCCCCCAAAAGGATCCAGCAGAAATCCGAGCTGGTTGAAGGCTGGTAATAGCAGCGACTTTTTGAGCAGCGCCGTGAGTTTTGGGATAGCTCTCGTTTGATATTCGGAATCGATATCCTTGCTCGATCGATACTTACGGTGTCACTCATGAAGTCACTAGCCGACAACCAATCCTATTCAATGTTGCCGAAGCCTTTCAAAGACGAGAAAAGCAAGAAAGGCCCTCGCAGAAACAAAACCCTCAAACAAATCCTCGCTGCGGAACGTCTGAGAGCTAAGCAGGTCACGGATACCCTGATGAAGTCTAGTGCCACTTCCGAAGAGGATGTCGATACGGCAAGCGCTGCCCCTGATGATCCATCTCTCTCCAACGAGCAACAGCAGCAGCAGCAATCTCAGCCCACTGCTTCCAAGAAGGCGAGAAAAGACACCCTAGCACCAGTCAATGTCGATGTTAATTATAACGCCTGTTAGTTTTCCCTTTGAAGTTTTCATGCTCATGTTCCTGATTTTACTATTGGATTCGCATTCGTTTTGGTCTCTTCGGTCATGTTTCGTGCCTCTTAACTTCAAAAAGATCTGGTAATTGAAGCCCCACCATCGGTCATACCCCCGAAAAAGTACTGCGATGTAACTGGCCTCGAGGTACGACATTTTGGTCTTCACTCCCCTGCAAAAGTGACTGATGGGCTTTGTTTTGGGACTTTTAATCACTCAGGCGCCTTATGTCGATCCCAAAACTCGATTGCGCTACCACAACGCAGAAGTGTATGAACTAATTAAAACTTTTGTTAGTGCAATGCTTGAAATTTCGATTCGACCCGAAACAATCCCATTGACGTGTCCCCCCCCCCCCCGTCTCATATGCAGGGACCCGGGCTCGATCAAAGTTACCTTTCTTTGCGTGGGGCCCATATCACGCTTCGCTGACGTCCAATCGCTTAAATTATTTGTTCACAAACTACTCGGAACATCTCAAGATGCGTCATCAATTATATAAACAGTGAAAAAATGTCCATAACAAGAAGGAAATTCTTGCAGAGATGACTCATTCTGCAGTCTCAAAAACCCATGGAAGGTTCTGCCAAATCTTTGAAGGCATTCATGTATGCATCAAGCTATCGAGGGGTGCGCCTTTCTGATTATGGCAAGGATTTACTTGCCCTAACTTTGGATCTCATTTGTGTTGATGGTTAAATATTCAGCCTTGAGCATAAATTATTATTGTATTTGTCTTATGGGTGCATCCTTTGCAAGCTACAAAATTAAGAATGTGACCTATAATTAGTTAAACTTTTCATTAACCTACTTACTATATGAATTTCAGCTGTTCTATGATGTCTGGAATGTTGCATGATTTACTTGGAATATTAATTGTTACAATCTCAACCACAAGTTGTGCTTGTTGGTTATGTCTGCATATAGCTCTCTCTTTGCTAGCAATCAAACACCAGTGGAGCCTGACTATGCCATGGCAGTGCCACCAGTATGAGCTCAAGTAGAAAGCAACTTGCAATGCCAGCCTCCTGGATGTCAAGGGCTCAACACCTTCTAGCTACCAGGGGTGCAAGATGGAACAAAGTTGACAAAGGCCGATGATGAGGAATAACCTAATGACATTATTTGGCATGTGAAAAGATGGAGTTGAGATACAACATGGGTTAATATTGATATGAGTTGAAATAAGAAAAGAGTGGGCATAGTGGATATGTTGCTTTTCCACCTCAGAGGATTGTAATAATCTTTCAAGAAAAGCTCAATAAAATTGAAGAGGTTCCTGATACAGTTCCTGATACATATATGGGGCCTATGAGATGGGGATACTCTTATTGAATCTGCAGTGGGGAATTGGATCCAAAATAATTGTGACCCAATGAAACACAACAAGGCAGTTCCATGAATATCTTAACAGTAATGCTCCCAGAAATCCTGGAAGCAAAACATCTTCCCAGTTTTTGATTATTGTTATTTGTCTCCAAAATCAGTATATATAAATACTTGCCACTCCTGCATGCAAAAGTGGTCCCCCATAAATTCTTCACTGTTTGATTGAGAACTCACTGTTACAATTACTCACTTCACATTTGGGTGTATCTATGTTGTCACTTACACTGTATTTCTATGGTCAGGAGGCTCTACAAAGAAGAAAATTTTATTGCATTGTTATTAGGGGTTAGATTCTTACTCCAGTCATCCCTACAAACTGTCACCATCCAATGCTTACCATAATCCACTCCTCACTGTTTGAGTGGGAACCCACTGTCTCAAGAGCCTCCACATGGAATATTGAACCTTCTTTGTCACAAACTAAGAAGAAAATTTCATTAAATTTCTATCACATGAGCCTCTACAGGGAATATTGATCCTTCTTAGTCACACAATAAGTATAAAATCTTATTAAATTATTATCAGAAAAATTTACATGGTAACAACATTATACAATCCAACATTCCATGCATAGCTCACATTCCAAACTCAAGCCCAGACCCTACTCTGCTCCCAATTGAAATTTCTATGAGCCCTAATTTACCCCCCACCACTCAGCCCTTCCAACAGAGTCTCATCTGAAAAGAATTCAATATTTCAATTAGAAAATTTTCTGTGGAACCCAATTTAATGCATAAATAAGAAATACCATCATAAAACCCTCCACTTTCATCCAGAAACTGTACCCCAGGCCTTTGAACAAGAGATAGAAATCAAAGTAACAGGATTAATGGAAGAATCATTTGGTTCCTCCCAAATTTCTGAAAGTTCTTTCATATTTCACCCCAGAAGGGAAGAAATAAATGAAACCAATTCAAATGCACCTGGATATGAATATGAAGTTTGGTTCAGTGGAAAACAAATTCCTTAGATGAATAGTGTGTAGATACCAGATCCTTGGACCAAAAAATACCCTCACCCCAATATAATTATTCCCAGAATGGGAGTGGTTTGGTCACACAACCATTGCACATACTATAGGTCAATCTTAGATGATTTTTAGTGCAAATGGGAAAGTGCTGATTGCAAGGGAAGTGAAATTATAGAAAGGCCAACTGAAAAGTGCAAAAAATTGTTCCAAGACCTCAACAAACTGCAAGAGGGATCAATTTGTTCCAATGGAAGGAAAACAAGGCAAATCCCAATGTGATAAATTTGATCTCAGCAAGGATGCATAGAAAATATTGTTGGGATGATTGACTACAAGATCCCCTTGCCTCATCAGCTCTGTGCACCGCTGCCACCACTCCAAATCTAAAGCTTCCACCTCACCATCATCCTCAATTTGTTTCCCCTCACCATTATTCCATTCATCACCATTCCTTGCTTGATAAATCACTATCTCCTCACCATTATTCCATCCATAACCATCTCCCTGCTCTTGCTTCAATCACCATTCATCATATCACCATCCTCCATCCATAACCATCCCCCTGCTCTTGCTTCCATTACCATTCCTTGCTCCATCAATCACCCTCTCCAATCCAAATCAAATCCCACATCACTCAAATAAAAACCTCAACCAATTGACCCTGACTCAATCATCCTCAAGCGGTCTAGCAGTGAGATACTTGTAATACCACTCCCATCAGCCAATTTTTAACACACACTCTCTTTTTTCTTTAGAGCTTCCTAATCCATGCACTCCCCCTCTTTCATTCATTCCAATCCTTCTTAACCTTTCTTTTGAATTCTTTGTGTAATAAATCTTCTTTCAAAAATAATTTTAAATCCTGTTCTTCAGTCTCAATGTTGTTTTCTCCCTTCAGTCTTGCGGGTCTTGATTTTGAATAAAGTTTCCTAGCTCTTCACGGTTCAAAGCTAAGAAAAACAACTGACAACAACATGAGCACTACTGGACCAGCGGATAAAAAATCCTCCCCACTGAAAACTCTCACCGCCTCAATCACCAATCTCAAAAACTCTGACTTCTCACTTTGGAGATCCAAGATCCTCACCACCTTCTCACTCAAAGGGATCTTGTAATGGCTCACATCATTCAAAACGGACAAATGCCCAAGCAACATAAACCTTGAAATAGTGCACTACATCCTGGCTAAACTGGACAACAAAACATACATCAATTGTTTCAAAGAGAACCATCTGTCCAATTTCATCAAGCTCTGGAAATCCATAAACAAGTTCTTTGCCTTGTTTCAAACTGCCAATTGATCCCAAATATTCTTCAGTGTCCTCAATCTCCAATTTTAACCCAGACAAATCAAAAAGTTTGTCACCAAAGAAAAGGCCTGTTTGATCCAAATCACCAAAATAGGTATCAAGATGGACAAATATATCTTTTCTTATCTCCCCCTATTCAAATTCCCTCCGCAACCCAACCATCTCAAAACCACTATTACCCACT
The DNA here is from genome assembly GCA_025617555.3 of Puccinia polysora. Lineage (NCBI taxonomy): Eukaryota > Fungi > Basidiomycota > Pucciniomycetes > Pucciniales > Pucciniaceae > Puccinia > Puccinia polysora. The sequence continues at coordinate 61,975,531 of CM062618.1, forward strand.
CCCTTGGCAATGAGAAGATCAATGGCAACTTAGTACTTTGACACCTAAACCAAGTGAAACAAAAATCTGCATTGGGATCCCAAGCCTTGGCAATGCTTATGCAACAGAAAGCTCTCCAATGCAAGTCAAATTGGCATGATACACAGGCCAGTCATCCCAAGTAACAATGCTCCTGGCTATTCCTACACCTCAGGCCAAATCACCCTTCATCATTGACCACTCCTTCCAAAGGCAATCCCACAAATAATGCCTCAGCCCATCTTGCATTCACCTTTGCCATGACTCATTGCACCCAGCTCAACAGAAATCAAATCATCCTAGACTTGGGAGCATCCCAAAGCATTTTTGACTCTCCAAGATTCCTAAAACAACTCTGCAATGAAAATACAGTCATCCAAAAAGGGAATTCCAGAGCCTCCATCCCCGCTACCAGAACTGGAATTGCCTCCATCACCACATCCCATGCCAACCTAAATCTGAAGAACTCACTTCTGGTCCCCAAAATTGCTGTAAATCTGGTGTTTCTTGGACAAATTTTCCTGGGAGGGTGCTCCCTTCAATTAACCTCTACCAATAAGTTCCACATAATGCTCAAAGAAAATATTTTCAGTTCACATCAAAGATAACCTTCTCTTTTTCAACAAGTATCCTACCTCCTTTCCCTCTAAATCACTCACCCTCATTTACTTGTCTAAACTCCATAAACAATTTGGTCATATTGACTCAGATACCACCAAGCTCCTATTGTTAGCTTGCTACTATTGCAGAGAAAGCTGCAAAAGTAACAGAAATAACGTAAAAATAATAATAATGAAATTAACCTGAGAAGGAGTAGGAGAACCATAAATATTATTGCGAAAATGAATTCTCCACCCAAAATTAGGTAGGGTCACTCACTGACGCCACCCTTGAAATCCAACTCCTTATATTTTTAAATAATTAAGGAAAGAAAGACCAAAATACCACGGCACCACTATTGAACTTTTTGGCCAATTAAATATTTCACACATATTGTCAGGTATAGGCTTCACACCTAAAATTCAGTCAGAATTGAGGTGGTTGTGTATATTTTAGGAGTTACAGACGGAAATGTGTTCTGTCACAATTCCTGCATGCAGCCGCAGCAGCCAATACACCTGCGCGCGGCTGATCTAAAGCACTGTCACTCTGTCAAAGCTGTGTACGCAGCCCCAGGCCTCTGACAAGTATGCAGCTGCGGGACTACAGGTTGACAAAGTGAAAGACGGCCTGAGAAACCTAGGTACTGGTTAAACATGCTACAACCTACACAGGAACATTCTACATATGTAATAAATGTTCCCGTGGATAGTACATAGTCTAAAAATAAATAAACTTATATAAAAATACCCAAATAATCTTTATACGTATTTTTTATTGAATATAATTCAAAGTACCAAAAATGTCAAAAATAAGATAATGACTACTTCTAAAAATATATTAAAATACTTTAATATACTATTATGAGAATTTCTAGACATCAATATTTTTTTGACATACTAATAAAACTAATAATGTAAAAATATTACATGAATACCCATGACTTACATTTTTATGTAATTATTTTAGTAAATCAACTACATTTCAAAAATAAGGAGTAAAATTAATATCATGACTTTACTCCAATTATTTAATACATAATGAGAACTCACCTGACATCAGAATATCCATAGGAATGTCTATTGAAATAATTATAAACTTACTGGGAATATTTACTAAGGATAATTAATTAACTAATAAATAAAAAGGGAAGATTAGTGTTATTCACACGTACAAACATCAATTATAAAATAGAATAATTCCCATACCCTGTGGAATTAGATGCTACCCGTGCTACAGCACCAAGAACACGTGACAGGCTACCACTGGTTACCCTGCTATCCTCAGTGTCTGTCCCTTTGAGCCCCTGTACCCCTCAGAAGGACAATATCAGGACTCAAAAAGCTATAAATAAAGAGCTCTTTTGAGGATATTGATACCCAGAGACCTAGTTATATTTACATCCAGAAACCGTGCCAAGGTAATCAAAAACTTATAAGAGATAAGTAAGTGATTTATGGCTTTAGTCTGATCAATAATATCCATCCCCAACCCTTTTTATCAATTTGAACTGCTGAACAACCTTATAACCCCAGTATACAGGTTTAACCCATCAGTGCATGTCCCAAACAGGTACTCAAAGGATTTAATAATTTACCAGTGAGTCTTGTTATCCTTTCTCTGTTGTGGCAGCTTGGTTACAAAGCCCTGCCACTCCACTGTGTATTTTATATACATATTATCTTTGGGCAAAATATCCTTTACAACATAAATTAAAGGTCCCAAAGTGACCGGGACTACGTGTTTTCATACTGAATTCCCTGAAGAGAGGTGTTAAAGATCCCCAATATAATTTTGGCCCCTATATAAAAATATTTAATAATCAATTTATCTATATTGATTTATAACAATAAACCATATCCAAACCAATTAAATTTGCAATAAGCTTTATCCAAATATTTTATGGATTTTTTCTGCATTTATTGAATAATATATTCATTATTTATTCTATCAACTCTGGTAGCTAAAGGATAGCAAGTATCTTGGCATCCAGGAGGCTGACACCTATCTTGAAAATTTTCAATGCTGCACTGGGACAATCTCAATTTCTCTTCCTGCGCCCTTGGAAAAACACACCGTCTTCCCTTCAAAGGTTTGGTCCCCAAGAGAAAAGAAAGATTTGACAAGATCCACGCAGACCTATGTGGAACTATCTCACCTTCCTCCAAAATCAGAAATTGGTACTTCCTCATCCTCACTGATAATCAAACCTGCTTCAAAACCTGCATTTCTCTCAAATTCAAATCAGACACTACCAAAGAAATAATCAAATTTATCCAGCTATACGCCAACCAATTCCAAATGATGTTGAAGAAATTTCACTCCAACAACAGTGGAGAATTTTTCAACAGCAGACTATTCACCTTCCTTTCCAAGAAAGGAATTCTATACTCCACCTTCAAACCCCATAGCCAAATGTGCTAATTAAACTTTTTTTGAAGCTGCTAGGACTTCCATGATGAACATGTCTATTACACTTGAACTCTGGGACAAGATCATCTCCAGTTGCTGTTAAATCCTCAATCTTGTCCCCTCCAAATCTCACAAATTATCTCCTTTTGAACTCTGGTATTCAACTTGACCAAAACTCTCACTCATCAGAAATCTTGGATCCAAAACCTTTGTTCTCAAAAAAAATCATCTTGGGTCAAAATTTGATGAGAAAGGACTTGAAGGCATCCTGGTAGGATTTGACTTAGATCTTAACTCTTACCAGGTATTCTTTCCAGAAAAAGGAACCATAGTTCAATCCAAACATGTTAAAATCCTTAAAAATACTCCCTTTTATCCTAAACCTCCCTGCTCCTCCAATTCTCCTTTCAACCCTCTCCTCTCTCTTGACAAAACCATACTGATATGCTAAATTCCTCAAATCCTATTCCTGCCTCATGCTCTTCCCTTCTTTACCCCATATTGCTCCTCCCTCCTTGCCCAACCAGTCATCCAAAAATTTGTTTCTCCACATAAATTCTCCCACTGAAAGTCCTTGCAAAGTCTTGAAAAAACCATCATTGTCCAATAATAAATCCACCTCTGCTCCTAATGAATCAACCTTAAAGCCTACCCAAGACTCCACTGTGGTGCTCCAAAACCTAAAACATAGCCATCAGACTCACTCTTATAGTATAAGGAAAGCTCCAATCATCACAAAAACCTTGAAAATGGATTCTAAACCAAAAATAACCCCTAGTCACTCAGCCAAAGTACCCCCCTATCTCTCATGGTTTAGAAGATACAGCTCAAATCAACCCTGGCCTACCCATACCCCTACCTGGTTTCACAGACCAGTGAAATTTCATGGACATAACCTGGAAGCCTTCAAGTACATACCACATAAATTCAAACTATAAATCACCAAACAAACCTGCAGCAGTATACACAATTAATATATGCAAGACCCTGCATGCAGAACAAAACAAACCTGCAGCAGTATACAGAAGAAATATATGGTAGGCATTGCATGCAGCACCAAAAAAACAGCTGTATACAGAAGAAATATATGCAAGGCACTGCATGAAGGACCAAAAAAATGACCACCCACCACTATACAGAAGTAATCTATGCATGGGGCACCTGTATCAATCCAGAACAGCAATGCATGCAAGAGTGTACATGCATGTAGATACTGCATAGCCTCCTCCTCTGACCAGAAAAAATGCCTCATGAACTTTACTCACTGTACCAGGCAGACCCTCAGGGGCAGCCCTGAGGGCAGGATTTTCTATAAATAGAGGGCCTCTCTCCCCCCCCCATCCAGGTGCCATCAGTTCCCCCCATCCTCCCCTCCAGGGATCACCATGCCTCCTAGGCACCCTTACCTTATACCTTGACCATACTCAAACCATTATCCCATAACCCAAACTGTGACCATCACCAATCCCATATCTCATACCATTACCATTACCATCACCATCACCATCATCATCAATCATCACCATCCACCATCAACCACCACCATTACCCTTGACCATCCATCATCATTAACCCATACTTTTGACCATGAAATAACCCAATAACCCATACTTTTGAGCATCCACCGCCACCATTATTTACCCAATACTCCATACCTTTGAACATCACCAACATGTCCCCATAACTTGAACATCATCATCATCAACCACCGCCAACTCTCATCATCACCATCCATCATCATCATCCATCATCATCATCATCACCTACCTTGACCATCATCAATCATAATCATCACCATCTATCATCATCATCATCCATCATCATAATCACCTACCTTGACCATCATCAATTATTGTCATCATCACCTACCTTTGATCATTACCATCCACCCTTATCCATACTATCACCATCACCCATCCATACTGTCATCACCAACCATTAATGCTATTATCATCCACCTCCATCACCATCAGTTATCAAATGTAGGCTCAACCATTTCAACCTTATACAATCATCACCTGTATCATCAAATCAGTATCAACCAGTAACCAAATAAAATAAATAAAAAATATATATAAAGGATAAGGCTAGATAAAGAATTCTTCCCTTACTCAGCTTCTATCCACCAATTCACTTATCTGTTCCACTGTTTCTTTCTTATCAAGATTGACACATTTGATCCTAGGTCTGATAGACACTACTATAGTAGCAACTTTATTGGAAAATCAGCCACCATTCTCTTTTATTTTATTGTTTTGAGACTACTATAGTACTTAGAGGGGCAGGAAATTCAAAACCACCCTTATTATTCATCTATATTATCTGTGGTTTTAGTACTAAATTCCCCCTCAAGTGACTGCCACAAAGCTATTTGATAAACTTTACCCAATCACAAAGGAGTCTCTAAAACACCCCATTTATGACTCTCACAGACTGATTGCTTCTAAGCCCTCCAACTTGCTTTGTTTTCCTCACTCTTACTGTTGCCAAGAACTAAAAAAATTTTCTGAAATCCCTCAAAGAACCTCACTGGCTAAGCTCCATGAAAGCAGATACTGATAGCATGAAAGAATTTGGAGTTTGGGAGGTTTTCCACTCCATTCCCTTGTGGGAAAGGGCCTTCTCAACAACCTGGGTTTTTCAAATAAAAGATATTCCTGATAGAACCGGCATTATCTACAATTCTCAACTTTCCGTCCAAGGGTTCAGACAACTCAAATTCCTTGACTACAGTGATACTTACGCTCCAACCAGTCAAATCACCACCCTAAGCAATCTATTGGTGTAGGCCATTCACCATGGCAAGAAAATAATCCAAAGGGATATCAAATATGCTTTCCTTCATGCCCCCCTCAAAGAAGAAACCTATATCAAATTCCCTGAAGGCTACCAATCCAAATTTCCCTCCCTCAAACTAAATAAGGCCCTCTACTTCCAAGAGCTGGTGCAACACTCTTAAAACCTGGCTTCTGTCCCTCAACTTCAAATCATCTAATGCAAACCTTTTCTTATACATTTGTCAATATTCAAAAATTTACTTCTTTGTTTACATCAACAATCTTCTCATCATTGGAAACTACTTGATTCATCTCATTGAAGCTGTGGCAAACTCTGAAATGATCTATTACAAATTACTCAAAGAAGACGTTAAAAAAAGGTGGTACTTTGTGGTGCTGTTTCTTTGAACATTGCACCTTTCTTCTCCACCTCCATGACCATTGATCACCAAAATCACTCATAATCATGGAAAATGAACCCATCCATTTGGGTGAATATTTTTATTGATTCTGCCTAAGAATTAAGTAATAAAGCATAGAAACCTAGTTTAAATTACTCCTCAAGTACACACCAATTCTCAATCCAATTGAACTTGTCTTCAACATCATCAAGATTCACATCAAGCACCAAGATATCCCAATTTGCATGGATCTTTCCACATCAATTGGTGGTATTATTGAAGAGAAGATAAATGGGGAAGTGGCACAAAAAATTGTTTCCATTGTCAAAAACTTTATAAAGCATGTGGTGACATGCAACCAATGACAGAACCATCATCTAAGAACCCAGTAGCTATCACACTTAACTCTAATTGAATTTTGAATGGGTGCTGTGTAATTTGTAACCCACCTGAGTTGCAAATGTCTTTTTGCAACTGAGATGGGTTCCAATTGCTCAGGTAATTCCTACACCCTTTGTTATATATTATTTCTTTTTTTTTATTTTTAAAATTTATTTTTACTTTTTTTATATATTCTCTTTTTTTGTATTTTTGACATTTTTTGTAATTTTTTTATATATTATTTATTTTTTTGAAAAAATAGGGCATTAATTTTCTCATGACCCCAATCCTTTATTTCATGGAACTTGATGTCCATCTGCCGTTGCAAGCCTCTGCTGCCACACAGACAAATACTTTATTTCACAGTACTTTCAAGAACTTATTTTTGTTGAGTTCGGATGCTTCATTCCTCTAGCTGGGGTTCATGAAACCCCAAAAAAAATTTTGTTAATTTTTGAGGCATTAGAACCCCTCCAAAAATGGAATCAAAAAATTGAAGAATTCTGCAAAAACCAACTTTTACATGGGTTTGGGGATCATTATTTGGCTATTTTAATTATTTTTTTTGGGTATTTCAGCTACCATATATTTTAAGAAATATTCAAAGAGCTTTTCAATATTTTTCTCAGATTTTTTGGATGTATCCTTTTACCTTAAAAAATTCCATCAAAAACCCGAAAAATTCAAATTTCTCATTGGACATTTGCATCCTGTTATTTTCCTTTTGATTTAATTTTTTCTGGTGATTCAAGCTATTAAAATTTAAAACAAAAGTCAAAGATAATTCCAACTTTTTTTCAGATTTTTTGGATGTATTATATTACCTTAAAAAATTCCTTCAAAAAAGAAAGCAATTCAAAAAATTCAATTTCCTCATTAGACTTTTGGATACTTTTGTTTGGTTTTTTGATTATTTTTTTTTTGTGTTTCAAGCTTTTAGAAATTTTAAATAACTATTGAAAAGCTCTTTTATATCTCTTTCATAATTTTTTTATGTATCTTGGGCCTCAAAAAATACAATCCCATGTAAAAACCCTTCAAAGTAACACATCTATTGCAATCTTTTTGTTTTACATCTGAAATCAAAATTTCCGCAAATCTTTTTTGAAAAACCTTCAGAATAGAATCCAAAGACTCAAATTAAAAAACTTCTGACTGATTTTCACATTTTTTACCCCTCAAATTATAAATTACAATGAACATAATACCAAAGAAAAGGGTAGTCTCTTTTTAATGATCCTTTTTTAATTTATTTTTCCTGAAAAAAATAATAATCATTTGAGATATTTTGAGCTGCGGATTCAAAGGAATTTTCTGAAGCTTTCCAAAAAATTATATTTTGGGAATTTTTGAGGCATTATTTGTGTCTCAAAAACCAAAACAAAAAAGTCTCATATTAGACCCCTTTTGGGTTCTAGGACTCTTCTTTGATCTCTTTCACATGCATATATTCAAAATATGACTGAAAATCTTTTCCTGGGACATCCACCCATCTTTGAAAGCTCCAATCATCTTATAAACCATCCCCTAGACCTCTTCCACCCTCCCATTACCCCCCACCACACCATCCCACTACCATACCATACTGCACCACACCACACCATACCAAACCATACCACTCCACACAAACAACACAAAACCACATCACACCACACCACACCACTCATCACCACTCCACACCACAAACAACTCCTCAAAAAAACAACTCAACACTCCAGATACTTTCAAAAAATGCTTTTCCCTCTTATATCAAGTCTCTGAATACCTTTTTTCACTTAATTTCTTCTCCATATATTTCTAAACTCTCAACTCCTATCTCAAACCTCTTTTTTTAAAAAATAAAATCTATTTTTTAAATGGCTCAAAAAAACATCCATCCACTTTTAAGAACTGCTTCACCAGGCCCATTATAAATTATCTCATCTTACCAAACTAGTGATTCAACTTCTCTGGCTCCTTCTTCATCCAATCAAACTGCTGATTCCACCCCTCTTGCCCCTCTTCCTGAGCTATCATACAATCAAAAGGAGGAGCTGGTTGAAGCTATAAAAAAAAGGCCAAGTCCCATGGATATGCCATATCTACCAGTCTCAAATTTCCAGAAACATACCTACACCTATCAAGGTGATAAATCTGGTGAATATAAATCCAGAAAAGATACCACAAAATTAAAAAAAAAAAAAGAAAGAAAGAAATAAAGAAAGACCAGTTGTCCTTTCAGGTCATCAGAAAAATTTTCCAAAAGATTGGGTGTCTGGGTGGTGAAGTCCAGAGCACAACAATCCGCCTTCCATTGATCCTTCCACTCATCCCATCCACAGAAGAATCCAAGGGAATAAAAATGAGTTGGTTTAAAATTTATCCAAAGCCAGAGTTCCCCCATTAAACATTCTCAACTCTCTTATAAAAAAACTCTTCATCACCTATACATACAGATCTCCATACCATTTATAACAAAAGATCACAAATTCAAAAAATTCCCTTGATGGCTAAACTCCTGTTGAAGCACTCATACTGGAACTCTGGAATTCTGTCTTTTTCTAAAAAATTAACAACATGGATGATCAAATGACTTCATTTTTCATCTCTCACCCTGATTCCATCAAACTTCTGAACCTTTTTCCAACTCTCATAATGATGGAGTGTGAATCTAAAGCAAACAATTTTGGAATGACCCTTCTTCATATTCTTGGGGTAAACAATTGTTGCAGAAGTTTCTCAGTTTTCTTCTGTTTTTTATCTCAAGAGAAAAAACAGAACTATTAATGGAACCTGACTCAACTTCAGGAAATTTTAGAAGATAAAAAACCTAGTGTGATTGTTACAGACAAGGAAAAAGCACTTCTCAGTTCAATCAAAACAGTTTTTCCTTCCTCTCATCATCTTCTCTGTGTCTGGCACATTTTCAAGAATATTAAAACTCATTGCATAAAGCTCTTTAAATCTGAAGATGAATGGAAGCTATTAGTGAAACAATGGCATCAGTTGGCCCATTCCAACTCTGAATCAAGCTATCAGGAAAAATTCACAAAATTTTCTCTTGTCTGGAACCCTCCCAGTTCTGACTACCTTCTTGATAACTGGATTTCTTTAAAAATAAAATTTGTCTCCTATTTGGCCAACAAAAACTATCACTTTGGAAATACAAGTACCCACAGAATAGAAGGCGTAAACTCCCACATTGAATGCTTCATCAATTATTCTATTGGCTCTTTCTATAATGTAGCTCAAAAAATTTACAGTTCCATCACCATCCAAAACCATGAGAGAGCCATTTGGCCTCTCAGAAACAATTCAGGCCTCTAATTGGTTTACCTCACTGTGTGGATCATCTTTCTGGAAAAATCAGCCACTTTGCCCTCAAAACCATTCATTCATTTTATCAAGTTCCTGAATCTTCCAACAATTGAAACAACTGTGACTACTCTTCTCACATGGGTATACCATGTATTCCCAAATTCAGATTGGCTATCAGGAAGGGTGAACTCTTCCAACTTGAAGATTTTCATCCTAAATGGCATTCCAAAGCACCCTTGTCAGTGAGTTTTTTTTTTTGGATTCAAGCTCAAATGAATAATTTCCTGATTGATTTTGGTTTTGCTTTCTCCAGTTAACTCTAAAGCCTGATGCAACTGAAGAATCTGGAAGCCTTGAAGTTCCAATCAGGTAAATTAATGAAAACATTTATTTCACTGAACTTCTTGAATAAGTAAGGAATTTTCCACCTTGAGAACAGCTATATTATCTGGGTGAAAGCAAGAACTTATACAGTGGAAAATATCAACTTGATCTGATTCAAGATCCAAATTCCACTCAAATTTCAAAAGTAAGAGTAAGAGCTAAAGGAGCAGCCAATTATTTTCAAGAAGATCTCTCAGTCCTTAAGTAAAATAGATTCATCTGGTTTTGAATATTTAGAAGAAACCAAGAGGAGAGGAAGGCCAAAGAAGAAATTTGTAGCAAATTCCAAGGTCAGCCACCATTCTTTGAAAAAAAATATCCTATGTTTTCAGGTCTCAAGAAAGTCGAATGCCATCCAGGGGAAGGTGAAGGTAAAAAAGGAGGAATTGGATGAAGAGTTCCTTTTATATCTATAATTATTTCTTCTGCAATGGATTTTTTTTTAATGAGTCCTTGTCATTTTTTTAACATAGGGTGAATTTCTGACTGAAGAGGAATATTCACAAAATGAAGAGGTGCCAGATTTGGATGAAGGGGAAGATTCAGACGATGAATAGATGCCATATTTTGATTTTATTAAGATGGTGAGCTTTCATTTTTCTTTATTGTTTATTGTTTTTTGGTTATTATTTTTCATGAATTTTTTCATTCAAACCTTTATCAGAGGTCTCAAACCATTGTGAATAAGCAGGTTGCTTCTCCTGAATACAATCCTGAGACAAGAACCAAGAGAATAAAGGTCTCCAATGAAGATGGTGATTCTTCTTGCCATCCTCCTGGAAGGAAGGTATTAGCAGCCCCAACAATAAGTGAGAAATTGAGTACATTTTATATTTTCTCATTTTTTAATTTTTTCTGATTTCTTTTTGGGTTTTTCCTCTAGGTTTCCTGAACATTATTGTATTCTTCTACTGGAATCTTTGACCAATTATCAATTGAACAAGTTAGTTTTATCTTTAGACCATATTTTCTGTTATTAAATATTCTGATTTTTGGTTTTAGTTCCAATAAAAAGATTTTATTTCCTCAAAAACAGCCATTCCACATATCTCACATGTTCAAGATATCATAGGGGATTGGAACTGTAGCTTTAGAGATGAAGTCATTTGTTTGGGGAGTAACTCACAAGACTGGATTGAAGTAAGGAAATAAATGGTGACAGAGCTTGATCCAAACCCAATCTTCAAGGAACCAAGATTATTGCATGATATCTGGGGTGAAACTTTCCAAGAAGCAAGAAGGCAACTGAACCACCTTTATGGCCCAGCTCCAATAAAAATGTGGATTAAATTTCCATGCCATGGTTTCCTTATGGCTGGAACATATAATTTTCTAGTGTTTATTTTTTCTTCTTTAATGAATTTCACTTATCTTCCTCTGAATCCCCCTCCTGCTCCATATTTGGAATCTTCTCCTATTTGCTTCATTCTTTCAGAAGATCCAAACATAGTCTCATTCAAGTTTAAGTCTTATAATTGGCCAGCTCCCAGGTTATATCCACTTTGGAGGATTCCAAATCTTGTAAAACCATTATTCATAAAAATTTAGAACTTGTTAATGAGTTTTTGTTGCTGCCAAGAAAATCAAGTAGAAACATATAAACAATCATAATTGAATAATTTTTAATATTTGTATACGTATTTGTTCCTGATTATTGATGTTTTGAATGAAGTTTGGAAGGTGTATGCATACATCCACAAGATCTTTATTAAAAATCTTTTTTTTATTTTTTTAAAATTTCTGGAAGCTTGAATTCACCAACAAAAATATTTTAGAAGGCAAACAAAAGGATCCAAAAGTACAATGAGAAAATTCAAGTTTTTGAAATTTGGCTTTTTGAAGGAAAGTTTTAAGGTAAAAAATGATTTCCTAAAATTCTGAAAAAAAATTCAAAAGTTCTTTAGAAGTTTTTTTGATTTTCTAAAAGTTTGAAACACCAAAAAAAAAATCAAAAAGGCAAACAAAAGCATCCAAAAGTCTAATGAGAAAATTGAATTTTTCAAATTGTTTGCTTTTTTCAAGAAATATTTTAAGGTAATATAATACATCCAAAAAATCGGGAAAAAAAATTTAAATCCTCTCTGAATGTTGTTTTAGAATTTCCATAACTTGAATCACCAAAAAAAGTGAAATAAAAAGTAAAATAACAGGATGCAGATGGCCAATGAGAAATTTGATTGTTTTGATTTTTTTGGTTTTTTGAAGGAATTTTTTAAGTAAAAAGGATAAATCCAAAAAAATAGGAAAGAAATATTGGACATCTCACTGAATTTTTCTTAAAATATTTGGTAGCTGAAATAATAGCCAAAATAAGGATCCAAAAAACCATGGAAAAATTGGTTTTTGTGGAATTGTTTAATTTTTTAACTCCATTTTTCAAGGGGTTCTAATGCCTCAAAAATTACCAAATTTTTTGGGGGGTTTATGAAACCCAGCTACAGGAATCCAGCTTCAGAACTTAACAAAAATAAATTATTGAAAGTACTGTGAAATAAAGTATTTGTCCATGTGGCAGCAGAGGTGCGCAATGGAGGGTAGACATAAAAATCCATGAAATAAAGCATTGGGGGCATGAGAAAATTAAAGCCCTAAAAATAATAAGCCCAAACAGCTTTTTGCAACCGCAATGGGCCGCTAATGATTGCTTGGGGCCCATCAGAGTTTCAAACAGCCGCAAACCCTGCCACACAACCCATTTTGGGTTGTGAACGGGTTGTGTGGGGTTGCAAATTTAACATTTCCCATTTTGAATAGTTTGTGTTTTTTTCTGCATTTTTGCCTTTTTGAAGTACTTACTTACTTACTCAAGTATTAACTATTAAGTAACCACTTTAGGACTGCGGTAATATATCAAAAAAGAATGCTTGGCTTTTCAAAAAATTAAATATAAATTTTTTGGGGCCTTTTTTGTCATTAAATTCTACTACAAAAAATGTTGTCAACAAAAGTTCAAAATGTGGAAAAATTATCATCAAAAATAGGAAAGGTGAAATAAAAATTGGGAAAATTATTTTTGAATGACTGGCTGTTTCAAATTAAATTGAGGAAAAAAAGGAGGAAAAAAACAAGAAAAAAGAGGGGAAAAAAACAGGACAAAAGTCTGAAAAGGACAAAATTCACAGAAAATGTGGACTTTTTTCTGATAACTGATGTTAAATTCAAGTTGTGAGGAATTTGAAAGAAAAATAAATGAGATATTGATATTCTTTATATTTTTTTAAAAAATTTTTTTTAACTGAAAGGAAAATAGAAAAAAAAATATAGATGAAAATAAGAAATCAAAGAACAAAGGGGAATGGAATTTGGAGAGGTAAGAGGAGATTTAAAACAGGATTAGGTTGGAGTTAACAAGATTTTCAAGGGTATTTCAAATGGAATTCTTGAGCCAATTTGGGGAGATTTTGAAGATGGTGTGCTGATTCTCATGGACTGCAATCCTTGTAGGACTGGGAACCAGTAAACCACAAGGTATTGTAAATTCCCTTTTCCTTACCTTTAATCAAGTATTCAGCTTTCTTCCCACTCTAATTTATCTTGAATATTTATTGGTTCTGGAGGGTTATGAGTCTTTCCCAGACTTAATTGAGCTGGCTCTATGAGATAAACATGGAAGACTGGGTGAATAGATTTCCACCATGGAGGTAGCAATAGTTCAAAATAATCAGCAGAGATAAAATAAAAATATTTACATGAATAGTTTTCTCTTTGAAGATTTTACAATCAGGCCAATTTGTGCAAATTTGCAAGTGTCAAGCCATACTGGGTCCCCAACTGCAAAGGTTGGTGTCAAATCTCAAATTTGGTTGGCTTTCTCCTTGTATTTTTTAATTGCAGCTTTGAGGGTTGTTCAAAGCTTCAATTGATGAGATTGGATGAGAGTGAGGTAGTTGGTAGTGGTTTTAGAAGGTGCTAAGTGAATAGAATCAAAATTTTGGTTTTTCCCATAAATAGTTTGTAAGATTAATTATTTGGTGGAAGAATCAGTGGAGTTGTTGTAGGAAAATTTGGCTAAGGGAAGCCACTTTGAAAATTCATCCTGTTGGTAGCAGATTTAAATTCAAATATATTTTTTGAGGATCTGATTGAGTTTCTTGGTCTGTCTGTATGATTTGGTATTTTAGGCCATTGATAAGCTGCAAGTTATCTTCAAATGTTGGCAAGAAAGAGGTCCAGAAGCTAGATACAAACAAGTTTCCTTGATCACTGAAAATTTGATCAGGGAGAACATGCTTCAAAAATAAATGTTCTATGAAGAGGTTATCTGGGTCTTAAAAAGAGTTTATTACTGTAATTCCAAGGAACAAGTCCATCTTTGATAGGCAATCTTCTATCACTAGAATAGCATCACATAAGTTGGAAAGTGGTAATTGAGAAAATCAATCCATCAACAGAGAGTTCCAAGGAATAGGTTGGATTGGAAGTGGCTAGCAAAGCTCATATGTTTGGTTATTGGAGGAATTTTTTAAATTGAAATCATAGAATGCACTAACATAGTCTTTTTCTTTTTTTTCTTAGAAGGCCAATATAATTATTGCTCAATCAACTTGTAGTTCTCATCCTGACCATAATGACCAGCAAGAGGAGAGTCATTCTGAGATTCAAACATTCCTAACTTAATACTAGGTTTATTGAGTACTACTAAAAAGAATTTATAAACTAAATAACCATTTTCATTGATTTAGTAGTCCAAGTTCAAGGTGAATTTCTTTCAAATTATGATACTGCATGGTTCAATTAATTGGACCAAACCAATTTTGGAGGCTTTTTCTCAAAGGCCAGTGATTATCAAACTGAATTTGGCAGACTGATAAGAGAAGAGTGTCCAAACATTTTCAGGTTTTTTATTGGTGGAGGTGCCCCCCCATGGGATAAACATTGTCCCAATTTGAAAAAGAATTGGGGACTACTGCATGTTTCCCAGGGAATTTTTAATTTTGAATTTGAATTTGGAGAGGTAATCCACCCATTGTGCCTGCCTAGGTGTAAAAAAATTTGTGCTTATGAAATACTCAAGAGAGTTGTGATCACTTAAGACCTTGAAAGGTTCCTTTAGACTTAAAATTTATCAGTTTCATTTTTCCAGGCAGTAGATTATTGAAAGAAGCTCCTTATCATGTATTTTAAATTAATTTTGGCATACTGTAATTTCCTATATTCAAAAGCCACATTATGAAAAATATTAGATGAAATTGAAAATTGGGAAACAAAAACCACAATAGCTTAGTTTCTGGCTCTGTTTTAACACTTGTGCAAGCTAGCTTGATAAAATAAGCAATAATAGGTATCATAGTTAAGGATTTCTTCAGGAATTTGAACTACAAATAAGCCTTCTTGGTGAAAATGAAAGGGATTTATTTCTGAAGGAGATTAGTCAAATTAAAAATATTATTGGAGTAATTGCAGATTAACTTCCAATAAAAATTACTGAAAACAAGGAACATCTGTAAAGTATGAACCAAAGATGGTGCAGGCCATTAAAAAATGTTTTTGAATTTCATCACATCCATAGAATTACCTTTTTTTTAAAGTAATACACCATGGAATCGGAGATGTCTCATATTAAACTTGCACTTAGAAAGTTTAGCAAATAGATTTCTTTTCAAAGGTTTTTCCAAAACTTTGCAGAGTTTAATTTGATCTTTGAGGTTCTCTGAGTATAGCAGTATATCATTTAGATGCACCATGGGGTACTTCTCTACAATATCCAGACAACTTTCATTGAAAAAATGTTGAAAAGTTGAGGGAGCATTACAGAGACCAAAGGTCATAACAGTATACTCATAACTGACAAAACTGGCTTGCATGAAAGTCAAATACTCATGAAATTAATTGTAATAATAAAATTATAAGCAACTCAAAGTTCTAACTTTGAAAAGTGATTAGCTCTGTGGAATTGGTGAGGACACGCAACATAGGTGGTAATGGATACAAATTCTTCTTTTTTACCTGATTCAGCTTCCTATAATCAACACAAAGACAAAGGCTACCATCTTTCTTTGAAAAAAAAACTGGTAAGCAATTGTTTTACTTGCTTTTTCAAAGAAATCCTTTAAATAAATTCTCTTCATTGTTTCTTGAAGCAAGGTCAATTACTTCTTTAAGAGAGAGCAAAAGGGACCTGGAGCTGGAGGCAAAGCAGTAAGTTTTATCTCATGATCATTAGGGAGGGATATAGAAAGTTCATTGAATTTAACATCTGAGAAAAAATCAGCCTAGTCATGATAAAGGTGAAGTAAAGACTTGTGAATTATTTCTAAATCTTCAGTACCATCATCATCTTTGAGAACTGGTTTTGAGGTACTGGAATAATGCAAGAGGATCAGGGAGACAAAAATACACTTTGTAGTAGGTGCCTGATTCTCTTTGAAGAAGGAAGAAAAATGTAAGTTGGAAAGGCAAACAATTAATAATAAATCCAGGATCTGAAGAGGGAATTTGGGGTTTTAATTCAGGATATTGCAAATCTACTGGTGGAAAATTTCCATCCAAATCAATTAATGTGTTAGGTGGGCTATTTAATTAATGTTTAAAATATGAAAGAGAATTTTGGGGATTGAATATTTAAAGTTTAATTACTAATGATTTCCAATGCACTAGGAAGTTGTGGCCAAGGATGGTGTCATCCATCCCAGGGATGTACAGGCTAAATAAATCACATTCAAAGATGGGGGGATTTCAAACTTTAAAATTCCATTTTTCCTTATGGCTAACCCAATGATATGGCTGATATTCACTACTTCCTAAATAGATGGGAAAATTTTCTATCTTGAAATGTCTAAGACTTTTGGAAATAATTAATTCTAAAAGAAATTAAAGAGAAATTAGCACCCAAATTGAGAAGTATGCTGCAAGGCATGTTGTTGGAATGGAAAAGGACAAATCTTGAACTAGGGGTATGACTGTTCTTTCAGTTTAAGAGATTGAAATTCAGAGATTTAGATCATGCTTAGTTGAATTTGCAAGTATTAAGTGAAATAAAAGCTATTTTTTTTTTCATTTTTTAGCCACTCCATGCGCTATCCATTTAGCACAACTATTCACATTGTGTTTGCCTTTGCAATACATGCAAAATACCTCTTTCTCCCTCCTTGCACATTCCTCATCCGCAAGCAAACCAGTTTTTTTTCAGGAAGCTTGGTGTTTTGGGGGATTTTCCCTTGTTGGAGATGGAGTTCAAAGTCAGAGTTGGTTTGGGCTGCTTTGGATTATTTGATTTTTTCCTCAAAGATTTTTTGGATTTCAAAGTTGAAGCCAATGGTCCCTGATTTTTTTTTTTTTTTTTGAAAAAGGTTCTTGTTTTGAAATGAATTATTAAAATTGATCACTTAATTTATTAACTTCTGAAGAATTATTGTCTTGTGTTATGAAAAAGTGAGCTGCTTGGTCAAGCATGCTGGAAAATCATTTTTGAAATGAAATAATAACACAGCCTTGTTCCATTGGACACAAGAATTCAAGGCTCTAAGATTTGAAATATAAATGAAAACCCTACTGTTATCCTTCATTGCTAAATTATTTAAGTTGAAATCCAAATTTTGCACTTTTTTGGGATTGACAAAGAAGGTAAGTATTTTCTGCTTGTCCCAATTACTTAGAATGCAGCTTGGAATTTGATTGTTGATTAATTCAAGATAGGTTTTGAACCATTTTTCCTCCCAACCTCCCAAAAATTGAAAGGTTTACATGAACTTCTTACAATTGTTTTGAAAGTTGTTTGGTTCATTGGAAAAGATAGGTTTACAAGATTCAAAATAAAATCTAATTTTATGGGGATGCTCCCCCATGAAGTGGTCTAGCTTTTTCATGCATGGAGTTCAAAAACTCAAGCCTTGGCTTCTCAACCTTGAAGAATTTTGGTTTAGTGATTTGATTAGATTGATCAGGAGTTTTTTTTCCTAGGGATTGGAATTATAATATCTGCAAGCCATGAATACACCCTGAGCTAGAGAAGCAGTAGAAGAATCTGGGGAATCCACAAATTGTTTTAGGGGATCTGCAAATGCTTTTGGAGGGTTCCCAAGAGCCAAAGTCTATCAAGGGGTCCACCATATGAAGAACAAGATGAAGGAACTCAATCAAGGGGTTTTTGAGCTTGAGAGCCACTTGTTCTCCCTACCTAATTAATATAATTGTTCAGAGGGTAAAGGGAAGCATTCTCAGTCAAGCAAGTACATGACATTGATAATAAAAATATTTATGATAATTTGAAAAATATCTTTAGAGAATTAGGTTGATTTATTTAATTTAATGTCATAAGCCCACCCCATGTACTAAGAAGGGTGGGGTTTTAGGTGGAGTTGGCACAGGTGAGAAGGGCCAACACTACCAGAAATTCCAAAGTCAGAAAGGCTATACTTCAAGTTTTGAATCAAGTCTTGAAGTCAAGTGCAAGGCACAAGGGAAGTTTTTTTAATGAGGAAACTGAGGCAAAGCTTGAGTTAAAGACTCTAACTTATCAAAATGAAAGAATGTATGAAATTAACTGAATGAGGAAACAATCAACAGGCATGGTATTTGAATTTTAAGGTATTGCAGATGACTAGATGCAACCTAAGGATGTCCTATCTAGCTAGTAAAAGCAAGGATGTAGAAAATTTACATAAATACAAGGCAAAATTGAGTGGAAACATTGAATTAAAGGAAAATTATGAAAAAATTTGAGTGCAGATACAATCAACTGCAAGAGACTGGATAATGAATTTCATGAAGGGATTGAATTGGAATGAGTCCTAGAAATGAGAAGATGAGATGACTTTTGCATGTAGTTTGAATGGTTTACTATTGAAGGTGCAGAATATTGTCCAATGGTGACTGGTGTGGTTCAGAGATCCCAACAGCAAGTAGAAGTGGGTCTGCTCCAAATTTTTGGGTAACCCTTTTTCAGTCTATTCTCCACTTTGTGCATTTCGCTCCAGTTCAGGGAATTAGGAAAGAAAATAGTAAGTCTGTACAGTTAATGTAATTGGTTCCACAAAAGCTTTTGAAAACTTCTCTGAAAATCTTGGGCTATATTTTCATCTGTATGATTCCCCTATAACAAACTCTTGTTTGCATTTTCTATGTTTTATGCCCCTTTTCCTCTCAAATTTACTCCCTTTACATATTAAATACACAGAAAATCAAGTACAGTCCCTAAGGTCCCTATTCCAATCCACTCTCCAATGCTTTTCTGCAGCTATTGAAATTCTCCTGGCAACTATTCCCATTTCCTTGACTTATTAAAAAACCTTGTGACTAATTTCCTGGGGCAAAGTATACCCAACTTGGACTTACATCTCTGATGCCTTCTGAAAATTTCCACCTGGGTAACCTCTTGCAAAACCCTATAAAATCACATAATGCCCCTTTATTTTCTTGAATCCATCACACCCTCCATACCATTGATTATATGCGCAACCTGTTCCTGTACCTGTTGCTTACTTGCACATTCTCACTTGGTGCATCATATTTTTGTCTAAATATGGGTAAATGCATCCTGATGCTGCACCCAATGGCTTGGCTTCTTACTTTGTTAGTCTGTGCACTCTTTCTTCTTCCAACCTATCAGCTCACTGCATTTGAAAAATCATGTGATGCACTTTTCTGTGGTGTTTTTCTGCACTTTTTTATTTTTGACAAAAATTCCACTCCTCCATTTTTACTGGTGACAGTTCACTTCCTAGGTCATGTCTACAAAAAACCACCAGACCAAAAATGGATTGGAGTGGTAGTCAGTTTTTTGAAAGATCCTTAGCTAGCCAGAGATTAAGTGTGAGGTTTTGAACCCAATTGCAGGATAAATTGGAACTAGTTGTAGATGATACTGCAAAGTGAAAGATTGATTGTAAGTTCTGGCTGAGTGACCAGAGATAAAAGGTCTTGTGAAATTTGAAATTAGAAGAATATTTCATTTGATTGTATCATGCTCTTGGAATCATGCTTATAAATTGGGTTAGATAATACTGAGTAGAGAGGATTATGTTGTTGCAATAATAAAAAATAACCCAAGAGTTTGGAGTGCAACAGGTACAGGCACAGGCCACCTTGCAATTTTGGTATGGTTCCCTTGGAAAACAGTGCTTTTTATGCATTAACTTTCATGCTTAATGAAATTTTTTAATTGGTTCTTAGGGATTCAAAAAACATATTTCTATCAGTATAGTTAAATAAGGTAAAATGGGCTATTGGGATTAACCAAGTAGTTTATTGAGAGGTCTGAGAAATGATAATTCTTTTCCTGAAGCTTACAGGAGCTTGAGGCTTTATAACTAGGAAAGTTTCAGGCTTTGAAATTAATTTTTACTGTTGGAAAACCCTCCAAAATATCTCCTCTTGGCAGTATCTAATTTGATCTAATAGTGTGAAACCAAAAGCAGACTAATCACTCAGTGAATTTCACTTACTGATTTTGGTTTTATTCAAGGGACCAACCCTTTGCAGAAACTCAGTCATGACTTGCAATCAATCCCAAACTTTTTAGTGCATCATCTAGGACTAGTTCCAATTAAATCTGTGTTTGTGCTTCTGTCCCTCTTGCAATTTCTATTTATGGTTATCTCTGAAATTCAAACCTAGATTCAACTTCAATCCAATCTCATTCACCATCAAAAAATCATTCCACACCTTTTAAAGCCAACTTCATCATAAAATTTCTTGCCTAAAGAGCCATCCCTTTTATTCTCAGGATTAATTTGCACATTTTTAACTCAAAATTATCCACTCATTCATTTATCTCTCTCATATTGCTATCCCATTTTTTTCACATTCCTTTGCAGTTGCATTTCTGTCATCACACACTGTCTCATTTTAAACTGTACCTTACATGACACCAATTCATTAATTCTTACACATTTCCATACTTTAATTGCATCCTTGCTTTATACCTAGCTAGAGAGGACACCTATCAGTTTTTATCTATTCATCCATGGTAAAATTCAGATTAATTTCAAAGGCAATGCCTTCTTCCTGCAAATTGTTTCCTCAGTTAGTTGATATTGTACATTCTTGAATTTTTCTCAGCCATAATTTATCACATCAAGCTTTGCCTTAATTTCCTCATTGAAACACTTTCCTCTCTCACCCTGCACTTGGATTGAAAATTCAACTCCAAACTTTGAATGATTGCCTTGTTAACTTAATATTCCTCATATCTTTCCATATCCTCTATTTGTGCCATGTCTACCTAACTACTTGCCCCTCTTAGTATTTGGAGTGGGTTGGTGACACTCCCAATATGGAGTGTACTGGAAGTTAGGGTGCAAAAAAGTAGAAAAAATTCCATAAGGAAGGACTAAAAAGAGTAAGAAGAGGAGTGAGTTTTATATAATAGTAGTTAAAACCCATGATACCCTATATCTGGAAAGAATGTACTATAAATGAGAGGATGACTAAGCACAAAGGCTGTAGTATATAATCAAAATAATATCTGTGTCACTTGGGACAATCTGTCCCTAGAATTTCAACCTTCAGCATATATTCCCATTTTTTTCCTTCTGTCCATTTATGTAGAGATCTTCAAGTGGTCTGAGCTTTCTGGTGAAATTTCAATTTATCCTCCATACTGCAGTTTCTTCCAGAAATGAACTTTGACCATTCTTGAAAGAATCTTGAAACATTTGGATTTTTTCCTCCTTGTCTTGGTTGGGGTGAAGTGAAACCTGCCTGCAAGTGGGACAGGAAAGGTTCTATTTGCATCTGGTTGAGATCTAGAGTTTTGAGTTGTTGAAGTCAAATTATCTTTTTTTGTGGTATTGTGTTTAGGGCATGTTTAGCTGTGAGTTTTGGGTGGGTTGACCTGGTAGAAATTTTTTCAAGATCAGTTTGAGACATGTATTCCTTTTCTACTCCTAAAAGTAAGATAATGCACCCTGATATCTAAGAGTAGACATAAGTTTGCCTCAAGTTATGATGAAAGACCACAATATTTTGTTCTGGCTAAGGATAGAAATAGAAACAATATTAGCAGCAGGGGCAGCAATAGTAGCTGCAGAAGCAGTTTCTTGGGCTTTCAGAATCAGAGATTCCCCTGAAAAGACAGATTGAAGTTGGTGAGTACTTGTGATAATCAACCAGTCAAAGACGGCTTACTGACTTTTACATCCCAGAACTTGTTTTGCATGGTCAAGCTTTTGGAGTTGGAAGGGCTTATCTATATTTCCTTAAAAGCCTACTGAAGTGAATTTGTCCATCCAAATCAAGTTCACAGCTAAATTTGACTGACTCGGCTAGATGTCTTGGTTCTTCTGAGTTCAATGGTCCCCAAGCATTTGTTTCAGATTATCTGGGTTCCTAATTTATATTTTCAAAATACCATTGAGCATCCTGAATCAGATTAAATATTTCTTCCCCCCTTCCTCCCTTGACAAAAAGAAGAATAAATTAACATTAGTGAAATTGTGAGACTGATCAAAAACTAAGTTACTAATGACTTCATGGGCAAAATCAAGGAGGATGTGTTGATGGGGTTGAGGATGATTGATTCACAATCAGAGGATGGGTGAAAAATTTGAAATTGACTTGGGGTGATCATGATCTGTCCAGAGCATGAAGCAAAAAATGAACTATTGCAACTCAAGGAATAGCAGATTGAAAAAATCACTGGTACAAAGGCAAAAAATAAAACTGAGGGGTAGAAATGGCTCAAAGGGTCACAAAAACCAGTCCAACATTGAATACAAGCTAAATCTCTCAAACCCCCCATGATCTGGACAGCTGCATGCAGTCTAAGAACATTGATGGCCATTGGGAAAGATTTCTTGACAATTGACAAAGCCTTTGGTGGTTGATTTCTATAGCATTAAGATTTGCCACCCTGGGTGCAATACAACCCACCTGCTCATGGGGTTCTAAGAATGCAGAAAACAGGCTAAATTAACCCTGGGGGAAAGTCCAAATTAGGGCTGATCAGGAGTAGGTCTAAGCATTTTGACTTCTTTCCTACACAAAGCAAAATCCTCTTTTTTAGGCTGAGAAACAAAGTCAGACAAATCAATCCATTAACGCGTCTCCGTCACCTCTTTTGGATAGTGTATTGCATTACTGGCTAAGTAGTCATTATTTTATTTTGAGGAAGAGGGGACAGGGGGGTAAAGGACAAGCAATACAAGGATAGCCAGTTTCATTGGCCCACATTTGGGAAGGCCAAAGATATTTTCGATTGAGTTAATCTTTCGACAGGGGAAAAGGGATGGGGGGAGGGGAATGTTGCTTCATTTGGAATGGCGTCTGATGGTTGAAGGATGTTTCGTGCGGTTTGCCCGGGCTCAACTTGGGAGAGGGGAAGTAGAACAAGACCAAAAAATGCTGAACGATCGAGGCAAAGGCCAGAGCGATAGGTGTGCTCTGAAGGGCCATGATTCTTCATTGTGCCTCTTCTTCTTGGACAGTGCTGACACGCCTTTCTTTTTCGCTCTCTACAAACTCGACCGATAGGTTAGACAAACAGCCTCTCCAATTTCAGCTTAGCAATTAATCTGTACCCACCAAGTTGGTTGTATAAAAGGAACAAGGCTTTCTCGTTGGCCTCAGGTGATCCAATGATTGTAAACATACGCTCACCGGAGTCATCGTGAGGCGTTTTGGCGATGCTGATTTTGGAGCCTGAGAGTCGTCGGATTTCGTTGATTTTGGCACCACCTTTGCCAATTATGCACTGGTAGGAGCGGAGCAAAGCATCAATCAGCGGAAGGAAAGAGAAAAAGGTACCAGAAAACTTACTCCGACCATGTCAGAGGGAATGGAAATGTTCTGAGTGCGGAGGAGTTGATCAGAGGAAGCCGGAGGTAAGCCGGCACCAATGGAACCTTCTCTAGAGCGGTGAGGTAAGTTCTCTGCTCCTGATGAATAGTAATTAGATGATCGACGAGCACCACCGGATAAGACGGATCCATTCTGGGTGTTGACAGGGCCACTGCTGCGGCGGCCATTATTGTAACCCTGGTTTGCTCCCCCAAAGCCACCGGCGAGAACACCACCGGGATAGGCAGGCGAAAGGCCATCAGGACCAAGAGCGCCAGGTTGGTACAAGACGGTACCATGCGCACGTTCCCAATCTTCCATGAGGCACTTGCCAATTTCGTGGATGGCGATACGAATAGCGTCAGGGGTACCTTGGACTTCGACCACTCTTTCGGTAGACTGAGGGAGCATCTCTTTGGACGCTACCATTCTCACGCCCGAGGTATCCTGGATTTCCTTAATTTTGGAGCCCTGACGGCCAATGATGGAGCCCATTAAGTTATGGGAGACAAGGACGCGGATGGTAGTGGTCGTGGCGGTTGGGGGGGGGACGGTGAGTGAGGGATCGGTAGCGGCCAAGGGATTCTGTAGAATGGCCTCGGCCACGATGGCGTAGGCCTAAACAGATTCGCCAAGTCGGATGAGTATCGAACATGACTCCGTCAACGTGACAGAAATTTGTAGAGGAAAGGCTAAACCGAGAGAGGCAACAAGAGAGGGGTAGGTAGTGCAAGAAACTGACCCTGCTGACGCCTTCCAGACCACCGCTGACGCTGAAAATGCGGTCATGGACACCTTGAACAGCTTTGGAGACACCGGCTTTCGTGCCGGTCTGCTCCCTGATCTCGGCAACGGTCTTCCCTCCTTTGCCAATGATGACACCGGCTGCCAAGAAAAGAATGATGATAAGTCAGCCAAGAATCGGGATTGAAAGCGTGAGTGAGAAGCTCGGGAGAGTGACTGAACCTTCTTTGGTAGACACTAGGGCACGGAGAGTGACATTGGAAGCGGGATCAGCGCCGGCGCCAGTTGAATTAATGGGCACACCATTGGTGCGACCAACTGATTTCTCGGACGAAGTCGGGTTAGGGATAGTAGGCGAAGTGACCGCAGCCATAACGAGCTCGGTAAGGAGGGGGGACGAGACAGGAAGAGTCGGGAAGAGGGGGATGGAAGAGAGGAAGAGGAAGAGGTAGAGGGGGAGGGGGAAGAGGAGGGGAAGAGAGAAAGAGAGGGAGAGGGAGAGAGGAGAGGGAGAGGGAGAGAGAGGGAAAGAGGCGAGTCGGAAGAGGATTGGAGAGATGAGGACAGACGAAGAAAGCCTACGAGGGGGAGGGAGGTCAGGAGGGAGGAGGGAGGGGGGAAGAGGGAGGGGGGGAAGGGAGCAGCTGGTTTGGGGCCTGGAAGGTCAAGACGGGAGGGAACTGGTTGGCCTGAAGGGTGAAGGTCGGGCCCTCACTGACGGCAGGGCGCATTTGGACCAGAGGAAGCCTCCAGCAGGCCCGCCGAGTGGGAGAGGGGGGCAGCGAGGGGGATTTTACAACAAAACCGAGGTGATAAAATGAATGCTAATATAAAACCAGAAACTGAAAACCCCATCATGGAGACCGGTTGACATGTGGAAGGATGCGGATGTATTACGCAGGTGAGAGTCTACCACCGTCTCGATGAGCGGCTCGACAAACGGACTTATCGAGGATTTTTCCGATCGAGCCACCATCGTGCGCTCGATAGGGCTCGATAGCTGTCGACTTGACAAAATCCTCGACAAGTAAAATTTCGTCGAGCCCCACTTCAATCTTTCTGCCCCCGCCCTCCCCCTCCATAACTCCACCCTACCATACCCCCCCTCCCTTTGGACTTCATCACTTCCATTGACAACCCCCCACCCATTTTACATTCTCGTAAATCAAGTTCTTTTTTTTTTTGAAATTAAAATGATACCAAAACAATCTTTTTTGCCCTGTTTGGGGGCAGTCCCAACTCTTATTGTTCGGGGATCTGTGGGGGGCAATGGTGGGACCTGCTTGCCAACTCCTCTATAATGGTTGTGTGGGCCTGATTTATTTCAAAACACACTATGAAAAAACAATTATCACCTGATTACAAGTGACATACCAGGGCACAAAGGGCCCCTTTATTATGTCACTTGTAATCAAGTGATCATTGTTTTTTCATGGTGAAGGGTGCAAAATTGGGTTTCAACAGTTATCTATCCTTGCACACCTTGACAACTTGTCAAACTTGTCAAGGATTTTGCAAAATCCTTCCCAAGGCTTGACAAGCAAAATCCTGCCAAGCCCCACTCAAACTTTTCTCCCCCTGGCCCTCCCCCTCCATAACTCCACTCAACCATACCCCCCCATTCAAATTTCTTCCAAAAACCATATCCAATCCTCTGTCAATATCTCAAAATTTCCCTTTTCAAATCCCCTCCCCCTCATTTCATCCCTTCCCAATCCATTCATCAACATCTCCTACCCTTACAAGATCACAGCAACAATATCCACTGGCCTGTCAATATCTCAACATTTCCTTTTTGAAAGCCCTCCCCCTTCATCTCATTGCTTCCCAATCCATTCATTGATATCTCCTAAAATATTGCTTGAACCTCCCCACCCCCTTGTCATGCTTCACCCTTGCTCCACCCTTCTCAGCTCCACCCTTCTCATACCTAGTAGCCCGGCCGCGCCACCAGTGCAAAATCTCCAAATTTGAAGCCTCATCTTGTCACTCCATGCTGTCCTGCTTCACTCCCTGCCATCCTGCCTCACAATCTTCCTCTCCTGATTCAGACAATCTGATTGCCAACCAACCTCCCTGATCCCTCTCATCTCATCCTCCTCTTGTTGTCTCCTGATCCTCATCCCCGCTTCCGCGCTCTCACTCCATTCCTCATCACTCTCCCCCCCAATTGCTTATCTTGCTCATTCCGATCTCCGCTTTCTCTTCACCATCCTTCCTCCTATCCACTTCTCCATCCATTCTCCTTCTCCGTTCCTCTCCAACTTTCCAACACCTCTCACCCAAAGCTCCCTCCCTCTTGTATCCCTTGTCACCTTTGTCTTGTCATCTTTCCCTCAGTCCACCCACTTCTTTGAATCACTCCTTGACCTCTCTCACAACATCAACTTGACTCAATCACCACCCAGATATCCTTCATCAACTTCAACTCAATTACTACACTGATCTTGCCCCCAAACCACAAGGATTACCTGAAACCTGAAATTGATCAGATGTGAGGCACATACCTGTTGTCTTGCTCCTCTTTCCTTGTTCTCATCATTCTCTGTTCCTCTGTCACAGACTCCGCTCCTGTCTCCACTGCTCTTCTCTTTATCACCTGTCATTCTTTAGTCTGTAGTTTTGAAGCAAAAGTGATCCTGGGTAAGGCTCTCTTGATTCATTCCCTGTTTTTTGTTTCCTTGAACGTTGTGGTGTCAATTTATAGACACGGATTGGGAACTGCATCGCGGCTGCGCGCTCAGCATTGGAGGCAAGCAGGCTCAGCATTAGGGTAGGCGGAGTGCTCAGCAGCGGCAGCTGTTTGGCTCCGCACCTAGTGGACGGGTCGGGCTCAGCATCAAATGCGGCGTGGGCGGCAATCCACCCCGGAGATCAGATTTGGAAGGTAGTGCGCTCAACTAGGTTTGCGGGAGCACCGGTTCGGATATGTAGGGGAAGAGCAATCCGCGGGCTGTAAAGGAACGGATGGAGTGCGCGTGCAAGCGCCCGGATCATGCCGGATATTACCAGACACCCACGACGGGCGCGGACAAACGGATACGGACAGGCGCGGGACGCTCCGAGTAGGGCCCGGTGAGAGGACCGCGTCATGAGAAGGACAAACCGGATGGACGGAACGGCATACGGACGTTGGGGGGAGTTTGGTACGGAGGTGGGGAGAGGAGGCTAGGGTTTCTATTTTGGGATTGTTTTCTGTTTCTTTGTCATACTGTTATTTGCGCTTGTACTTAGGTTAAGGTTGAGGGGGAGGACTTATCCTCACTCTCAACTCCGGTTTGGGGAGGAGGGGAGGCAGGGAATGCAAGAAGAGAATCAGACCATCACATCATTGGATTGGATCACTCATCTCACCAGGAGATTAAAGGAACTCATACCGGATACACATCCAGGTGGAAAGTTCTTAGGGTTGAAGGATTGGCGATTTCACTCACTCTCTACTTTTCTTTATCTTTTTATCTCCTTATTTCTATCTCTCATTTCAAGTGCAACTTTGGAATCCCCATCTCCTTTCAAACGCAGGGAACCATTAACTTCCAAACCTTGGGAAAATTATAGGGGGATAAACCTTTATGCTTTCCACATCTGGGGGTCTGGCCGGGAAGTAACCTTCCGTTTCTTGTCTTTCAAAGGTAACCGGGCGCAATGTCCTATCCATACCTCCCTACAGTCTCTCCTTCTTCTTCTTCTTCTTCTTCTCCTTCCGTTTCCGGGTCCTCTACTCTGACCCCACTCTTTTCTTCCATCCCTCCTCCTCCCCCTCCCTCCGCTCAACCCAGAACAAGCTACGCCGTTCCCCCATCGGTCTCCAGTGAACATGAACCCACTTGTCCGGTTTGCATCAGGCCGTGCAACTACCCTCACATCCGATTCAACACCGCGGATGTGGAGCAATTCATCTTGAGATACAAAGGTATTGCAGATGCGGAAGGTGCGTCGGACGCCAATAAGGCCCGGCTTGTTGTCCTGTTCATTATGGACAAAGAGAAGCTCTGGGATGTGGAGGAAATGGAAGGCTACAAGAATCAAGATTGGCCAAAACTGAAGGCGGAGATCCTAACGCGGTGGGGTAGGCGCGAACCTTGATTCTGGGAAAGCAATTTTGACCGCGTGGCCTCGGAGGCAAGCGCGCACGGAGGAGTCAGAACTTGGGTGGAGCTGGCAGAGTACAACTCAACATTTGATTGGATCTATCAGTACTTGTCAAGGAACGAGGTGGTGGCAGGACAGACAGGGGCCATGAAACGCGTGTTTCTGGGCAGTTTAGGCGCTCAACTCCGGGCAAGGGTGCAGCGGCATCTTTACAATCACAACTTGGTAAAGCGGTCATTGGACGGGAGCATCGCGCTCCTTCCGGAGCTGGCTGTCATTCGCCAGGCTGTGGAGAGCAAGCTTGACTTAGAAGAGCTTATTGAGGATACTGCTAAGTCCTTCCCAGCGGGACCAAAGAAATCCAACCCCCAGGTTTTGGCTCCGGCGCAATTTCCGGCCCCGGTTCCACCTACTGCCACGCGTGCTCCGGTTCCTCAACCCTCTTCCGCCCCTCCGGTAAGTGAATTGACGGAGCTTATGGAGGATTTGAAGATCTGCATGAGCCGTATGGGCCAGCAGCAGCCGCAAGGGCCTCCACCGCACATGGTGGAAGGGTTTCGGCCGCCCAGTACCTTCGTGCCGAGGGGGTGTTTGTACTGCAGGGAAAACAGTCATTGGCAATTGGCGTGCAAGGAGCTTACAAAGGATCTCCACGCGGGATTGGTTTGACCGGTGGGGATGGGGTACATGTTTCCAATGGGTGAACAGATTCCAATGGAGCCAAGCCAGCCAACCGCAATGCAGCAGGTGCGCACACGGGGTCAGGAGGCGGGAACGACGGCGCAAGCATCACTAGGCATCGTTACCGGTCCCGGATTGTGGCAACCACCTTGGGTGGAAGCTGAGGTAAGGGTAGTGGCAACAAAAGAGAAGGTGGTGGTCTCCAATAAGATGGAGGTGGATGCAAGGGAGTGACCCCCGTCAACCGTTCCAAAACTGGCCGCACGCTGTGGTGCCCCATCCTGGACACCCTGGCCGCCTTAAGACCTCAATCCATAAACTGTTGCACAAACGTACCATCCGGCATCAAAGAAAAAAAAACCAACTTATCCTCACGCTCATCCTCATTGCTACCATTGCGCGGCGCTCATCCATGATTTACCAAATCCATCCCGACCGCACCCCCAAGCATTTGTCAAATCCTTGGATCCGTCAAAACTCCCGTCTCACTTGATCTATCAGTCATGAATCTCAAGCCTGTTGGGATTTACTCAACCGTCTTGAGCCGATCTCCTATCCGCCCATCCACGCTCCCACAAACTTCATCCGTCCCCTTTCCTGGGGCTCTCCCACCTACTTCTACCTTCTAACAAGGGGTGAAGAGTGTCAACTACCGCCCGCCGACATCTGCAGCGGTTTGGTTCATTTCCCTTTCCCACCCCGTCTACCTTTGGACAAGGGGTGGGTGATTCTGGTATTGTTGCGTGCGCCCATCCACGGACGGACGCGAGTGACCACATGATTTTTTTCCTTCTTTGCTCTATTTGTGGAATCTGTTGTACATAGTCTAACAGGGCCTCCTGCCCATATAAGGAGGGGCTCTCCCCTGCCTTTTGGATCCATCATGGGAGCATGGAATGATCCAGCATGAAATCAGCACACCCTTGATCCTTGAGCCTCCATACTCAACCCTTGATCCTTGAGCCTCCATAATCAAACCCTTGATCCCTGATCCTTATCACCAACCAATAGCCTTGCTGGTTGAAGAAAAATTCTGTCTGTTGAAATTTTTGAGTGTGTTATACCACTCCTTGATCCCTTTCTCTGACCATACTGGTCCTGATCCTTGATCATCTTTCTGGAGCCAATCACAATTGATTGAAGAGGTCTTATTAAGCTTAAGACCTGGAGTGTTATACCTCCCCTTATCTTCTTTGGAGTTGCATTCTGCCAGCCTACTCTTGAGTCCCTTGAGAAGTATTGAGGTTATCCTTGCTTCAAATCAGTTACTGTTTGCTTTAGAGCTTCTTAAACATTGTGCTTTGCCCTGTACAGCCACCCACAGTTATCTGGTACCCTTCAAGCGCTTGATTGCGGAGAGTTGGGCAGGTTCATTGAGAACCTGAAGGTTGCTTGGGTTTGAGTTGATCATCCCCAATCTTCTGCTGACGACCAGAGTTATTAGCTTGTGGGTGTTGTTTACATACAACAGCTTTTTTTCTTTGAACTCTAAGAAGACTTTAACTTCTTTTGTTCAAGTTTTTCCCTGCATAATCTTGTCTCAGATAGTGCTGTTCTGTCGCTACCAAACTATTATCATCCTTGTCCTCTACTCCTTGATTCCTCATTTACCAGGTTCTGGACCTTGATCTCAGTTACATTTAAATATTTTTGTAACACTCAGGAGGGCAGCCTAAACAGCACCTTTCCCCTCCACAGAACTGCCACGGCCTAGCACTGTTTGGAGTCTTACAATGCGCGCCCGGAATCGAGGCGCCGGCAGCAAATCCTGTAGGGAAGAAGAAAGCGACGGACATTGTGCGAAGGGTGATGGGTAACAAGACTCCGGTTCTGCTGACCTTGCGGGAACTGGCGGCTGTGTCTCCGGTGGTGGTAGACAATATGGTTCAGGCGTTGCGGGATTGCGGTCAGGGCCGGGTACCTCAGACGGTGAAGCGGGTTCATGTGGCGCGGAAGGAGGAGGGGCGCAAGGAGTGTGAGTTGATATCGGTTTTGACTCCGCTTGCTTACGTTCCAATGGTCATAGCGGGGAGGAAGGTGTGGGCTATGGTGGACAGCGGTTCAATGGTGAACCTGCTGCCGTCGCGGATGGTGGATGATTTGGGGTTGGTTTTGCGGAAATGCGCAATGGGTCTCCGCGCGCTTAATGGAGGGAAGTGTTGTGTGGATGGGGTAGTTGAGGAGGAGGAGGTTGAGGTTGCAAGGGTCCGTAAGCCTCTTTCTTTTCTTTTGGTTGATTGTGGGGATGTGATTTTGGGAAGGCCATTCATGTTTGGGTTCTGAGCACAAATGGTTTTCAATCTGGAGGCGGGAACGGAGGCGTTGACGGTGGAGGATTTGTCCGGCGGAAGGTTTGAGACAACTATCTGAAATCACGGGAAAGGAAAGCAGAGGAGAGTGTTGGAATATGAGGAGGATGTCACGCTTTGCACTTAGGGATTATTGTCTTCATCACTTCGACATGCCCTCTCCTCAGTACCATCTACCTCAGTCTAAAAGCGCAACACAAATAAAAGCACAACATTAATGGTGCAATCCGCTATTTCCTCTGGCTTGCGCTGACCTTCCAATCTCAGCTACCAACTCAGTATATATTTGCAAACTTTGTGGTTAACTCCATACCGGTTGGGCATCCATTATGAGATCCAATCTCCTTCCCTGGCCAATCAACAGCCTCGGACTTCCATCTTTGGTCATGCATTGTTTGTTAGTTTGCATCTATGTCTAACCAAGCAATCAATACTGTACAGTTTGCAATTGGACTATTCCCTACCCTGCATACACTATTACCTCTCATTTGCATTACCTTCAATGTCACTCACTCCTGTCCCAATTTTTCATACAATTGTACGCTCAGATTCTATTGTCTTGCACTTACGCTATGACCTGGGATCTATACCACTGCTTCATTTCCTATCCCGTTCCTGTCATTCATTGCCTCACCGCTTCAACTGTAGTTAGCTCATAACCAGGTTGTATCTAGTCACTTTGGATTACCTTATAAGGGCTATCCCCTTGCCTGATGATTGTCTCCTCAGTTAGTTAATTTCATACGTTCTTGCCTTGCTACAACCTAGTTATCACATTGGACTCAGGTTGAAGTTTCCTTCTTCGGAACAAATCCCATTCCTCTTGTTGTTTGTTGAGTGGCATAACCAAGTTTGCACTTTGCAACAAAGTCTTGCTATTTGCACTTGCCCTCGCACTTGGCATTCCTTCGCGCTCACAATCATCTAAGAATTGCCCTATAGTACGTGGGGTGGTTGTGTGACAGTAAATTAACTAACTCAACTCATCTATTGTAGCCTGCCAACCTATAGTAGACTTCTTCTTCTCAATTTCACGTACTCGCTCAACCGGGAACACTTCCCTTTCCCCTTACAATGATGAGATCCATTGGGTAGGGAGAACCAGCGCTCCTCAGGCCCAACAACCCTTAGATCCAGTTCCTCCTTCTAAATTGCCATCTGTTGAACCTCTTGATGATCCTTGGGCTCCTCCAACGGACCCTCTTGCAGAATTTGCAGACTCCAACCATTCTTCCGATGAAACCTCAACTGGTGGTAGACCAGGGGTTTGCACTACTGCTCCCAAGCCCGATGCTCCAACCCTGCTTTCAACATTGATCCAGGCCCTCACTCATGGTGCCCAGCAATCTAGTCCAAGTACTCCTAGCTTTTGCACTCCGTGCATGAAACAACCCAATCACTTTACTGGAGAACACCCTCATAAGCTTAGATCCTACCTACAGTCTTGTAAAATCATCTCTTCAAATGACTCCAACAACTTCCCTTCCAATAGACACAAAGTTATGTATGCTTTGTCCTTCTTAGGAGGTAGAGCCTCGCAGTGGTTTGAACCGTACCTTGAAATTTTGTCCACCGACAGTCCCACTTGTATTCTCAACAACTGGGACAGGTTCAAGCAACAACTGTTCACCCTGTTTGGCGATCCCAATGAAGTTTGAAACGCCAAATACAAACTTAATAGTTTAGTTATGAAGGAGAATATTAGAGCTTCCGTTTATATTTCTCATTTTTGAACCTTGCAGTCTTGCATCCAGCGGAACAAGGCCGCTCTTCTATTCAATTTCCAAAAGGGTCTACCGGCACGCTTAATCGAACAGCTCGCAGTTGGGGGTCATAAGACAACCTTGCTTCAGCAGCTAATCAATTGAGCAATTGAGCTTGATAATGGCTATCATGACAAGAATCGCTCTTGGCAAAACGACCATGGACCGTCCACCTTGGCTCCGAGGGTGGACGACTCCTCAAAGAAAAACACAAGGAACCCAAAACCATCCAAACCAACCCCGACTTTGAACTCCAACTCAAAAGGGAAAGCCGTTGCCAAAACTCTGAAGTTCTTGGATAAAGAAACCGGGATGCTTCGAAATGAGGAACAGCTACAAAGGGAAAAGAACGGGCTGTGTATGTATTGTGGGGGAAAACATGATGTCGACAGCTGTGCAAAGCGGTTACCGCGTGAAGCGGCTAGGAAGTCAAAAAATTAGCTTGTAGTTTTTCTGATACTTGCAAGGAAAACTACACATTATCTAAATCACTGCGAGTAAATCTTTGCACTTGCGAGTCACTAGGTTCTCCAAGTTTGAGATTTATCCTATTCCATTCCGACAACACTCCTTATCAAGTATTACTTGATTCCGGCGCTAATGTTTCCTTCATCAGTGAATCTTTTGCCACTTCCAAAAATCTTACCCATTCCAAGATAGATAAATTTCCTATCTATTTAGTAAGTAGTGCAACTGAACCGTCTTATTGGGTTTCCCAAAAGGCAAAATGGACCTTTGCATTCTCCAATTTCCCCAGCTTTGAATGGGATTTATTTGTCTTGGCTATACCCAGAATGGATGATACCATTCTAGGCCATGATTTCCTAGTTTACTGGAATCCGGATGTGAATTGGCAAGAAGGAGTAATTAACCTTGAAACCTTGCACCCCCAGAACGCTAAACTTTCTGTCAATCAGGAATTAAACAGCCTACCTGACACTGTCATTGAGTTGGATGACACTTTTCCGCCATGAGATTTGCAATATCCTGACCTTCATTCCCAAATTCCCTCTTCAGATTTAGGAGTTATTGCTTAACTATCCAGCTTACCTCTTTCCTTTTCCTTTCAAAGAGAAACAGACACCAACCAAACGGTGTATTTTGAGCTCCCTAATCCTCTCGCACCATGCGAGCACCTTGAACCTGGTGCTCAAAGATGACGAGATTGAAGATTTAGAAATCATTTGAGAGTCTTTACCTTTGGTTTATCATGACTTTGCTGATGTCTTTTCAGCTGCAAAAGCAGATAAACTGCCTCCATCCCGTCCTTAAGATCACAAGATTGAACTTACTGGCCCACCTCCGGCACCAGGACCAGTTTACTCTCTCTTGAAGCAAGAATCAATTGCGCTTCAAGACTACATTGCGGAAAATGTAGCAAAAGGATTTCTTCAACCAAGCAATTCAAATACCGGTTCACCTGTCCTATTTGTTCCAAAAAAGGACGGCGGACTTCGCCTTTGTGTTGACTACAGGAAACTGAACCAGGTAACCCAGAAGAATGCCTATCCAGTACCGCCTATGTCACATCTCCTCACCCTCTTCCATGGAGCTACTTATTTCTCAAAGTCAGACCTTTGAGGTGCCTATAACCTAATTTGCATTAAGGAAGGTCATGAGTATTTAACTGCGATGAGAACCCGGTTTGGCAGTTATGAGTATACCGTCATGCCTTTTGGCCTTTGTAACGCTCCTTCCACTTTTCAACATTTTGTCAACGACATTTTCTCCAATCTCGTAGGTAAATACCTCGTGGTATATCTCAATGATATAATAGTCTACTAAAGGAACCTTGAAGATCACATTGCACATGTGGAAGAGGTGCTGCAGCAACTTTGCAAGAATGACCTGTTTGCAAAAGCCTCTAAGTGCAAGTTCCATTCCTCCTCTCTTCATTTTCTAGGTGTCGTAGTCTTGCAGCAAGGACTATCAATGGACCCAGCCAAAAGCAAACACATATTGGACTGGCACCCACCTTCTTCTGTTAAATCCCTTCAATTTTTCCTTGGTTTCAGCAATTTCTATAGAAGTTTTATTGCGCGTTACGCCGAAAAAACCGTGAATCTTACTAACCTCCTTCAAAAAGACACTCCTTTTGTTTTTACCAAACAAGCTGCTTCAGAGTTTGAAGCTCTGAAGAAAGCGTTCACCACTGCTCCAATACTTGCTCACTTCAACAAGCTAGCTTGCACTATTGTCAAAACAGACGCAAGTGACTATGCAATCGCAGGAGTAATCTCGCAATTCTCTTCCTCCACTTCTCTCTTTCATCCCGTAGCTTTTGAGTCTCGCAAGTTGCTCGCTGCAGAGCTTAACTATGAGATTCATGACAAGGAACTTCTTGCAATCGTTTATTGCTTGAAGAAATGGGGTTCATACCTTTTGAGTCTTAAGGAATCCTTTGAGGTTTTAACTGATCATAATTCTTTAAAGTATTTCATGAGCTCAAAAGTCCTCACACGTAGACAGGCATGATGGGCCAAATACCTCTCCGAGTTCCACTTTACAATCACGTACCGTCCTGGGAAACAAGCAGTAGTTCCTGATGCTTTATCACGTTGGGACAACATTTACCCAGGGGGGGGAGCACCTTTGCCAAAAACAACCCTGAAAACTTTAGGACACTCTTCTCAACCCAATCTGCCCAACTCAGTTCGATCATTGCTTGCTTACAAGATTTGGCTTCCAAACTCCAACAAGCTCAACGCAAGGACCCCAAGTGTATCAAACTTTGCAAAAGTGCAAACTTATTAGATAGTAGTTACAGTATTGATGATAATGACTTTTTAGTCTATGATAATCGTATAGTAGTACCAGATAATTCTTGCATTAAGTTAGATATCTTTGAGTCACCGCACAATTCTCCGCGTGCTGGTCATCATGGGCAGGATAAAACCTACCAATTGATTGCACAAGACTTCTACTGGCCTGGTATGACCAAAGAAGTAAAAGACTATGTTAGCGCATGCTATGATTGCAATTGTAACAAGTCCTCAAAACACCAGAAGTATGGGCTGCTCCAGCCACTTCCAATTCCGCCTTGTCCTTGGCACTTGCTGTCTATGGATTTCATCTCTCAATTACCTTCTTCTAGTGGATATGATGCTATTCTAGTAATAGTAGATTGCTTCTCAAAGATGGCTTTATTTTTACGCAGTAATGTGATGGCCTCTTCAGAAGACTTAGCTAACTTGTTCATGGAATATGTATTTTTGAAACATGGTCTCCCTGATAATATAGTTAGTGATTGTGGATCTCTGTTTGTCTCAAGCTTCTGGACCTCGCTATGCCAACATTTGAAGATCACTTGCAATTTATCAACGGCTTACCACCCTGAAACGGATGGGCAAACTGAGCAAGTTAATCAGATCCTCAAACAATATCTTTGAATGTATGTCGCCTACCAACAAGACAACTGGTCGCAATGGCTCCCACTGGCCAAATTTGCCTACAACAACTCCACTCATTCCTCCACCAAACAGTTTCCCTTCCAAACTCTTTATGGTAGAAACCCAACTTTCTCTTCCCTTCACATAGCACCTTCTCAACCTGCTACCAATTACCTTGAACAAATTCAATCCCTTCAATTGCAACTTTGAACCAACCTCAAAGAAGCAAACCAGCACTATAAGGAGCAAGCAGACCAATCTTGCACTTTGGCTCCAACCTTTGCAGTAGGAGATCAAGTATGGCTTGATGCTTGCAACATTCGCAGCACTTGCCCAACTTGCAAAATCTCTGAAAGAAAGCTTGGCCCCTTTAAAGTAGAATCAGTCATCTCCCCTAACGCCTTTAAACTTACTTTACCTGCAAAATGGAAAGGTATCCACCCAGTCTTTCATGTGTCTCTCCTAGAGCCAGCTTGAGTCCTATACCCGGGCAAGACTCATCCCCCTCCTGAACCGGCCACTGTGCTTGATCATCAAGAGTGGGAAGTAAGCCGTATTCTGGATTCCAGGTTACGCAAAGGAAAAATTCAATACCTTGTTGAATGGTCTGGTTTCCAGTCCAACAAAGATCGCACCTTGTGGGAACCAGCCCATCACCTTTGCAGTTCACCCAACCTGATTCGAGACTTCCATGCAAGCTACCCTTGCAAACCTTGACAATCATAATTCTATCCCATCCAATCCCATTCCATTCCATTCCACATTTTATCCTATCCAATCCCATTTCATCTCACATTCTATCTCATCTAATCCCATTCCATTCCATATTCCATCTCATCTAATCCCATTTTATTTCAAACCATCATTCCATCAGTTAAATCATCCATCTCACCGTGTTATTCCTTTTTCTCATTTCCCTTTCATTTCTACTAAATAAAACCTCATTCCTTATTATTAAAAAAAAAAAATAATATTTCTATTTATAATAAAAAAAAATACATATTTATAATTACAAAGTTTCTTTTACTTCTTTCTACGCATCGTCCCAATTTGCCATCAATTCCGCAACCATGGATCAAAAAGTATCCAGGTCTTCATTGTTGATTAGTGCAGACATTCTTTGGAGAACTAGCACTTCCGTTACGATGTGCCTCTCAAAGATCTCCTTGCACCTCGCAATCCAAGCTCTCTTTGGCCAAGCATTCCATCCGCCTTCCTCCAAGAGCTCTTTGTACGCTCTCTTCCTTTGGCCTCCAGACGTGCCTTCTCCAATATTGTCCCTCAGCCGCCTCGCATCTGTTTTGATCAGCCCTAAGACTCGCACCGGATCCGTTTCGCCTTGGCCTTCCATTTCTTCCGTTCCATCCACTCCATCCCTTCCATCTCCTTCATTTCCTTCTCCCAATTCATCCACTCCTTCTCTCCCTCCATTTCTGTTTCCTCCATTTCCCGATTCTCCTTCCACTTTGTTTCCTTCCTCCTCCCTTGCTTCCTCGGTTATAATTCCTACCGGTTCTGCACCAAACACTTAGCCTTGCACCTCGGCATTCATTTGGCCCCCCTGGAGTTCAGTTGGTGGTCCCCAGTAAGGTGGTAGTGGTGGTGGCGTGTTTGTAGTATATCTTTGGAAACAAGGCAACACTAGCAAAACAAGCAAAATGAGTTATTATTTGATGATCATTAGTCAGTCCAGATTAGTACTTACCAGGAACTTGAGTCCCCAAGTATTTGATCTCCGGCAACAGTGGTATCTCTTAGTTAACCCTTGGCGCAGACCTACGACTTCGCATCTCCCTCAATGATTCCGCGGGACCCTCAACAGACGACTCGACATTTATAGGGAAGTTACATGCCACTTTGAAAAGGCAACATTGCTTGCACTTGCCTTGAAGGCCTCAGACGGCAGTACTAGGAACACAACACTTGTTTTGGCAAATACAGTTTTTGCAACGGCGGGACGACAATGACAACATTTTATATAGATTATAAATTTATTGAGTAATGAATTAAATAATGTAAGGGGTATACAGTAATGATTAACAACTTGAAATTGATGGGAAAATTTATCTGAACGCTTGCAGGAGCTCGCGTCTTTATACCCGGGAAACTGTCACGCTTTGCACTTAGGGATTATTGTCTTCATCACTTTGACATGCCCTCTCCTCAGTACCATCTACCTCAGTCTAAAAGCGTGACACAAATAAAAGCACAACATCAATGGTGCAATCCGCTATTTCCTCTGGCTTGCGCTGACCTTCCAATCTTGGCGACCAACTCAGTATATACTTGCAAACTTTGCGGTTAACTCCATACCGGTCGGCCATCTATTATGAGATCCAATCTCCTTCCCTGGCCAATCAACAGCCTTGGACTTCCATCTTTGGTCATGCATTGTTTGTTAGTTTGCATCTACGTCTAACTAAGCAATCACTACTGTACAGTTTGCAATTGGACTAGTCCCTACCCTGCATACACTATTACCTCTCATTTGCATTACCTTCAACGTCACTTTCTCCTGTCCCAATTTGTCATACAATTGTACGCTCAGATTCTATTGTCTTGCACTTACGCTATGACCTTGGATCTATACCACTGCTTCATTTCCTATCCCGTTCCTGTCATTCATTGCCTCACCGCTTCAACTGTAGTTAGCTCATCACCAGGTTGTATCTAGTCACTTCGGATTACCTTATAAGGGCTATCCCCTTGCCTGATGATTGTCTCCTCAGTTAGTTAATTTCATACGTTCTCGCCTTTTGCTACAGCCTAGTTATCACATCAGACTCAGGTTGAAGTTTCCTTCTTCTGAACACATCCCATTCCTCTTGCCGTTTGTTGAGTGGCATAACCAAGTTCGCACTTTGCAACAAAGTCTTGCTATTTGCACTTGCCCTTGCACTTGGCATTCCTTTGCGCTCACAATCATCTAAGAATTGCCCTATAGTACGTGGGGTGGTCATGTGACAGAGGAACCGGGCGCGGGGTTGGCCTGCGACAGGCAACCCTTGGAGGATTTTTTCTAGTCAACCAAGGAGACCGCACGGAACAAGCTCTGGTTTTGTGCGGGCGTTCGACTAATGAGGAGCAGGGAGGAGGAGGAAGGAAAGTGCAGGGCGCGCACGTCGCAGAAGTAAGTCCCTTTTCTCAGTATGCATTGCCCAAGGGTACTACGCTTCGAAAACCCTATCATTGTGCCACACTCGTGAGCAAAGGCAAAAGCCGCGGTTCTGTTCTGCGCAGGACCTACAGCAAAGGAGGCATGCGGATGATGCGGTGCAACACTGGCAGGTACAAGCCGGTGTCGCGGAAGGTCCGACCAAGGAATGAGCCAGTGCCCCAGGAACTGAACGGACCACTTCGACCGATTGCTTGGTTGCGGGACCCTTGGGTCACGCCGATCAAGGCTTTGGGGTGGGTTACTAGTTTGGTGCGGATCACGGAGGAGCGGATTGCAGCTTTCAATTTTCGCCCAACAGGATGGTTGAGTACGGAGGAGCGTGAGTTGCTGGTTTTGGTTCTGGTTCTTTGGGAAAGAGCGCTCGCGTTTGGACCTGAAGAGCGGGGGCTCCTGAAAAACAATATCAGCAACCCCTATGTTATCCCCACTGTCAATCACAAGCCGTGGCAGATCAAGCAAATTCCAATACCTCGGGCGGTCCGGGAGCAGTTTCTGGAGTTGGTGCGGGAACGGGTGAAGACTGGCCTCTACAAACAGTCAACGTCTAGTTACGCCAGTCTGATCTTTGCGGTAGTGAAGCAGGACAGAAAGTCATTAAGGATTGTCCATGATCTACAGCGGCTCAACTCTTTTACAATCCGGGACGCAGGACGGCCCCCTTGTGTTGAAAAGTTCCTTGAGTCAATGGCGGGGCGCGCTTGTTACGGCTTAGTGGGTGTGATGGGGGGATACAACCAGCGTGAGTTGGATCCTTGCTTGCAGCCTCTAACAGCATTTGAAACCGGGTTGGGAAGAATGCAGTTGACTTGGCTACCGCAGG
Organism: Puccinia polysora; assembly: GCA_025617555.3. Classification (NCBI taxonomy): domain Eukaryota; kingdom Fungi; phylum Basidiomycota; class Pucciniomycetes; order Pucciniales; family Pucciniaceae; genus Puccinia; species Puccinia polysora. Next base: position 62,016,493 of record CM062618.1, read on the forward strand.
GTGCAACCAATTCTGTGGCGGTGTACCAGGCGCAAATGGCTTGGATCCTGAAAGACAATCTTCCTGAGGGAGTCCAAATCTTCATTGACGACGCGGGCATCAAAGGTCCAAAATCTGATTATGGAGGAGCAGAGCTGGTTGAAGTTCCCGGCGTCCGACGTTTTGTGTGGGAATACGCACAGACGCTGGAACACATCCTGTTTTGCATCAAGGAGGCAGGACTGACGGTGTCGGGGAAGAAGTTGGTGGTTTGTGTTCCGGCGCTTGAAGTCCTTGGCCATGTTGTAGCTTCCAACGGCCGGCGCATTGCAGAGAAAAAGCGGAACAAGGTCCTTGAATGGCCGACCCCACGGACGGTGTCACATATTCTTCAGTTCTTGGGATTATGTAGCTATGTCCCTATGTTCATCAAGAGGTTTGCCGAGGTGGCGAGCCCGCTCCAATCACTAATGCGGAAAGGGGCAGAGTGGAAGTGGGGGGAAGAGTGCAATCGCGCGTTCCGGAAGCTCCAGGAGATTGTGGAACGTGACATTGTGCTCCGCGATCTTGACTACAACGCAGGAGGAATTAAGCTACCGGTTGATTCCAGCGAATTTGGCGCAGGGGGGGGGGGTTCTCACTCAAGAGGACAAGGGCAAGGATAGGCCTGTGCTTTATGAGTTGGTTACCTTCACTCTGACGGAAAGCCTGTACTCTCAGCCAAAGTTGGAGTTGTGCGGGGTCACCAAGATTGTGCGGCGGCTCCAGTATCTTTTGTGGGGGTTTCACTTTGAGCTTTTGGTGGACGCGGAGGCGCTGGCGCGGATGATCAATTCCCCAGCGTTGCCCAACGCTCCAATGACCAGGTGGGTGGCTTTTCTTCAACTTTTCTCCTTTGCTGTTGTTCACGTTCTGGGGAAAGCGTTCACTATGCACAACGCGTTGTTGCGGTATCCAAGGGAAAACCCGTTTGAGGACGCGGAACTGCTCGACATGGAGACCCCGGTTGTCAAGGTAGGGGTTGTGGAGGCGGGCGTTCAGCTGCTGCTCCGGCAGACCGGGAGGTACGCAATTCTTTGTGACTACTTGCGGGACCTTTGTTTTCCCAATGAAACTACGGACAAGGACATGCAATGGGCGAAGCGGCAAGCAGGGAACTTCTACGTACAGGAGGGGCAGCTTTGGCGGCGGAAGACTCCCGTTCCTCTTGTGGTTACCACTGCAAGGGCGGATCAGGAAGCTATCCTCCAAAGCCTTCACGACGATCTTGGTCATTGAGGGGAGGTCAAAACGCGGAGGCAGGTGAAAGAGCGGTTCTGGTGGCCGGGGGTAGTGCGTGCGGTACGGGAATGGTTGGCGTCCTGCAAAGCCTGTCAACGGCGGAGCGCAAGATTGCCTAAGGAAGTCGGAAACCCCACAGGGGAAGACACCCTCTTTGGTCAAGTCTTGCTTGATGTCCTCCACATCAAGGCCGGTAAGTTTGCCTATCTGCTTGTCGCGCGGGACGACCTGTCCGGTTGGGCGGAAGCGCGTGCGTTGGTCAAGCTCTTGGCGGACAAATTTGCTCTATTTCTGGAGGAAGATTGGTTTGCGCGGTACGGGTTGCTTTTTCTGGTTACAGTGGACGGAGGGGCTGAGTTTTGCGGCCGTTTGGTCAAGTTGGTGAAGAGTTGCAGAGCCAAATTTGGCCGGGTAATGGAGTACTATCCCAAGGGGGCCAGCATGATTGAACGCGGGCATCAACCAATCAAGGAAGCCCCAGTCAAGATGTGCGGGGAAGACGGGAAGCGCTGGCAGGAGACCCTTCCAATGGTTCTGTTTGCGGATTGGATTTTGGTGAAGCGGTCAACAGGCTACTTGCCGTACGAGTTACTTTTCTGGCAGGGCCCCGTGCTTCTGGTGGTCATTGAGTTGGAGACGTTCCTGGGGGTTGACTGGTGGAAGGTGAAGACTTCTGCCAAATTGCTTGAGGCTTGCGCCAAACAGCTCCTTTGACGGGACGGGATGCTCGCAAAGGCCGCGGACCGGCTGAAGAAGACTGGGACGGCATCGGTGCGCTATTGGGACGAGCGCTGCTTGCATCGTCTCCAGGATCCCTTGCGGAAGGGGGATTTGGTGCTCCTGTACAACCAAAGTCTGGAGTCTCAGTGGGGGAAGTTGTTTGCTAACCAGTGGAACGGCCCGTTCTGCGTGTCGTCCAAGTTTGAGGGTGGCAACTATCAGTTGGAGGAATTAGACGGTACTCCGCTGAAACGGAAGGCGGCAGCTTCGCATGTCAAGCGCTTCTTTGCGCAAGGATCTACCTCGTTTGACAAAACAGCGGAAGGGGGTGATGGATCTGACGAGGGGAGTGTGGAGCGCGGCAATGGTGTTTAGAACGCAATCCGGGGATTTGTCTTTGGGTGGAGAAGCGGAGACTGTGCTGTTGCAATGGAGTAGGCGGTTGCGACCAGCTGGGGACAGTGGCCAAGTTGGGGGGGGAGGTGGTGGAGGTAGGGGGTGCTCTAGCAGGTTCACAGCCGGAACAACTAGACACCCCAGAATGTTTGTTTCTCTATGTTTCTTTCTTATCTGGATTGTGGGGTCTTTGCAGGAAACGCGGGCATGGCACAAAGCCAGGTCCGTAAATGCAAGGACAAGCCCTGCGGAACCGGGACGCGTGGGCAATCCCGCAGATGGGGGAAGCGGGACAAAGAGCAATTTGCGGGCGGTCTACGGGCATCGCGCAAAAAAAAAAAAATGTGTTCTTTTCTATTTTTCTTCTCTGTTGGTTTCTTTTTTTTCTCTTTTTCTTTTCTCTCACGATATCTTGAGGATGGGTGGTTGGTATGGGACTAAGCTTGATTTGGTGAGGGGGTTCTCTATCCGGTTCACAGCCGGGACAACTAGACACCGCAGAATGTCCGTTCTCTTACTCTATCTCTCTCTCTTCCCTTACGGTAGCGCGCGCTGGTGTTTGGTTGTTGTGTTGTTACAGGATGGGTACGGGGAACTGTGTGGCAGTTTGTCTGGGGCGGTCCAGGTGCCCCTTTTGGAATGGCTAGTCACTTATGGTCGCTCACAAAGCAAAGCGCGCGGCCGCGGACTCAATCTCAAGCTCACTCTCCCAAAGCGCGGTTGCGCACTTTTTCTCAAAAGGTTAGGACCTTGTGAGGATACGTGTATTTTCTTAATGAAAAGGAAGGGCAGTACAACCAAAGAGAAGAAAAGAGGAAAGGAAGAAGGGAAAGGGGGGGCGATGCGCCTAAGCCATCTTCATCATTTCCTCCATTTCCGCCCTCAATGACGCCAGTAAGGCCCAGAAGGATGCCAGGAGATCGCGTCAGGATTCCGAGGATTGAGCACCGGGGATTGCGAGGAAATCCCAAAGCATTGTGGTCAACCTTTCCGCAAAAACCTTGAAGCCAACCGCCGGGAGTGCCATTACAATCGGAATTTCTGGGATCTCAGGAGGGCTGGGGGGAGGAGCAGCCGGTGAAGATGGGGCCTCTGGGGAACCAACAGGGGGGCTCGGTCCAGCTGGAGGCAATGACGGGACAACAATGGGTGACAGAGGCGGAGGGACGTTGGGGGTCATAGGCCCCTCATCCAAGGCCACTGGTGGCGCGGGCAGTGTTGGCGGTCGTGGAGGAGGAGGAGAGGGTGCTGGCGCGGCCTTGGGTCTTCCAAAAAGCCTTGGGTCTGGTACCGTTTGGTTCACGCCAACAGCGGCGGCCCAAGCGCGGGTCGCCGCGCGCCATTCATCCGAGGTTTTGTATTTGCCCCGTTGCGGAGGTCTGGCCCGGCGGAGAGGTGATGCCAAGTTGCGGCTCACGTGCGAGGTGGTGGGTGACGGAGCTTGGGGGAGGCCGGATGGAGGTGAACCAGGGGGTGTCCACGAGCCTTCCAAGATTGACTCGTCGTCCAAAACCACAAACGTGTCCGGACAAGCCCTCTTGCGTGGCCTGAGGCAAGATCTGGATTGGGGGGGGGAGCTCGGGGCATGCTGTTGCTAAGCGAGCAGCAACGGTGGCCGCGACGGCAAGCAACGCAGGCGCGTTTACCAGGGATGATTGAACACGCGTGCCCGTTCCGGGCGCAGAACTCGCATGGGAGAATGATGGCGATGGAGCGGAAGGAAGACGGGGAAGGTGGTAGTGGGAATGGTGGGGGTGGGAGTGGAAGTAGCGGGGGTAGTGGTATGGTGAAGCAATGGAAGACTTCTGGGGACAGAACTCAAGTTGGGGGGGGGATGTGGTGTCAATTTATAGACAAGGATTGGGAACTGCGTCGCAGCTGCGCGCTCAGCTTTGGAGGCAAGCGGGCTCAGAATTAGGGTATGCAGAGTGCTCAGCAGCGGCAGCTGCTGGATCAGCAGCAGCCGCTGTTTGGCTCCGCACCTAGTGGATGGGTTGGGCTCAGCATTGAATGAGGCGTGGGTGGCGATCCGCCCCGGAGATTGGATTTGGAAGGTAGTGCGCTTGACTAGGTTTGCGGGCGCGCCGTTTTGGATATGTAGGGGCGGAGCAATCTGCGTGCTGTAAAGGAACGGATGGAGCGCGCGGATCCTGCCAGATATTACCAGACACCCACGACGGGCGCGGACAAACGGATACGGACAGGCCTGGGGGCTCCAAGTAGGGTGCGGTGTGAGGACCGCGTCATGAGAAGGACAAACTGGATGGACGGAACGGCGTACGGAAGTCGGGGGGAGTTTGGTACGGAGGTGGGGAGAGGAGGCTAGGGTTTCTGTTTTGGGATTGTTTTCTGTTTCTTTGTCATACTGTTATTTGCGCATGTACTTAGGTTAGGGTTGAGGGGGAGGACTTATCCTCACTCTCAACTCTGGGTTGGGGAGGAGGAGAGGCATGGAAGGCAGGAAGAGAATCAGACCATCACATCATTGGATTGGATCACTCATCTCACCAGGAGATTAAAGGAACTCATACCGGATACACATCCAGGTGGAAAGTTCTTAGGGTTGAAGGATTGGCAATTTCACTCTCTCTCTACTTTTCTTTATCTTTTTATCTCCTTATTTCTATCTCTCATTTCAAGTGCAACTCTGGAATCCCCATCTCCTTTCAAACGCAGGGAACCGTTAACTTCCAAACCTTGGGACAATTATAGGTGGATAAACCTTTATTCTTTCCACAACGTTTTAATAACACTTGTGATCCTGTCAGACCATTGGTCCTCATTTGCAATACAGTCAGAATCTGGTCTCAGGTTATCACCCCTCCCCCCCATCTTTCATCCTATGTGAATGGCTAACCCTCTACCTTTACCCAATCTGCTCCCCCATCCAATTGTTTCAACTTCACCTCTGGAAATGTTTAAAAAAAACAATAATAATAAAAAAGAGCCCCAAATTGGCTGCCATGGGAAGAAGAACAATTGGCAATATCCTGCCTCCACATCAGTGAGCAAACCAAATTTTCAGAAGCTCAGTCTGGAGAGGCGTTCTTCAAAAAAGTTTTAGAAAACATCAAATTTCATTCAACCTTTCACTATTGTGACTATGATCAAATTCAAACTTGGTGGGGGTTTTTTCTCTATTTTTTTTCAGTACTGAAATAGCCTTTTCTTTTCAGATGGGCAGGTCTCAAAAAAGCAACCCTCAAGTTCAGTTCTCTCTACCACTCAATTGAACAGAACCCTCCAAGTGGGAGCTCATTCAACAAATTGATGAGAACAGCCCCTACCCTCTACCAAGACCCAACCAAATTGTCCTTCAAATCCATGGCTGCTTGGGAGAATGTCACATGACCACCTCACTTGCTATAGGGCAATCTTAGATGATTGTAAGTGCAAATGGGAGGGGCTGAGTGCAAGAAAGGAGTGTGACATAGCAAGGCTAACTTCAAAGTGCAAACAGATATTTTGATGGCTCACAAATAGCAAGAGGGATGATTTGTTCCAATGGAAAGAAACCAAGGCAAAGCCCAATGTGATGACTTGTCATAGCAAATGCAAGAACCCACAAAATTAGCCAACTGAGGAAACAATCTTCAGGTGGATGGTATAGCCCTTATAAGTTAATTTGGTGGTAACTAGACACAAACTGATGGAATTTTGTCTACAGCTGGAGAGCAGTGATGCAATTAATGACAGGGACAAAATGGGAAATTGAAATAAACTGTAAAGTTTTATACAAATTCATAGTGCAGGTGCAAGACAATAGAATGTGAGAATACATGAGCGCAATGGGTGAGACATGGAAGGAATGGCATGTGAAGACAATGAAAATGAATAGATGTAACCATGCAGGGAAGGGAACTAGTCCATTGGCAGAACTATACAGTTAATGTGGCTATCTAGGAATGGGTGCATACTAGTTTAGATGTGTGACCAAGAATGGAAGTCCAAGGGCTAGAGGTACCCAGTGGTAGATGATCAAAGCTGGAATGTATGGTTCACTGGATTAGAGTTAACTGCAAATATTGAAAGTATAGTCTGATTTTCCAAAATTGGAAGGTTGTTTATGGAAGCCAGAGGTAGTAAGCCTAAGGAACTATTGATTTTGTGCTTTATTTATGTCATTCCTATGGACTGAGGTAGATGGTACTGAGGAAAAGGATATGTCAAAGTAATATGGAGAATAACCCTTAACCTTGGATTGTGAAAGTTTCCTGGTGTGGAAACAAGAGGTGAAACCCCTAAGAGTTGTCCCAAGATTGGAAATGATTGGTCCCTTGAGTCTGCAAGGAGCTGAGCGCCCCATTCAACCAGTAACCAGAGAAAGAGAGATTGGGAAAAACTGCCTTCCTTCCTTCAAGCCTATTGAGATGTTCAAATATGATATGGTATATCAAGCTTGTTTGGGCACCCACCCAAATTAGCTGTTTTTTTGCTAAAGTGCGCTGGGCACCCCCTAAAGACTGATTGGCACATGGCCAAGGGTGACTTGGCACACAGACAAGTTTTAGTTGGTTGGGCCAAAGTTTAACTTGGTCAACACCCACGCCAATTGGCCACACCCGCCAAATTGATGATTGGGGGTAAATGTTTTGACATATTTATTTTATTTATTTGATAAAATTTTAAATACAACCTTTGGTTAATTAGAAAAAAAATGAACATATTTTTTTGAATGAAACAAAAATAAAAAAATAAAAAAATAAAATAAAGAAAGAAAAATGAAAAAGTTTCCTAGAATTTAAAGGTTTGTGTTTCTATAGAAGCAGAAGAAGTTTTAATAATAATAAAAAATTTAATTACTATGATGAAAGAATGAGTTTCAATAAGAGTTTTTGGGTAAATGATAACAAGGATTTGTTTTTTATTTGAATATAATTCAATGATGAAACAAAACAAGGTGTTTGAAAGAGAAAAAATTGCATTTACAAATAGACACATTACATTGTAGTTACAATTTTAAGATGTCTTCATCACCTGTCCCTTGATGATTGCTGTTGAAAAGGCTTTGATGCCTGGATTCTTGTGGCAGCTGGGACTGGTACAGCTTTGACCCCTTTCCCTTAAGGCTTCTCAGTCCTTAAGGGGCTGGTTTCTTAGCTTGCGGTCTTGGCCAAATTGATTGATCTTTTCTCCTTAAGGGAAAGCAATCATTATAATTATCCACACTCTTCTTTGATACACATCCACAGGGAGGTTGCCTACTTGTTGTGTTTGCATCAAGGTGTTGCTTACCCAGTAATAAGTGTTCCAATATGATCATTTCCTGGTCCCTGGTTTTTTCTTTTTTTCTGAAAGATGTGCCATGGCAATGAAGATCTTGCTTTGAAATCCCCCTGTGCTAGGTACAGCTTGTGTGGTAAAGCCGTCAAGCATGCCATGAACAGTGATCATTGATCCTGGCATCAAGGGCTTTGTAAGAAAATCAGTGTGATTTGTCTTAGAAGGTATGTGCCGGAGGATAATTTGTCCACAGGAGATTAGTTCCTGGATTTAATGGTACCTTATATCTATATGATTGCTCCTAAAACTGTTGAGACTTGAACAAATTTTTGCTAAATCAAACAACCCTTTGTTGTTAATGAAAATTGATGTTAGCTCAAAAATTATGCTGGAGAGCCACATATCCTCCTTTTCCCCATCATTGAGTGCCTTGTATTTGGCCTCTGTGGTGGACAAAGAAACTGTATGTTGTCAATAAGACCTCCATGACAGTATAATATGTCCTCTTATAGCCAAAATACTGGTACAAGACCTCCTAGATTGGAAGAAATTGGCCCAGTCTGCATCAGCATAAAACAGTAGTGCCACTCAATGTTGCCTGGTATATGGCAATCCCCTATTTAATGTTCCTTTGAGGTAAAAAAAGACTTGAATTTTTGCCCAATAGTGTGCTTCACTGGGCCTTTTCAGAAATTTTGACAGAGTACTCACAGCCATGGTAATTTTGGGTCTTGTTAAGGAACTTAAATAATTTAAGGAGCGCCAATAAGAGCCCAAAAATTCATTTTCCTCTGCAAGAACTGAAGATGGCTGTTGTCCAATGCTGCTTTGAGCCTTTTAATGGTGGAAATTGGGAGCTTGGAGCCTGGCAAATCAGAGAACCCAAACTCTTCTAGATTTTGATTAAGATGTTGCTCCGGGTTGATAATAATGCAATTGTATTTTCTATTGATGTTCATCCCTAAAAAGTAATTTGCCTCCCCCAGGTAATTTATCTAAAATTCCTTTTCAATCAGCTCCTTAAATTGTAAAGGATCACTACTAACAATGATAAGGTTGTCAACATGGGAAAAACCCCATGTTCCCTTGTCCAAGAGCTTCTTGTTTTCAAAGAAACAAGGGTCAAATTTCAAGATTGTAAATCTGATTCTGATCATGAATGAGCTTAATCACTTACACCATGCAAGGGAACATTTCTTAAGCCCATATATTTCCTTTTTAAGCTCAAGCACAATACCATAATCATTCCACTAACCCACTGGGGGAAGCAGTGTGACCTTATTGTCCAGTTTTCACGTGAGAAAAGTGCTCCAAACATCAAGCTGATGAACAGCAAGATGATCATTGATTGCCATACTAAATAAGAAACAGAGAGAACTTGGGTGTGCAGTAAGAGCATACCAATGTTCAAAATTTACACCATAAACCTGGAAAAAGCCCTGTGCGCATATGCCCAGTTTGTATTTGTTGATTATATTATCTGGACCAATCTTGGTTTTATAATCCCAGTTCAAAGGAATAGGAAAGTTGTTGTTGCTCATTTTTTGCTCAATCCAGACATTGTGATTTTTCATGTTTTGGATTTCCCGTTCTTCAGCTTCCAACCATCTAGTGGAATCAACAGACCAAACGACTTCTGAGTGATTCCTTGGGTCTTTTCCAATCATTGTATTTTCCACAGCAATGCGCCTCAGGGGGTAGTTTTGTATGGAATTGGTTGTAAAATTTCCAACAATCAAGGTTGAACAATCAAGGTTGGATTTGTGGGTTGCCAAAGGATCAACTGCTGCAAAGTCCTGTTATCAACCTTCTCATTCTGGGTATAGGACTCATGATCAGTTTATTCATCATATTGGCTTGGTGTAGAGTTATCACTCAACAAAGCAGAAGGCTCCCTTTCTGGAGTGTAATTGAATGATTGGTTATCCTCAAGAAATGGAAGGAGTGGATTCCTGTTCACAAGGAGTCCATCTGAATCTGGTTCTTGTACCTGTAAATCCTGCAAAATAGCCTTTCCCAAAGGAAAGGATGATTCATCAAATTAAACATGCCTGCTTTCAATAACTTTTTTGATCCACAAATTGAAAGATCCTATAAGAATTACAATTGTTTCTATAGCCAACCATGATCCCATCCCATGACACAGGTGCAAACTTTGCTCCTTGCAAAGGATTGAGTATGATGGACCAGGCGTGGAACCCAAAAGCCCAAAAGAATCTATAGTTAGGTTTACTTCCAAGAAAAAGTTCCATTGGAGTATACTTGATCTTTCCTATATACGGAAGGGAGTTTTTAATAATTGTTGTGGTCATGGCCACCTTGCCCCACCAAACCATGGCAAGGTTGCATCCAATGAGAAAACACCTTTTAATGTTAATGATGGTCTTATTTTCCCTTTCTGATACTCCATTATGTTGTGGGGTATATGGCGGCAAGACATTATGTTGGATCCCACATTCAGAGAGCAGTTTTTTGATGTTGCCGTTAACAAAATTGCCTCCTCCTTCCAATACCAGCTTCTTAACTGATCAATTGGTCTGATTTTTAGCAAAGGATTTAAATTACTTGAAGGCTTCAAAATCCTTGGGCTTTCCTTTCAAAAATGTAATATGAATATATCCACTATGTTGATTGACCAAGGTAAGAAAGAATCAAGCCCCACTGTTGGTGGATGGGCTAATTGGTCCACATATTTCAGCATGGACTACTTCAAGCGGTAGAGAGGTTTTAGAGAAACAACTGCAGAAAGGAATTTTAGTGATTTTTCCTCTCATACATGTCAGACATGAATGGATCTGATTGAAGCCTTCCCCCAGGATCCCTTTTATTCCCCTTATACTTGTTGAGATATTGATTTATTCTGCTCTTAATCTTTCGTCCATATATTTCCAGCTCTATTTTTCTCATCTATTACAACCTCATCTTACAAGCTATATCAATACATGCTGATTTTATGGTTGATAGTTCAGATTAAAATCTCTAGTTTAGGTCAGAGTCTCATTGCTTTTTATCATCTTTCTAGTTAAAGATTGGTCTGTAAAGGTGTACTACTCTTGTCTCATGGATGTCACTATTGTGTCCTCAGGCTTTTACTAACCTGTTCATTTCAAGAATTCTGTCTCCAGTGTTTCTTCTTTCTTTGAATTGTTTTCAGGCTGGCTTCTCTTGGACCTGATGAATATGCTTCTATGATCTGATCAGACCCACTTTTTGGGTTCTCTAGTTGTAACTACTTAAACCACTCCTTTCTGCTACAGGAAATCAACCACTGATTCTCATATCCTCTTGATTGCCACAACCTGAGTTCAGTCCCTCCTGGCTTCTCCTCCAAGGTTGATCTTCTCCTCTCACTCAACTCAACAGTCTCTTAACCCAACAGATTTAAATTCCCAAGTTTCTCCTCTGGCACTTGCCTCATCTCTTCTTTTCTGCCTATTCTGAGTTACTCCTCCTTGATTTCTTCCTGCCTGCCAAATAATCAATCATATAAGCAAAAAAAACTAAACAACACAAAAAATCAAATAAATTTAAAAACAATTATCTCTTCCTTTCCTCTCACTGTCTCAATTTCTACCATTCTTTTCTCCCTCTCCATATTTTCCTCTGGCCCACATTTCATTTCGTCCTTTCTGCTAGTTTACTTCCTCATCTTATTGCGGTTTTGATACCCTTTGCTTGTTAGTTCCTGCTTGCTTGCCTCACTCTATGATTCTCCCTTGCCGTGTCCCTTCATCCAACAACGTCAGCCTCCTGGATGCCAAGACCCTTGCTATCCTTTAGCTACCAGAGTTGATAGAATAAATAATAAATATATTATTTAAAAAATGCAGCAAAAATCCGCAAAATATTTGGATTAAGCTTATTGCAAGGTTAATTGGTTTGGTTATGATTTATTGTTATAAATCAATATAGATAAATTGCTTATTAAATATTTTTATAGAGGGGCCAAAATTATATTGGGGATCTTTAAAAACTCTCTTCAGGGAATTCAGTATGAAAACATGTAGTCCTGGTTACTTAGGACTCTTTAGTTTAAAGGACATTTTTCCCAAAGATAATATGTATATAAAATACACGGTGGAGTGACAGGGCTTTGTAACCAAGCTGCCACGACAGAGAAAGGATAATAAAACTCACTGGTATATTATTAAATACTTTGGGTATCTGTTTGGGACATGCACTGATGTGTTCAACCTGTATACTGGGGTTATAAGGTTGTTCAGCAGTTTAAATTGATAAAAAGAGGTTGAGGACGGATATTATTAATCAGACTAAAGCCATAAATCATTTAATTATCTCTTATAAGTATTTGATTACCTTGCCATGGTGTCTGGATATAAATATAACTGGGTCTCTTCCCATCAATATCCTCAAAAGAGCTCTTTATTTATAGCTTTTGGAGTCCCAATATTGTCCTTCTGAGGGGTACAGGGGCTCAAAAGGACAGACACTGAGGCTAGCAGGGTAGCAAGTGGTAGCCTGTCACGTGTTCTTGGTGCTGTAGAACGGGTGGCATCTAACTCCTCAGGGTATGGGAGTTATTCTACTTTATAATTGATATTTGGAAGTGTGAATAACACTAATCTGTCCTGTTTAAGTATTATTTAATTAATTATCATTAGTAAATGTTCCCAGTAAGTTAATAATTATTTTAATAGACATTCCTACTTTCATTCTGATGTCAGGTGAGCTCTCATTATGTATTAAAAAATTGGAGTAAAGTCATGATATTGATTTTACTCCTTATTTTCAAATTTCAGTTGATTTACTAAAATAATTACTTAAAAAAATAAGTCATGGGAATTCATGTAATATTTTTACATCATTAGTTTTCTTAGTATGTCAAAGAAATATTGATGTCTAGAAATTCTCATAATAGTATATTAAATTATTTTAATATATTTTTAGAAGTTTTCATTGTCTTATTTTTGACATTCTTGGTACTTTGAATTATATTAAATAAAAAATACATATAAAGGTTATTGAAGTATTGTTATATAACTTTATGTGATTTTAGACTATCTACTATCCAAGGGAACATTTATTACATATGTAGAATGTTCCTGTGTGGGTTTTAGTCTGTTTACACAGTACCTAAGTTTCTCAGGCCGTCTGTCACTTTGTCAACCTGTAGTCCCGCGGCTGCATACTTGTCAGAGGCCCAGGGCTGTGTAAACAACCTTGACGGAGTGACAGGGCTGTATCTCAGCTGCGCGCGGGTGCATTGGCTGCCGCGGCTGCATGCGGGAATTGTGACAGAACACATTTCTGTCCGCAACTCCTAAAATATACGCAACACCTCAATTCTGACTGAATTTTAGGTGTGAAACCTATACATGAAAATACGTGTGAAATATTTAATTGGCCAAAAGTTCAATAGCGGTGCCATGGTATTTTGGTCTTTCTTTCCTTAATTATTTAAAAATATAAGGAGTTGGATTTCAAGGGTGGGGTCAGTGAGTGACCCTACCTAATTTTGGATGGAGAATCCATTTCTGTAATAATATTTATGGTTTTCTACTCTCACTTATGTTAATTATATTATTATTATTTTTATGTTATTTCTGTTACAGTTGCAGCTTGCTCTGCAATAGTAGCAAGCTGACAAATAATTTTGCCATTGTTATCTCTACTTGGCTTGATTGCTGCCTTTGCATCATTAAATTTGATCACTTGATTCATCAATCATTGATCTTGCATCATTTGGTCAGATGATCTATCAAATCTTGATCCTTATCTTCATCATTGCTCTCATCTTCCTTGCAACATCCCTTGTGTTTTGCAACATCAATCACACCCATTTGGCAACTTTGGTCATTCCTCATCTACCAACATCCCTTGCCCCCTTTTCCAACTTTGCCTGCAGCTCTTCTTGCAACTTTTCTCTCACACTCTTGTGACTTTGATTGCTATTCACCTGCACCTTGCTTTTGACTTCAATTGCCTTTTCACCTTCCCCTTGCCTTCCAACATTGATTGTGACTCAGCTTCCTCAAGCTTGCTTGCTTCTGACTTCCTTGCTTGCAACATTGCTTGCACCTTGCTTGCGCCTATCCCCGACTTTTCTTGCAGATCCTTTGCTACTTTGATTGCTTTTCTTCTACCAACATTGATCTTGCAACATGCTTGCCTTGTTTCATTCGGTCAATCAACTCTGCTTGCCCGGTCACCACAATCCTCTATCCAATCACCCTGAGGATTGTTGCTTCAAATTCAACCCTCACCTGGGCAACAAATTCTACAACCGTTCAAAATCTAAGGTTGCTCCTCAAGCGCACATTATGCATGCAATTGATACTTTGGACTCAAATTCTCTTGGCTACAATGCCCAACTCAACCAAGCAACTCCATCATTCTCAAAATCTCAACCCGCCGCATACTACCATGGGCAACTTTACTAGCTCCGCAACAAAAACACTCCTTCAAGTTTTCTTTCCAGTTCTCACTGTCAATTGGTCTCACCAGCCACAAGATTAAGAGCAAGGGAGGATGTTGAGATATTGATTTATTCTTCTCTTAATCTTTAATCCGCATATTTCCAGCTCTATCTGTCTCATCTATTACAAACTCATCTTACAAGCTATATCAATACATGCTGATGTTATGGTTGATAGTTCAGATTACAATCTCTAGTTTATGTGAGAGTCTCATTGCTGTTTATCATCTTCCTAGTTAAAGATTGATCTGTCAAGGTGTCCTACTCTTGTCTCATGCATTTCACTGTTGTGTTCTCAGGCTTTTACTAACCTGCTCATTTCCAGACTTCTGTCTCCAGTGTTTCTTCTTTCTTTGAATTGTCTTCGGGCCCGCTTCTCTTGGACCTGATGAATATGCTTCTATGATCTGATCAGAACCATGTTTTGATTTCTCTAGTTGTAAATACTTAAAACACTCCTTTCTGCTACATGCAATCAACCACTGATTCTCATATCCTCTTGATTGACACACCCTGAGTTCAGTCCCTCCTGGCTTCTCCTCACAGGTTGATCTTCTCCTCCCACTTGACTCAACAGTCTCTTAACCCAACAATACTAGCATGACCAAATCTTTGGTGCCACAAAGCTGATTTGTTGATAAATGATGATGCTATTTTCATTGTCTTGACTGGGGCTATGGTGGCTGAGTGGTGGAAGCAAAGAATGCCAGATGATACCACTATTTTGGAGCTTCAATTTCAAATTTGTACAAAGATTTCATGGCCACGGTGCTTGAAGGATCCCCTGCTCTTGAGAATGCACCCTAATGAGATGAGGTTTTGGTCCAACAAGGGAACAAAGAGAAAATTATGAAGTATTTCCTTCTGCCCCACATGAGTGGCACTCATTAATGCGTCAATTTTTCCAGTGGAAATTGGGACGTTAAACTTTCTAAAGGCACCAAGGGAATATATTTTATAACCATATGATGAATTTACCCCAAATCTAAGATGATGTGTTGATTTTCCTTTTGTCCAGAATAAAGAGATATCAAAAAAATTAGCGCAGAGACCTTGTCCCCAAAGGATGGATTGAATTGATCATTGGCCTCCACAAAAGCATTTCTTGAAACATAATTGACACATGCACAGGTATTCTTTTGGATTGGTCAGAGATCAGGATGTAAGGCCAAGCACTCTTCTTCAGTGTGAGGAAACTGAGGATTGTGATTACCACCTTTCCATCCTACTGGCAATCTTTTCCTCTTTTCTTGGGTTTGGAAGGCTACTTCAGTTCTGTCAGTAGAGACTGGTTTGTGATTTGTATCATTGTAACATAAAGTTCTAAGGCAACTAATAAGAAACTCCAAAGAAGTTTTTTCATGAGGATAAAGGAAAAATGGGTCAACTATACCTGGAAGTTTCTTTGCAATCTCAGCCATAATGGAACCACAAATCACCTTGCTGGATTGCTTAAACCCTATGGAATTGAATTGGAGGAGGCAATTTTCAACTTGATTGAGGTAAAACTTGAGGTTTTTTTTTGAATTTTACATTGGCCCATCTAGTAAGAATGCGTCTAGTAGCATACGGTGTTGCTTTGGCATACACATTTGTGATTCTTTTCCAGATTTTTTAAGAATTGTTTCCGTTCTTGTTGCTGACCATTGCCATGTAGACCGGCTCACTTAATTTCTTTATAAGAAACAACACCACTTTGCTTAGCTGCTTCTTGAGCCGTGAAGATGAAGAAGGTCCAGGGTCAGTAATGGTTAATTCCAAAAGTTTTTTATGTCTGAGAAAAATTTTCATCTTCTGTTTCCATATGGGAAAGTTGCTTGCTCCCTGAAGCATTTGGATGGATGAAATCTTGTCCTTTGAGATGTTATTGGTAGTAATTTCCCTCCTTGCGTGCACAGAGTTTGAATTTTAATCTGAAAATATTTCCTAGACTTTAAGGGTTTGTGTTTCTATAGAAGCGCAAGAAGTTTTAATAAAATAAAAATTAATTCCTTTGAAGAAAAAATGAGTTTTGATAAGAGGTTTTGCGTGAATTATAACAAGGATTTGTTTTTTATTTGAATATGATTCAATGATGAAAAAAAACAAGGTGGTTGAAAGAGAAAAAATTGCATTTACAAATAGACACCTTTAAATAGTAGTTAAAATTTTAAGATGTCTTCATCATACCTCCCTTGATGATTGCTGTTGCTAAGGCTTTGATGCCTGGCTGCTTGTGGTGGCTGGGACTGGTACAGCCTTGACCCTTTTTAATTAGGGATCCTCAGTCCTTATGGGCCTGGTTGCTTAGCTTGCGGTCTTGGCCAGCTTGATTGATCTGTTCTCTTGTAGGGAAAGCAATCATTATCATTAGACACGCTCTTATTTGATACAAATCCACAGGGAAGTTGCCTAATTGTGGTGTTTTCATCAAGGTGTTGCTTACCCAGTAAGAAGGGTTCCAATAGGATCTCTTCCTGGTCCCTGGTTTTTTCTTCTTTGCTGCAAGATGTGCCATGGAAATGAATCTCTTGCTTTGAAAAAAAGAAAAAGATAAAATTAATTGGGGTTAGAAAAAACTATCCCTGTAATTTCTTGAAAGTCAGTGCATGGATGGTAAAGCTTCTGAAAGTGCATAAAGAAGTCTTGGGATTTTTCTGGGCTTATTGCCTCCTGAATCCCCTAATTGATTTGAGTCACAAGCATTGCACAATTTGGAGGTTCTTGTCAGCCTCCTGGATGCAAAGAACCTTGCTATCCTTTAGCTACAAGAGGTGATAGAATAAATAGTAAATATATTATTTAATAAATGCAGCAAAAATCCGTAAAATATTTGGATAAAGCTTATTTCAAGGTTAATTGGTTTGGTTATAGTTTATTGTTATAAATCAATATAGATAAATTGATTATTAAATATTTTTATAGAGGGGCCAAAATTATATTGGGGATCTTTAACACCTCTCTTCAGGGAATTCAGTATGAAAACACGTAGTCCTGGTTACTTAGGGCTCTTTAGTTTAAAGGACATTTTCCCAAAGATAATATGTATATAAAATACATGGTGGATTGGCAGGGCTTTTTAACCAAGCTGCCACGGCAGAGAAAGGATAATAAAACTCACTGGTATATTATTAAATCCCTTGGATATCTTTTTGGGACATGCACTGATGGGTTAAACCTGTATACTGGGGTTATAAGGTTGTTCAGCAGTTCAAATTGATAAAAAGAGGTTGAGGACGGATATTATTAATCAGACTAAAGCCATAAATCATTTACTTATCTCTTATAAGTATTTGATCACCTTGGCACAGTGTCTGGAGTTAAATATAACTGGGTCTCTGGGTATCAATATCCTCTAAAGAACTCTTTATTTATACCTTTTGGAGTCCTAATATTGTCCTTCTGAGGGGTACAGGGGCTGAAAGGGACGGAAAATGAGGTTAGCAGGGTAACCAGTGGTAGACTGTCACGTTTGCTTGGTGCTGTAACACGGGTAGCATCTTATTCTACAGGGTATGGGAATTATTCTACTTTATAATTGATGTTTGGACGTGTGAATAACACTAATCTGTCCTTTTTATTTATTATTTAATTAATAATCCTTAGTAAATGTTCCCAGTAATTTCATAATTATTCTAAAAGACACTCCTACGGATATTCTGATGTCAGGTCAGTTCTCATTATGTATTAAATAATTGGAGTAAAGTCATGATATTCATTTTACTCCTTATTTTCAAAATTCAGTTGATTTACTAACATAATTACTTGAAAATGTAAGTCATGGGTATTCATGTAATATTTTTAAATCATAAGTTTTCTTAGTATGTCACAAAAATATTGATGTCTAGAATTTCTCATAGTAGTATATTAAAGTATTTCAATATATTTTTAGAAGTAATCATTATCTTATTTTCGACATTTTTGGTACTTTGAATTATATTTAATAAAAAATACGTATAAAGTTTATTTAATTATTTTTATATAGTTTTATGTAATTTTAGACTATCTACTATCCATGGGAACATTTATTCCATATGTAGAATTTTCCTGTATGGGTTGTAGCATGTTTACGCAGTACCTAAGTTTCTCAGGCCGCCTGTCACTTTGTCAACCCGTAGTCCCGCAGCTGCGTACTTGTCAGAGGCCAAGGTCTGCGTACACAACTTTGACAGAGTGACAGAGCTGTAGCTCAGCCGCGCGCGGGTGCATTGGCTGCCACGGCTGCGTGCAGGAATTGTCACAGAACACATTTCTGTCCGTAACTCCTAAAATATACACAAAACCTCAATTCTGACTGAATTTTAGGTGTGAAACCTATACGTGAAAATGTGTGTGAAATATATTTAATTGGCAAAAAAGTTCAATAGTGGTGCCGTGGTATTTTGGTCTTTCTTTTCTTAATTATTCAAAAATATAAGGAGTTGGATTTCAAGGGTGGGGTCAGTGAGTGACCCTACTTAATTTTGGGTTTAGAATCCATTTTTGTAAAAATATTTATGGTTTTCCTGCTCCTTCTTAGGTTAATTTTTATTATTATTCTTTTCACGTCATTTCTGTTACTTTTGCAGCTTGCTCTGCAATAGTAGCAAGCTGACAGTTATTTTGATTGGACATAGCTGTTGATTGAGTGGAAGGAATATTCAATTGGATTCAAAAATGGCAAGTGAGGTGGGAGGAACTTGATCTGGATTGATTTTAAATTGGAAACTGTTTCCCAAATTTTTTCAAATAACTGGCCTTGATGGATTGGAGTTTTATCCATATTGATTATTGAATGTGGTAAAATTTGGGTGGCAAGGATCCCAAGGAATAGGCAGAATTCATCTGCTCCTATTCCTTTGATCTTGAAGAGCTCATGGTATACAAAAAATTTGTTTGAAAAGGCCCCTATGAGGATCACTTGCTTTTCCATGGGAACAAGGCTTAAGACCCCAGGTTGACATAGCAAAAAAAAAAAAACAAATAGATAGTCCAAGAAAAAAAATATAAAAAAAAGAAAAAGGTCATTGACTTATCAGAGGGGGCATATCCAGAGCTCTGGCATGAATGGAGTTCAAAACCTGCCTTGTCAAAAAAATCAACCATCTTATCCAGATCCAAGCCAGGTTTTTGGAAAAAATTGGCCCTTTGCTGAATGATGTGGGGCTTATTCCAGGAAGCTGAAATATTAGTAACCTGTTTCCATGATATATCTATATCATGGATCAGGTTACTAATTGCCTGGGTTGAAAAAACTGTGTCAAATTTTTCCTTGAGGAATTACTAAAGTTCAAGGAGGGTGGTGGTTGATTTCTGCTCAAGTTGAAACAAGAATGTTGTTTTCATCTCTTTGGTAAATTTCCCCGGTCATTTTTTGTTTGAATTAACCACATCTGGATCTTCTTTCTTGATGCCTTGTACTTGAAAAAATGAGAATTTGAGGGTATTCATTGCCTCACGCACCTTCATGACATTCTCTAAAACATTTTTGGAGATGAGCTTGTGAACTTTGGGCTTGATTATTGCATTTGGTTTGCGTTCCTTCTGAGTAAGTCATTTGTTTAGATGATCATGGTTTTTTTACAAAATTGATTTTGCTTTGAGGAAAGGCCTTCTTTTGGGAGGATCTTTGATTCTATTCTTGGAGATCCCTGAGGAGTTCTTGGGCACATTATTTTTTGGACTTGATCTAAGACTCATTGTCTCCATTTAATTTGACTTTGGGGGTTTCAGCATCTCTTTTCATTGTTTCAGCCTGTTCCAAAAAAAAGGGTGATGATTAATTCATGGCTCAAATGAGACATGTGGCATGGCTAAACGACTACATTTGAGCCGTGCAGAGCCCCAAACAACTCAAGTGTGGTTGGGATGTACTCCACACAGCACTGGACCTCTGTGTGGAGGCCGCACAACTACATTCAAGCCATGTAGAGCCCCACATGGCTAAAATGTAGTTGTGTAGCCATGCAACACAGCTACAAGTCTGGTTGGCCAAAAAAAACTAAAATAAACTAAATAAAAATTAAAAAAAAACAGAAATCAACCAAAAGATCAAAAAGGTTGATTTTTTGGTTAAAAAAAATAAGAAATAAAATAAAAATAAGTAAAAATAAAGAAATAAAAACAAACAAAAAATACTGAAGACAACCAACCAGTTGTCTTTAGATTCAAGTAAAAAATTCAATTTCAACTTGAATAGCCCTAAAGTAAAAGGGCCAAAAAATACAAGAAGTCTTTTGACAAGCCCTAAAGTAAAATTGCCAAAACAATACCAGTATTTTGACCAGCCAAAAAATAAAAGAAGTCTTTTTACAAGCCCTAAAGTAAGAGTGCAAAAAAAATACAAGAAAAAATACAAGTCTTTTGAGCAGCCCTAAAGTAAAAACAAAAAAAAACAAGTTCAACTTGTCTTAAGCTGATCCCATCACAAGTTGAACTGACTTTCCATTAAAATATCATTTCAAACACTCATCATAATGATTGTAACTCAAAACACTTGAAATAATGATGTTCAAAATGTGATAAATCTTTATATTAATAGAATTACAATATGTGCATGTTAGACCAAACCCAATGATGAAATTAATCTATAAGTTGGAATACAACTCAAGTTGATCTTTCAGGTGATTAACCCAAAAAGCTGATTTTTTAGAAATCATGGAACATGGTTTGAAAACTATAGGTGGGATTGAAATCAAATATCCCCTAAGTACAAGCTGGACCCAACGGTTATTGTTAACAAGTCAAATGAACACAGGATCTGATTGCTATTTTACACCCATTTTAATAGGAGTAAAAGTACAAAATGAATCCAATCAAATTAAACATATTTATCAGCAATTTTTTGACCCATGTCAAGCTTTGAAAGCCATTTTGAAGAGGGAATCTGTTTATTGATTTCATTAACATCAAGTATTTTTTCAATCTTTTCAACATCTTTAATTCCTCCAAGGATCATAGAATAGCACCCCTTATTTTTCCTCATTGCTTCAATCATTTCCTTTCTCACTTGAAACCAAATTTTTTCATCATACCCAACTGATTTAGCAATGACTCTAAAAACACAATTTCCATCACCAACTGGGTCCCAAACCTCACCCAACAACTTTTGAGAGTTCTCAGGTATTTTATTGAGGTAATTTACTTCCTAAAATCAAGAAGTAGTTAGCCAAAATTCTAATCTCATTAAAGGAATCACCACTCACCAAAGATGAGCTTCTGTTTGACTCCTCCATTGTGTCTGCTTCACCTGTTGAAAAGGAATTGGATTCAAATGGAACCAAACCCAATGAACTTTCAGTATCTTCCACTGAACTATGGAATTCAGATGAAAAGCCTGACTTGGACTATAAAAATTTCTCAATCAGATCATTAAACCCAAAAAATGCACCTTTCACAAAAAAAAAGACTTACAATCATTTTTCTTTTCTTCTTTGGTGCCCTTCTACTTCTCTTTTCCCGCTTAATTTCATTTTCAATGTGTTCAAATCAAGAAGGATCTAGCCGGGTATCTGTCAATTTTGGATGGCCTCTGCTCAACCAAAAGACTTTAGCCTCAAGTCTTGGCTTTGATCAATAATTGGCCGTCTCCTTCATCAAGTGCTTAAACAGACAACAATAATCCTTTTCAGGATGATTCAAGATCATTTCATTGAGCTTCTCATGTAAATGAGAATTTTTGAGCAGTTCATAAACATTGACATTTAAAAATTCAAAAGGATCAAATATTAGTTGTTGGAGTATTATGTTCTCTGCTGCTAGCCATGATCCTTCCAGCTGGTCCTTTAACAACTTATTGTTTCTCTCTTATTGGATTACTCCATATTTGATCATATTTTCATTTATTCATATAGTTTTCTGCCATGGCTGATTAGTCATCAAGTGCCTTAGGCCCCCTGTGAGGGGCTCTCTAGTTGTCTATTTAAACTGGTCTTTTCCAGGACCCTGCAATAACCTTATTGACTTTTTTTCTTACAAATCCAGTCCTCAAATTTCTGACTTGAGTAAGAGTCCCTGATCCAATGATCAATTCCCACATTAGTTAAGTAGGAAGCATCATTTTAGTCAAGTAGGAATCATCATTCAAAAAGCATTTATCAAAAGCATTAATCAAAAAGAATTAATCACAAAGTGATTTGAACAATCAAGCTTAAATCAAATTACATAGCTAGAACTGCAAGGGTCATAATCCAACCTCCATTGAGGATGAACCTCTTCAGGCACAATGGCGCCTCTTGATGCTAGTAGGTCACCTATTTGGTGGGAACAGGGCAAGCCCATAGTCATTGAGTATGAATTGGTGCACACTTCCCCATCATGGTTCCTGTTTAACCTCTCTAATTGATCCCCAACAAGTTTGATTTCTTGTCAAGACACATTGTATCCCAATGGTAACAGTTCAGTAGGAAGAAATATTCCAATATTTATTCAAGAGTTTTAAAGGGCAGCCTGAACCAATTTAATTTGATTGGAAACTGTGCCCTCTAGGTTTTGCCAAAAATCCAAAATGTTTCCCACAAGTTTTTCAAGGAATGGTTTGAGAGTAGCATGGGCCCCTTCAACCCAAGATGTTGTTTCATTTTCAAATTCTGGGTTTTTGCAAGTCCAGGCTGTTACAAACATCTCTTTGATATGGAAGGTATTATGATCCATATACTCAAGTACATCCTCACGGTCTGCCAAAAAACACTTTATACAAGTCATAATGTAAGCAACCCAAAACTAGGAAGATTAAAAGTAGAGGCAGTGATTTGGCATTTACTCTAAGTTCC
Organism: Puccinia polysora; assembly: GCA_025617555.3. Taxonomy (NCBI): domain Eukaryota; kingdom Fungi; phylum Basidiomycota; class Pucciniomycetes; order Pucciniales; family Pucciniaceae; genus Puccinia; species Puccinia polysora. The sequence goes on from CM062618.1 coordinate 62,039,257, forward strand.
GCATCATTGAACTCTGCCTCATCCTTGTTTTTTTAAGGCCCCATACTTAGCCCACAGAGACATAAAGCTTTTTCACCCTTCAACTTCATTATTAAAGAGAAATTTACAGTTTGGTTTTATGTTTTTGGGCAAGTGCCATTTACAGCACTGTATTTTTGACTCAGGGAATATTATTTCTAGCTCACGGATAAAAGCTTTTTCATGGTCCATCACAAAGAATTTGGGAAGTCTCTCAGGATCATAAGCCAACTCCTTTAGCGCATTTCAAGACCAACTGTAGAACTCAAACGTTTCTCTTTATATAAAAACAAGAGATTTTGTGAAAGTTTTCTGGTTGGAATTAATTACTATGACATGCAATAGGGGGATGTTGTAATTTTTTGTCTTATAAGTACAATCCATCATAGATATATGATGGAATTGCTTGAAATCTTTAATTACTCAGGGTGAGCCAAGAATAGGGCCTCCAAGTGATCCTATCCACTGAGTTTTGCTCAATGAACCCCACCTGAATTACCAAATTGTTCACAGAAGACCTCCATACCACTTTTTCCCTTTAGTTCTGCTAGCACTACCTTACGCTTATTGTTATAGATTGTTTGGTCATCAACATATTTGCCACCATCAATTCTGCTCAATTTTCTTTTGAGTTGAAGTGTATTGAGCCCATCATTCATGCCTTCTTTTAGATTGTCTAAGGCTACCCCAGAGATTCTCCTCAGGTGAGGATGCACTGAGGGGTGTGGAGATGGTTCATGGTTCTGTTGATCATTCTTGTAGGAGATTTCCCACAAGGGATCTGCCTTCATGTGACTAGCACGGATTAAAAACTTGCACCCAACCTTCCTTGTGTGAGTTTGCCTTGAATGTTTGGTGAGCAATTTCCCAGAGTATGAACCATGTCTATCACAGCCTAAATACACATATTTATCACTCTTTGAGGTGAAAACTGTTAAAGTATAACCATGCTTCATTGCCCATGTTTGACAATACATTTGTGCCTCTTACCTAGTAGGAAAAGCTCCCAAAGGAGGTGGGGCAAGTGGATCTGTCATTGTTACATAGTCATAGTTACAGTTTCATGGTTATATTGATGGCATGAACTCCATCAGTTTCAATCAAATTAAATCAGCCAAAGACCAGAGTAACATAAAATGTTACTCACCACCAGAGGCAGTGTCCATTTGTGACACATTTTGTTCCTCAACTGTCACCCTTGATGAGGATGCAATTGGGGCTGCCAATTTCTCATTAACCAAATCCTTCTTTTCCGCAGCTTTTTTCATTGAAATAATGTATTCCTTGAAAAAGGCCATGTTAAAAGGAGGGCTTGCCACCGTTCCCATAACGCAAAAAAAAAATGCAATGCTAATTCAGAATTCAATCCAAATTTCAATTAAAAACTACCAAGTTTTCTTACTTTCCAGAAGTTTGCTTACTTTAAAGTTGAGAAAGATTAATTTTGTGGGATGTATGTTTGCATTTTTCCTTTAGTTTCAATGATGTGGTTTACTGGTTTACAGATTCAATTTATTTCAATTTCACTTTGTTATCACTTTGGGATTGCTAGATGTGGAACAACAGCCCCACATAGTAAGCATTGGTCCCAAATTGGGGCTGATGGAACCCAAATGTGGTCCAGGGGGCCGCGTACCCCCAAACACGGCTAAAAACACTGTGTACAAGGGTACACAACCCAAATACGCCGTGTACGGGGGGTATATGCCCCCTTGGGGGTTGCATGTGTTTGAGAAAACCCCTTGGGCGTGTGTAGATGTGTTTTTTGCCCAAAAGCGCTTTTTGGACGCGTTTATGGGGCCCCCATGCGTCCATTGGGCCATGTAGGGCCCTAAACAACTCCCACACGACTAGGAGTTGTGAATTTAACATCACCCAAAAAAAATTCAAAAAAAACCCAAAAGAAAAAAAAATTGGAGTAACCATGGTTCTGTTGGTTGAGGAAAACACAAAAGAAATGGAGAGAGGAGCAAGCAAGGGGGCAGGGTGCCAACAGCTTGGCTCTGGCAATGCGGAAATTGGCTGTGTGTCAAGATCCACAGTGCAACTTGGCTGTGTGCCAAGATCCGCAGCACAAACTGGGGCAGAAATTGTGCCTGCTGGGCACACACCCAAGCCCGCTGCGCAATGTGCCCAGCGGGACTTAAGAGTTTTCCCAGAAGAGCTTGCAATACCATTTGATGATGTATCTACAACTCAGGGTTGAGAGCAAGTTATAAATACCTCACCCTCAACCCTAAGCTGGGTAAACAACCAGCTGAGAATACAACCCTAAGATCCACCCTCTCCAACCCTAGCCATCTGCCTGCCATTACATCCATCCGGGTTTGTCCTTCTCATGGCGCAAACTTGCACCCACCCTACTTGGAGCCCCCTGCGTCTGTTTGAATCCACCCAATGTGCCAATCCTTGAGATACCTCCCCTGGATAGCCCTGGGAACCATCCCACTCCTACATTCCCCACAGTATCAATATCCAAGAACACAACCACATATGATTTGTTTCTTGGTCTGTTTCCCCAGAGTGGATCACCAACCCGCCACAGCCAATGCTGAACCAACTGTGCACTGGATGCTGAGCCTGGAGCAGCTGTTTCTGAGCCAGCTGCACACCCAATTCTGAGCCTTCTTTGCACCTAAAGCTGAGTGTGCAGACCACAAAACAGTTCCTGATCCCAAGGCTATGTAATTGCACAACACTGGGTATAAATCTGCAAGATCCTGCCAGAATCATAATAAGATACCATCAATTTGAAATTTTTTTTCCTTACTGTATACCCTTTTACAAGTTAATAACTTCTAAAAAAAGATTTAAATTAATAATGTTGTAATGGTTGTCTTGCCATGGCAACATTTGTATTTGACGCAAAAATTGTTGTGTCCCAATTGCCCCTGATTTCGGTATCTGAGGAAAGTGAAAGAAATATTGCCTTCAAAAAGTGGCTTGTTCATTTAATTTAAATATCAAGCGAATGCGTGATACCCCCAAGGCCTCAACAAGTGAAGTTCAAAGTCAAAGATCTGCCCTGCGAGTAAATTGCCACATCCCTCCTGTGCCTGAGATCAAATTTCTTGAAGTGCAAAACTCAGGTAAGAAAGGTTGGATAAAAATTAAATAGGTGAAAAATAGAACTAATTGAATAGAAATTTTGCCCTTTTAGTTTTACCCTGGTTTCAAAGATAAACTACTAATACACCACCATACTTTGGGCCGCTGACAAAATTCAAGATGAAACAAGTGTAGGCCAAGGTGCAAGGGGATCATGGAGGTAACAAGGGAGGAGGAAGAAACTAGAAAAAAGGGAGGATATGGAACAGAACGGGAGGAAGGAGATGGAGGAAATGAAATGGAAGATAATGGAGTGGAGGGCCAAGGCTAGGGAACCCAAGTTCCAGTTGTGGTGCTGGTTGAGACTGATGCAAGGCGGTTGACTGGAGAATTTGGTGAGTTTTTTTTGCGGATTTTATGGAAAAGAGCCCATGGATAACTACTGCATGCGGATGAATGGTATTCTTGCCCAAAGAGAGCTTGAACTGCAAGGTGCAAGGAGATCTTAGGGAGACATTGGTTGAACAGGTTCACCTAATGCCAATTATCTCTGGTTTGATTAAAAATGAAGATCTTGAGTAGTTTAAATCAATAGTGAGGGAGTTGAATGAAAATTGGGAGAATGTGGAAGAACAAATAAAAAAAAAATTATTACATATATTTTTTGATATTATTATTGTTTTAATTATATAAATATATTAAAAAATGAAAAGAAATTTCTTTTAATAAATTAAATGTAAAGAAGGAATTGAAGGTATAGAAAAAAAAGAAGTTATTGGTCACAATAAAGATTTCACATGAAAAGCGTAAGAGAATGAAACTGAAAATCAAGGATAGATAGGGCGGAATTAAATTTAGAATATGACAGGATTGAATGTAGTGGGATGGAATGGAATGGGATTAAAATTTACAAGGTTTTCAAGGGTGGTTTGCATGGAAATCTCAGACAAATTTGGGGGAATTTTGAAGCTGATTAAATGGTTCCCACAAGTTGTGATATTTTTTGGAATGGAATCCAGCCCATTTGATGAGATATTGCAGTTTCCCTTAGTGTAAAGTTGAATCCAGAATACAGCTTACTTCCCACTCTAAATGATCTTGGACATAGACTGGTTCAGGAGGGGGATGAGTCTTTGCCGGATATAGGACTTGAGCTGGCTCTACAGGAGACACATCAAAGAATAGGTGTGTAAGGGATTTAACATCTATTTCAAAACTTAGGCCATTTTTAAACCTGCAAAGATAAGAGAAAACCAACATTAAAGTCAGTTAATGACTTATTAAAACAGTAAAAATGTTACAAAACAACACAAATAAAATAATAATATAGTATCATGAGAAGGCCACACCTTAATCTCCATAAGGAGATAAGGGACCTGGATTCAATTGAATAAATCCCAAAGGATCCTTGCTTACAAAAGTAAAATCACACCCTTTAAAGTAAAAATAAATGTTACAAATCAAAAGTACTTCCCACACAAACTTGGAGTTAAGGAATCAATTATCTGGTAATTTCAATACTAAATTTTAAGGCCCCAATGAATCTCCTTCTTGAGATTAAGTTCAATGTGCTTGTTAAATCTTGCCTTATTCTTGGATCAATAATAAATAATATATAACTGAGGAAGGGGCTTTAGGGTAAAGAACCTACTCTTTTAAGGTAACAGGAGGCCTTAGGGGGCTCAAGGGATCATCTGGGGAGTTCCACGCTCTCCCTGGTTTTTTCCTCAAGGGCTCAAGACCCCATTACATCATACCCAATGAGAAAAAAGGTACTAGCACTCATTGGAGGGTATTTCCAATGTAAAGTTTTATCTAAATACCCAAAGGATGAATGAATTGCTCCTAGGACTTGAAAAAAATCAAATTTATGGTTTAGAATTCCCAGAAAACCTCAGAATGACCAAATAACTCCCTTCAAATGTAGCTTGATAGCCTTGGCATGCACTTATCTCTTGATTCCTAGTACCTTGGCATACATTCTACATATTGAGTCTGCATACTCTTGGAAATGATAATACAAGGTTTACACCTAGCAAAGAAGCTCAGTTCCCTCCAAATGGAAGCTATCAAGGCTCAGCGGAGTATATTAAAATATAACTACATCCCAAAGAGGGATAATAAGAAAATTAGGCAATTTATCTATACAGATTAGGGACTATGGCTTAATATAATTACTATAACTCATTCCCAAAAGAATGGAACATATTGGGAACTTCCATAGAAATATTTTGGATGACTCTGAGTACCCATAAATTTATTCAAAGTTGTATTGGATCTCCATCTTGATAATATATATTATCAATTTTTTAATTCCATAATCAATACTTGTGAAAACATACTTAAAAATTATTACAAAAAATTATCATATTTATTATATAATTATATAAATCTTTATCATTATGCATTAACTGATCTTTGGTAGTTTGAAAAAGTGGACTTGGTGTCAGGTAATTGACAATGAGACCAGTACTTAACCACTGTACTAACAAGCCATATATGGGTTGTGCAGACATTTGGACAATTATATTTGTCTTGTGGCTAACAGGGTCGATAACTTTGAATTTTGCAGGTGATGAAAGTTTGAAATGGTTAGGGGAGATAACTGATTTGACTTTAAAGGGGCCAAGTGCTGTGGAAACAAGAGAGGTGTACTCTCCAAGTTGTCCCTGAGTTCCGGAATTGATGGTCCTAGCATCTGTAAAAATAAGGATGTTCCTGTTTAGAGAGAGAGAGAGAGAGAGAGATGAATTTCCTTCCTTTCCTTTCCTTTCCGTACCTGCGGTGATCCATCATATATGATATGAGATGAGATCTATGCTGGAGTTGAGAGCGCGGAATTTATGCCAACACTCTCAAACCTAACCTAAGTACAAGCGCAATGACAGCCCAACAACAAATAGAAAAGAAACCCCAAAAACCAGAACCCTAGCCTAACCCTAACTCTTCAACCTAAACCCCACCTACCGTTACCCACACCTGGTTTTTCCTTCTCATGATGCGGCCCTCTGCCGCGCCCTAATTGGAGCCCCCCACGTTGTTCAAATCCGCCCAACCTGCTGCGTGATTTCCTGCCCTAACCCTTTCCCATACCACAAACACCCTTGAGCCCGCCTACCGTTACACACACCAAGTTTGTCCTTCCCATGACGCAGCCCTCTGCCACGCCCTACTTGGAGCCCCCCGCCTTGTCTGTATCAACCCAGCGCGCCGCTTGATTTCCTTCCCCACTCCTATAGCCCCAATTTCCCCCACTCTACCTTCCCAAACTAGCTGCCAACAAACCTGGTCAGGCTGGCTCCATTCTTGGGTATCCAATGTCCAAGCGGGCCGCAACCTGCCATGCCCAGTTAAGCCCAAACCGCGCGCAGTATGCTGAGCCTGACCTACCAAATGCTGAGTGCACCAACCACGGCACGTTTCCAAATCTGAGGATATATAACAACACCACAGCGCATAATTCCTTGCATCTGTTTCCACAATAGTGCAAGCTAATGTGTTGAAGTGAGCAATTATTGGAGCAGTGGTAGAAGCTTTTTTCAGAGCATCAAACTAAAAATAACCTTGTTTGGTAAAACCAAAATGAGTTTCTTTTTGAATAAGATTAGTAAGATCAATGGTCATCTTGGCATAGTGCTAAATAAAACTTCTGTAAAAATTACCAAATCCAAGGAAGACTTGAAGCAATTTGACTGAAGAAGGTGTGGGCCAGTCTAATACATGTTTGTGTTTGGCTGGGTCAATTCATAGTCCTTGTTTCAAGACTATAGCCTCTTAAAAATGAAGAGAATGAGTATGAAATTCACAGTTGGAGGCTTTTGAAAAAAGGTTATTCTTTCAAAGTTGCTGCAGCACCTCTTGCATATGTGCAATGTAATCCTCAAGAGTTTTAGAGTATACAATTATATGATCCAGATACAATACAAGGTATTTCTCTACAGGGCCATGTTGAATTTGCAAAACAAGGTTGCAAATGGGTCGTGAATGACCATTTGCAACCCATTTGAGTTTTGAAACACTTTTTGCAACCCATTTGAGTTATGAAAAACAATTTTGGCACATTTGGAGCAAGAAAAGCCCAGATAGGCCATTTTATGGGGTAATTAGGGGTACCTAGGCAGCCCAAACCACATCTTTTATAATGTTGGAGGCATTAGAGCCCCTTCAAAAATGTAATGAAAAAATTAAATGGAGTTTGTGATCTTTCTTTTTTCCTTTTTAATTATTTTTTTTGGTTATTTCAGCTCTCATAAAGTTTGGAAAAAAATCAAAGTGCTTTTTAATATTTTCCCTAGATTTTGTGGATGTATTCTTTTGCCTTAAAGAATTAATCCAAAAAATAAAAAAAAAATTAAATTTGCCAATGGAGTTTGAGATCTTTCTTTTTGGCTTTGTAACTATATTTTTGGTAATTTCATCACTCATTAATTTGAAAAACCAATTAAAGAGATTTCCAAAATTCTAATAGATTTTTTGGATGTATTTTTTTAGGAACCCATTCTTTTACCTTAAAAATTCATCCAAAAAATCCAAAAAATCCAAAAAATCAAATTTCCAATGGAGTTTGGGATCTTTATTTTTGGGGTAACATTAAATTCACGGTGCATTGAGCCATGGACACGGTTCAAAGTGGGCCGCGTGGCACACCACACAGTCCAATCCAAGCCGTTTACAACCCCCCACGGCTCAAAGAGTTGCGCAGCTGGCCCAGCCTGGTGTGACGGTGTGTTGGATGTCACACAACTACATTTGAGCCGTATGGAGTTGTACACAGCTCAAATTTAGCCATGTGGCATCCAACATGCCACCAAACCGCGGTGAGCAAAAAAAAAAAGGAATGAAAGGGCACTGACATAACCCAATAATCAAATAAACCTTCCAAAAAACAGGAATCAACCAAAAAATCAAAGAAATCAAAAAATGTTCATTTTTTGGTTAAAAAAACAAAAAACTAAATAAAAAACAAAAAAAACTGAGACTATCCAATGGACTAGCCCTAAAGTAAAAAGACCCAAAAATAACACAAGTAACCGGACTAGCCCTAAACTAAAAACACCAAAAAAAAGACAAGGAACTTGACAAGCCCTAAATTAAAAACACCAAAAAAAAAAAGTAACTTGAAAAGCCCTAAAGTAAAAACACCAACAAAAAGACAAGTAACATTACAAGCCCTAAAGTAAAAACACCAAAAAAAATACAAGTAACTTGACAAGCCCTAAAGTAAGTTCAACTTGACTAGCCCTAAAGTGAAAGGGCCCAAAAATTAAAGAAGGTTTTTGACCAGCCCTAAAGTAAGAGTGCCAAAAAGATACCAGTCTTTTTACCAGGAAAAAATGTAAGAAGTCATTTGAACAGCCCTCAAGTAAAAGTTCCCAAAATTCTGGCACGACTTCCAGGGGGTTGTGCACCCCCAAAAACAGCGTTTTTGAGCTGTGTACAAGGGTACATGTTGGAGTATTGTGTTTATGCTTCTAGCGTTGCTCCTTTAGTTTCACATAATCTTCTTATTTATATGTCACACACCTGTCTAGCCAGCTAGTCCAGCTAGTCCTTTATTGATTTATCAATTCTTTCTTATTGGCTTACTCCATACTCAATTACCTTGTCATTTATTGTTTCTGCCATGATTGATTAGTCATCAAGCACCTTAGGCCCCCTGTGAGGGGCTCTCTAGTTGTCTATTTAAACCAGTCTTTTCCATGACCTTGCAATTCACCTCATTGACCTTGTTTCTTACAAATCCGGTCCTCAACTTTCTGAGTTGAGTAAGAGTCCATGATCCAATCATTGACTCCAACAGGTTATGAGCCCAGAGCACCACCTATTGTGCTGTCTCTGTTTTGCTTCAAGTAAATCCTCCTAGTCCGGTAGCTCTACTGTCTTTCTATTACTGATTGTATCTGCCTTCTTATCCAAACTGATCCTATCAATCACCTCAATCAGTCACCTCTATGGTCTTCCCAAGTAGCACTACTGTCTTTGTATTACTGACCGTATCTACCTTCCATCCGACCTATCCTGTTGACTACCCTCAATTAGTGACCTTCATTGGTCTTACTTACCCTTACTTCAACCCTGTTGTTACCTCAGGCTTGATCCTTTAGTTCCTTGATCTTCCAATGCCCCCAACCGTCATCTTCATCCAGTCAATCGCAATGTTCCCTACATCTTGATTGCTCTCCAACTTCAACATCTGTTATTGTTTCAATAACCTTCATTGGTCTTACATCCACTTCCATTTTTGTTGAACTTGACTCAAACCTCATTTCGGAACCCTTCATTGCGGTCACTCAACAGTTATAACCCGCCTTCAGAACTCCCATCCTGAAAACCGGTACTCTAGTCTTTTGGCAAGGGGGTGAGATGAGATGAGGCATCATCCCCTTGTCTCTACCATCGACGCTTGCCATCAATTGACCATTTCATCCCTAACCTGCCATCACAACCATCAATACACTCACGACAGCAAACCCAACAAATCACTATGGCTCGGCCAAGTGCCCAGTCCGGTTTCTCTCTCAACTTTCCCTCTCAATCATCCAGTCATCACCATCAATGATCAACTCAAGATTGATCAACCCTACACTCTTGCTACAATCACTACAATCAATCAACTCAACTTTGACCACAATATTTCCTTCACTCTATCTTCTATCTTTCTTTCCGCTGGTCCGCCTTCAATGGTCTTGTCCCTCAAACAGGCCTCCGACTCTTTTGGCGAGGGGGTGAGATGGGATGACTCCCTATTCCCTCAGCCTTCACTCAATCTCATCTTTGACCGACTCTTCCCCTTTACCTTTCTCAACATTGTTGTAACCATCAGCCTTGTCAAAGATCAAAACAATTGCTTGTTTAGATCTCAAGACTGTCAACTTCCCCCTTTTCAACCTTCTGTTTCTCTCCAAACCTATCTGTTCCCCTTTCCTCATGACCCTCATGATTGATCCTCCAAAGGATCATTGAATTCTGTCAGCACTATCATCTCCAACCTTCCGGCTCAGCATCCCCAACCCCGGCGGCTGTCACCCTTGGCCCCCATGGTCTATCCTCCTTTCTAAGCGCGGCCATGATCCTCACCTTGACCCATTCTGTGATATTGTCGGAACCGGTGGAAATGGATTCAAAACCTTTAACAACAGCACAATCGCCGCCATCATTTCTGCTGCCGCTTGTGTCCGGGTCTCTAAAAATGGTGATAGACTGCAAAGGACTCCAACTCAACGGCATTTGTAGTCAGGAGGGACTCGATGAGATCAGCACAGCCGGCGAGACGTCCCTCTGGAGGCTTGAAGCGAATGGATCCATCACTCACGAGCTCATCTTGCTCCTTCTAGCTTTCAATCATCTTTGATCATCTATCCTGTCGGCGCCCCTGGTCCAATTTCTACGTCCAATTCGCTCCCTCCTACAATCCCATTTGGTCCAAGCTCCCTTATCATCCTCAAATTGCGCCAGTTTGTCCTGTCGTTTCTTCAACTCGCTGCACTGTCTCCATCACCGGCCGTTTGATTAATCAAGTATGGATCCTACGCCTTCCTGTCTTTTGGATGCCATCCCTCTATCAACCTTGCGATCCTGGCCACTCTTTCCAACTCTCTTCTTGCAATTTGATACGCATCTATCTCGCAACTTTGCTCGCTGATCTCTGCAACATTGCTCACTCCTATCATGTTGCAACTTTGGTTGCTCCTCATTTGCAACCTGGCTTGTTTCTCCTCTTGCGACTTCAATTGAGCCCTGCTTATGACCTCGCTTGCACTTTCAATTGCAACTCTGATTGGTTGCTACCTCAGAAGTCCTTAACCCTTTTCATCACCTTGTTAGCCTGCGTTGTCATACCTTCTCATCTTCTCACCCAGTCTCAAGTCTTCCAGCAAGGGGGTGTGTTGGAGTATTGTGTTTATGCTGCTAGCCTTGATCCTTTAGTTTCACATAATCTTCTTATTTATATGTCACACACCTGTCTAGCCAGCTAGTCCAGCCAGTCCTTTATTGATTTATCAATTCTTTCTTATTGGCTTACTCCATACTCGATCACCTTGTCATTTATTGTTTCTGCCATGATTAATTAGTCATCAAGCACCTTAGGCCCCCTGTGAGGGGCTCTCTAGTTGTCTATTTAAACCAGTCTTTTCCATGACCTTGCAATTCACCTCATTGACCTTGTTTCTTACAAATCCAGTCCTCAACTTTCTGAGTTGAGTAAGAGTCCATGATCCAATCATCAAATCCAACAGTACATGGCTCAAAATTTCTGTTTTCTGGGGGTAAATGGCTCCTATAAAACCCCCAGGGGTTGTGCATGTTTGGAACGTCCCTTTTTAGTTGTCTATGGGCCCCCACGGCTCATTTGTGCCATGTAGGGACCTACAAAACTCCCACAAAACTGAAGTCGTGAATTCAACATCACCCTTATTTTTGCCTTTTTAATTATTTTTTGGTGATCTGATCTGCTCGCTCATCCGCACTCTCATTAAGTTAAAGAAATGATGAGATTCAAGCCCTAAAGTAAAAACACCAAAAAAAAGACAAGTAACTTGACAAGCCCTAAAGTAAACACACCAAAAAAAATACCAGTAACTTGACATGCTCTAAAGTAATTTCAACTTGACTAGCCCTAAAGTAAAAGGGCCAAAAAATTAAAGAAGTCTTTTGACCAGCCCTAAAGTAAAAGTGCCCAAAAAAATCCAAGTCTTTTGACCAGCCCTAAAGTAAAAACACCAAAAAAAAACAAGTTCAACTTGTGTTAAGCTGATCACATTCCAAGCTTAGCATAAGTTAAGATTTTTATGGAATCAGCCCAACAAAAGTCAAACTGACATACCATTGAACTCTCATTCAAAACACTTAATATGATGATGTTAACTCAAAACACTCAACATAATGATGTTCAAAATGTGATAAACCTTTATATTGATAGAAGTCATTATCTGCATTAGAATTACAATTTATATGAAAACCAATGATGAAATGAAGTCAAAGTCTATAATCTGAATAATCTAGAATACATTTGCAGTTGATTTTTTAGATGATTAACCCAACCAGAGGCTTTTTTAGAAATCAAGGAACGTGGTTTTGCTACAATGGGTGGGATTGGAATCATTTCTCCCTCAAGTAATGATAGAACACAGTGTTTATTGTTTACAAAGGAAATGAAAATTTGATCTGATTGATCAGTAACACCATTTTTCATTGGAGTATAAGTATCAAATAACTCCAATGAAATGAAACATATAGGTTTGGAATATGTGTCTGCTATGATTTGACCCATGTCTAATTTATCCAGCCATTCTTGGGAGGGAATCTTTTCATTGATGTCTTCAACATCAAGTCTTTTTTAAATCTTTTCAAAATCCTTTGCACCACCAAGCATCTGAATGTAGCATGCTTGATGTTTCTCTAATTTTTCAATCATTTCCTTCCTAACTTTAAACCAACCATGTTCTTCATAACCAAGAGATTTAGCAATGACTCTAAATCCACAATTCCCATCTCCAATTTGACCCCAAACCTCACCGAAGAACTTATGGAACTTCTTGGGTATTTGATTGAGGTAATTCACGCTTGGTTCCTATCTTGAACACTAACTTAGTACTCATTTCTTTAATTAGATGAATTAAATGAATACTAACCAAAGATAAGCTTCTGGTTGAGCTTTGCTGCATGTTCTCTTCCTCTGAAGAGGATTCTGATTCCAAATTAAGTGATCCTGATTCAATTTCAGTCTCTTCCTCTGAAATATGAAATTGAGATTCAGATTCTGCCAACTTTTACTAAAAGTTCATCATTAGTTAGTAACTAAGTTCATTAAACCAAAAAAATGAACATATCCCAAAAGAACAGACTTGAAATATTTTGTCTTTTCTTGTTTGGAGCCCTTCTAGTCCTTTTTTCCCCCTTGAGTTGTTTTTCAACAAGCTCAAACCAAGATGGTTCTTGCCCCGTATCTGTCAATTTTGGCCTACCCCTACTTGATTGTAAGACTTTAGGTTCAAGTCTTGCCTTCAAATGATATTTCTTAATCTTCTGAACGATATAATTCAATAGGCCCCTTTTCTCATGATCTGGAGATTCCAAGATAATTGCATTCACTTTTTGAGGTAACTGAGGAATGCTTAGCATTTCATTGACATTGCACTTGAAAAATTCAAAAGGATCAACCATTAGTGAATTAGGAATCATTACTCAAAAAGCATTAATGATGTAGTGATTTGAACAATCCAACTTAAGCCAACTTACAGAACTAGAATTACAAGGGTCATAGTCCAACCTCCACTGAAGATGAACATCTTTGGGTACCACAGATCCTCTGAATGCTAGAAAGTCACCTATTTTGTGGGAACAGGGAAAACCCATAGTCTTGGAATATGACTTGGTACACACTTTGCATCATGATCACATTTGAACTTCTTGAATTGTTCCCTAAAAAGATGAATTGCCTCTAAAGACAATTTGTAACCCAATGGTAACAGTTCAGGAGGAAGAACTTTCCTTAAATTAATTTTATAGTTATAAAGTGATGCATGAACTGATTTAATTTAATTTGAAACTGTTCTGTCGAGGCTTTTCCAAACATCCAACAGGTTTCCCAAAGAGTTTGCAAGGAAGGGTTTGAGAGTTGCATGGGCCCCTTCAACCCAAGATGTTGTTTTGTTTCCAAAATCTGGGTTTATACAAGTCCGCGTTGTTACAAATGTCTCTTTGATAGGGAAAATGTTATTTTCCATATACTATATGAATCCTCAAAGTCTTTCAAGAAACACTATACAAGTCAAAAGGTAAGAAACCAAAACTAGGAAGAAGAAGAAGCAGTGATTTGGACCTACTCTGAGTTCCACATCATTGAACTCCGCCTCCTCCTTGGTCTTTGAGGCCCCCTTTTTTTCCCACAGAGTCGTAAAGCTTTTCCATCCTTCAACTTCATCAAAAAAGTGCACTTTACAATTTGCTTGTATGTTTTTAGAAAATTGCCAAGTGCAACATTTTCTTGATGACTCAGGGAAACTAGATTCAATAGCACAAATCAGAGCTTTTTCACAGTCCGTCACAAATACCTTTGGAAGTCTCTCAGGATCATAAGCCAACTCCTTTAATGCATTTAAAGACCAACTGTAGAAATCAAAAGTTTCTGTTGTTATAAAAACAAGAGCTTTTGTGAAAGTTTTCCAATTGGCTGTCATTCCTACAACATGCAATAGTGGGGTTTTGTACTTATTTTTCTTATAATTACAATCCAAAATAGCAATATGATGGAATTGTTTTGAAAGCTTTACTGCCTCTGGATGTGCTAAGTAAATGGCATCCAAGTGACCCTCTCCACTGAACTTTGACTGGTGAATCCAACTTGTTTCTTCAAGCTGTTCATAGAGTACCTCCATAGCACTTTTTCCCTTTAGTTCTGAAAGTGTGACCTTCCGCTTAGTGTTATAGATTGTTTGGTCATCAACATAATCCCCCCCATCAATCTTGCTCAATTTTCTCTTCAGTTGTAACATATTGAGCCCATCATTCATTCCTTCTACTAAATTTTCTAAGGCCACCCCCAAGATTCTCCTCAGTTGAGGATGCACAGAGGGATGTTCAGATGGTTGATTGTTATGTTGGGTTTCTTTGTAGGAGAGGCGCCACAAGGGGTATTCCTTTGTGCAACTTGCCTGGATTCAAAAACTTGCTCCCAACCTTCCTTGTGTGAGTTTTTCTAGACCGTTTTGTAAGAAGATTTCCTGAATATAAACCATTTCTATCACAGGCTAAATCCACATATTGGTCACGCTTTGAGTTGAAAACTGTTAAAGCATAAACATGCTTCATTGCCCATGTTTGACAATAGTTTTGTGCCTATTCCCTAGTAGAAAAATCTCTCAAGGGAGGTGGGCCAAGTGGATCTGCCATAGTTACATATTTATGTTGATGGCATGCACTGCATCAGTTTCAATCAAATTAAATATGGCATAGACCAGTAACATAAAATTTTACTTGCCACCAAAGGTCATGTCCATTGGTGAATAATTTTGTTCCTCAATGGACAACCTTGATGAGGATGCAATTGGGGCTTCCAATGTTTCATTAACCAAATCCTTTTTTTCTTTTTCCAAATCTTTGTTGATGGCACTATCAATGTAGAACTTCCATGCAGCCATGTCAGAAGAAGGAGGGCTTGCCAATGTTCCCATGCAAAAGAATGCAATGGTATACTTCAGTATTCAATCCAACTTTCAATTTAAAAAACAAAGTTTGCTCACTTTCAAGTTGAGAAAGAATTGTTTGCAGAATTTTATATGATTTATAATTTCAGTTTTCACTTTGATTTCACTTTGGTTTCACTTTAATGTCTCTTTAGGATTGCTAGGTGTGGAACAACAGTCCCACAAAGTATGCTTTAATCCAAAATTTGGGTTGACAGAACCCAAGAGTGGTCCAGAGGGTGCCCAAAATTCTGGCACAACTTCCCAGGGGTTGTAAACCCCCAAACACAGCTAATTCAAGCCTTTTATGTGGGTAAATGGCTCAAATGAGCTGTGTTTTGGGGTTACACGGCTCCCACATGACCCTCCGGGGGTTGAGCCTGTTTGAAAAGGCCCTTTGTAGTCGTCGCTGGGCCCCCATGGCTCATTGGAGCCGTGTAGGGCTCTACACAACAACCACATGGCTGGAGCCTTTAATTCAACTTCACCCTTTTATTTATTTATATTTCTTTATATTTATATTTCTTTATATTTATATTTATTTATATTTATATTTTTAATTTGATTCATTATTGTATTTTTAATTTTTGATTTTTTTATTAAAATCAAAAAAAAATAAATAATAGATAAAAAAAAGTAAAAAAATGTTAAAATACATATATATATATAATATAACCATTTGAAACTCAGATGGGTTTCAAATGGCCATTTGCAACTCAGATGGGTTGCAAACAGCATTTTGCGCCCCTTCAAGATCACAGGGTTGAAAATTTAACATTGGCCTAAAAAAAACAAAAAAATTAAAATTAAAATTAAAATAAGTAAAAGAAAGACAAGTAAGTTGAAAAGACCTAAATTAAAAGCACCCAAAAAAAACAATTTCAACTTGTGTTAAGCTGATCCCATCACAAGAAGTCAAAATACTCCTTATGATGGAATCTGCCCGAGACAATTTGAACTGACTTAACAATAAAACCTCATCCAAAACACCCATCATAATGATGTTAACTCAAAAAGCTCAACATAATGATGTTAAAAATGGGATAACCATTTATATTAATGGAATTAAAAGATCAGCATCAGAACCCAAACCCAAATGATGAAATTAAAATGATTTCTATAAGCTAGAATAGAAATCAAGTTGATATTTGAGGTGATCAAACCAACAAGAGGCTTTTTGAAATCATGGAACATGGTTTGGAAACTATGGGCAGGATTGGAATTGAATCCCCCTTCAGTACAAGCTGGAACAAATGATTATTATTAACAAATGAATTAAATATTGGGTCTGATGCCTCTTATACCCCCATATTCATAGGATTATAAGTGCAGTATGAATCCAATGAAATGAAACATATTGGTCCTCAATAAGTATCTGCTATTATTTGAACCATGTATAACTTTGAAAGCCATTTTGAAGATGGGATATTTTGATTGATGTCAGTAAAATCAAGTATTTTTTCTATCTTTTCAACATTTTTAGTGCCACCAAGGATCTTAGAATAGCACATCTTATTTTTCCTCAATTTTTCAAGCATCTCTTTTAGTACTTGAAACCATCCATTCTCATCATACCCAAGTGATTTAGCAATGAATCTAAATCCATAATTTCCATCACCAACCAGATACAAAAACTTTCCCAAGAACTTATGTAAGTTCTCAGGCATTTAATTGAGGTAATTTCCTTCCTACAATCAAAAATTGGTTAGCCAAAATTCTTATCTCATTAAAGGAAACAACACTCACCAAAAATGAGATTCTGTTTGACTCCTACATTTCCTCTTCTTCATCCTTTGAAAATGAATCTAATTCCAACAGAAGGGACCCTAATGAACTTTCAGTGTCTTCCACTGAGCTATGAAATTCAGATGAAGAGCAATCCTTGCACTACAGAAATCATTTTACCATCAAGTCATTAAACCCAAAAAATGAACATTTCAAAAAAGAAAAGACTTAAAATCTTTTTTCTTTTCTTATTTGGTGCCCTTCTAATTCTCTTTTCCTGCTTAAGTTGCTTCTCAATATTTTCAACTTGGGAAGGATCTCTCTGGGTATCTGTCAATTTTGGCCAACCTCTACTTGATTGCAATACTTTTGCTTCAAGTCTTGGCTTTGATTGATACTTTCTGGTCTTCTGAATCAAGTACTTCAACAGGCCACCATAATCTTGTTCAGGATTTCTAAATATCATTGCATTGAGCTTCTCATGTAAATGGGAATTTTTGAGCATTTCATAAACATTTACCTTCCAAAATTCCAAAGGATCAAAAATCATTAAAGGAGGAATCATCCATCAAAAAGCATTAATCCCATTGAACCAACTTACAGAACTAGAACTGCAAGGGTCATAATCCAACCCTTGCTGAGGATGAACATCCTCAGGAACAACACATCCTCTTGAGGCTAGCAGGTACCTTATCTGGTGGGAACAGGGAAAAATCATAGTCTTGGATTATGAATTGGTGCACACTTCCCCATCATAGCTCTGCTTTAACCTCTCTAACTGATCCACAAAAAGTTTAATTTCCTCTAAAGAAAACTTGGAGCAAAATGGTCACAGTTCAGTGGGAAGAACTATTCCTATCTTTATTCAAGATTTATGAATGGCAGCCTGAAAAAACTTAATTTGATTGGAAACTGATCCTTCTCAGTGCCTCTAAACATCCAATATGTTTCCCAAAGAATTTTCAAGGAATTGTTTGAGGGTAGCATGGGCCCCTTCAACCCAAGACATGGCTTTATTTCCAAAGTAAGGGTTTTTGCAAGTCCAAGCTGTTACAAATGTCTCTCTGATACGGAAGTTGGTATGCTCCATATACTCAAGCACATCCTCATGGTCTGCCAAGGAACAGTTTATACAATTTATAATGCAAGGAATCCAAAACTAGGAAGATCAAAAGCAGAGGCAGTGATTTGACACTTAATCTAAGTTCTGCATCATTGACCTCTGCCTCCTCCTTGGTTTTTGAGGCCCCATACTTAGCCCAAAGAGAAATAAAGCTTTTCAAACCTTCAAATGAATTATTAAAGCACAATTTACAATTTGCTTTTATGTTTTGAGACAAGTGCCACCAAAAAAACTGTCTTTTTGACTCAGCAAAACTATGTTCTATAGCACAAATCAGAGCTTTTTCACAGTCCGTAAAAAAGACTTTGCAAAGTCTCTCAGGATCATAAGCCAGTTCCTTTAGTGAATTTACAGACCAACTGTAGAACTCAAAGGTTATTTTTTGTTATAAAAACAAGAGCTTTTGTGAAATTTCCTTGGTTGGATGTAATTTCTACAACATTTGATAGGGGGATGTTGTAATTATTTGTTTTATAAGTACAATCAAACGTAGAAATATGATGGAATTGTTTTCAAAGCTTTAATGACTCAGGGTGGGCCAAGAAAACGGCCTTCAAGTGACCCTCTCCACTGAATTTTGCTTGATGAACCCAACCATCATTAACAAGCTGTTCAAAGAGGACCTCCATAACACTTTTTCCATTTATTTCTGCAAGCGCTACCTTATGCTTAGTGTTATAGATTGTTTGGTCATCAACATATTTTCAGCCATCAATCTTGATCAATTTTCTTATCAGTTGAATAGTATTGAGCCCATCATTCATGCCTCCTTTTAAATGCACCAAGGCCATCCAAGAGATTCTCCTGAGGTGAGGATGCACTGAGGGTGTGAAGATGGTTGATGGTAATGTTGATCATGGCTGTAGGAGATTTTGCACAGGGGGTATGCCTTTGTGTGACTTGCACAGATTATAAAATTGCACCAAACCTTCCTTGTGTAAGTTTGCCTGGACTGTTCTGTGGGCAATTTCCCAGAGTAGGAACCATGTTTATCACAGGCTAAATCCACATTTTTATCATTCTTTGAGTTGAAAAAAGTTAAAGTGTAACCATGCTTCATTGACCATGTTTGAAAATAGTTTTGTTCCTCTTCCCTAGTAGGAAAATCTCTCACAGGAGGTGGGTAAAGTGTATCTGGCACCAATTCAATGGTTATATTGATGGAATGCACTCTATCAGGTTCAATCAAATTAAATATGGAAAAGACCAGAGTGAAATAAAATGTTACTCACCACCAGAGGTCATGTTCTTTTGTGATATATTTTGTTCCTCAATTTTAACCCTGGATGAGGATGCAATTGGGGATTCCAATGTTTCATTAACCAAATCCTTCTTTTCCGCAGCTTTGTCAATGGAACTATCAATTTAGTCCTTCAAAAAAGACATTTCAAAAACAGGAGGGCTTGCAACTGTTCCCATAATGCAAAAAACCACAATGGTACTTCAGTATTCAATCCAAATTTCAATTGAAAAACTACAAAGTTTTCTCACTTTCAAGTTGAGAAAGATCAAGTTTGGTGGGATTATATGTTTGAAGTTTCACTTGAGTTTCAATGAGTTGTTTCAAAGTTTCACTTTATTTCACTTTAGATTCACTTTAGTTTTACTTTGGAATTGCTAGGTGTGGTCCAATGGTCCCACTTAGTATCCTTTGATCCCAAATTTGGGTAGATGGAACCCAAATGTGGTCCAGGGGGTCCCAAAAATCCTGTCACAAACCCGGGGGGTTTTATACCCCTGAAAAAGCATCGAAATGGCCATGTATGGGGGTACACAACTCAAAAATGCTGTTTATGGGGGTATAAAAACCCCCAGGGGTTGTGTGTGTTTTAAAAAACACTTTGGACGTGTGTAGACAAATGTATGGTCCCCCACGCACACTTTGAACGCAATAATGGGCCCCCACGCGTCCATTGGGACTTTTAGGGCCTCACAAAACTCCCATACGACTGGGAGTTGTGAATTTATGACCAACCATTGAAAAATAAATGTAATAAAGTGGCAAACTAAAATTCATGAGTTGAGTTAGTTTATTTTATGTCATGAAACCACCCCATTTAATTTGGGGAAATCTTAGATGATTGTGAGCACAAATGGGAGAGGCCAAGTGCAAGGGAGGAGTGCAAGATAGCAAGGCTAACTTCAAATTTCAAACAGATTGTTTGATGGCTCACAAACTGCAAGAGGGATAAACTTTTCTGATGGAGAGAAGCCAAAGAAAAAGCCCAATGTGATTAATTTTCATAGAAAATGCAAGAACCCATGAAATTAACTAACTGAAGAAACAATCTTCAGGTGGCTGGTATAGCCATTATAAGGTAATTTTGTGGTAACTACATAAAACCTCATGGAATTTTGTCTACAGCTGGAGATAAGTGATGCAATGAATTACAGGGACAGAATGGGAAAATGAAATGAACTGTAAAATTGTATCCAAGGTCATAGCACAGGTGCAATAAAATAGAATGTGAGATTAAATGAGTGCAATGGGTGAGAAATAGAATGAATGGCATATGAAGACAATGCAAATGAATAGATGTAACCATGCAGGGAAGGGAACTAGTCCATTGGCAGAGCTATACAGTTAATGTGGCTATTTAGGCATGGGTGAAAGCTAGTTTAGATGCATGACCAAGGATAGAAGTCCAAGGGCTAGAAGTACCCAGGGGTAGATCAGCAAAGCTCAAATGGATGGTTGACTGGATTAGAGTTAAATGCAAAGATTGCAATTATAGACGGAATCTCCAAGATTGGAAGGTTTTTTATGCAAGCTGTGTTAAAATATGTAGGCAGTCACTTGTTTGATATAAATTGGATGCACATATGGGCCTCTAAGGACCATTGGACAATCACACAGACCATTCAGTCCTATGTGGATGTCACTGATTTGAGTAAACTGGCCTCAAAACACGTGAAATAAGTCATTTAGAACATGGGACCTCATTGGCCCATTGAAGTGGATGCGCCACTCTTGAAAATGGGGCTTGAGGGCCATTATTGAGTTTCCTCTGTGTTTTGGTCATACTTGGCCAGCCGGGCTGGCTGGAAAAAGTTGTAATTCCACAGCTCCAGGCTTGCATGGCCCTCTGGGGCCTTTTCCTGTGTTGCGGCCTGCTGTTTCTTGCCTTCAGCCCATGCTGGGCTGTTGTAGGGGGAAGAGGGACTTACTTGGAGCCCCTCCACCCTGGTTGGTAATTCCAGCAGCTGCAACCAGTTTGGTTGTGGTGGCAGGGGGGGGAGCAGGGCCACTTCCCCCCATTGCTGTGAGGGAGGGGGTAAAGCAACCAGGCTGGTTGCATCAATGCAACCAGAGGTGGGGGGGAACCTGATCACCTCCCCCAGTAGGGTTTCTCTCCCCCCCCTTTACCAAGGGGGAGGAGCAATGGGCTCAGGGGGATCTGACCACCTCCCATCCCACCTTTAAATGATAATGCCCTGGGGGAAGCAACCTTCAAGGTCCTGGTGGGGTATTTGATAACCTCCCCAGGAAACTGGACTACTGAGGAGGGGAACACCACCATGCATGTCACAGTGGCTATGTGAGCTAATAGGCGGGCCTGGGGTGAGCCTGTGTCCAGCCCTGTGGATTTCAAGCCTTAGCCCAGGATGCAATAGGAACCCAGGCTGTAGATGAGGGGCTGGTTGAATATTACCAGACCAACCAACCCTAAGGGATTTATTTACAGCTGAAAAAGGCAGCCAGGCAGGGAATGAACAGCCAAGCGGCTGGTTAAGCCTTTTGCAGGTGGATAAACACTGGTGTGGTGGTTATTTATAGACACAGAAGCAAGTAGGTCAAACAAAGACATTCAACTAAGGGACTCAGAAGTGGGTGGACACAGAAGCCTCAGCACAATAAGTTGAAAAAGTAAAATCTAGCCAGTACCTTCTCTGGTGGAGAATAAGCGGGCTGAGAAGTTTGCAGTTGCGGGTAACGCAGCACAATAGGAGAGCTGAGCCTTGGTTTTGCCTTTTGAAAAGGTAATAGCTTGAGTTTCTTCTTTTGCGGAATCAACAGCTGTACTTTTGCCTTTGCAGAACAATAATTGTGGTTGGTAATTATCCTCTTCCGCGCTTATGGACTTTTGAGTAAGAATGAAAAAGAAACCATAAGAACTATTTAATTTTTTTCCAAAAAGATGACTATGCGGTACGCATCAAGATTGCAGGAGAAATGTAATTTTTTTGACAATCAAACATTACAATTGAGGAGACGGCATGCGTATTAACAAGGGTCTTTAAGGAAGATAAACAGGGTTTTTATGTAATACTATAGACAGGATCAACAGGGATTAGCTAAAGAGGATTGATAGGGATATTCTCTTATTAATGCATTGGCGCAAATAAATTGGTAGGGTCAATCAAGATTTCAGGAAGTCAACAGATCAAATGTATTTTGACAGATTGGCTAGTAGGAGAAGGACTAATAGTGGGACCTGGTAATTGCAGAGCATGTTAGGGAAGAAGTGTAGGAAGTCATTCTTTTTTTATTTTCTTTTGTTTCTGCATTCATAATTTTTGTTTTTATATAAAAGGATTTTGTATGTTTGGCAGAGTGGGGGGCATCTTATCTCAGTGGTACAGGGGAAAAAAATCTTATTATACTGTTAAAGAGTTTATTGTCATCATCATAAATTGGGCATATTCTTTTATCATCAGAAGATCAATATTCTGTGCATAAAGGTCTTATAAACTTTCTATTTAGATAGCTAGGATTTATTTTGAGGAATAGTTCAAGTATGGAGCTTGTTGGGGAGTCTGTGCTAGTTTATTTCTGTTTTTTTTTGCAAGCTAGTAAAGGGAGTATCTTTGGGAATTGGAGCAGGAGCGTAGGCATTTATTCTGGTGTTTAGTGGGTATTGTAACTAAAGGGCTAGAGAAGTATCTGGTACCATAGTGGGATTGGTGCAGACATTAAGTGTAGCACATAAATTGTTTTCCACACAGGTTGGAATGGAAGGGTCCAGTCAAATATGGCCAGGATCAAATTCCAAGTGGGCTGTTTGAGGCCAAACTAAGCAAAAAGGCTTTTAGAGCTTGTAGAGCCCTTTTGGGGCTGAATTTATGCCTTTTCACTTATTTTATAATGGGCCCACAAGAGGCCAATCTTTTGTACTTAAGGAGCTCTTCTCCCTGCTGTTTTCCATCACCCAATCAAATATCTAATGAATTTCCCCATTTTAAGAGCCCATTAGTTGTTATAAAAATAAGTTTTAAAGTGTTTATTTTTCTGTAATTACTTCTCTTCATTTGTGTAAGCTAATTGCTGGCCATAATTTTCACAAGCCAGAGGTAGTAAGCGGAAGACACTATTGATGTTGTGCTTTATTTTTTTTGAACTTATGTACAGAGGTAGATGGTACTGAGGAAAAGGATATTTTGAAGTGATGAGAACAATAAAGCTTAAACTTGGAGAATGACAGAGAATATTTGATGAGCACCAAACTTGAAACTAAAAAAGAAGGACCCCCCCAGCCCTCTGTGCATTTGACTCCCTTTCTGAGGAGGACAACTTGACTCAAGTTTTTTCTCCCCCTCCATCTGTGGCCAGCCCAAGCCCCAAGCCCTCTGGATCAAAGGAAAGAAAGGGGCATTTTTTAAGCAAGATATTGTTCATCCAAGACAAAAAATAAAAGAACCTTACCAAATTAAATAACCTTGCAAAGGCAAAAGTTGACAGGGCCAACAAAAAAAATTCATTGCTTCAATAAAACATTGACCTATCAATAGAAACCATCCCAATAAAATAAAGGCATCTCAATGTTCAACAGGTAGAGGTAACTATTGAAACATAACAATTGAAGGTTGAAAACAAAAAACTTGAAATTGAAAGAGTGTATAACAAAATTCAAGTACAAATGAATGGCTTCAAACTTATTTTCAGCTCTGATGTCACTGCTGATGAACCAGATACCAGGGAGTTTTTAAAGAAAAAGAAGAGAGAAATAAAATATAAATGGCTGGGAAAAAGTTGATTAAACTAAATCTATTTTCTCTGGAATTTTTTTTTTTTGAAAAATTATGGTTTTCTTTCTTTCTTTATTTTTTTTAAAGAAAATATAATTGTATTTTTCCTTTTGTTAGCTATCATTATAATTATAAGAAGACATTCTTTGCCCATTTTATTTAATTTTCAATTTTGGAAAAAAAATTTTGCCAATTTTTTCATCTTATTTTTGTTTTTCTTATGAAATAAAAATGATACAACTGTTAATGATGAACTTTGGTAAGATTTTTTTTTGTGGGGGGGGGGGGGTGCAATGAAAAATTCATGATAAGGTTTCAGTTTTTTCCTTTTTAAATATATGTGGTGAAATGATATTTTTCTGGGTTAAACATGTGCATTTCAATTAAATTAATCATTTTGAAAGATATGCAATGAGAAGAGAATGATCAGGATGGTCAAATTTAATGAATAAAAATTGCAGACTTTTTTGAATACATAGCCATTTATATTCCTCCAAATAATTATGGATGTTGATTTTTATATAAATAGAAACAGTTTTCAGAATTTTTCTAGCAAGAGTTTGATGGAAGTTTATATTTTGAGTTTTTTGAATCAAACAACTTAGAGCACTTGAATTATCATTTTAGATATTTATTATTTAAAAAGCAGAAATCAATCAAATATGTGAATTGAAAATCAGATGCTACAGTAAGATTCATCTGCAAATTTCATTCCACAATGAATGAAAAATGAGAAATAATATGCCACAACAAAAACTAGTAACTATGTGAGCACTGGAGTATGAATTTTTTGAGAACTCATCATCAGGTGATCAATCTTCAACTATAATTTTTTGCAGAATGACCAATACTTTCATGATCTTTCCCACTACTTCAACATCCTGCAAACAGCATTTCTGATTGATGATTTCCCATCTTGCCTGCAACAGTCCAAAGGTACTTTCAATATATATGTTATACCTGATTCCTGAAGTTTGAAATAAACTTTGCTTGCATCTGAACAAAATGTTGGCTCCTGATCCTCAATTTATGTTTTGATTACTCTTTCTAAAACCAGTGATTCTGGCCTTGGTTCAGTCTATGTACAAATTGGGAATCCAATGGGAGCTTAGAATAAATGCTGGAATTCTAAATTTGGTATGAGGAACAGGTATTCACATCAAGGCAGAGATGATTATACAGGGAAATCTGAGCAAAAGATCTGGAAGAATTTTATTTAATTCTTGGTCTATTTTGGTCTTTCCTTGGGTCTGTCTGTGTACTTGAATGTTTTCCTGTTGGGTTCACTAAGGATAGGCAGAGATGAGAGCAGAAAGAAGGATGAGATTTATTCAGAGATGACAATGATAAAAAGAACAGGATAAAGATGAAGAGGAAAGTAAGACAGAAATAAAAGAACAGACTTAACTGAGGATAAGCAGAGATGAGAGCAGAAAGAAGGATGTGAGCAGAACCTTCTGACTGAATTTATCTCTGTCCTCAGGTAGTGGTGGATGGAAAAGTGTCACAGGCAGTGTGACATGATTCTAGAAAGTGATGGAGACGCAGGGGTGACATAAGGAAGGAGGTAGGAAATGAATTTAGGTTGAGATAGATGTGTGTAGCGCACAAGGATAAATGAATCTGAAGAAAAAGTGATGTGAAAATCTATTCTGAGAGATAGGAAAGAGGATAAAGTGATGACAAGGAAATAAGAAAAGAAACAGGAATGAATATAAGAAAAATAAGGAAATAAAACAATTGCTGTGGCCTAAGGTGGGGATAATCCAACATTTTCTTGGTCCTTCTGTTTGTCTGGGTCTTTCTTTCAGTCCTTCTATCCACCAATGTTCTGGTCTGGTGGAGTTCCTGAGTTTGTCTTTGTTTGGAATGATCTTTGTCAGCTTGCTACTATTGCAAAGCAAGCTGCAAAAGTAACAAAAATAACATAAAAATAATAATAATATAATTAACCTAAGAAGGAGTAGAAAACCATAAATGTTATTACAGAAATGGATCCTCCACCCAAAATTAGGTAGGCTCACTCACTGAGCCCACCCTTGAAATCCAACTCCTTATATTTTTAAATAATTAAGGAAAGAAAGACAAAAATACTACAGCTCCACTATTGAGTTTTTGTTCAATTAAATATTTCACACACATCGTCAAACATAGTTTTACACCTAAAATTCAGTCAGAATTGAGGTTTTGTGTATATTTTAGGAGTTACGGACGGAAATGTGTTTTGTCACAATTCCTGCACGCAGCCCCGGCAGCCAATGAACCCACGCGCGGCTGAGATACCGTCAAGGTTGTGTACACAGCCCCGGGCCTCTGACAAGTACGCAGCCACAGGACTACGGGTTGACAGAGTGAAAGGCGGCCTGATAGGCTCAGGTACCGCGTAAACATGCTACAACCTACACGGGAACATTCTACATATGCAATAAATGTTCCCGTGGATATTAGATAGTCTAAAAATACATAATATTATATAAAAATACATAAATCATCCTTATACGTATTTTTTATTTAATATAATTCAAAGTACCAAGAATGTCAAAAATAAGACAATGACAACTTCTAAAAATATATTGATACACTTTAATATACTTTTATGAGAATTTCTAGACATCAATATTTTCGTGACATACTAAGAAAACTAATGATGTAAAAATATCACATGAATTCCCATGACTTATATTTTTAAGTAATTATCTTAGTAAATCAACTGGAACTCGAAAATAAGGAGTAAAATCAATATTATGACTTTTACTCCATGTATATAATACATAATGAGAACTCACCTGACATCAGGATTTCCGTAGAAATGTCTATTTATATAGTTATTAAATTACTGGGAACATTTACTAAGGATAATTAATTAAATAATACATAAATAGGACAGATTAGTGTTATTCACATGTCCTAATGTCTATTATAAAGTAGAATAATTCCCATAACCTGAGGAATTAGATGCTACCCGTGCTATAGCACCAAGAACAGATGACAGGCTACCCCTGGTTACCCTGCTAGCCTTAGAGTCTGTCCCTTTGAGCCCCTGTACCCCTCAGAAGGACAATGATTGGGACTCCAAAAAGCTATAAATAAAGAGCTCTTTTAAGGATATTGATGGGCAGAGACCCAGTTATATTCATATCCAGACACTGTGCCAAGGTAATCAAGTACTTATAAGAAATAAGTAAGTGATTTATGGAAATGTATGATCAATAATATCCATCCTCAAACTCTTTTTATCAATTAAAACTGCTGAAAAACCTTATAACCCCAGTATACAGGTTTAAACCATCAGTGCACGTCTCAAACAGATACCCAAAGGATTTAATAATATAACAGTGGGTTTTATTATCCTTTCTCTGTCGTGGTAGCTTGGCTACAAGGCCCTGCCATTCCACCGTGTATTTTATATACATATTATCTTTAGGTAAAATATTCTTTAAACAAAAGAGCCAAAAGTAACCAGGACTACGTGTTTTCATACTGAAATCCCTGAAGAGAGGTGTTAAAGATCCCCAATATAATTGTGGCCCCTCCATCAAAATACTTAATAATCAATTTATTCATATTGAGTTAAAACAATAAACAATAAACAAACCACTTAACCTTGCAATAAGCTTAATCCAAATATTTTATGGATTTTTGCTGCATTTATTAAATAATATATTTATTATTTAATCTATCACTTCTGGTAGCTAAAGGATAGCAAGGGTCTTGGCATCCAGGAGGCTTATAGATGAACAGTTGTCATGGCATTCCTGGAGTATATGTTGTATATGTTCTTTGTTGCTTAGTACTAATATGCTAGAATGTTGGTGTCTATAATAAAGGAGACCATCCCAAAAGGTAAAACTTCCTGCTTTATAGAATTTAAGTAATGAAGCAGGTAGGCTATTAATCAGAGCTTCTTCTGGGGATTCACATTCCATAATGGTAATCAGCAGCTTGATTTCAGGAGAGTAGTTATCCCTTACTAGGTTGAAGAAAGCAGTATCTAATTCACATTAGTGGATCCCCATTATTGGAGAATTCAATGCAAAAAGATTGATGTTCAGGAAATTAAAAATATCTTGATCTTCAGGGTCATATGCCGGATCGTGAGAGTCATTAAAAAAAGCATTCCTACTTAGACTATCAGCATTCTGATGTTTAGCTCCAGCTTTATGCACTATAGTCATCTGACCTCGATACTGTTGTATAGAAATTTGCCACCTGAGCATATGTTTGCTGGGAGTTTTCAAGTTAATAAGAGTTCTTACAGCATTAAAGTCCGTGATTACTTGAAAAGTGGTGCCTTCTAAGTAATAGTGTAGCTTCTCTAAAGCCCATACTAGTGCCAAAAATTCCAACTGACTGGCCGCATATCTCTTCTCTTTATCTTTGATCTGTCTAGATATGAAGAGTACTGGTTTCTCTACTGGTCTGTCTTCTTCTATCCTTTTTTGATGTAGAGCAGCTCCTAACCCTTTCATGCAGGCAACAATGTACAGTTTGAAGGGCTTGGAGTAATCTGGTTGGATAAGTAGAGGATTAGAGGTCATAGCTATTTTTATATCCCCATAGTTTTTCAGTCTCTCATGAGTCATTTCAAATAGGGTGTTGTTATTGCATACTTCATACAGACTCTTAGTTAGCATAGCAGACTTTGGTATTTATTGTCTGTAATAACTTCAAAAACTAATGAAAGACAGTAATTCTGTTTTTTTTGAGGCATAGGTCTATTCATGACAGCAGCTATCTTATTTTTGATCAGCAGCTAGAGTTAGGCCAGAGACTATATGTCCTAAGGCTTTCAATTCTCCATATCCAAAGTTGCATTTCTTCATGGACACCTTCAATCCTGCTCTGGAGATAGTCTGGAGTACTAATCTTACTTGGTTAATATGATTATCCAAGTCATCAGAGTATATGATAACATCATCTATATATGCCATCATCCATCCTTTTATGATTTTAGTACCTAGAAATGTATGCACTGTTCTCTGGAAGTGTGATGGAGCATTCTTTAAAACAAAGGGCATCCTAAGATATTCATATATTCCCAAATGACAGATTATTCTCATAAACTTCCTAATTTCAGGGCTTATTGGTATCTGGTGGAAACCTTTAAGCATATCCATAGTAGTAATGTACTTGGCCTTGGACAAGTTATGCAGAACATGATCAATCCGGGGTATAGGATAATAATCTGCTTGAGTATAATTTTTGAGAATTCTGAAGTCTCCTACCATTCTTGACTTGTCATTATGCCAAGCTATGATTACAGGTGTGGTCACATCTACCTGTTCATTATGCCCTACTTTCCTTAATACTTTTAAGTCTATCAGTTCTTGGATATGTTCCTCAAGAGCTTTTCTAGGTTTAGGACTAGAAGGATAGTCTGGCCTTCTTAAGTTAGGAGGATCAGGAGGCTTAATAGTCAATGTAAATACCATATCATGTCCTTTAATATCACCAATGGGATGATTTTTAGTACAAAAAGCATTCTGGTTCTCAAAGCAGACTTTCAATATATCTTTCTTCTGTTCCTCAGAAAGTTTCATATTCAGAGCTGCTTGAGAGAAGTATTCTTGGTCAAAGTCTTCTAAATGCTTTTGATAAGTAGAGGAGGGGAAGTTAGACTGAATGGTGCATAACTTAAACTTCTTGTCACAATTAACTCCTACTGTGAAGTATCTTCCTCTACTCTGGAACACATCTATACCATATAGACATAAGGCATCATTACCCAGTATCAGGTAGTCACATAGTCTGTTGAGCAATACTAAAAATTCCACTTTTATTCTCAAAGATCCTTTAGTATGAGGTAGTATTATAGGCGAAGTCCATACTCCAATATCATTCATGGTAGAGTTGCAAGAGCTGAACCTGGCTTTTGGGACAGGAAAAAGGTGTTTTTTCCAATTTGGGTCCCATTTGTTTAATAATTCAGCACACACACATGCGCAAAAGGCTCCACTATCCAGTAATAACCTTATAGGTCTGTTTTTATACAATCTTGTTGCATAACAAGTTTGACCAGTGCTATAACTTTTCCCACTCATAGGTTTAACTGTTAATGGTTTGAAATCCATAATATGTCTAGGAATTATGGTAGGATCCCATTGTTGGGGCAAGCTAGAATTCCCATGGATTTTATTGATTTCTACAGAAGTGCCTATATCTCCTTCTATAACATTAACAGGGTTGGTCAGGATCAATTCACATTCAGAAAGAGATCCCTCAGTATCAGCTATATCTTCATAGTTCTTATTCCCTTCAACCTCCTGCTCTCCTTCCAAGAATTCTATCTTTATTTTTGGTAATGGGAAGTCTTTTCTCATATGCCCAGTCTTGTTACAATTCCAACAAGTTGCAGGCATACTCTCTTTATCCCTATTCTCATTAGGTTTCTTATTATCAGAGGCATTCATCAGAGGAGGCTGTTCTCTGGTTTTGTTGATGTTATAGTTCTCTTTGAGTCTGGAAGGGGCTTTCTTGTCTAACCCATTCATGTCTATTACTTCTTCTAGCACATTGATTAGAGTTGGCAAGTCAGCATCCATACTCATCCTACATCTTACACTATGGTTAAGATTTCCAGGACACAGGTTGAGGAGTCTTTCATTTACTTCCTCTTTATCAGCATCTGGATAGAAGCAATCCAATCTTTTCTTCTGTTCCAAGAACCATTTGTGAGGTTTATCCTTGGTGAAAACTTCTAATCTGTATTTCAAAGTAAGACAAACAGAGTCCTGGAAGATCATATGAGAGCTGAGAGGTAATGAGAACAAGGATTTGACCAAGGAGAGATGAATCAAGAACAACAGGTGGATCAAGGAGACAGAAGCAGGAAATGGGAGACTGAAAGAAATGTTAGGACATTCCCAACATGAGATGATGAGTTAATGATGAGCCTCACAACTACACAGAAGATCAGAGTTGAAGAGCCAGTGATTGTATGAGCGTGAGGCCGGGATTGAGGATTGACGCGGATAGGATTGGATATGGTATTGGCGGAGACGGGAGATTGGAAGTTGGAGGAGTTAAGTTGGAAGTGGAGGGAGTCGAGTGAGCCGAGAGAATGGGAAGGATGAGAGGTTGAAATGGAAGGGTCCAGTGAGCAAGAAGAATGGGAAGGATAGAGAGTGGAGAAATGGGAAAGGGATGGTTGAGACGGAGCTGGAGAGGCTGAGGTCAAGTGAGCAGGGATGAGAGTTTTAGGAGTCAGATGAGTGGAGAGCCACGGGTTGGCGTGGATTTGAAGTACCAACACCATGGTACTTCAATTCATTTGAGGGAGCCGGCTTTCAACTCAACACTTGGAGGGGTCAAATGAGGAATTTTCAAAATTTTTCATCATTTTTCTTTTCCACATTCTAGAACCAAACTGTTCTTTAATCAGAAGTTTCCAAGAATTCCATGGTAAGGATCCTACTTCTTCTCTCTTACTGATAAACCAGTCCAATGCTACTCCTTCAAATAGCCTGAGTAGCCTGACTACAGCTATAGCTTCTGGTAGGTCATAAGAGTTAATAGTGTATTCAATAAATTTAATAAAATTCATATGATTGTATTCTCCTTCACCGGAGAACTTGGGCCATTCAGAAATAGGGGGCAACAGTTTGAGTGCTTGCTCCATCTAAGGGGAAGGACTAGGCCTTAAGGTTTCACTCCTATACATTACTAATATGGGTGGTGCATAAGGATTAGTTTTTTGTCTGGGAGGTTTTGGTTCCTCTGTAGTACTCCCCAAGGGGTTGGTCAGAAGGACTTTCAAGTCTCTAAGATCATTTTTGATCAGATTAAGTTGCAGGTCCACTTTGTGATTAAGCACATTCAATTTTTCACTAAGGGATAGAATAGAGCTGTTAGCGGTGGTTGCAAATTCTTCTTTCAAGGGGTGGAAAGACATAATAAAATCTTCTTGGATTCCTGATAACATATTCTCAATTGTTTGAGTCTGTTTGATCCTACCTTGATTAATTGTCTCCAATAACTGTTCTGTGTGTTATTTAATTTCTTCCATTCCTACCTTCTTTGTTTGATTATTAATCAATTTGGCTACCACTGAGGTTAATTTATCCATTTGGGTATAAACACCGTCCAAATATTCACAAACAATTTTGAAATTACGACGCATATCATTAGAAAAGGAAGTAATTACATAAGAGGTTTGTTTGGGCTCAGAATGAGAAGCTAATTGTGTTGATGTTTTATCTGCCTTCATTCTCATTGTCAGCTTTAGATATTGTGTTCTTTCCATA
This sequence comes from Puccinia polysora, assembly GCA_025617555.3. Taxonomy (NCBI): domain Eukaryota; kingdom Fungi; phylum Basidiomycota; class Pucciniomycetes; order Pucciniales; family Pucciniaceae; genus Puccinia; species Puccinia polysora. The sequence goes on from CM062618.1 coordinate 62,071,566, forward strand.
TTTCTATTTGTTTTTTTCTTTCCATATTTCTATTTGTTTGTTTCACACCATGCGTTCTTTGTCCTTCTAGTCTCTGAGCGTCAAGCTGTAGTTCAGTCATCTGTACTTTCATCTGTCCTATCACCTGTCTTGCATACCAGAAGAAGATCACACCCGCAACTATACAGCAACTACTCAACTCCAGCGACTACACAATCCACTTAAGAGACAAACAAGAATCTCAAGACCAATGTCAGACTACTCAGACTTTACCACTCATCCAACTCCTCAAACACGACTTTGATCACTGAAAAATCAGACCTGAAGACTGAATCAAAGGAGTCAACTCAACAGTCCTCTGAATCAATCAACCATCAGTCTCAGAATTATTCCTTGGTTGGATCAGTCTACGTCGAATCCTCAACAACTTCTCTGCTCTACTCAATCTCATCAGAGGTCATCACCCAACCTGTAGAGCAACCAGTCACTTTTTGTTTTCCGCACTTTTTTCTTTCTTTACGTTTTCACTCTATTTGTGTTCTAGTTTCTAAACTCATATTGTGATCTGAAATAAATTAGCCTGGTCTAGGTTTTCCAATTCACATAAACTTTCATATATTGTTGTAAACATTTTTCCACTTTTGAGCTAGGGATATTATCTGATCCCAGTCTTTCTTTCCCTTTGGCTTGGGATGGGAAGAGGATCTCTTCTTTCCTGATCCTTTGCCTTTCAGTTGGGCTAATTGATCTCAAGGATTCCACTTTTCTACGTAGGATTCTACCTCTTTCCTTGGAATCATTTTTGGAAGAGCTATCTGGGTGGCTTTTGCCTGGGAGATTATCTTTTTCATAGACACCATGTACTCCTTGGCTTGGGCTTCTTTGAATTCTTCCCAATATTTCATGTGCTCTTTGACTAAGTCTTTGATCCTGGCTTCCTTGCTCAGATTCTGCTGGCGTGGCTGCAGGGAATCTTTTTGTAAAGGAGGCTGGCTTGATTCTACTACCTTCTCCGGCTCTAGGTTGGGAGAGGGCAGAAGTAATTGGTGCTGCTCCTTGTCCATCAACATTTGATTCACGGGTTCTAGTCCCTTCATGGTTGTCCTTATTGGTGGTCTCACGGTTACTGAGAGCTTTTGGCAAAGATCCATTGGAGGGAATTCTTCCTGTGGCTCTTGTGTTATGTCTATTCATTTTTATAATAATATATTTAAAAGTATTTTACAGAAAAAATACTTAAAAAGAAGTTTTATTCAAAACTCACTTAAGTTGATGTTAAAAGGTACCAAGAACTTATTGGGGTTAAATCAATCCTTAGTAGGTAATCCTACAGGGTCTTGGTGTGTTTCAATGAGGTCTTCACCTTCCCAATCAATATTTTCAGGGCGTCCAGAGATATCTGGGATTTCCTGATCCAATAAATCAACTTCATTGGTGGTTGTTTCTGGTACAGGAGTGTTCACTGATAAAAAAGTGTATTTTATTGGTTAATAAAATAAATCAATATTATTCTTTTAAAAAAAATAATATGGTAATACAAGTTGTATACATACTTTTATATTTCAAAAAGTAATTTATATGGTATTTCTTCCAAGCTTTATGTTTCCTTAATAGAGCCTGAAAGTTGATAAGCCTTTCAAGATCTTCTTGTTCAAGGAGTTTATCCAAGTGTTTACGTGCAGAAGGGATATTAAGTTGGTCAGCTTGAGTTAAAGCTTTCCAACCAGTAGGTTTATAATTTTTAATATATTCTTCTTTTCTTATCTTTAAAAGATTTAAATAATAGATTATTAATTCTGCATTGGTTTTTAAATCCACTGCAAACAAATTTAATGATAAATCACAGTTATAAAGTCAGATAAATTTATCTTTTATTTTATTTTTTTGTGAAATGTCTGGTCCAAGGTATTAAATATAATGAAATGGATTGGTTCCCGGCCAGACCCCCAATTGTCAGCCTCCTGGATTCAAAGACCCTTGCTATCCTTTAGCTACCAGAGGTGATAGAATAAAAAATAAATATATTATTTAATAAATGCAGCAAAAATCCGTAAAATATTTGGATTAATCTTATTGCAAGGTTAAGTGGTTTGGTTATGGTTTATTGTTTTGAATCAATATCAATAAATTGATTATTGAATATTTTTATAGATGGGCCATAATTATATTGGGGATCTTTAACACCTCTCTGCAGGGATTTCAGTATGAAAACACGTAGTCCTGGTTACTTTGGGATCTTTAGTTTAAAGGATATTTTACCCAAAGATAATATGTATATAAAATACACGGTGGAGTAACAGGGCCTTGTAGCCAAGCTACCACGACAAAGAAAGGATAATAAAACTCACTGGTATATTATTAAATCATTTGAGTATCTGTTTGAGACATGCAATGATGGGTTAAACCTGTATACTGGGGTTAAAAGGTTGTTCAGCAGTTTGAATTGATAAAAAGAGGTTGAGGACGGATATTATTGATCAGAAATCGCCATAAATCACTTACGTATCTCTTATAAGTACTTGATTACCTTGAAACGGTGTCCGGATATGAATATAACTTGTTCTCTGCCCATCAATATCCTTTAAAGAGCTCTTTATAGATAGATCTTTTGGAGTCCCAATCATTGTCCTTCTCAGGGGTACAGGGGCTCAAAGGGACAGAAGCTAAGTCTAGAAGGATAACCAGGCGTAGCCTGTCATGTGTTCTTGGTGCTATAGCATGGGTAGCATCTAATTCCTCAGGGTATGGGAATTATTCTACTTTATAATAGACATTAGGACGTGTGAATAACACTAATCTGTCCTATTTATGTATTATTTAATTAATTATCCTTAGTAAATGTTCCCAGTAATTTAATAAATATATAAATAGAAATTTTTACAGACATCCTGATTTCAGGTGAGCTCTCATTATGTATTAAAAAATTGGAGTAAATTCATGATATTGATTTTAATCCTTATTTTCAAATTTCAGTTGATTTACTAAAATAATTACTTAAAAAAATACGTCATGGGAATTCATGTAATATTTTTACATCATTAATTTTCTTATTATGTCACGAAAATATTGATGTCTAGAAATTCTCATAATAGTATATTAAAGTATTTTAATATATTTTTAGAATTTTTCATTGTCTTATTTTTGACATTCTTGGTACTTTGAATTATATTAAATAAAGAATACGTAAAAAGTTTATTGAAGTACTATTATATAACTTTATGTGATTTTAGACCATCTACTATCCATGGGAACATTTATTACATATGTAGAATGTTCCTGCGTGAGTTTTAGCATGTTTACGCGGTACCTAAGTTTCTCAGGCCGCCTGTCACTTTTTCAACCTGTAGTCCCGCGGCTGCATACTTGTCAGAGGCCTGGGGCTGTGTAAACAACCTTGACGGAGTGACAGGGCTGTATCTCAGCTGTGAGCGGGTGCATTGGCTGCCAAGGCTGCATGCAGGAATTGTGACAGAACAAATTTCTGTCCTTAACTCCTAAAATATACCCAACACCTCAATTCTGACTGAATTTTAGGTGTGAAACCTTTACATGACAATACGTGTGAAATATTTAATTGGCAAAAAGTTCAATAGCGGTGCTGTGGTATTTTGGTCTTTCTTTCCTTAATTATTTAAAAATATAAGGAGTTGGATTTCAAGGGTGGGGTCAGTGAGTGACCCTACCCAATTTTGGGTGGAATATCCATGATTGTAATAATATCTATGGTTTTCCTACTCCTTCTTAGGTTAATTGTATTATTATTACTTTTATGTTATTTTTGTTACTTTTGCAGCTTGCTCTGCAATAGTAGCAAGCTGACATCATCAGGGCATCTATCCACATAGAGAACTTTAGAAAAAGTAAAACAAACTGCTTGGTGGATAGACTGGAAAGAAATCACTACTGAGTATGTTACTAGCTGTGAAACCTGCCAGAAATCTGATAGAACTACTGGACAAAGTTTTGGACTCTTACAGAAAATATCTGAACCTACAACCAGATGGGAAATCATCTATATGGATTTTGTCACCGGCCTCCCCCCTGGAGGTACTCATTCATATAACTCTGTCCTAGTTATAGTTGAAAGATATTCTAAGAAGGCGAAATTATTACCTAACCACAAAGAAGATATTGCTATGGATGTAGCTTAACTATTCTGGAACAGGATCATAGCTGATGTGGGTATACCCAAGATTATAATCAGTGACAGAAACCCCAAATTCACCTCTGAGTTTTGGAGGAATCTGCATGATATACTGGGTACTACTATAGCATTTTCTACAGCATACCATCCCCAAACTGATGGATTAGCTGAAAGAATGATAGAGACCCTAGAAGATATGTTAAGGAGGTTCTGTAGCTTTGGTCTAGAATAAAAAAACTCAGATGGTTATTGCCATGATTGGGTAAGCCTACTCCCAGCTCTAGAGATGGCTTATAACAGCAGTAAAAATTCTGCTACAAAAGAAGCTCCTTACATACTAGAAAGAGGATGGATTCCAAAACTTCCTAGAAATAACTTAAAGTATAACTTAGCCACTATTCATCCAACATCTCTTGACTTTAAGAAGATGATAGATCTGGCAAATAATCATGCTCAAAAATGTGTAGAAGAAGCAGCAGAATATAACAAACAAATATGGGACAAATCACATAAAGAACCTGAATTTAAAATAGGAGATCAGATCTTGATATCTACAACCAATTTCAACAATCTAGCAGGCAACAGAAAACTGAAACCAGCCTTTGTTGGACCATTTGTTACCAAGAAGATGCATGGCAAAAATGCTGTGGAAGTAATCTTGAGTGAAGAATTATCAAGGAAAAATCCAGTATTTCCTGTTAGCCTAGTCAGAAACTTTCAACCAAGAGAAGGTTGCAACCTCCCTCCAGCAATAATCCCAATAGAACCTTAACCTGTGAAATAAAAAGGGAAAGTCATCAGGATATTGAGAGACAAGAAAGAGAGAGTACAAGGAAAAGATGTTAGACTATACGTAGTGAGATACAAAGGAGAATATGAAGACAAAGATGACTGGTTACCAGAAAATAACATACCTGATGGACCAATACATCTCAGAAGCTACAGTGCTAGCAAAAGGAACTGAAATACACATGAAGTTAATTTTTTCCCAACATCCTCCAGATTTTTTTTTCAGATATGGCCATATCTTGGAGTGGGGGAATTTCAGCTTGCTACTATTACAAAGAAAGCTGCAAAAGTAACAAAAATAACATAAAAATAATAATAATATAATTAACCTAAGAAGGAGTAGAAAACCATAAATATTATTTCAGAAATGGATTTTCCACCCAAAATTAGGTAGGGTCACTCACTGACCCCACCCTTGAAATACAACTCCTTATATTTTTAAATAATTAAGGAAAGAAAGACCAAAATACTATGGCTCCACTATTAAGTTTTTGGTCAATTAAATATTTCAAACACATTGTCACATATAGGTTTCACACCTAAAATTCAGTCAGAATTGAGGTGTTGTGTATATTTTAGGAGTTACGGACGGAAATGTGTTTTGTCAGAATTCCCACCCGCAGCCGCAGCAGCCAATGCACCCGCGCGCGGCTAAGATACAGCCCTGTCACTCTTTCAAGGTTGTGTAAGCAGCCCCAGGCCTCTGACAAGTATGCAGCCACAGGACTACGGGTTGACAGAGTGACAGGCGGGCTGAGAGGCTCAGGTACCGCGTAAACATGCTACAGCCCACACGGGAACATTCTAAATATGTAATAAATGTTACCATGGATATTAGATAGTCTAAAAGTACATAATGTTATATAAAATACTTAAATAATACTTATGCGTATTTTTTATTTAATATAATTCAAAGTACCAAGAATGTCGAAAATAAGACAATGAAAACTTCTAAAAATATATTAAAATACTCTAATATACTTTTATGAGAATTTCTAGACATCAATATCTTCGTGTCATACTAAGACAACTAATGATGTAAAAATAATACATGAATTCCCATGACCTATATTTTTAATTAATTATCTTAGTAAATGAACTGGAACTCGAAAATAAGGAGTAAAATCAATATCAAGACTTTTACTCCAGATATATAATACACAATGAGAACTCACCTGATATCAAGATGTCCATAGAAATTTTTATTTATATAATTATTAAATTACTGGGAACATTTACTCAGGATAATTAATTAAATAATACATAAATGGGATTGATTAGTGTTATTCACACATCCTAATATCTATTATGAAGTAGAATAATTCCCATACCCTGAGGAATCAAATGCTACCCATGCTATAGCACCAAGAACACATGACAGGCTACCATTGGTTACCATGCTCGCCTTACTGTCTGTCCCTTTGAGCACCTGCAACCCTCAGAAGGAAAATATTGGGACTCCAAAAGCTATAAATAAAGAGCTCTTTTGAGGATATTGATGGGCAGAGACCCAGTTATATTTATATCCAGACACCGTGCCAAGGTAATCAAGTACTTATAAGAGATAATTAAGTGATTTATGGCTACTTCTGATCAATAATATCCGTCCTCAACTCTTTTATCAATTCAAATTGCTGAACAACCTGATAACCCCAGTATACAGGTTTAACCCATCAGTTCACTTCTCAAAAAGATACCCACAGGATTTAATAATATACCAGTGATTTTTATTATCCTTTCTTTGTCTTGGAAGCTTGGCTACAAGGCCCTGCCACTCCACTGTGTATTTTATATACATATTATCTTTGGGTAAAGTATCCTTTAAACTAAAGAGCCCAAAGTAACCAGTACTACGTGTTTTCATACTGAAATCCCTGAAGAGAGGTGTTAAAGATCCCCAATATAATTTTGGCCCCTCTATAAAAATATTTAATAATCAATTTATTTATATTGATTTAAAACAATAAACCATAATCAAACCACTTAACCTTGCAATAAGCTTAATCCAAATATTTTATGGATTTTTGCTGCATTTATTAAATAATATATTTATTTTTTATTCTATCACCTCTGGTAGATAAAGGATAGCAAGGGTCTTGGCATCCATGAGGCTAAAAATTTTACTCTTGATCCTTCTGTCCACATTGGTTTTGGTCTGGTGGGGGGTATCTGAGGTTGACTGATTTGAAGATCCAGAGGAGGTTGTTTTTTTTCTCCTTCTGTGTCTTGATATTCTTGGTCTGGCGTGGTCTTCCTATTGAGCTTGGTTTTTGGCCTTGGTATTTCTAGCTGGTCCTAGTTTCTGATTTTTTCAGCCTCCTCTGGTCTTGATGTCCAACTTAAATTGGTCTGGTGGGGTTCTGAGCTTTACTAACTGGAGGGCAGGCTGGCAGGCAAGCTGGAATCCTTTCTGAATGACTGGTTGGTTAATTTTCTGGCAGGCTGACTGACTGGCTAGTTTTCTTACTGGCTGACTAGCATGCTTTCTGGATAGCTAATTAAATGGCTTTCTGGCTGGCTTGCCGACTGACAGGCTGGTCAGTTGACGTTCCCTCTGGATGGATAGTTTTCTGTCTGGATGACTTTCTTTCAGTCTGACTAGCTTAGTGGTGGTCTTTAAGTCTGGTTTATGGGCTTACTGCTGGCTGATTGACTTGCTAAGGCTGACTGACTGGATTGACTTGCTGACTGACTGGATTGTTATCTGGAGACATGACTTTTTGAGTGGTTGACTGGTTTACTCGCTGTCCTAGGCGATTGAATGGCTAGCTGAATACTGGCTGTCTTTCTTGGACTTGCTTGCTGATTGGGGCTGGCTGGTCCAATCTGAGCTGGCTGGTCTGGGCTTGATGGCTTTTTCTGCGCTGTCTGGCTTGATCAGGGCTGTCTGGATTGATCAGGGCTTTCTGGCTTGATCAGGGATGGATGGCTTAGTCTTGTCTAGATGGCTCAATTTGGTTTGGCTTGGTCTGGGTTGGCAGGCTTGGTCTGGGTTGGCAGGCTTGGTCTGGGTTGGCTGGCTTGGTATGGGATGGCTGGCTTGGCCTGGGATGGCTGGCTTGGTCTGGGATGGCTGGCTTGGTCTGGGATGGCTGGCTTGGTCTGTGTTGGATGGCTTGTTTTGGGTTGGCTTGCTTGGTATGGGTTGGCTGGATTGGTATGGTTTGGCTTGCTTGGTATGTGTTTTCTGGCTTTTTTCAGGTTGGGTGGCTTAGTCTGGATTGGGTGGCTTGGTTTAGGTTTCCTGGATAGTTTTGGTTTGCCTTTCTAGTTCTGGGCTGATTGGCTTGATCTTGTCTTGCTAGCTGAGTCTGGTGGGCTGGGCTTGCTTGCTGGCGAGGCCTGGGATTTCCAGTTTGATCTGACTGGCTGGCTTGTCCTAAGTTTTGTGGCCAGGGGCTGGCTGGCTGGTTCCATCTTTCTGGCCATCTTGGTCTAGGTTTGGTGGCCAGGAGCTGGCTGGCTGGTCCTGAGCTAGCTGGTATTGGACAGAAATGTAGTTGCACAGGTTTCTGCCCCCCAAAACTACTCCAAGTTATCCCAATTGTTATAAATTCAATGGCTCTGCTGGCTGGTCAGTCTTGTTCTAGGATGTCTTTATTTGGACCAGCTGGTTGTTCTTGGCTACTGGCTGTCTAAAATTGCCTGCTGGCTGGTGTTTTGTTAGGTTGGTTGGCAGAAATCTGTCATCTGGATGTTTTCTTTTTTTTCGGGAGATTTATGTGGCTGATCAATGGTTCTGCTTGCTTAAAAAGGGCTGGAGGCAGAGATGGGCTGAAAATGTGGTTGTGAAACCACTCAGAGTTATCCCAATTGGGATAAATCCAAGCTGCAGCATTTGAAATGAGCAAATACATGCAACTGCATTGAGTTATCCCAATTGAGATGACTCCTAGGTTGTGGAAATGTAGTTGTTCAAGGTGACTACCAAAAAATCAACTAATTTTTTTTAATTGTTCATTATTATTATTTTTATATTTCTTAATTTAATTTGATTTATTTTTATTATTTTGGTGAGATTTCAACAGAATTATCTTGGGGGTGGGAGATAGTTTTTACAAGATTTCACCAAGAGGCATATATTCCATCAGCAAGATTATGTCATTGCTTGTATTAATTTACATTTATTGTGAAGTTAATTTGGTCTTGTGAACCTGAATTATTCAAACAATTACCAAAGGAAAAAGGATTGAATCAGTTTCATGCAAAATATAATAATCAAATCATCATTTTATTTACAAATAAATAGGTTTTATTTAAAAATAAATAACTGATAATAATTGATCAAAAAGATGAATTCTGCAGAGTACATCAATATCATTCAGTGCACCAGGAGATCAAAAGAAACAATTCCAAATTCTGAGTCTTTTACTTGCTACAACTTCTAGAATCATAATTTGTTTCTTTTCCTTGCCTTTAAATTGGCCCTCTCACCTATTTGGACAATTTTTCCATTCCCAGTGCATTCCATCAATCGAGCCAATACATCCTGGGAAGCCTCTTTCATCATTTTCTTTCAGGATTGTCTTCAATGCTTCTGGTCTTGGAGGCCTCAAATACTCACCCTCATAGAGCTCAACTACATCATTGATAAAGTGCTTCAGCTTTCTCAGGTAATTTGTTTCTTGAACTCGTACATGTTCATTGGTTCTATCTGCACTGCTTCCATAGGCCAGTTGAAAGATTGCAGAGGTAATCTTCTTATGGGGAGAAAGGCCCATCTGGCCACAAAAATCATAATGCAACATACAATAAAAGTAAAAAAAATCATTATCTTGAAAGAAGAAAAAGACAATAATGCACAGAAACTGACTGCCTTCATGATTCAGAAGCTATTGTGTTTTTGTAGATATTCTAAGAATCTTGCAAATATATTCTGGCTCATCCTGAATCTTCTCTCAAAGAATCTGGGTTTTAATTTGGATTATGGCTAAAGTAGTCCCTGATGATCTGCTTGTGGCCTGAAAAACAATCAAAAAGAAATTCTTTTTTATTTCTTTCATCTTGATCATAAAATTTTCTGCTGAATCATCACTAAATAGGAGAGAAAGGATGGTTTTTCTTTCTCATGTTCCAGAAGGGTTTTTTTGGTTGAAAAAGGACAAGTTTAGAATTTTTGGAACTTTTTGATGTTTTATTTTGATTTTTGACGTTTGATTTCCTGCTTTGGGATGGTTGATGATCTCTTAAATGCAAACTTTTTTTTTGCAAATATTTGAGGTGGTTGGTGTTGTTTTTTTGTTTGAAAAAGCCCAGAAAGGTGATTTTTTAAAATGTGCTGAGTGGAAAATATGAAGATAGGGTGAGATTGGATCATTCAGGGGTGAACCCAACCCTTATCAAGGGGGGATTTGGGGAGGTGACAATGATGGTTCCTGCTCCCTAACTTCTTGATGATTGTTGCACGTGCCCAATTTACCTCAAAAAAGGTGAAAGATTGGGATTTGAAAGTTATTCAATCTTGAATTCCTTGAAAAATTGAAAAAATTTTCAATCCAGATGCTCTAAGTAGGCATCACAACAGGCAGTTAAAACATGATCAAGCTTCTTGACCATCCCCAAGCATCTGGGTAAAAAAAACCCATCTTTACCACAAAATTATCCCTTCCTAGCCCCAAAAAACCCAGATTTTACCTTACACCATTTTTCCTTCTCAAAAATATTTTTTTTCCCAATTAAAACCCAAGAAGCTATCTAAAAACTTACCCTTGGTAGAATCATAATCCACTTCAAACTCAAGAAAAACCAAATTTTACAGATCTCAAAGACCTCAAAAGCTCAAATAGCCAACAATACTCTTGGAAAAATAAATTCAACCATAAAAGAGGAGCTATTTTCTGTGAAATAAGCCAATGTGTTGAGGTCAAGAAATGCACTATTCTACTAAAAGAATTGAGTATGTTGAAAACTTTTTTGGTCCAAAGAGGTTCAAATTAACTTAGATTTCACCCTTAGCACATATTCTGTTGTCTCCCATTGAATCCCCAAAAACTTTGACTCTTTTCACAATCATCAATGTCAAAAATTGTGATATGGAATCACTTTGAAGAAAGAAGCCTTTTCCAGATTTAATTTCTTGAAGGTAACAGCAAAATCACTAAAAAATGGCATACTTGTACTTTCCTTTAGCATTCAGGGGATTTCCAAATTTCTGGAGAAAAAAGGAGTCCTGTTGAATTAGAACTTCCATTGAGTGGTCAAATTTCAAACAAAACTCCCCCCCAAACTTTTCAGCTGACTCCATATGGGGCATTCTAGAAAGTGGTGCCAAGAATACCCAAACTTCCAAAAATGTGCAAAAAAGCACATTAAAAAAGGATTTTGAGATTGATTCAGCACAAAAAGTTAGTCTATCTTATGCCAAAAATGTCTCAAGAATATATGCAAATTTATTTTGTATTTTGACCACCCTACTTTCAACAAGACATGCCATTTCAAAAAAAGGCTTCTACATAGAAAAATATGCATCCCATGATAGGAAAAACTTTGCCTTCATCCTCTGATACCTCCCTTTTTTATTCAAGTAGTGCACTAAAAAATCTTTATTCCTTTCCAATATTCACCCAGAGAATGAATGGCTCAGGCCCTTCTGGTGAATTCCCACATGTCAGCCATTTAAAATACCATTTTTCAAAGGGAAAATCCCAAAATATGCTGAAAAAAATTGTTCCTTCAGCTTTTTCTTTGCAGGATCCTGAGTGGACCCCAGGTCCCTGTCCCCTCCAATATATACATACTGGAATGTATATGTTTTCTTTGAGCACAGCCCTAATGTTTTGACCAATAGTCACTGGCCTTGTATCTAAATGAAAAAATTACCTTCCTTTTCTGTATTCAAAATTAATTGAAATGAATTATTTTGGAAATGCTGGCATTGATCCCTCAACAATACATAAATAAAAATCTGAACAATTTTGCAATATTGAATACTTAGCTAGGTGGGTGAACCTCAGGTACCCATGAAAGAGCCCCAATATAATAAAAATTTATTTTAACCTCAACCAAAAGCATTGGAAGCCTTCAAAAATCAGAACAAAAGGAAAAAGGATTTTTTAAATGTTCCATTTTTCAAAACAAAATAAATTTAAACTTTTATCTCCAGATTATATCTCAACTTTATATTTGGATAAATTACAAGTCTTCACAATTAATTTTATATGGTGTAATTAACTGGAAAGAAAAAAATATAGTTTGTCTTGTGAGAATTTGCATTGACAACCATGACCAAGCTGAATTTAAGAAAGAGATGACAAGTGTAAGAATGAGGATGAACAGCTATACATGAGATAACAGGAAAGAAGTGACCAAGAGAGAAAAAGCTGGCTGAGACGAGCAAGTCTTATATGAAGAAATTAAGAGGGAGAGACTTGGAGAAGCAGCCAGGGTAGGAGTTGCAGTGCCAGTTCAGAATTACTGATTAAGGAGTGAGGGACTGAGAGTTGAATAGTAAGCTCCTGAACTGATTGACGTGTTGCCAGGTAAGGTTCTTACGATGATCTGACTGGAAGCTTGTCCTGGTTGGATGAATGACTGGATGTTGATAAGTGTTGAATGTAGGGCTGAAGAGTTGATTAAAATCAAACAGTCATTTGGATTGATTGACTAGATTGATTTAGTTGAGAGATATTGGTCTGATTAATTGATCAAAGTTGGTTGGTTGTGGCAATGAGAGATGAAGCATGAATCAAATAGCAATTGTCTTAGGCAGCTTGAGCGGTTGATTTGTTTGTTGGAGACATGGCAATTGCTGTAGAAAATAAAATGGTTGGAGAAACCTGAACCTGAATGACATTCCAAGATGAGGACCAAAAATAAAGGTAAACAATGGAAGATTCAACAAAAGAATAGTGAGAGACACCAACAGGCAAACACAACTCTACAGGCCAGATTATGGCCTCTAAAGAGACTAAGTAGAGTCGGTGCACAAACAACTAAATAGTTGTGGACAACTCTTCCAGTCCTTCTGATTGATCCAACCAGAGCGTATGTTCTGCCTTATACAAAGAAATTTGTGTTAACACTGAGGATGAGTTGAAAGGTTGGTGGCAACCTAAGTTTGTTCCACGGATCGCTTGCCTGGCTGTCCAGTCGATTGAGAGGGATTTCTTGATGTCTTGATTGAATCTCAGTTTGTGAGATGTTTGTCCTGAGGGTTGGCGTCGGCTTGAAATTAAGTGGTCCTGGTTTAAATAGCCAAACTGAGTTTGTGATAGCTCCGCGACATGTCACATAAGACAAAACCCAATCTGAGACATAACAACAGAAGCACTACTGCAACAACTGATGAGTATAGACAAAACGCGCAGCAGTCTGAAGAAGTAGCTGAGAATAAGAATAAAAGATGACAACAATGATCATATAACAGAACAGGCTAGAAGAAGGTAGACAATTAGACAAAGAATCAACACGCCGGCTCAACTCATCATCAGTGATTGGGAGTCAGGAGCCAACATACTTATCAAGTTTTGAGACTGCCATGGCACTTGCTGCCTTGGTGAGAGGATCGGCCAGCATATCTTGAGAGGAGACAAGTTTGATTTGAATTAGCTTGGAGTTCCAGTCATTTTGTAAGCTTTTCATCTTGATGTCAATGTATTTTGCATGTGACTTAGTTCCAAATTTTTTTATTTTGTCGTTCAGTCCCTTGTTATCAATTAGGTGTAGAGGGGGTTCAAACTTTGATTGCCATACTCCAGAGATGAGGTGATTTCGCCACCTGGATTCGAGATGACTGGCTGAAAGTGCATTGCACTCAGACTCCATTGAAGAGTGAGCTATACATCTTTGACGCCGGCTTGTCCAATAGAGAGGACAGCCCTTGAGCAGAGTGATGAAGCCGGTTTGAGAGAGGCAGGTGTCAGGATCATCCCCACATGCGGCATTGCTGTAAGTGACTAGGTGATTGGATTTGTCCTTTGGTTTGAAGACAAGTTTGTAATTCATTGTCTTAAGCAAGTATTGCCAAACTTGAATTACTTCATTCCAATGGACTATTCCCGGTCTTTCTGAGAACCTCGCCAAGTTTGAGACAGCATAACTGATGTTGGGTCTGGCTAGAGTCGCAATAAAGTTTAGACGTCCGATTGGTGAACAGTAGTTGACGTTTAGTTGGTTGAATTGTTCAATCTCCTCTTCAGTTGCCGGAAGTAAGTGAGAACCGGTGGAGAAAGGGTTTGAGAGGGGTTTTGCATTTAGCAGATCCAATTCCTCAAGACCCTTGAGAATGTGATTTGGCAGTGACAAACTGATTGAGTTTTTATCTTTTTCAACCTTCATTCCAAGCAAAGTGTCCACCTTGTGAGCTGACAAATCTTTGAATTTGCTCAGAAAAAGAGACTTGAATGTATTTACCTCCCCCACCACAACTAAATTGTTGACATGAAAGAAGAGTGACGTAACTCCATTGTTGTGATGATAAAGACAGGGATCGCAGTTGCTCTCAAAAAAGCAAACACTCTTGATCCAGTCGCTCAGCGTTTTGTAGCAATTGCGAGGCGCCTGTTTGAGGCCGCAGAGCGATTTGATGAGTTTGAGATACTTTGACTTCCTCTTTGAGCCAACGGGAGTTTGTATGTAGACATTCTCCTCTAAAGGTGCATGTAAGAAAGCCCCCTTCACGTCAAATTGAAGGATTGGAAGATTCTTGTCAACTGAGTAGATGAGCAGTGCCCTGAGAGATGCTATCTTACCAGTAGGCGCGAAGGTCTCCAGGTAGTCAATCCCATAGCGTTGGTTGAACCCTTGTACGCATACCCAAGCTTTGAGCGAGATAAGACCCGTGTGCAGGTCTTCCTTGCGGCGAAAAGCCCACGTGGTATTAAGGGGATTGGTTACTTCAGACTCGGCAGCGTCTTCCCACAAACCCAGCTCTTCAGCGGTGTCAAGTTCCTTGTGGACGGGTGTAACCCATTTGGGAAGTTTGAGCGCCTCATGGATGGATTTGGGTAACTCAGTGTGATGGTAGCCGTACCGTACCGGTGGTTGGAGTTTCTCACGATTGCGAAGCCTTCGAAGGAGTGTCTCCTGGATGACTGAATTGGAGCCCTCAGAATTGGATTGGCTTAGGTTGTCCTCAAGAGGAACATCCGGCTTGACGTTGTCCAATTCGTTGGGGACTGAGGATGGTTCTGAAATAACTGATTCC
Source organism: Puccinia polysora (assembly GCA_025617555.3). NCBI lineage: Eukaryota > Fungi > Basidiomycota > Pucciniomycetes > Pucciniales > Pucciniaceae > Puccinia > Puccinia polysora. The sequence continues at coordinate 62,086,622 of CM062618.1, forward strand.
GGTTCCCCTTTTGTCACTGTTCCAACTGCGGGAGCAATTTTGTCTTCTACGTTGCCTTTGAGGGAAATAACGTTAGGGCCATGAGATTTCATGAACTGAACATGTTTTGTATTGATGATTTTCCCTGATTTTGACAGAATCTTGTAAGATAAAAGCCAAGGGTTGAAACCTACTAGGAGCCCTTCATCACCCTTTTTGCTTAACTTTGAGGGGATTTTGGTATCATTCAATAGGTAGACGCATGCAGTTCCGACCGGCTTCAGGTAACCCTTGGGCAGTATCGTTCCGTGCATTTGTTCCCAGGGTGATTTCATTCCGGTCTCTTGAGGGATTTGATTCAAAGCAAGGAAACAGCTTTGGATGACAATATTCCAGCAACTTTTGGGAATGGAGGACAAGCTGAAGACTGATTGTAGTGACTCCATGATATTACGATTCGCTCTCTTGGCATTCCCGTTATGTTGGGAGTGATAGGGCTTGCTGACAAGGTGATGAATAGCGTTGGATTTGAAGAATGTCCCGATCCTTTCATTGACCAATTCTCCTCCCCCATTGGAGACAACCTCAATAGGAAATTGCTTCTTCTTTTTTGCTTCATTTTCGATGGCGAAGATGATAGCTTCAGCTGTTGCATCCTTACTCGGTAGAGGGAGAGCAGAGAGGTAACCAGACTTGTTGTCAACAACAGTTAGAGCATACCTCATGCCGCCCTTGCCTTGCGGGTTGAGTGGTCCCATGAGATCTAGGTGGAGTTAGTCAAACACGTGTTTGGCTGGCTGTTGGTCCTGTTTAAAGGGAGATTTGCTTATTTTTCCTTTTATGCAGGCCAAGCATTCAAAAGCTGAGCGTGTTTCTTTCTCAATGCTGTGTCCCAGGTGTTTTTCCATTCTTTCTAGGCTGGCATGACCCAGTGTTTGATGTAGTTCTTGGAGCTCTTCCAGAATTGAAAAACAGGCTAGTTTCCCCGTCGACGTAGGGAGGTTGATGATCAGGAGATTGTTCTCTATTATTCCATTGAGGATCATGGTTCTTTTCTTCTTGAGCAAGAAGGATGGGGGGTTGGATTTGCTGTTGACCCTTAGGGTACATCCCTGATTGAGAAGCGCGCCCATTGAAATTAGATTTACGGTGGCATTGGGTACCCAGGCCGTATTCTTCAGGTCTATTTTGATTTCTCCAATTTGCAGATTTGCAACGCCAAGACCCTTTATCGGTATTCCATCCCCCTTTTTTCCTGTTTTGATGAGTTTGTTTCTGGAATGATCAGTTATCGAGGAGAAAAGGGATCAATCCCTGATCATATGGATGGAACAGCCACTATCAAGGATGAATCAGTTGCAGTCAGACTTGTTGAGCTTGTTTAGGCCACAGAAAAACGAGTAGTAATGGGACTCTGGAGTTTTCTTCTTTGCACCACGGTTGGACTTATTTATTGGTTTCTCAGGTTTGAGATCTGGGAACTCTACCCAGCAGTTGGAGGCTGGATGAGATTTTACAGCCGGGTTGTGCTTGCCGTTTACACAGCAAGGTTAATCAGTGTCCAATCAATTGTGGGTGTACAGAGCTGAGTTAGAGTCAGATATTTCTTTGGATTTTGATTGAACTTTATTTTTATGTTGGACTAGATGATTTAGAACAAAGGCCACTGTCAGATTGACCCCTGAGTGCATGATTTGCGATCGCATTCCTTTCAACAATTCAGGAATTTTGAAGAGAATTAGACAGCTGGGGATATCACTAGGAAGATCAATCCCAACCTCATCAAGTTTCCCAAGATGTAGTTTCACCGCGGTAACAAAACTGTTGATGTCGTTTTGATCAAAGCCAAGGTAGAGAAAGTTGAAGAACATCTTTGCCCGATTTTCAGCCTGATTAGAGGCAAAGTGTTCTTTTGCTGCAAGCCATATGAGCTTAGGAGAGTGCTCGTTGTCGGCGGTGATTATGTTGGTGTGGTTTGAGGGATCTAGCTTGGACATAAGATAGGCCGCAGTTTCGTCGTCATCTGCAATTTCTTCATGAGGATTGGGAGAGTTCATGAGTTGGAGAATGCCTCTCATTTTGAAAAACCTTTCCATCTTCTTCTTCCAGATTGAGTAATTCGTCTTGGTGAGAAGTGGAGTTGATTCCATTAACGACTTGAGTGCCAGCGCCTTAAAGTTGCTGTCGCCTCCAGGTCCAGGGGAAATTGTTTGTCAATCCATTCCGGTAGCTGGATGAGATTGTTTCGGCTTTTAACCGTGTAGAAAATTAAATGGTTGGAGAAACCTGAACCTGACTGACATTCCAAGATGAGGACCAAAAATAAAGGTAAACAATGGAAGATTCAACAAAAGAATAGTGAGAGACACCAACAGGCAAACACAAATCTACAGGCCAGATTATGGCCTCTAAAGAGACTAAGTAGAGTCGGTGCACAAACAACTAAATAGTTGTGGACAACTGTTTGAGTCCTTCTGATTGATCCAACCGGAGCGTACGTTCTGCCTTATACAAAGAAATGTGTGTTAACACTGAGGATGAGTTGAAAGGTTGGTGGCAACCTACGTTTGTTCCATGGATTGCTTGCCTGGCTGTCCAGTCGATTGAGAGGGATTTCTTGATGTCTTGATTGAATCTCAGTTTGTGAGATGTTCGTCCTGAGGGTTGGCGTTGGCTTGAAATTAACTGGGCCTGGTTTAAATAGCCGGACTGAGTTTGTGATAGATCCGCAACATGTCACATAAGACAAAACCCAATCTGAGACATAAAAACAGAAGCACTACTGAAACAACTGATGAGGATAGACAAAACGCGCAGAAGTCTGAAGAAGTAGCTGAGAATAAGAATAAAAGATGACAACAATGATCATATAACAGAACAGGCTAGAAGAAGGTAGACAATTAGACAAATAATCAACAATTGCAAGAGCGGGAGTGACACCCGTAAGTGCAGACATAGCGCGCAGGCATGAAAGAGAGTGTTGCATGTGAGTGTGCTTTACAAAGTAGACAATAAGTAACAGAAATTGATAAGAAAGAAATTGGAAAGAAATGAAAGGTATGAGAAAGATGAAAACAATGAAATACAAGACTACAGATCTGAGAGAGTGAGTGAGAGAGGGTCAGAACTTTAACACACCCCCACAACTTGGAGATCAGTGAAAAAGAGAGCTGATGGCATTTACAAGCCTAGTGACTGACTTCTTGTTGGCCGCCTTTGTGAGTGCGTCCGCCATCATTGAGTGAAACATGATCAAATTGAATTCAATCAGGTTATGTTGAAAGTTGTCCCAAAGGCTTTTGGTTTTGATGTTGATATGTTTTGCTTTTGAGTTAGAAACAAATTTATTAATCTTATTGTCAAGTCCATTGTTTTCTATCAGGTGAAGCAGACACTTGAACAATCTTTGATAAATATCCTTGATGATTTGTTGTAACCAATGAGATTCAAGATGGCAGCTAGACAGTGCAACACATTTGGATTCAGTCAAGGAGTGCGTTATGGATTGTTGACGCCTGCTAGTCAAATACAGCAGACTGCCCTTGAAGGAGCAGATAAAGCCACTCTGAGAGACTCTTGATTCCAGATTCTCTGCCCATGTGGCATTGCTGAAGCATACTAGTCAATCAGATATAGATTGCGGTCCCAGCATTAAGGTCATGTCCTTAGTGTTGCTCAGATACCTCCAGACACGTAAAACTTCTTTCCAATGGCTGATGCCAGGTTATTCACAGTTTCTTGCCAGGCTAGAAACAGCAAAGCTGATATCAGGCCTGGCGAGTCCAGCAATGAAATTCAGCCGGCCAATGGGGGAGAAATAGTTGACATTCAGAGCAAGGAACTGATGTCAATCTTCTAATCCAGCCTTACCAAGATGAAGGCCAGGGGTGAGAGGAGCTGATACTGGCCGACTTTGTTGAAGGTTGAGTTTGGCAATCCCTTTTTCAATGTGAAGTGGGAGTGAAAGATTAATAAGGCTGTATTTTCTTTTTATGATCATCCCAAGGCGGGTGTTTGGCTTGTGCGTGGAGGAGTGTTTGAATTTGTTGAGAAGTTTCTCTTTGAATTGATCAACGTTTCTGGCAACTAGAAGATTGTCAACATGAAAGAATATTACACTTGTTTTTTTTCACCAATGTATAGAAATCGATTGCATGCAGAATCTTGGAAAACTTGGGCTTTGATCCACTTGCTTAGCATTTGGTGCCAGTTCCTTGGTGCTTGTTTCAACCCATACAGTGATATCTTGAGCCGCAAGTATTTGGAAGATTGACCACAACCAAGAGGGTTTTTGATGAAGACCTTTTCATCAAGTTTGGAGTGTAGAAAGGCCCCCTTCACATCAAGTTGAAGCATGTCCAGGTTTCCGTCAGCTACGTAAGTCAGTACTGATCTCAAAGAAACTACCTTCCCAGTGGGTGCGTAGGTCTCCAAGTAGTCCAGCCCATACCGCTGATTAAACCCTTGCATGCATAATCTGGTTTTGAGAATTGGTGCTTCACCATGAGCATTGTGCTTAATCTTGAAGATGGGAACAGTGTTGAGAGGATTAGTGACAAATTTTTCATCAACTTCCTCCCAGATGTCCTGGTCCTGCATTGTTTTGAACTCCCTGAGTGCCGACTCTTTCCAACCTGGAATGGTCATAGCTTTGGAGAGTGATGAAGGAATTGTCTTGGAGATGAAGCCATAGCAATTTGGTTTGGCCAAATTATTGCAATTTCTCAGATTTGGCCTGAGATTTTCTTTGACTGCCAAGTCCAAGTCAGAGAAGTCATTAGAGTTGTTGTTGTCTGGCTCAGGCTTGATTGCAGGAGTAGGTGAGTTTGTAGAGAGATCAAATGCAGTTGGAGGATTGGGTGGAGACAAACTGGGGGTTTTGTCTACATTTGAAGAGACAATCTTTTGGGTACTGATGGGGTCATCTACGCTAAGGATTGGTGTCAATTCTAGATTGTTGAATTTGACATGTTTGGTGGCGATAATCTTGCTGGTCAAAGTAAGAATCTTATAAGAGAGCAGCAACGGATTGAACCCCAGGAGCACTCCGGGGGTTCCTTTTTTGCGAAGTTTGGAATTGATGTTGGCATTGTTCATCCTATAGGTCAGACTTGTGCCAATGGGTTTGACATAATTGTCTGGCAGTTGATTTTGATGAATTTTCTTCCAGGGAGAGTCCTCTCCTTTCAGTTTTGGGATTTGGTTCAATGTGAGGCAGCATCCTTTGAGAAGCTTGTGCCAGAATGATTTAGGAATGCTTGAGTCCAACAAGGTTGCTTGAACAGCTTCCATTATGGTTCTGTTTACCCTTTCCACACGACTGTTGTGCTAAGAATGGTAAGGCTCACTGATGATTTGGTTGATGTGGTGGTTCTTTTAGTAGTTTTGGAGCTTCCAATTCACAAATTCTCCACGCCTGTCAGAGAAAACGTCCCTGGGATATTAGCCAATTTTGGGTGTTGATTTTTGATCACAAAGATGAGGATATCCGCTGTATCGCTTTTGGATCTGAGAGGAAAACCGGCAATATACCCAGAGTGCAAGTCTATGAGGGTGAGAAGTTATTGGTATCCGCCTTTTGACGTGGGGTTGATAGGTCCAATGAGATCTAGGTTGATCTTTTTGAAGAAACTTTGAGCATTCTCCTGTTGACGGTTGAATGGCACATGGGTTATTTTGGATTTATCGCAACTGAGGCATTTGAACAAAGTTCTCTGTGATTCAGAGAGTTTCACATTGAGGAAATTTTCCATTCTTGATAGACTGGCATGGCCTAGAGACCAATGAATAGCAGATAATTCAGCACAGGAGTAAAAGGATTTTCTTGTCTCATTGGCCATGGCAATTACAAACAAGTTTTTGATGATAGAACCGGATAGTAATGGAGCACCTTTGGTGGTGAGTTTGAAGGTGTGGGGAAAATTGCTTCTGTCAACCTGGAGGTTAGCTCCTTGACTCATAAGCGCGCCCAACAATATCAGATTGACCATCAACACAGGTACCCAGGCGGCGTTAGATAAGATCAGATTGGAAGCTTTGGTTGCCAGAGCTGCATTGCCACTTCCCTCAATTGCAAGAGCTGCATCCTTTTTTCCAGTTTTTACTTGTCCATTGCTCTTCTCAAAGGTAGTGAAAGAATCTTGATTAACTATCATATGGGTGGAGCAGCCTGAGTCTAGTATAAAACGGTGTTGATAGACAGGGTCAGTTAAAGCGTTTGAGCTCAGACCGCAGAAAAAGCTGTAAAAGTGTGCTTTGTCTTTGACTTTTGGATTGACTTTCTTTGATCCTCAATTCAGGACATTTGCAGGTTTGAGCTTGGGAAATTTGAACCAACACAAACTGTCTGAATGCGACATCATTTCTGGGTTGTGCTTGCAATTTTCTTACCAAGGTCCTCTGCATAGAGCAACATTCACAGGCTTGACTTGTTCTCCTTGTGCGATCAATTTTTTTTTATGTTGTATCAGGTGATTGAGAACAACATCAACTTTCATATCTGTAGTGGAGTGCATGATTTGGGACTTCATGTGTTGCATCAAAGAGGGAAACTTGAATAAAACAAGGTAGGCAGTGATATCTGAGGGACGTTCAATGCCAACTTTGGTCATTTTCTTGAGATAAATCTTTACCATTGTTACAAATGTTTCAATGTTACCGTCCATTAAGAGATGCAGGAAGCTGTTTAAAACACAAGCTCTATTTGCAGATTGGGACAATGCAAAATGTTCTTGGGTTGAGATCCAAATCAGCTTAGCATTATCTTTGTTGCTGTCGTCAATAATGTTGTTGTAGGAATTTGCGTCAAGTTTGGAAAGGATGTGAGCTACAAATTCTTGATTTGTGTCCTTATTGAGACAGGTTGAGTAATTCACATTCATAATATTGAATATTCCTTGTAGTTTGAATATTTTTTTGAATTTCTTCCTCAACATGCTGTAATTATTGGCAGTTAGCAGAGGGGTGGATTCAATGAGTGTATTGATTGTGAGGAATTTGTAGGTGGTATAGTCCCCCCCCTGGTCCTGGTGTTGATGAGGTCCCTGGTCAATCCATCGTCTCAATTGGCGCAGGCTTTTAACCATGTGAGAATTTGGATTGAAAACCAAGACCAAGATGAATTTAAGAAAGAGATGACAAGTGTAAGAATGAGTATGAACAGCTATACATGAGATAACAGGAAATAAGTGACCAACAGAGAAAAAGCTGGCTGAGAAAAGAAAGTCTTATATGAAGAAATTTAGAGGGAGAGACTTGGAGAAGCAGCCAGGGTAGGAGTTGCAGTGCCAGTTCAGAATTACTTATCAAGGAGTGAGGAACTGAGATTTGAATAGTAAGCTCCTGCACTGATCAATGTGTTGCCAGGTAAGGTTCTTGCCATGATCTGACTGGAAGCTTGTTGTGGTTGGATGAAAAATTGGATGTTGATAGGTGTTGAATGTAGGACTGAAGAGTTTATTGGACTTGTACAGTTGTTTGGATTGATTGACTAGATTGATTGAGTTGAGAGATATTGGTCCAATTTATTGATCAAAGTTGGTTGGTTGTTGTGGTGACCAAATCTGGACACCCTGGACTAGATGCGGAAAAGTTCAAAATTTTTACGGTTCTGTTTATTTAGGTTTATTCAAAAAAAAAAAAAAGGAATTCTTTTTCTGTATCACTTCTCCAATTTCCTCACCCTGTCAAACATTTATTTGTCCCATTTGTCTAGGACAAGCCTCTCTCAGCCTGACTATCTAGGTAGCATGTTCAATTCCCTCTCTCTTTGTTCCCCCCCTCTTCCTTTTGGCCAAACGCGCGGGTCAAGACCTGCTTGGCCCAAGATCTACTCTCTCCATCTCCAACTCACAACCTAACTAAATCAATATTTTGACACCCGACCATTCAACCAAGCCCTTGCAGCTTTCTGATTGTCCTGCTGCTCATCATCCATCTGAATTCAAAAAAAGATTGATTGATTGATTCAATTCAAACTAAACTCCGATTGGTCTTGAAATTGATAGCCAACTCATTCCTAACATTCATCAATTAAAGTCCTATCCTACGTCAACACCAACAGTCTCCCTTGAGACTCCCCAGTCACACACACTTCTCACCCTGTCCAAATCCATCAATACCATCATTGATCCATTGCCCACCATTGCTCTCTCTCTCTCACTTGATCCCCCCCCTTGGTCCTTGAAATGGCTGACACCAATCTATTGATAACTCCCAGCCCCCCTCCGTCTTTGGGTGGGGTTGGGAAAATGTTGTCTTCTGCCAGTGGGTGTCCAAGGGCGGCCTGATCCATTTCCCCTTTCCCACCCCTTTTGCCTTTGGGCAAGGGGTGGGTGTGATCCGGTATTGTCGCGCGCGTCTGTCCACGGATGGACGCAGGATAGGTAAAGGAATCAATGATCCCACCCCAGTCAGGCAGGCCGGACTTCCACTGGCCTGCTTGATCAAATGTTTCTGATCAACTTTATCTGAAAATCAAAAAAAAAAAATCTTTTTTCCGCTCCATTTGTAGTATCTCTTGTACATAGTCTAACAGGGCCTGCTGCCCATATAAGGAGGGGCTATCCACTGCCTTTTGGAACACATCCCACTATAGAGGAGCACCAGATCATCCTAGATCCCATAATCAGATCAGATCAGATCAGATCAGATCACACCATCATCATCACATCCTACCATACCAGGGTATCATCATCATTTTCACCTTGCAATACATCTTCCGTGGGGTCTTCATTCCCCTTTATCTGAGACAAAAATTTGGGTATATCCATGATTTACCCTTGATCCTTGAGCCTCCATACTCAAAAATTTGATCCTTGATCCTTATCACCAACCAATAGCTTTTCTGGTTGAAGAAGAATTTGACTAATTGAATTCTTTAGTGTGTTACACCACTCCTGATCCCTTTATCCAACCATAATGGTCCTGATCATCCTTTGATTATCTTTCTGGAACCAGTCACGTTTGACTGAAGATGTTTTATTAAGCTTAAAACCTGGAGTGTTAAACCTCCCTTCATCTATTTTGAAGTTGAATTCCGCCACGCTACTCTTGAGTCCCTTGAGAAGTGTTGGGTTATTCTTGTTTGAATCACTTATAGTTTTGCTTCTAGAGCTTCTTCAAACAATTAGCTTTGTCTTGTGCAGCCACCCACAGTTATCTGGTACCCTTCAAGCGCTTGATTGCGGAGATTTGGGATGATTCATTGAGAACCTGGAGGTTGTTTGGGATTGAGTTGATCTTTCCTAAGCTTCTGCTGACAACCAGAGCTATTAGCTTGTGGGCGTTTTTTTCTTACAATTTCCTTGTCTTGTTGAACTCTGAACAAACCTTTACTTCTTCTATTCAAGTTTTCCCTGGCACCATCTTGCCTCAGATAGCGTTGTTTCCCAGCTACCAACCACTATAACCTTTATAGTCTTACATTTTGGTCCCCCTTTTACCAGGTTCTGGACTTTGATCTCTGTTACATTTAAATATTTTTGTAACACTCAGGAGGGCAGCCTAAACAGCACTTTTCCCCTCTGCAGAACTGCCACAGCCTAGCACTGTTTGGAGTCTTACATTGTGGCAATGAGAGATGAAGCTTGAATCAAATGGCAATTGTCTTAGGCGGCTCAAGTGGTTGATTTGTTTGTTGGAGACGTGGTAATTGCAAGAGCGGGAGTGACACCCGTAAGTGTGGACATAGCAAGCAGGCATGACAGAAAGTTTTGCACGCGAGTGCGCTTTACAAAGAAGACAATAAGTAACGGAAATTGATAACAAAGAGATTGGAAAGAAATGAAAGGTATGAGAAAGATGAAAACAATGAAATAAAAGACTTCAGATCTGAGAGAGTGAGTGAGAGAGGGTCAGAACTTTAACATTTCTCATTTTCAGAAATAAAGATTATGGCTCCAAAACTAGGTTTTGACAGGATCCATACTTGATTTCTCTTCAAAGAACCAAAAAATATAATAAAAAAACTTTACAGAAAGAAAGAAAACAGGAATATTTTGAAGAATTACCCAAAAATAAACTGAAAGCAACATTTGAAAAAAAGTAATTTGAGTCCTCTCCCTGCTGCATGAATTCAAATGTAAAAGGAATTTAAGCACCTACTTGTGACTGTTCAAACCTAAAAAGCCATTTCTTTGTCAATAAATAAAAACAGTAACTCTCTGTCACAGTTTTAACAAACATAAGGGAATTTTTTTCTGTTCACTTCAAAATATTCCCTCCCCTCAGTATCAGGTACCTCAGTCTGATAGTTTGACATTTAAGTCTTACTGAAAATGAAATTTAGTCCGAATACTATTTTTGGCATTAAACACAAGGGACAATCTATTTGAGTGAAGTCAGTAATTAAGTTCAATTTCACTTGAAACTTGCAGTATAATCTATAACTTGTTCCAATCAACTCTGAAATTGGGCTTGCATCCTTGCACTTCTCAATTCTAGTCAGCTATGGAATTTGAAACTAGCTACCTTTCCAATTAATTTATGGTCACTGTTGACAAACCAGTTCACTCCTTGTATATCCAAACATCTTTTAATGAGTTTCCTAAATAACCAATGCCTAATATGATGAGGAATTGTTCTGAATTTTCAATTTATAATTTGAACCTACACTACACTCATTTTCCAGTTGCATTTGAATTTCATTTTCTCCTTTAATTTGAATTTTTTTCATTGATTTATTTTACATTTTTATCCCATTTACATCATTTCATTTAGTATTTCATTTCCATACATTAATTTCAGACTTTCTATACATAGATAGAGAGGAAATCTAGCAGTTTTTATATAGTAATCTGTTAGGAATGTCCTCTGACCTCCCACCTGGAGGATGACCACACTCTCTTTTTGACTACCGCGCTCTCTGAGCTTTGAGACGCGCTTGCATCAAGACTTCTGAAACCTAACCCCAAGAGACCACTCCCAGGGGGATGGGCTATTTTCTCCTCTTCCAATTCTTGCAATGTCAACCTCCTTGTAATGTGATTGTTCTGTTCCTCGGCAGAAGTGACTTCAACCTATATTTTTCCTTTTTTCTCTTCTATTTCCTTTCTCTTCTTTTCTTTTTTTTCCTTCTTCTTATACTGGCCACTTGAATCTCTACAGTCCTCAATCTCTCTACCACATCACTCAAAAAACTCACCTGCTCAACCATCCAGCACCTCAACCGACTCTAAGTCTTCTTTCTTGCCATTCCCTGCCTGGTAAGATGATTTGCGCCTCAACTCTGCAATCAATCATCAAACTGATCTCATCTCTTTCAGAACAGCTCTTATCTTCCTCCTCTGCCCCAAGCCGGCTACTTCCTGCCTGTCCAGAATTTGCGTCTCAGCCTCCTCAGCCTGTCTAGCCTCTTGTATTTGCACTGCCTGTTGGTCTTCTCCGTTTCTTTTCATTTGGTTTCCTTGTGACTCTGATTCTGATCATAAATCTCAGTCTTCTGGTTGTTAGCTGCCTAATTCAAACTCTCAAAATTTATCATGGTTAAAAGCCAAAAGTGGATGTCAAAATTTCACCATCAGAATGAACAAACCAGCAGGAGCCACTGAACACTTCCACAAAGTTGCGCTGAAGGCTGCGGTCAATGAAATTCCTCCTCTCAACAAAGAAAACTTCTCAATCTGGCGTTACAATATATTGATGCTATTTGATCTCAAGGACGTAAAAGCTGCTATCAAAAGGAACTCCGGGAAACTTTCTACCAAGCAAGACAGGGAAATTTGGGTAGTCATCTTATCCAAACTGGACAGCATAACTCACACCAATGTGGTTAACTCCTCAAACATTAACTCCTCTAAGCTTTGCTGGGCCAAAATTACTTGTTGCTTTGCTTTCTCCAAAACAGCCAATCAAGCGCGGGTATTTAATCACTTTCTTCACTTCAGCTTCAATGAGAATGCATTGATGGATTTGTAACAGATAAAAAAATGATTGAACTTGAATGATGGAACTTGGAATCAAATTACCCAACAATATTCTTGAATACTTGATCCTCTTCAAGTTTCCCCCTGTCCTCAAAAACCTCAAGCAGCAGATCATGCACATTGAAAAATTCTTGACTGTTGACATAGTCTTCAACCATCCCATACAATACAACAACAAGTGCAAGGCCCAGTCAAATTCTACCAAATCCAATGCTTATGTGACCTTGGTAACAACTAAAAACAAATCCGCGAAAGAGAGCAAAAAGGTCAAAATGCGCTGCAGAGAAGGATATCACAGTCCCAACCCACCTCACTACAAATCATCCTCCTTCCATTTGAATCCACAAATTACCCCAAGTTGGTGGGTTGAACAACAAAATGAATGGAAAAATAAGATTAATAAGCAACCAACCATCAACTATCACGCCCTTCTAACCCTCTGGATAAATACTGAAAATAGCCCAAATCTACTTCTGGACTCCAGTGCCAATATCCACCTCTTTAACAATTTCAGATACTTCTCCAACTTACATATGCAGGACAAACTGGAAGATGTGAAAACCAGAAAACTTGAAGCTAAACTCAAAATATGAGGATCAGGTACGGTGAGGCTGGAATGGAAGGACTTGGTCATCACTCTGGAAGAATTTGCCTACATTCCAGACATTGTTGTGAATCTAATCATTCCAGGATTATTTGCAAGTAAAGGATGTAACCTTACACAGAACCAGAATCTCTTCTACGTTAAAAGTATAGGCCAGACCATGCTTAAAGGCTCAATCAGGGAGAACCTATTTTTAATTGAAAAAAGTCAAACAATTGGAAAAACCAACTCAGTCAATAATGTAAATAAACCATCCAACTCTGCACCACATCAAGGCCTATTCCAGGAAGGCGTCCATAAGATGTACATACATGCCTCAATCTCCACTCTCAAGCCAATTGTAAAGAACTTTTTTTCCAGAGATGAGCTGAACCAGTTCCAATGCAATGGCTGCGCCAAAAGCAAGATCACCAGATAATCAATCTCAGCGGTATCCACACCATCAAACAAGCCTATTGAGCAAATCTATCTTGACCTTGTTGGGCCAATCACTCTGCAGTCTAAGTCCGGCCATCAATATCTCCTTAATCTTGTGGAGAACTATTCCGGTTATTTAGCTGATTTTCCACTTATCTCTAAGGACAAAAATCCCAATTTAGTGTTCAATATACTCAAGACAGAAAAGAAGAGACTCAGCAACTATCCCTCTGAGATATTCTCCAACAAGGGTACAGAATTCACCAATGCAACTCTCAAAAAGTTTGCAAGGTTGAAACACATCAAACTCTTAACATCCAAACCCTATCACTCCCAGCACAACGGCCGGGCTGAAAGAGCCAATTGTACAATAGTCAGGTTGACTCATGCAACCTTCTCTTCTTCTTGATTACCAAAGAATTACTGGCATATAATTACCAGGAGCTGCTGCTTCATGCTCAACCAAGTCCCTTGGGAAGGTAATAACCTCTCCCCATGGGAACTCATTTTCAAAAAGAAACTTCCAGCTAAAAATCTCAAACCTGTAGGCTCTCCTCTGGTTTATCTCACAAATTGCGGTCAAAAAGGAAGGAAGTTTGATGAAAAAGGGAATGAAGGGTTACTAGTTGGGTTCAATCCCTCTTTTCACTCTTATCTTTTCACTCTTAACTTATCCTTAACGCATTAGGAACTGTTATTGAAACAAAGCATTTCAAATTCCGCAAGGCGCATTCCAATGAATTTCCCATCCTCAAATCAAACGGCATGGATCTCTTCTTGCAAGAACTACAGAATTTCAACAAATCCAACTTCTCCTCTGTCAACAAAAAATTTGCAATCCAAGACAACGCAAGTGACAATTCTGACTCTGACTCCAACCTCAATAACAATTTGGAATCTTTGGACTCTGATCCTGAGCCTCTCAAATCTGCTTCTCAAACTCCTCCTCTGCCAACCGCACAAATATCTAGTCCCCAAGCAATAAATCATGAACCATACCAACGACCAAGAGGCGTGACTTGTAAACCTCAGCATTACGGATTTCACCACTATTACAAGCCACCGTTGTAAAAAGCTGCACAAAATTGCCCTGAATGGCCTAAATGGAAGAAAGCCACCAAAGAGGAATTGGAATCTATTGAAAATCAAGAAGTTTGGGAATAGTACTACAAGTAACCAAATAACATCCTCAACACAACCTGGGTATTCAAAGTCAAAGAAAATTTTCATGGAAACAGTAAATACAAAGCAAGGCTGTGCGTCCAAGGGTTCAATCAGATCTTGGGTGTTGAATACAACAAAACATGGGCCCCCACAATCAGACTTGGCTTGTTATGGGTTGCTCTACTATATGGACTCAAAGAAAAAATGAACCTCACTCAATTTGATGTAAAGAGCACGTTCCTTCATGCAACACTCAAGAAAGCGGTCATTATCAAGACTCCCAAAGGATTGTTGAGAAAATCTCCCTACCAAAGTTAAAAAAATTGTTATACGGACTTAAAAAATCTCCCAAAAATTGTTGCAAAACATTGACTGCATGGATCAAAAAGCAAGGATATCTCAAGTCTAGAATCAATCCCTGCCTCTATTAAAATCCTGAATCAAAGGGGGTTCTCTACTTCCATGTGGACAATCTCAGCCATGTTGGCAAATGCATGATCTTTGAGTCCAACTTCTTAACAAGATTTTAAAACTCTTCCTGTGATCCTCCTAATACAATCCTAGGCATTATAATGGAAGTAAAGGAGGACAGGATACTCTTGAGCCAAAAAAATTGTATAGATCAAGGACTCGAAGAGCTAGCTCTCACAGAATGCAAAGATACCGGTTCTCCTCTAACTCAAAATTTACATCTCAAACCCGCCTCCAACAAAGACCACGCTGAATTTGCTCAATTGAATATCAACTTCTGATCTGTCACTGGTCTCCTTAACCAACTTGCCCAATACACTCAACCCAATATTGCCTTTGCAGTATCCAGCCTAGCTAGATTCAACTCAAAAACTGGCATGACTCACTGGAGGGAAGCTTGCAAAACGTGGAAATATCTCAAGACCACTAAAGAAATGAATCTTGTCCTCAAATATGACCCTCACAAAAGAATAATAGATGGGTACAGTGATGCTACGTGGAGAGACAACCCCTCTTCTAGAAATTCTCAGACCGTTTCTGTTGTGTTTCACTATGGCAGTCTAATTGTCTGGAACTCATAAGGAAAGAGAAATATCACTTACTCTTCTACTGAGTCTCAGCTCAACGCAATGCTCAACTTCTTCTTAGAATTTAAATGGATTGTCAGTCTCATCGATGAAATTTATCATCTTCCAAGACCCAAACCAACCCTCTATATTGAAAATAAGGGACTTGATGACAAGATCAAACAATTTGGTTCTCATTTCAAGTCTCACCACATTGACATAAAAACCAACGGATTAAGAGAGGAGTTACAAGACTCCAACTTTGATCTCCTACTAATTACCACAGAAGCTATGGTGGCGGACTCACTGACCAAAGCCTCATCTACTAATTCTCTACATTTTCTCCAAAAATCTATGTTTGACTCTGTTAGTTTTTCTTCCCAGGATCTGCTCCATCCTACCAGTTACGAGGAGTGTTAGGAATGTCATCCAACCTCCCACCTGGAGGACAACCACACACTCTTTTTTACTACCGCGCTCTCTGAGCTTTGAGCCGCGCTTGCATCAAGAATTCTGAAACCTAAAACCAAAAGACCACTCTTGGGGGGATGGGCTCTTTTCTCCTCTTCCAATTCTTCCAATTTTGACCTGCTTGTAATGTGATTGTTCCGTTCTTTGGGAGAAGAGAATTCAACCAATATTTTTCCTTTTTTCTCTTCTATTTCCTTTTTCTTCCTTCTTCTTCTACTGGCTACTTGACTCTCTAGGGTACTCAATCTCTCTACCACATCACTCAACAAACTAAAATTCTCAACCATCCAGCACCTCAACTGACTCTCAATCTCCTTTCTTGCCATTCCCTGCCTGGTAAGATGATTTGGGCCTAAACTTTGCAATCAATCATCAACCTGATCTCATCTCTTTCGGACCAGCTTTTATCTTCCTCCTCTTCCCCAAGCCTGCTACTTCTTGCCGGTCCAGAATTTGCGTCTCAGCCTACTCAGCCTGTCTAGCCTCTTGTATTTTCACCGCCTTTTGGTCTTCTCTGTTTATTTTCATTTGATTTCCTTGTGAGTCTGATTCTGATCATAAATCTCAGTCTTCTGGTTCTTAGCTTTCTAATTCAAACTTTCAAAATTTATCATAATCCTCAATTGAATTTGGATTACCTTAAAAGGAAGAGTCCTTCACCTGAAGATTGTTTCTATAGTTATTCAATTTCATATTTTATTCAATCCTTGCAAATAAAAAGTATGTAAATCAAGCTTTTCCTTAGTTTCTTCTTTGAAACATTCATCTTAAAACTTGCAATTGACTTTGAACATGAAGTTAAAACTTTGAAGGATAATCTTACTAACCTTGAAATTTTTCATAGGATTGGCCACTCTCAGATTTGTGTTGTTTCAAACTACTCCTTACCCCTCTCAAATAATTGGGGTGGGTGGGTGACACCCTCTGTCTATCCAAATTCACACTAAAATCCTCATCAATTCTTTTCATCCAAAACAAATCTGTTAATATTTGTGATTTACTTTAGGTTTAATCAACTCTTTCCATCTTCCAAAATCTAGCCTTGCTACCTCCACTGCCTACACCAACCTCCTAATTTTCATCTCATTAATATTTAAATCAAGTTTATGCACTAGCCTCAAGTTTTTCTTCAATTAAAAACACAATCATTCCCAAATACTCTCTCATTGAGATTACAGCTTCTCTAAATCACAATCTAATGAAAACAGCCTGTGTATTGCACTATTTAGTCTGATTTTCCCAAGGCATCTTATTCATTCAAAGCATGTAAAATCTAGCAACTCATTTTTGGTGCTAGTGCCAATTAACATCATAGTTGGGTCAAATCCAGATAGTAAATTCCTAATTTATACATGTGGTGTCTGTTCCCTTGGTCACATGTGCTCCTTTGTTACTTACGCTTCATATGTGACTCTAATTTTTTAGTCCTCCCATTTATTGAATATTTCAGAGCCCCCTTTTGCTTTCCATTTTCATGCCTTATAAATTGATTATTGTTGATTCTGCGCTTAGGGTATTTCTTCCAAAGTATACTGCTTTTCAAAATTAAACACTTGAACAACCCTTTGTTTTGGATTATTCAAGCTCAATGCCAGCCTGACCACTGGTGAATTCCCTCAAAGCACTCTGAATCCTACTCAAAATTTTGATATTTTCAAGCTTCCCTTGATCCCTATTTCCCTTCAGTGTGCATCCTCAAAGTAGTATGGATTTTTCCAGTGACAGTTTATTTAATTTCCATATAGTTCCTAGTTATTCTCCCATTCTCAGATTCAATTCCAACTCCAAACATGGCTCTGACTTATAATCCCTCTCATTTTGGAGAACCTTCCAGCACCAGGGACACCCAAGGCAAATTTATTACCATTACTGGTGCTTCCAAAAACTCCCAAAGTTACATCAAATCCTCATAAAAATCTCATTTCACTCAATTTTAGTTTCCATGATCAATCTCATCACTCTTCCTACTTTTTTAGAAATCCTTGATGATACTAATTTTGGGTTTAGGTGAAATTTTAGGGGGCACAGATGAAATTTCCTAATTGATTTTAATGTACAATACAGGACTCACATCTCAAAATAAACAAAAAAATTAAAGAAAAGGATTGAAAAAATCATTTAAAAAAATATGTTTCTATGCCTTCTCTTACTTGTAGTAAATTTTTTCAAGTCACAAATAACGGGGAAAATATCCCAAAATAAAAATTTAGGTCCTTGATATACTGGAAAAGAAATTGCCACTACAAAAGTAAAACAATATTTAAGCCTAAAACTTAAAATATAGGGTTACAAATTCAGAGAAAACAGCCATTATTTTTTATTTTATTACTTTTAGCGGAATATTAAATGCCCTTTATTCAACTAAAACATTTTCATAAATATTTTTTGGTGGTTTGGGAACCTCCTCTAGATGACTGCATCATCAAATGTGCATATAGTCAAAATTTTAAAAACCACACGCATTCAAGGGTTTTAGCATGAGTTGATTATGCCTGCATAACTTAAAAACTGTGTCATTTTGAGTATTTGGGGCATTCAAAAAAATAATTCCCTATAAAAAAATAAAAATAAAAAATTCTTTTTCATTTTTTCTTGGACCAGGCAAGCTTTTATTTTTAATTGGCTTTTTCCTAAGTTTAATATCCATGTTTTTCCACAGGTTTTGGATCAATCTGCCATTCAATATGTTTGGTGCTAGTCCTCCCCCATTTTCTTATCATTCTGCAATCCAATAAAGGAAAAAAATATTTACTCACCCCATCCCCTCGTGGATATTTTTTTTGGTTCCATCCATTATTTTTGTTTCTTTCTTTTGGGATCCATCCATCAAGATGTGCAATACCCCAATCCAGACCAAAATAATTTCATTAGTTTCTAACACCAATCACAACTTCAATCAAATCAAGCAAGGGCTTACTCCAGTAATGATATACTGGAAGCATTGCAAACTCCAATCAAGAAATCTCCCATGATTTAATGAATTTAAGTGTTCATTTCTTTGGATGATATTCCACTGACAATTCTCCAGAAAAAACTTTTGAATGTAAGTAGACTTTCATTTTACTTTTCACAGAATGATATGGATAATTGCATATTTTTTTATTTGTTCCATGCTGAATAAAAAATATACAATAAAAATTTTTGAATGTCAGATCCAATTTTGCTTTATTTTTCTGGGAAAAAATAATAAATAAAAAGTTTTGGAAGTAAGTAAAATACTCAAAAGTATTTCAGCTTTTTGTAAAAATCAACCCAAGCACTATTGACTTATTTAAATTTCAAATTTTGTTTAAATTGAGCTGAAATTAAAAATACTCAAACATCTCCACCTGGATATTGAACACAGCAAAAACTGAAATTATTCCATTAAAGTGGTTTTTCCACATAACCAAATGTTGATCCTAATCGAATTAAAAAACTACTCCAGATCTGTTCAAGACCAATTACAATTACTGGATATCAAATATAAGTAGACTCAAATCTGTTCATTCCAGGTTCATATTTGATCAAATAAATTCCAAGGAAAACACCACCTCTCATGCTTAAAATGAGGATTTTATTGCAAAGAAAAACCTGCAAATTGATTCTAAAGATTCCTAAATCAGAAAGAGAGAATCAGCTTTGGAACTAGTTTCTGGTAGCAATAGAAGCTCTGAAATATAATATGAGATTGATGGTTGCAAAATAATGTGGGTACAAGATTTAATAAGTAAATTGTAAATCAAAAGAAAAATTGAATTCATCCACCATCCCCCCATCCCACTGAACCCAAAAAGTACATAATATTTTTACTGCTGGAAATTTTTGCATATTTTCTAGTGCTATGCTCAGTATTTCCCCATGCATCTGCTGAAGAGAATGTTATACACATGTGAAAATTTTTCTTACATTTAGATTTTTTTCAAGAATGGCTTCCAGGAAGCACACTGTGTTATTGGTTTTGCCTTCTAGAAATCTTAAATAATTTAATTTAACAATAAAAATACAACAGCTTCAGACCCTCAGATAAATTCAAGAATACTTAGCTTGGTCATAAACCAATTACTCAGAAGCTAGAACCAGGAAAAGGATGCTATTATCCATCTCCTTCTTTGTAATTGGTTTCCAACAAATGTGATTCAATCCAAGATCATATCCAGTGGATTGGAATACAAGGAAATTAGGAAGATATCATTTATTTTTTAGAAGCCAATGAAATTGACTCTTAGAAAATATTCAACTTGCAACATCTCTCCAATATTAATGTTAAATAAAAAATTTTAACCATATGTTTCATAGAGCTACTGGATGATAATTATCATGGACACAAGGAAAATTTCAGGTAAATTTCTCTTTGATACTAATCAGCACATATATTATTATTATCTTCTTCTTTTTCTTTCCCCACTTTTTTCAAGTCCTGGAATGTTGAATGGCCAGTTATTCCAAAATGCAGTGTGCCTTCCATTAAATATTAGATGGAAAATATTAAGAAAAAGGGGGACCCTTGCAATGATTGTCTCAAAAGTTCAATTTCTTGGTTTGTTTGTTCACAATCAAAGTTTTTGATTGGGCCATCAATCATGAGGAATTATTGAGAAGATTATATTTAAAAAAATTTTAGATGAATTGCAAGATAGAGATTATTCAGTCAGTACATGAGATCTGATATATCTATTTTATATCATGTAATTGAGGTCCATTATTTCATTAGTTAGATTTTCAAAGAGATAACTGGCATTCAATCATCTTTCTCATTTGGTCTTGGTGAAATTTTGACTCAATAATTTGTGTATAGGGACATATTTCCCATTCAATCTTGGTTATTTTATAACTCATTAAAGTTTTTATAGGACTTTATATCAATAGAATAAGGATAGAAATGAGAAAAAAATAAAAATGTTGGAAAGAAAAAAAAATAAATTGAAAGATTATTCAAGCATTTCCAGTTGGTTCATATGATGACTCAGTGCATGAGTATCCAGCATTTCAATAAATCTTGTCACAGAGTTGCAGTTTGATTACCTTTGCATTTACCTTGTCAATTGATTCTGCCTCATCCAGTGATCTTACCAATACTTCAATTTGATGCAAGGAGTAATTTTTTAACAAAAAACACATCTCAATTGGATTCAATACTAGAAATAAAGTTGGTAAGAAAATTACCTGCAAAACTTCTTCATTAAAAAATATTATTTCTCTTTCCTCCTTCTTGGAATTTTTTATTGTTTTAAACAAGGATAATGTTGATATAAGGGTAAAATTTAATTTTTGGAAGCTATTTTAAGATCAGAAAAAACATGAAAAATTCAGTGGGTGACCCAAAAATTATACAACATGAACAACTTGCCAGCTGCCACTTCAGCAAATGCTCAAGTTTACAGCAACTGAAACATTATTTATATAATTTTAAAGCAATCAATATTTATACAGAGATTTCTGGGACTAAGCTGATCCTTTTTGGATTTTTACTGTGCTGGTAGTTTGAGTTGTTGACCTTGTGTTTAGTTTTAGTAGGCCCCACACTAGAGTTATGCCTGCAAAATAACTAAAATGATGCTTTTTTTTTGAAAAAGGCATCATTTTAGATTATTTTTTTTTCCAAAATTACAACAAAAGATGAAATGGACATGATTCTTGTTTTTTTTTTACTATAATCACACCTTCCGGTGTGGTTTATCACCACAGGAAGGCATTTAAAACTTAAAAGTATGTGCCAATAAAAACAGGGGTGTTATTTCAGATATTTAAGGTTTGCTGCACCTTATTATGGTTGAAATGAGTGCCTGGGGTGGGAAAAAAAATACATTTTGAGGAGGGTTTGGGCCCACAAGGCTTTTGAAGATTGATTGAGGCCCTGGGGGAATGAATTAAGATTTCCAGATGCCTGTGGGTTCTGTCTGGGGTGGATATTTTTGGATAACTCAATGATGCAAATCACTTGAGTTAATTTAATATTGAAAAATTTGTAAATATCAATTTCTTACAAGGAATTCAAGTACAAACTCAGATTTGGAAAAAAATCATCCTCTTTAAGAAAAAAAATAAACATTGATTTTATTTACAAAAAAATGGGATGTTTCTGGTTGAATCAAAATACCTTTGAGCCCAACATGAAAAATTTTGAAAGGTGTTATATAAAACTATTTCATGCTGGGAAACAAGATATTTTGAAATATTTCAAAAAAACAAAATCATTGATTACGCAAATAATTATAAAAAATGTGAGAAAAAGTCCTCATTGAAGAAAATTCAATATTCATGATGGAATTTGGAAACCATTGGAACAAAAATAATAGGTAGTATCAGAGTTAGCAAACCCTCCATTTTTTTTGACAAAACCCACCATTTTTATTCGTGGGTTTCTGAAATACAAATACCCCCTAACTGGTGTAGTTTGAAATGGCGGTTTTCATGTATATGGCCTGTTTCAAAAATCAAACCTGCCATTAAACCTGCCATTTATGTATCATCATCCCTCTACCTTCCATCACATCCAAAACACCCATCCATGCCTCCACCTCAGCAAATCCATACTGATCCCATCTCCATTGCATCACGCACATCTCATCTCCATTGCTTCTCATCTCCATCAATTCAAATTGACATCTCCATCTTCATCTCATTACCCCACATTGCATCACCATTTTTCTCAACATGTCCAATCAAACTTCCCGGAAGCAAGTTGAAAACACAAAAAAGCTGACTAAAATTTTGTTACTATCTGACTCCCAGTCAGACTCCAATTCATACTCTGATTTGGAATCAACTTTGTTGGCTTTGAATTCTCTATTAGAAAAGAAATAAATGGTTTAAAAAAGAAAAACTCTGAAAAACCAATCACCTCATTTTTTTTTGGTTTTGGTTTTTCAACCAAGAATCATAGGCTGACTTGGTTTTTTTTTTTTCTTTTTTTTTATGGTGGAGTTAGACAAAACCAAACCAAAAATTCCAAACCACACACCCACCTCCCCTCCACCTCCTCACCATCTACCTCCTCACCCTCCACCTCCACCTCACCAATCACCTCCCCTAATTCTCCTCACCCTCCACCTCCACCTCACCAATCACCTCCCTGCCTCTTTTGGTTGGCTACCCAGGTAAGCTCCCCCCTCCTCCTCATCCTCATTTTACCTCCCTCTAACCCAATCTTTCTGACGTCTCCACCTCACCCACCACCCATTCCTTCCTCCTCCTCACCCTCCACCTCCATCTCACCCATCAACTCCCCTCCTCCCTTGGTTGGTACCCCAGGTAAGCTCCCCCCTCCTCCTCATCCTCCTTTTCCCTCCCTCTCTTTCTGACTTTGCCCTTGCTGACTTTTCCCTCCCCTCCTCTTGGTCTCCCCCCCTTACTTCCCTTTTTTTCTCCCTGCCTCCCCCCCTCTTGCTTGCTGTCAGCCCTCCCATCTTGCCTGGTCAATGCCCACCCCCCACGCTCTTGTTTGCTGCCTGCCCCCCCCTCTTCCTCCTGCCCGGCCAACCAAGCAACCCCTCCTCTGTTAAGTAAAGTTTCCTTGAGTTCAATGCCAGTCTGACCCAGCTGGAGGAAGAGCACGGTGCCGCGCTGCGCTGAATGAGTCCACAGAGCGCCCGCGGGTCCTGAGGGTCCTTCCCTGGGATCCCACGAGCCATCCTCCTGTCTTCTTTCCGGATCTTGTCTCACTTCTCGAGATTCCTCAACCTCTTCTCAACCAAGTCATCCTCCTAGCGCCCGGCCCCCAACATCTGAACCGTGATACCTAGCCCAACAACCTCATTGTCAGCTGCAGCAACCAGGAGGAGTTTGGACTATCCCCAGCAGAGGTATGATTGGGATTATTTCTTTCTTCTGTCTCACTTTGTTGTCACAGTTTGTGCTTACCACCTATGTGTCTTGTCTCTACAATAAATGCTTTCTTTTTGTTTTCCATTCTTTCACTCTTTATTCCCCAGACTGATTGTGATAGATCTGATAAACTCCTGCCTGCAAACATTGCTTGAGTCCACTAGCTAAACGTATAGTGCAGGTAATGAATCTTACTGCTTTCTTATCTCTTTGTCTCCTTATATCAAACCGTGTTATACTCAAAGGAGAAACATAGCTCATGACTGTATTCGTCCAAATGTTGTTTACTCAGAATATACTACTACAACAGTTAATATAATTCCTGAAATAAAGAGTCTCTAAAATTTATCATGGTAGCAAGAGACTACTCTTAGTACTTATAACTCTTGAGTAGATATCAGCCACTGATCAAGGTTCAGAAACTATGGCCAACTTTAGAGGACATCCCATCAACATCCCTACGTCCAAGGACTCTGAAGACAACTATTCAACCAAGACCAAAATTGTCAAACTTAATTGACACAATTGGCACAATTGGAAAAGCACCTTTGAGGATGTGATTATCAGTAAGGGACACGAGGAAATACTGAAAAAAGATTGGATCAAGGCAAATGCCACAACTAAAACCTACCAAAAAAAGAATGCACTGGCTTTAAGTCTCCTTAGGACCTCTGTTGATAAAGACCTTCAGTCATGCATCAAGTCGAGCAAGTCTAACTTTGCTAAAGCTTATCAGGCCGTGGCTCTTGAGTGCCAAGAGAAATACCTAATTGTGGTTGGGGACACGCTAATTTGGCTGGTCAATATCACTTACAAACCTGGCAGAAGCTTACGCAAACACACGTCCTCCTTCAAGGATGCCTACATCAATTTGTCAGAAATGATAGAGGGCCAACCACTGGAAGAGCAAGTTATGAACATTTCAACTGGACTTGCAGCTATTCTGTTCATCAAAATGTAAAGTTAAGAGGCAACTAAAACCAGATACCATTTCATCAGAATAAGAAACAAGGCCTTACAGAAGAGAAAGAAATGGTTAATAACCTAAAACCAGGAGTCAACAACGGTGAAACTGCACCAGTAAAGAAACTTTTGGTGAAAGATATAGAAAAGTCGCTAAAAGATGATAACCCCAGACACAAGCCTAAACTTAAGAGAAACTGACTCAAAGTGAGAGAGGCATCATAAGTGATCTGCTTGTAAATAAAAGTATTGAGGATGAGGCTTACCTGACTCAAAGCACCCTCAGACCAATGACACAACCGTTTGAGTTGTGTGAGGAACAGGTAAGAGGAGTGCGTGAGTCAGGTCTTAAGTAGCTTAGAGTTCCCAGTCTAATATAGAGTATAGGCACTGGAGTTGATATGAAAGAGGAGCGCGCGCGTTGTAGTTTGGCAGAGACCACGACATGAGAGTGAGGTATTCAGAAAAGACTTGAGCGTGACACATAAAGAGGAAAAGGGAAAGGAGTCAGGAAACAGTAGGTGGAAATGATAGAAGCTGAGAGATATTCAGAAAGATTATGAGCTTTCAACAGCCACCCCATCTCTCAGGTTCATATTCAGTAGACGTTGATTGCACATAGGCAGCTTTCCAGGATTTGCCTCAAGACCGGTTTGGTTAGGAAGTTGGCTTGATTGTTTTTTGATGCAACCTTTTGTAGGCAAATGGTCCAATTTCCAAGTACTTCTCTAATGAAGTGGTGATGGATGTTGATTTGCTTTGTTCTAAAGGACAAATGGTTGGCCTGTTTCAGGGCCAGCTTGATGCAACCTTTGTTGTCTTCACGTATGGGGATTGGTTTGTGAGGGTCAAACTTGATGAACTCAGATAGAAGGGTGATCAGCAAGAGGACCTCTTTTACCCCATCACCTACCAATTGATATTCAGATTCAGTGGTTGACAGGGATATTGTAGGCTGTTTCCTTGATTTCCAAGTGATGAGATTACCCTTCCAAGTTATTACCAGCCCCAAGGTCAAATGTCTAGTTTGTGGACAGGTTGCCCAGTCCAAATCCACCAAAGCCACCAGGTCATCTGCCAACTCTGATTTTTCAAAGTTCAGTCCTTTTTTCCTGGTGTGATTCAGATAGTTGACAACCATAAGAGCGGCATTGTAGTGGATGGAATTGGGCTTAGTGAGGAATTGTGACAGGTAATTTGTTGCCAAGGTAATGTCCGGTTGGGTGTTGCAGCTGACATACAGCAACTCGCCAATTAATTTCCTGTAATCAAGGCCAGTTTTGACAAAACTTACATGCTCTTTGGTGGTGGATGGTAGAAGCTTCCCATTTGGTTTAAATGGCGTGGAGTGCTCCTTGTGATTTGGAAGTTCATATCTGCTCACTAAAGAGTCTATATAGGTCGACTGGGAAAGCTTGAAACCTTTTGTCGTGGCATCTACATTGATGCCTAGGAGAATGGATGCCTGGCCCAGGTATTTGATCTTGAAGCGCGATTCAATTTGCTCTCTGAAATTTTATAAATCCTTGCTGAAGATGGCAATTTCATCAACATGGATGTACAGCCAGGTATCTTCAGAGAAAAACATGCAGTTATCGCCTTTGCTACGTTGGAACCCTATACTGAGTAACCAGGAGCTTAGAGTGTGATACCAGGCCATGGGAGCCTGTTTAAGTTGGTACAGCAACCTTTTGAGTTTCAGAGACTTTCCAGGTGTTGTTTGTACATTAGCAGGGTTGCGATGAAGATCCTTTCCTTGAGGGGAGCATTTAGGAAAGCAGAATTTACTTTGAGTTGATGGAATTGAAGATTGTTCTGAGCGGCATAGGAGATGAGCAGCCAAAGTGAAGTCTTGTCCCCAGTGGGAGCAAAAACGCTCTTGAAATTAACACCTTCCTTTTGATTGAAACCTTTCACACAAATTCTTGCTTTGAATTCAATGATCTTGTTGTTGGCGTTACGCTTTGTTTGGAACACCCAGACACACTTGATGGCCTTGGAGTCAGGATTGATCTCTTGCTAATCCCAGACATTGTAGGATTCCAGATTAAGAATTTCCTTCTCCATGGCATTGATCCATTCCAGTCTGTATTTGTCTTTCAACGCATCTTCTAAAGTGGCTGGATTGGTGTAGTTGGTGGCCAGATACAGTTGGGATCCTTCGCGACGAGGGTAGGTAACTATATTGTCTGAGCTGACTTTGCTGAGGCGAGGTAGGGTAACACGGTTTTGTGTGGTTGAGGTAGGGTTGGTTGGGGCTGATGTTTCTGGTGTTTCAGGGTAGGCTAAGGGAGGTTCAAGATGATCCTTTGGCCAGAGAGCAGGGTCAATGTCTTCCTCCAAAATGGAGGGAAATAAAGTTTGAGGTGCATCTTTGCTGAACTCACATTCCTTGAAACGAGCATTAGCAGTGGAGTAAACCTTGCCATTGGTGGGATTTAAAATCTTGTAGGTTGAAAATTGGTTGTTGTACCCCAGCATAATGCCTTTGAAGCCCAAAACACCAAATTTGAAGTCTTGATTGTTCTTGGGAATGTGAACAAATGCGGTGCAGCCAAAGGGTCGAAGGAGGTCATAATTGAATTTGATTCTGAACCAAATAGCGTAGGGAATCCAATTTTGATTGGATACCACTGGCAGAAGATTGAAGAGGTCTGCAGCTGTTTTAACGGCTTCAGCCCAGTAGCCTGGTGAAAGATGACTGTGATTGATCAGGCATTAAGCCTTTTCAATAATTGATCTGTTGGCACGCTCTACCAAGCCGTTTTGTTGAGGAGTATAAGGGGGCAAAAAGTGGTGAGCAATTCCAGCGTCTTGACAATAAGTTTTAAATTCTGAGCTTGTAAACTCACCACCGTTTTCAGAGACTAGGGTGATCAATTTCTTGTCAAGCCGCCTTTTGGAAGTAGACACAAAGATTTTGAAGGCGGATAGCGCCTCACTTTTATTCTTAAGAAAAGCAACAGTCTTGAAGCGTGAGTATTGATCCACTATGGTTAGGAAGGATTTGCAACCACTAGCCAATTCAACTGAGACCAGTCCTACTAGATCAATATGGACAATTTCTAATTGCTGATTAGCTATTTTGAAATGGCCCTTGAATGTGGTAGTGGTCATCTTGCAAGTCTGGCATATGTTGCAGTCGGCACTTGTGGAAGCATAATTGGAAAAAAAGAATATTTTGTGTGGCAATGCCTGGATGGCCCAGACAATGACGCCACTTGAAGTCTGACTGGTTAGTTGATAGATGGTGAACAAGAGATCTGGTGGGCACTGTGACGAATCGTGTACCATATAGCTCCAGAAGGTGGTTGACAGATGAACCAATGAGGTTCACATTGTCGATCTGAATTGAGACGCCACTCTTGCCAAATCAAGAAAGGTTTGATTTCTGTACAAGAAGTCTGTCCAGTGATAGCAGGCATTGTTTAAGATCTGGAATCAACAAGACATCCTTCAAGATGATTTCAGAACCATCGTGATTGATCAATTTTTCTGTGCTAATAGCCGTGGCTTGATGTGAGGAAGATTTGGAACCAGAGCCAACAGGGAGGTTAATTGGTTTTGATGTGAGCAGGAAGTCAGTGTTGTTCACGATATGATGACTGGCCCCTGAGTTGAGGACAGGCGGCAGAGAAAGGGTTGATTTGGAACGCAATGGTTTGGCCTTATGGTGGTACATTTGAGCATTGAAAAATGCATTAGCAGGTTCAGCAGAGTTATCTGGTGCTGGAGTAGTGGATTCTGTGGGTTGGGTGTGGTGAGCATGGGGGAATTCTTATCTGGTCGCAGATGAGGGTGTAGGTGCCAGCAACGGGACTCAGGATGTTTGGCTAGTGGGTTGTGATGCCCTTTTGAGCAAGGATGTTTAGGTCCCTTTTGAGCTTTAGTCTTCAAAAGGGCAGTTGAACCCGATTGATTGGGAGGATTAGCAGAGGGATTGCAAGTGTTAGGTGACACTCTGGTTGATTCTAGGTGGGTTACTTTGCGCAATTTATTGAGAACTCTAGAGGGGCTTTTTATTAGGTCATCGTTGAGAAGAATACTGTTGACCAGGTGGTAAAAGTTGGCGGTAAGTTTGGCTAGGATGGTGTAGCTGAGGATGTCTTGAGGCACTTTGAGTTTAACCACAGCTAGTTCATTCAGGAGTTTTCTGCATTCTCTCAGATAAGTTTGGAGATTTCCATCAAAATTGTATTGAATGAAATTCAACCAGATGCGACCTCTGTTTTTGGTCAACTGGGATGCATATCTGTCCAGAACAGCTTGCCAGATGAGAGATGTTTTGGACTTATTTTTGGGGTTTACTACAGCATCAAATGCTGTATCTCCTAGGTGCTGGATTATAAGATTGGCTGCTTCATAGCTTTTCTTTCTTTGAGGGGCCGTGGTAGGAAGAATGAAGGTATCAAATTCAGTATCTTTGACATACTCTAGGAGTCCTTTTCTTTGGAGATGGCTTCAAATTCTCATTACCCAGGAGGCAAAGTTGGTTTCATTCAGGAGAGGGAGATGGAGATGTTTAGGGTTAGGTTCGTCAAGGTCAGACATGTTGAACCACTAGTGTCAATCCTGGTTAAGTCAATGAGTCTTGGGACTGTAAATCTGTAAAGTTAAGAGGCAACTAAAACCAGATATCATTTCATCAGAATAAGAAACAAGGCCATACATAAGAGAAAGAAAGGGTTAATAACCTAAAACCAGGAGTCAACAACGTTGAAACTGCACCAGTAAAGAAACTTTTGGTGAAAGATATAGAAACTTTGCTAAAAGATGATAACCCCAGACACAAGCCTAAACTTAAGAGAAACTGACTCAAAGTGAGAGAGGCATCAGAAGTGATCTGCTTGTAAATAAAAGTATTGAGGATGAGGCTTACCTGACTCAAAGCACCCTCAGACCAATGACACAACCATTTGAGTTGTGTGAGGAACAGGTAAGAGGAGTGCGTGAGTCAGGTCTTAAGTAGCTTAGAGTGCCCAGTCTAATATAGAGTATAGGCACTGGAGTTGATATGAAAGAGGAGTGCGCGCGTTGTAGTTTGGCAGAGACCACAACATGAGAGTGAGGTATTCAGAAAAGACTTGAGCATGACACATAAAGAGGAAAAAGGAAAGGAGTAAGGAAACAGAAGGTGGAAATGATAGAAGCTGAGAGATAGTCCAAAATATTATGAGCTTTCAACACAAAAGCTTACAACTGGACAAAGTAATGTCTAGTCTGATCTCCACACTCTACAATCTATGACCATTTACTCTTGAAGCGGTGTCCAACAGGGTTATGCTAGAAGTCTCCCGTTGGGTGTCAAATTCAACCAAATCATCTTACTAAATTGGAAGCCAACTTAAACCTCAGTGTCAAGCTCCACAAAAGCCTGTGAACCACAACAATGCAAGATGACCGTTCAAACCACGCCCTGCTGTACCCACAAAGAAAAACCCTCAGACCCACAATCAGAAACATATTGCTGATCAAATTGAAAGACTAGATTGTGAACTTAGACAACTGAAGAAATCCCACTTGGTGAATGCCGTTGAAGAGGCCAACAACAACAATGCCTCGCCGGAAGTAGTAAAAGAAGAAGTAGACTTTGTGACAGAAAAAACTCAGAACCCGGATGACTGTGGTTTTCTCATACAAGAAGACTCTCTCTAAAACCTAAACAACCTCAGAGATTCCTCGTGTTAACTGGTATACAATTTGGGAGCCTTGAGATCAATGGTATGCAACCTCTCTATCATTCACAAAGCTCAACCAATCCACAAAAGCCTTAACACGTACGGGGGGAGCATCAATGTAACTCATGTTGGTAAGCTCAATCTGGGAGGAACCATAATCCATCCCGTCTTCTATGCACCTAAGGGCCCAAGGAACCTAATCTCAGCCTGTCAGCTTGACTACCATGGGCTAAAAATCATTCACAAGCACCAGATTGTCCTAATCAAATGTGCAAACCAAATTATATATTGCTTCCCTCAAATTGGCAATCTATACATGTCCTACCATAACCCCATGGGTGATATAAACCTAGAAAACTTGGCCAACTCCACGGTAGACTGGCAAATCAGTCTTGGCCACCCGTCCAAAGTTTATCTCAAGCATTTCCTCTCCCAAAACAACATACCTCTCCCAAAGCCCTTTCCCACATTGGCCTCCTGCAAAGTCTGTGTCCAATGAAAGATGAAGCAAAAATCTTGTTCTAACCCTCTACCTTTGTCGGTCAAACCATTCCATTTACTTCACATGGAGGTACTCCAAATAAGCCCTCCGTGCAAACAATTGGCTTCCTATATATTGGCAATCATCAACAATTTTTCTTGTTTAAACTGCATCTATGTTGTCAAACACAAGTCCGACGTTCCAGAGAAGATAATGAGCTACATACACAAGATCAAGAATCAGCTTGATGTCACCCCCGCCTTCCTTCACAGCAACTGCTTAGGTGAGTTCATGTCCACCAAGTTGTTCAAATTTTTATCCTCTAAAGGAATAGCACTTGAAAAAGGCCCAGCTAATTCTCCTCAAACTAACAGGTTAGCGGAGCATTTCAATCAAACAATACTCACCAAGATGCTTTGCATATTGGCAAAATGGTCGGTCCCAATCAACTACTGGGATGAGACGGCTTGGTACGCTTCCATGCTCATCAACCTACTACCCTCGACTGCACTCAGATGGAAATCTCCAGTAGCTACGCTCCTTGAGGTGAACTCCACAATCAAGCCGGTGCACAACATCATGAACTTAATACCGTTTGGTCTGAAAGTGAACGTTTACTCTCGTTGGGTCAAAAAACTGGATCGGCGCTCAGGGACACTACTCTTCCTTGGGTACAAACCGTACTCTGACGCTGGCAGATTCATTGATCCTACCATGCGTCAAATAGTGGTGAGCCGGGATTTCTTTCCAACAAAGGTGACTTTTGTATACAACTGCCGCTCATTGCTCAAAAAACACCCTTGTGCACTGCCTCAGTGTCTCTCCTCACTGGGCCACGCGGCATCCTCCAAAGAATTGATGCAGCCAGCGGTTGTGAGTGTTCCACGGGAGATCAGTCCAGGAAAACATGGCTCAACCACCCCCCAGGCTCAATCTACAGGCCCCGCAGTCACACCATACTCATTGCATGATGTAAGCCCAGTGCCAGAACCAGAGGGGGATTGTGTCATTACCCAACAACCAGTCTCTCCTCCTGTGTCACAAGCTCCACCCAAATCAATCCCCAAGAAAGGCTATGCATATTTCCTAAACTACAACAAGGCGCTGAAGGACATCAGCTCTGACATTAACCGTGATGCCATCATCACCGGAAGCCTCCGTGGTTGTGCACAGGAAGACTCCGACAAGGAGGAAGACAAAGTCATGATCAGCAAGGTGGTCTCAGTTGAAAAGGCAATGTCGGATCCAAAGGAGCGACCACAGTGGATTCAGTCCATGACGGACAAGGACAATTCCCACCTCCTGTGCAAAACCGGAACTCTGGTACCTCCACTGACTGAGGACAAGGTCATTGGAGGCATTTGGCGACTAGTGCGCAATAAAAACAAGTTTGGAGAGGTAACTCAACGCACATTGCGCTGGTTATGCTTCGGAAACCATCAGGAATACCCAAGACATTACCTAGACATCTACTTGTCAGTGGGACAGAGTGAATCAATGGAAGTACTCCTTGCCAAGGCGGTGCAAAACAATCATCACGTATTCCAGTTCAAAGTTGAAACGGCATTCTTGTATGGAAACATTGACGCGGTGGTTCATGTGGCACAGGTAGCTGGTTTTAAGGTCCCAGGAAAGGAAAACTGGGTGTGGCGATTAAACCAATCCCTATACGGCACCAAGCAAGCTCCTAGGTGCTGGCGAGCTCACCTGGCATCAATGTTGGCATCCTTGGGTCTAACACCCTCAGCTGGAGACAAATTGATGTTTGTGAACAAGACAAAGACCCTACGCCTACACATACATGTCAACAATGGGTTGATTGTGGGGGCTGATTGTGTTGAAATCAACCGGTTCTTAAAATTGCTGGGGGGACACTACAGAATCAAGGTTCAAGAACCTCCAACTCAGCACCTGGGATACACTCTACAACGGAACAAGGACGGCTCAATAAAACTCCATCAAAAGGATTTTACTGAGAAAACAATCACTGAGTTTGGTTGCAAACATGTTAATACGGTCAAGGCCCCTGCCCCATGAATATACATGATATCATCAACCAGGAATCTCCCAAATTTGAAGTCAGAACAATGCAGAAGGCCCTTGGACACCTCATACACCTGGCAACCCACACTTGTCCCAACATCCAATTCACGGTTGACCTACTATCTCAGTTTGCCAACAAACCCACTCTAGCGCACTGGAAGATGGTAAAGCATCTCTTCCGCTATCTCAAAGGGAGAATGTTGGCAGGCCTACTCTTCTCCAAGTCGACTGACCATAGTGATCAACTATGTGGATGGGCAGAGGCCAACTACACCCGGTCAACAGGAACTCAGAATTCAACCACAGCTTACGTAATAACTCTATATGGTAACCCATTAAGCTGGACTAAAAAGAAACAGACGGTAGTTTCTCAGTCCACCACCAAAGCCGAGTTCATAGGGATGAACCTCCGTGCCAAACAAATCAGATGGCTGTCAACACTGATCCTCAGCATGGGCATACCTATTGGCAAACCCAAGATAAAAAACGAAAATCCGGGTGCCAACTTTATCAGAAAAGAAGCCCAACTGAACCCTAACTCCAGGCACATTGAGGTACCGTTTCAATACATACAGGACCTGGTTCAAAAATCACTCTTGTCCATAGAACACACATCCTCAGAGGATATGATTGCCAACATTCTCACCAAGCCTCTCGGGTATGTAAAGGTAGTACAAGCAATAATTCAACTCCGCATGACCTTGTCGGAATCTAGGAGGAGTGTTAAGTAAAGTTTCCTTGAGTTCAATGCCAGTCTGACCCAGCTGGAGGGAGAGCACGGTGCCGCGCCGCGCTGAATGAATCCATGGAGCGCCCGCTGGTCCTAAGGGTCCTTCCCCGGGATCCCACAAGCCATCCTCCTGTCTGCTTTCCAGATCTTGTCTCACTTCTCAAGATTCCTTGAACTCTTCTCAACCAAGTCATCCTCCTAGCGCCCGGCCCCCAACATCTGAACCATGATACCTAGCCCAAAAACCTCATTTTCAGCTGCAGAAACCAGGAGGAGTTTGGACTATCCCCAGCGGAGGTATAATTGGGATTATTTCTTTCTTCTGTCTCACTTTTTTGTCACAGTTTGTGCTAACCAGCTACGTGTCTTGTCTCTAAAATAAATGCTTTCTTTTTCTTTTCCATTCCTTCACTCTTTATTCCCCAGACTGATAGTGATAGATCTGATAAACTCCTGCCTGCAACTGTTTCTTGAGTCCACTAGCTAAACATATAGTGCAGGTAATGAATCTTACTGCTTTCTTATCTCTTTATCTCCTTATATCAAAACCGTTATACTCAAAGGAGAAACGTAGCTCATGACTGTATTTGTCCGAATGTTTTTTACTCAGAATATACTACTACAAGAGTTAATATAAGTCCTGAAATAAAGAGTCTTTAAAATTTATCATCCTCTCACTCCTGCCCCGCCAACCAAGCACCCCCCCCCCCAGCAACTGCCTATGCAACCAAGCAACCAAGCCCTCCCACCTCTTTCTTGGCCAACTAACAACTTCCTGGTGTAACACTCCAAACGGTGCTGAGCCGCAGGAAGTGCTGTAGAGGGGAAAAGTGCTGTTTAGGCTGCCCTCCTGGGTGTTACAAAAAAATTTAAATGTAACCAGAATCAAGGTCCCGAACCCCATGAATGAGGAATCAATGGGGAGAGATAAGTTTTATAGTATTTGGTAGCATTGGAACAAAACTATCTGAAGCAAGATGGTGCGGGAAAAGACTTGAAAAAACAAGTTAAATTTTTTGTTCAGAGTTGAATAGGACAAGGCAGTTGTAAGTAAAAATGCCAACAAGCTAATAACTTTGGTTTTTAAGCAGAAGATTAGGAAAGATAAACTCAATCCCAACCAACCTTCATGTTCTCAATGAACATGCCCAACTATCCAGAATCAAGCGCTAGAAGGGTACCAGATAATTGTGGGTGGCTGTACAAAACAAAGCAATTTGTTATATGAAGCTCTAGAAGCAAAACAGTAACAAGTTCAAACAAGAATAACCCAACACTTCTCAAGGGACTCTAAAGTAGTGTGGTAAAATTCAACTTCAAGGAAATAAATGGAGGTTTAACACTCCATGTTTCAAACTTAAAGAAACCTCTCCATCAAATGTGACTGGTCCCAGAATGATAATCAATGAATGATCAAGACCAGTATGGTCAAAAAAGGGATCAAAGAGTCGTGTAACACACTCAATAATTCAATCAAATTCTTCTTCAACCAGAAAGGCTATTGGCTAGTGATAACAAACAAGTCCACAGAGGGACAGATCAAGATTTGAGTATGGAGGCTCAAAGATCAGGGGGAAATCATAGATATAACCTGGATAAAATGCTCAGATAAAGGGAAAAGGCCCAAAGTTTCAGTGATTGATTATGGTTCTGATGATGATAGGATGCTGGGCAAAAGGCAGGGGAGAGCCCCTTCTTTTATGGGCAAGAGGCCCTGGAGACTACTTACAAGAGATAACTACAAAGGAGTGCCAAAAACTTTTTTTTTTGATGAAAATAGGATCACAGGTCCAGGGAGGTCCAGTTCTCCTTAGCTGCCAATCCTTCTGCGCCTGGGGTGGGAAGATATCACCCTTTTTGCTTTGCTTGCGTCCAACGCGGACGCTTGCACCCAACAAGATGAGCAACATTTACCCACCCCCATCCAAAGACGGAAGGGGTGGGAGAAGAACAAGAGATCATGCAAGCAGATCAATGGAGGAGCACTGATGATGGGGGGGTTTGACAAGATCACAGGTTACCTTGCAGAATGTGGAAAAAGTGCAAGACCATAACAATGCTAGTTGACAGATTGGGTCAGGAGCCAATGGAGATGAATGGGGCATTGCTGGCAGCAATCTTTGTTGTCATCAATCTCATTTGGCAGGAAATGCCATTTTTGTTTTTTTTGGTGTGGAGATGATCATTGGCGGCAGTGAGGTTGATGATTATTTTTGCTGTTGTCAAAAGAGATTTTTTTTTACGTAAAATTCTCCGCAACAACCTCCTCCAAGTTCTGGAAAGCCCAAAGCCCTTGAGTTACATTCCTGTACCTCTAAAATTCTAAATATAATCTGCTGCCATGAGAAAAGTTACAATGGCCAACAGCAGTTTAGGAGTCACTCCCAAACCATATTCTACTATACACAAAACTATTCCTCCCTTGATGGTCACCACTAAATCTAACTTGCGCTGAATTAACAGTAAAATAAAAAACACGGAATCCCCAAGAAGCTCTGCACTTGAACTATTTCCTAATTAATAATCCAAGCACTCCAGCTGCTAATCCCACTTTTCAAAGCAAAGAAAGATAACAAAACACTCCTTTGTTGTATGCCCTATAAGGTAATACTTCAATAATATTCTGATCATTGCGTTAATCTTTAACTACCCCTTTTCTGGTAAGGGAAATGTCCTCCTTATGTATGCACAACTCCAAAAATGAACTACTCCAAACAGAATGTAAACTAAAAAAGAAGGAACCCTCCACTAACTGCCTTGGTGCATTCCTCACTGATCCTCCGTACCAATAGTCCAATCCTTTACCCAATCAAATGACTTGCAGTAGGTTTGGAGATCATTTTGCCAATCTTGTTTCACAGTTGAGTAGCGCCAATGCATAACTCACAACAAATCCCAATCAATCATCCTTAGCGGATCACTCCTGATCCCGCATGTGGCATACTACGGCTCTGTCATAACCACAGTTCTGAAAATATTTCAACTAAACCAATTGAACCTCTTCCACCAGATTCACCCTCTCCCTGTATTTTATAAGCTCTATTTCCATGTAAAACTCACCACTGTATGATGTGATTCAGTCAGCCTTCTCAGGATCTCTCCCTCTCTCCATGGCTTGGTACATCCTCCATCTCTCCTCAACCCAATTGGTATATGAGTTAGTACATATTGTTGATATCATTTTTGTTCATCTTTCTCTTCATCTATCTCTATACAAACTTCAAAATACATTGTTTTCTCTGTTGAGCGCTTTCATGCGCATCATTCATGTTTTGTCTTGCGCTCTTTGTTTGCACTCTCTGGCTCATTCATCCCACGCACCGTATCGCAACAATTCATCCACCACTCAATTCAATCAACGCCGTAGAGAAAAAACCAAATCAAGACTCTTCAACAAATCAGTCTTCTCTCTTCATTAATTCTATCCAACCCAACATCAATCAATTCAATATTACAATCAGCTTCTACCAATCCAACCAACCAATCCGCCGTATAAGTTTGCGGACTCCTCAACTCAATCTCCCAATCCAAACCTCATTCAACACCCTAACTCATATGGACAAGCGACCAGTCAGATCTTGGTAAGAACAGTATCTGGCAACCTGTCAATCAAACTGGGACTTACTTTAATTCTCTCAGTTACTTGTCCCTACACTAGATTTTCTCAACTGGCTTGCGTATCATCTCCTGGCTGCTTCTCATCAAGGCTTTTCTCACTCATTTCTTATAAGACTTGCTTGTCTCAGCAACCCTGTCCTCTGTTGGTTATTTTTAATCAATCTTGTAATACTTGTTCATTCTCATCCTTACTGTCATTTCTCCTTTTATGAAATCTAGCTTGGTCTTGGTTTCCAATTCAATTTCTATCATGGTTAAAAGCCTGCACCAATTGTAACAATGGATCAACTGGGAACCTCATCCACGCCAGGACCAGGGGGGACTATACCAATTAAAAATATCTAGCTATCAAGTCACTCATAGAATCCAGGCCGCTCCTAACTGCCGTTAATTACGGCATGTGGAGGAAAAAATTCAAAAAGCTCTGCAAATTACATGGTATAATCAAGTTCATGAATGCAAATGACTTGACCAGTCTGGATGAGGATACAAACCAGGAATTTTCAGCGCAAATTCTTGCCAAACTTGACGCGAACTCTTACAACAATATCATCAATGGTACAAACAAGGACAATGCCAAACTAATCTGGATATCCACTCAAGAACACTTTGCATCCTCCCAGTCAGCTAATAGAGCCTGTGTTTTTAACGGTTTCTTGCATCTCTCAATGGAAAACAACATTGAAGCATTTGTCACGACTATGAAAATTTATCTCAAGAAAATGACAGAAGTCGGTATCAAGCTCCCCTCTGATATAATTGCCTATCTTGTACTTTTCAAGTTTCCTTCATCAATGCAGCACATGAAATCTCAAATCATGCACTCAACGACGGACATGAAGGTCAATGTGGTGCTTAATCACCTGATACAACATAAAAACAAGTCAATTGTCAAAGGAGAACGTGCTGAACCAGAAAATGTTGCACTATATCAAGGACCACAATGCAAGAATGGAAAACACAATCCGGCCGTAAGATCCCACTCTGCCAGCTCGTGTTGGTTTGAGTTTCCTGAACTCAAACCTGCAAACGCTTTGAATTGTGGATCCAAGAAATTAAAACCTAAGCCAAAAGACAAAGCACATTTCCACAGTTTCCTCTGCGGTCTCAGTACAAATGCCTTGACAGAACCAATCAATCAACAACGCTTCATACTAGATTCCAGTTGTTTTATCCATATGATAATCAATTGAGATTCTTTCACCTTCTTTGAAGAAAGCAATGGCACCAAAAAAATTCAAACTGGAAAAAGAGACGCAGCTATCATGATCAAGGGAAGTGGCAAGGCAGCGTTTTTCACCAAAGATGCCAACCTAATTCTATCAAATGTCGCCTGGGTGCCTAAATCAATGGTCAATCTGATTTTTCTAGGGGCTCTTATGAGTCAAGGTGCTCATCTGCGCGTCTACAGGAGCAAATTTCCACATTTCTTTGAGCTGATCTCTGAAAGTTCTACTCTGCTCTCCAGCTCCATTGTTAATAATCTCTTCATAATTGACATGGCGGATAAAGCAAGAAATTCTTATTATTTGAATGTAGATCTTTCTGTGATTCATTAAACACTGGGACATGCCAGTCTGTCTCAAATGGAAACGTTTCTCAAAATCAAGCTCACTGATTTGCTTCCAAACTCATTCAAATGTCTCAGCTGTGACAAAGCAAAGATAACCCGCACGCCATTTAAAATTCAACAAGAAAAAGCTCATAGCTGCTTTGAAAAAATCCACTTGGACCTTATTGTTCCTATCAACCCAACCTCAAAAGGCGGATTTAGATACGTTCTCACTCTCATAGACTCCCACTCTGGATATATTGCGGGCTTTCCACTCAAATCCAAAATTAAAACCGCGGATACTCTTATCTTTGTGATCAAAAATCAACACAGAAAATCAGGACAATATCCCAAGGATATTTGCTCTGATGGAGGAGGAGAATTTATAAATCATAGGCTTCAAAACTACTGCAAAAACCATCATATCAATCAAATTGTAAGTGAACCTTACCATTCAAAACACAACGGTCAAGCAGAAAGGGAAAATAGGACCATCATGGAAGCAGCTCAAGCAACCTTATCCAACTCAAACATACCTAAATCATGCTGGCACAAGGTTTTAAAAAGTTTCTGTCTAATGCTAAACCAGATTCCTAAAGAGAAAGGTGCAGATTCTCCCTGGAAGGTAATGCATCAAAACCAATTTCCAAAAGATTATGTCAAACCATTGGTTCTAGTCTGACCAATAGGTTAATCAACACTGACATCAATTCCAAACTCAGTGAAAAAGGGGCATCTGCAATTCTTCTAGGGTTCAATCCTGCTCTGCTTTCTTATAAGATTATTTTTACCACCGGCAGGATAATCAACACTAAACATGTTAAGTTCAATGGTCTCAAGCCTGCAACAATACTTGAGTTAGATGACTCTGCAAGTACCAAACAGATCATGATCTTGACAGCCAATCAAACTCCTGACTTTTACACCCTCAACACTACTGGTACAGATCCTTCAACAAGTTTACCTGTGATCAAGATAGAATCCAATGACAACACCACTGACTCCCTGACAGACTTGGACTTGACCATAGAGGAGAATCTTAGGCCAAATCTGAGAAACTGCAAGACTTTGTCCAAACCCAATTGCTACGGATTCATGTCCAAAAGGATACCTTCTTCACTTTCCAAGTCTATGACCATCCCAGGATGGAAGGAATTGGTGTTGCAAGAATTCAAAACAATAGAAGACCAGGATGTGTGGGAAGAAGTAGATGAGAAAATTGTCACTAATCCACTCAATACAGTCCTTGTCTTCAAGATTAAACACAATAACCATGGCAAAGAACCTGTCCTCAAGACTAGACTATGTGTACAAGGTTTAAACTAACAATACAGGCTGGAATATCTGGAGACTTATGCACCCACTGAGAAAGTAGCCTCTTTAAGAGCGGTACTGACTTACGTGGCCAATAAGAATCTTGAAATGCTTCAACTCAACGTGAAGGGGCCCTTTCTGTTGGAGTATTATGTCTTCTGCTGATAGTCTTGATCCCTTCTGTCACAGAATCTTACTACTATATGTCACCTGGTCCTTTATTAACTTATGAATTCTTTCTTATTGGCTTACTCCATAGTTGATCACATTGTCTTTTGTCAATATAGTTTCTGCCAATGCTAATTAGTCATCAAGTGCCTTAGGCCCCCTGTGAGGGGCTCTCTAGTTGTCTATTTAAACTGGTCTTTTCAGGACCTTGCAATTCACATCATCAACTTTGTTTCTTTCAACTTCGGTCCTCAACTTTCCGAGTTGAGTAAGAGTCCATGATCTGATCATCAACTCCAACAGGTTATGAGCCCAGAGCACCACCTATTGTGCTGTCTCTGTTATTGCTTCAAGTAAATCCTCTCTTAGTAAAGTAGCTCTCCAATTATCCTATTGTTAATCGCATCTACTCCTTATTCAGTGACCTTTGTTGGTCATCCCTCAATCCTGAGTAGCTCTACTGTCTTTCTATTACTGACCGTATCTACCTTCTCATCCAAACTGATCCTATTGATCACCTCAATTAGTCACCTCTATGGTCCTCCCGAGTAGCACTACTGTCCTTCTATTACTGACCGTATCTACCTTCCCATCCAACCTATCCTGTTGACCACCCTCAATTAGTGACCTTCATTGGTCTTATTCACCCTTACTTTGACCCCGTTGCTACCTCAGTCTTGATCCCTTAGTTCCTTGATCATCCAATGCCATCACCGTCATCTTCATCCAGTCAATCACAATGTTCCCTACATCTTGATTGCTCTCCGACTCAATCTGGCAACCTCAATTGCTCATCATATCAACCCTGCAACCTCCAATTGCCTTCCTTTCCTCGCTTGGTCAAGACCTCAAGCCCCAATTCTGTGTCCTTGCCATCAACCCCTCACCTTATCACTCCTCACGCCGGATGAGATCCTGACCACCGGCCACCTCATCCTATGATCCAACAAATCACTTTAGCTTGGTCAAGTGGCTTGGCCAAGGCTCTAGTCTGGCTGCTCCCTCCTACAATCCCAAATTATCAATCTCATCCTTTACCTCCTTTACCTTTTCATCTTGGTCCTGTTCTTCCCGGTCGGTCAATGCTTGGATCGTTCAATCCATCAATATTGGCTACCACTTTGGTCGGCTTTCTTCCTTCACTTTGGTCGGCTTTCTTCCTTCAATCTTGCGCCCTTCAATCTTCCCTTTTCACATTGGAACCTCTTCATTTAGGTTAACCAATGGTTAACCCTCCTCTTCGTTCATCCAACCAACCCCTGATTGAATCTTCACCACTCACGACAAGATTGAACCGTCTACCATCTCCTCTCCTCTCTGATTGAACTTTCAATATCAACTCCGACAACTGCTCTCAACATCCTGCAATCTTGGTTGCTCCTCATCTTGCAATTGTCGCCTGCTTCATCATCGCACCCTCATCCCCCTTTCATCACCACGGTCTATCCCTTCCCTTCCTAAAACTGTCAATTCCCCCCTTTTCCAACCCTCTGTTTCTCTCCAATTCTTTCCTCTCAATTAGCCCTTTATCTTCTGTCTTTCCCACTCTTTTCCTTCAATTGGTCCGCCTTCAAAAGTCTTATCCCAATTACCGGTCTTTGACTCTCTTGGCGAGGGGGTGAGATGAGGATGAGCTTGACTATTAAGCTCATCCCATCCATCCACTTTGATGCCCCTGATCAGACCAAAAACCATCCTATGACCATCCACTTTGATGCCCCTGATCAGACCAAAAACCATCCTACGACCCTACCAATCACTTTAGCTTTGTTTGCTTCCTCCCAAACTCCTGCAACCCCGTCTTCCTCATTCTTCCGGTCTTGAACGCAACATCGCCCATTGTCACCTCTTCTTCAATCTTCTAATCCCGCCCGCAACCTCATTTGCTTCTCTCCATCATCCACCCGGCCGCAACATCCTTCCGATATTGGTCTGATGATCGCTTCAACTCCTCTTGCAACCTTGCTTGCGCGCTTTTGATTGCTTCTGCCCTTTCTGCAACTTTGCTTGCGGCTCCTTTGTGACATCGCTCGCGGTTCTCTTATGACTTCGATTGCACTCATTATGCGACTTTAATTGCTTCAGCCTCTCCAACTTTGATCTCAATATTGCTCCTACAACCATTCGATATTGAGTGCAACACTTCCCGCAACTCTCTGCTACTTGATTTGCTGTTCACCTGCACATTGCTTCCAACGTCTATCGCCTTCTGACTTCCTTGCTTGCAAAATTGCTTGCACTTCACTCGCGCTCTCAGCTCCTTCGATCTCAACCTCAAGTTCGCTAGCGACATCGATTGCCACTCATCTCTCGCCTCCAACTCCTTGCTTGCTCCTATTACCCTGACTTCGCTCGCAGTACCTCTGCAACATTGCTTGTGTCTCTTTTTGCGACATTTCTCAACTTCACCTACTGACATCGATTGTGCTCATTTCTGCGACATCACCCCTTTTTTCTACCTTGCGTTCTACTAGTAGTTGCTCTGTCTTGAATATTCTATGACCTCGGATTCTCAACTTGTGCCTGCTATCACTTGCGACTGTCCCCCTGACTGCCTCCTGACTCTCCAAGTATCATTTGTCATACCTCCTTGTCTTCTCACTAAGTCTCAAGCCTACCAGCAAGGGGGTGTGTTGGAGCATTATGTCTTCTGCTGATAGTCTTGATCCCTTCTGTCACAGAATCTTACTACTACATGTCACCTGGTCCTTTATTAACTTATGAATTCTTTCTTATTGGCTTACTCCATAGTTGATCACATTGTCTTTTGTCAATATAGTTTCTGCCAATGCTAATTAGTCATCAAGTGCCTTAGGCCCCCTGTAAGGGGCTCTCTAGTTGTCTATTTAAACTGGTCTTTTCAGGACCTTGCAATTCACCTCATCGACTTTGTTTCTTTCAACTTTGGTCCTCAACTTTCCAAGTTGAGTAAGAGTCCATGATCTGATCATTGACTCCAACACTTTCTGCACGCTGAGCTTGAAAAACAGGTATTTATCAAAACTCCTGTTTGCTGTGGTTTTTCCTCCAAGTACTTGAGGCTCAAGAGATTTTTGTATGGATTAAAACAAGCCCCAAGGAACTGGTACCAGATGTTGAGCAAGTGGATCAAAGCCCAAGGTTTTCAAGAATCAGCTTGAAATCCGTTTCTCTACATTGGAGACAATGGAACCAGTGTAGTTTTTTTTCGTGTCAACAACCTTCTAGTCGCGGGGAACATTGACAAGTTCAAAGTGAAATTTCTCACCAAATTCAAACATTCCTTGGCGCAAAAACCCAACACACTCCTCGGAATGAAGATAGAAAGGAAAGATTGCCTAATCCATCTATCTCTACCATTACACATCAAAAAAGGCGTTGCTGAACTTAATCTTCAACAAACCAGACTGGTATGGACTCCTCTCACTCCTGGCCTCCATCTTGGTAAGGCCAGTCAAGAAGATCAAGATGAATTTCTAGCCCTAAAAATCAACTACTGGTCTCCCATTGGTCAACTTAACTTCATAGCTGGGCTTGCCAGGCCTGATATCAGCTTTGCTGTTTCTTGCCTGGTGAGGCACTGTGAAGAGCCTGGCATCAATCATTGGAAGGAGGTTATCTGCATCTGGAGGTATCTGAATGACACCAAAAACATGACCTTGATGCTTGGGCCACAATTAATATCTGACCAACTAGTGTGCTTCAGCGACGCCACTTGGGCTGACAATCCGGATTCTAGAGTGTCTCAAAGTGGTTTTATTTGTTCTTTCAAGGGAATTCCATTGTACTGGACTAGCAGACGTCAACAATCAATCACGCACTCTTCAACTTAATCCAAATGCGTCGTGCTATCTGGTTGCCATCTTGAAGCTTGATGGCTACAACAACTTATCCAAGACGTTTATCAATGTTCCTTCAAATGTCCTCTTCACTTGATTGACAA
The DNA here is from genome assembly GCA_025617555.3 of Puccinia polysora. NCBI lineage: Eukaryota > Fungi > Basidiomycota > Pucciniomycetes > Pucciniales > Pucciniaceae > Puccinia > Puccinia polysora. The sequence continues at coordinate 62,130,493 of CM062618.1, forward strand.
CAAAGGTCTCAATGACAAAATTAAAAAATTAGGCTCCAACTCTAAGGCAAAGCACATTGATATTAAGGTTAAAAGTCTTTGAGATGAATTCAAAGATAATCTCATTGAAGTTAAGTTGATTGTCTCTCAGTCAATGACCGCCAACGCACTCACAAAAGCAGCCAACAAAACGTCAGTCACAAGGCTTGTGAATGTCTTCAGCTCTCTCTTTCACTTATCTTTGAGTTTTGGGGGCGTGTTGATGTCATTTTTGTTCATCTGTCTATTCATCTATTTATCTACAAACTTAACAATACATTTTTTTCTCTGCAAAGAACTTTCATGCGCATCATTCATGTTTTGTCTTGCGCACTGTGTTTGGGATCTCTGGCTCATTCATCCCATGCACCATATTGCAACACTTCATCCACCACTCAATTCAATCAACGCCTTAGAGACAAAACCAACTCAATACTCTTCAACAAATTAGTCTTCTCTCTTCAATCATTCTATCCAACCCAACATCAATCAATTCAATCTTACAATAAACTTCTACCAATCCAACCAACCAATCGGCCGTATAAGTTTGCGGACTCCTCAACTCAATCTCCCAATCCAAACCTCATTCAACGCCCTAACTCATATGGACAAGCAACCAGTCAGATCTTGGTAAGAACAATATCTGGCAACTCATCAATCGAACTGGGACTTACTTTAATTCTCTCAGTTACTTTTCCCCACACTATATTTCTGAACTGGCTTTGCATATCATCTCCTGGCTGCTTCTCATGAAGTCTTTTCTCAATCATTTCTTATAAGGATTGCTCATCTCAGCCAGCCTGTCCTCTGTCGGTTTTTTTTCATCAATCTTGTCATACTTGTTCATTCTCATCCTTACTGTCATTTCTCCTTTTATGAAATCTAGCTTGGTCTTGGTTTCCACTTCAATTTCTATCACATATTACACTTAGTAAATACATAGTAAATAATCTCCACTGTATGTTCAGCCCATTATCCCAGGACTCCAGATCAGTACATGTAAAACCTTCCTGGATAGGCCCATCACCCAATTTGTCAACTACTGCCTCCAGCCCAATCAGTCAACATGTAATACTGTTGGAACTCCTACCTGAAACACCAGCCACTCACCCCTCAAGGCCTCCTTCTCAGCTCTCACATATAATGGCCTCTCCTTCCCTCTTGGTCTGATTTCCCCCAAGGAAGTAATATACTACTTCTTACTGGTTAGTCCCTCTTCCAGTAGGTGTCATCTCAGCACAAGACAACCTTCACCCGCCTGCTTAACTCATATCTAATTTTCCCTTCCTGGTTTTAGTCTTATAGGATTCAACAACTCCATCTTCAACAACAATCTCCTGGACTGCTCTTCTCATCCTTCCTCTTCTCATCATTTGTACTCATCCTTTCATCTCCTTCATTGCAATTACAGAAATTTATCCTTGAGCTCTATGAGTAGTAGTGCCTGTTCCTTCAGCCCCTTGCACGCCAGGTGCAGTCGTGACATTGTACTCATTCCTTCCCCTTAATTACTGCCCACTCTCCACCTCTCAAATCATCACCTTCAACCAACTCAATCCCATCCCCTCTTTGACCTTGGATAATACTGCCTATGCATGTTGTTGACCAGTGTGTGATTGAGCTGAAAAGTGCGCAGCCTTTCATGTTTCCAAAGGAGTGCTATACAGGTTGTGGCTACTCCTGAAGAAGCTATTCATTCCCTTTGTCAACTTCTCATTGGCCAAATCCCCCACTTTTACTTTTCAACACTCCCTCAAGAGATTTTTTGACACTTCTATGACCATTCCTAGGCGCCCTCTTGACACCAATTCAAAGCAAATACAACATCCTTTGACACCTTGGAGGAGCCTTTGACTTGTCTTTGATGCCTTTGACGCGCCTTTGACTGTCTGATGCTTTGACTCAGCTTTGACCCGCTTCAACACTGCTTTAACACTGCTTTGAGGCGCCTTTGACGCCTTTGAAGCGCCTTTGACTTCTCTTTGACGCCTTTGAAATCACTCCAACCCCTCTGATGCGCCTTTGACCATCTTTGACCGTATTTGAACCTTTTTTTGAATCTTTTCCTATGCTTCTTTGATGCTTCCTGGAAGCCTCTTTGACGCCACTTTGATGCAAATACAAAGCCCTCCAGCGGCCCTTTGATGCCCTTTTGGCGCCCCCTTCCTTTGAATTTTCTGGGAAATTTTTTTGAAAGCTCATAATCTTTCTAACTATCTCTCAGCTTCTATCATTTCCACCTACTGTTTCCTTACTTCTTTCCTTTGCCTCTTTATGTGTCACGCTCAAGTCTTTTCTGTATGCCTCACTCTCATGTTGTGGTCTCTGCCAAGCTACAACGCGCGCGCTCTTCTTTCATACCAACTCCAGTGCCAATACTCTATATTAGATTGGGCACTCTAAGCTACTTAAGACCTGACTTGCGCACCCCTCTTACCTGTTCCTCACACAACTCAAATGGTTGTGTCATTGGTCTGAGAGTGCTTTGAGTCAGGTAAGCCTCATCCTCAATATTTTTATTTACAAGAAGATCACTTCTGATGTCTCTCTAACTCTGATCAAATTAGTTTCTTTTAGGTTTAGGCTTGTGTCTTGGGTTATCATCTTTAGCAACATTTCTATATCTTTCATCAAAAGTTTCTTTACTGGTGCAGTTTCACTCTTGTTGACTCCTGGTTTTAGGTTATTAACCATTTCATTCTCTTCTGTACGGTCTTTTTTCTTATTCTGATGAAATTCTATCTGTTTTTAGTTTCCTCTTAACTTTTCAGATTTAAAGTCCCAAGTCTCATTGACTTAACCATGATTGACACTAGCGGTTCAACATGTCTGACCTTGACAAACCCAACCCAAAGCATCTTCACCTACCCCTTTTGAATGAAAACAACTTCGCCTCCTGGGTAATGAGAATTCAAAGTCATCTCCAAAGAAAAGGTCTCCTTGAGTATGTTGAAGACACCAAATTTGAAAAATTTATTCTTCCCACTATGGCTCCTCAAAGAAAGAAAAGCTATGAAGCAGCCAATCTCATAATCCAGCACCTAGGAGACACAGCATTTGATGCCGTTGTCAACCCTGAGAATCAGTATAAACCATCCCTCATCTGGCAAGCTGTTCTGGACCAATATGCATCTCAGTCAACCAACAACAGAGGTTACATCTGGTTGAATTTCATCCAATACAACTTCAACGGAAACCTCCAAACTTATCTGATAGAATGCAGAAAGCTCCTGAACAAACTTGCAGTGGTCAAACTGGAAGTGCCCCAAGACATTCTCAGCTACATTATCTTAGCCAAAAATACCGCAAACTTTTATCAATTGGTCAACAGTATTCTCCTCAAGGATGACTTATTACAAAGCCCCTCTAGAGTTCTCAACAAATTGCGTGAAGTAACTCACCTAGAATCAACCAGAGTGCCACTCAACTCTTCTGTCCCCTTGACTAATTCTCCCAACCAATCGGGCTCAACTGCCCTTCTGAAGACTAAAGCTTGAAAGGGACCAAAACATCCTTGCTCAAAAGGGCATCATAATGCTCTTGCCAAACACTCCGAGTCCCGTTTCTGGCACCTACACCCTCATCTGCAACCGGATAAAAATGCACCTCAAGCTCATCACACCCAACCCGCAGAATCCACCACTGCAGTTCCTGACAACTCAGGAAAACCTGCAAATGCATTTTTCAACGCTCAACTGTACCACCATAAGGCCAAACCTTCGAGTTCCAAATCAACCCTTTCTCTGCCGCCTGTCCTCAACTCAGGGGCCAGTCATCATATCGTGAACAACACTGACTTCCTGCTCACATCAAAACCAATTAACCTCCCTGTTGGCTCTGGTTCCAAATCTTCCTCACATCAAGCCATGGCTATTGGCACAGCAAAATTGATCAATCACAAAGGTTCCGAAATCATCTTGAAGGAAGTCTTGTTGATTCCAGATCTTAACCAATGCCTGCTATCACTGGACAGACTTCTTGTAGAAAAATCAAACCTTTCTCAATTTGGAAAGAGTGGCGTCTTGATTCAGATTGACAATGTGAACCTCATTGGTTCATCCGTCAATCACCTTCTGGAGCTATACGGTACACAATTTGTCACAGTGCCCACCAGATCTCTTGTTCACCATCTATCAACTAACCAGTCAGACTTCAAGTGGCATCATTTTGTGGGCCATCCAGGCATTTCTACACAAAAGATTCTTTTCCTAATTCTGCTTCCACAAGTGCCAACTGCGACGTATGCCAGACTTGCAAGATGACCACTACCATGTTCAAGGGCCATTTAAAAATAGCTAATCAGCCATTAGAAATTGTCCATATTGATCTAGTAGGACTGGTCTCAGTTTAATTGGCTAGTGGTTGCAAATACTTCCTAACTATAGTGGATCAATACTCACGCTTCAAGACTGTCTCTTTTCTTAAGGATAAAAGTGAGGCGCTATCCGCCTTCAAAAACTTTGTGTCTACTTTCAAAAGGGGGCTTGACAAGAAATTGATCACCCTAGTCTCTGACAATGGTGGTGAGTTTACAAGCTCAGAGTTTAAAGCTTATTGTCAAGACGCTGGAATTTCTCACCACTTTTTGCCCCCTTGAACTCCTCAACAAAACGGTTTGGTAGAGCGCCCTGAAAGATAAATTATTGAAAAGGCTAAATGCCTGCTCAATCACAGTAATCTTCCACCTCGCTACTGGGCTGAAGCCGTTAAAACAGCTGCAGATCTCCTAAATCTTCTTCCGGTTGTATCCAATCAAAATCAGATTCCCTACGCTATTTGGTTCAAAATCAAATTCAATTACGACTTCCTTTGTCCCTTTGGCTGCGCCGCATTTGTTCACATGCCCAAAGAACAATCAAGACTTCAAATTTGGCGTGTTGGGCTTCAAAGGAATTATGCTGGGGTACAGCAACCAATTTTCAACCTACAAGATTTTAAATCCCACCAACGGCAAGGTCTACTCCACCGCTAACGGTTGTTTCAAGGAATGCGAGTTCAGCAAAGATGCTCCTCAAAATTTATTTCCCTCCATTTTGGAGGACAAAATTGACCCTGCCCTCTGGCCAAAGGATCAGCTGGAAGCCCCCATAGCCTACCCTGAAACACAGGAACCATCAGTCCCAACCAATCCTACCTCAACTACACCAAACTGTGTTACCCTACCTTGCCCCAGCAAAGTCAGCTCAGACAATATATTGACTTACCCTTGTTGCAAAGGATCCCAACTTTATCTGGCCACCAACTAAACCAATCCAGCCACTTTAGACAATGCGTTGAAAGACAAATACAGACTGGAATGGATATATGCCATGGAGAAGTAAATTCTGAATCTGGAATGCTACAATGTCTGGGAAGAGCAAGAGATTGATCCAGAATCCACAGCAATCAAGTGTGTCTGGGTGTTCCAAACAAAGCGTAATGCCAACAACGAGATCATTGAATTCAAAGCAAGACTTTGTGTGCAAGGTTTCAATCAAAAGGAAGGTGTTAATTTCAAGAGCGTTTTTGCTCCCACTGGGGACAAGACTTCACTTTGTCTGATCATCTCCTATGCCGCTCAGAAAAATCTTCAATTCCATCAACTTGACGTAAAGTCTGCTTTCCTAAATGCTCCTCTCAAGGAAAGGATCTTCATTGGACCTCCAGCCAATGTACCAACAGCACCTGGCAAGTCTCTGAAACTCAAAAGGGCGCTGTACGGACTTCAACAGGCTCCCATGGCCTGGTATCACACTCTAAGCTCCTGGTTACTCAGTATAGGGTTCTGACGTAGCAAAGGCAATAACTGCATGTTTTTCTCTGAAGATACCTGGCTGTACATCCATGTGGATGACATTGCCATCTTCAGTAAGGATCCATTGAAGTTCAGAGAGCAAATCAAATCATGCTTCAAGATCAAATACTTGGGTCAGGCATCAATGTTGATGCCACAAAGAAAGGTTTCAAGCTTTCTCAGTCGACCTATATAGATTCTTTAGTGAGCAGATATGAACTTCTGAATCACAAGGAGCACTCCAGGCCATTTAAACCAAATGGGAAGCTTCTACCTGTTAGAGTTTGAGATTTCATTTATTTGACTTTCACTGGACTTCAGAGTACCATTGATTGGATTGATTTGATCTTATCATTGTTAACCTTCAAGTACTAAAACAACAGGTAAAATGTAACTTGGATGTGTTGTAGTATTGTGATTATCACACTGTTTAGTCATGGCTATCAGACTCTTTAGTCATAGCATTTCACTTACCATGTCACTTAAACTGCTTATGCTAATTTTACCTTATTCATTTTGTACTCAACCACTTTTCAGCCTAAAGTGTATTTAGTCTATATAAACACCAGTGCTCTCAAGTCGAATTCATCATCTGTTCATTCACCACATCAACTGGAGTTTCCTTTTCCTCCTGTCCTCAGGTCCATTACGCTTGACGTTACAAGCCCCCTTCACTCATTTCTTATTAATCTTTTACTTCATTCAAGCTTAAGCTCTTTTTATTTTTACACTACCATCCACCACCAAAGAGCATGTAAGATTTGTCAAAACTGGCTTTTATTTCAGGAAATTAATAGGCGAGTTGCTGTATGTCAGCTGCAACACCCAACCGGACATTAACTTTGCAACAAATTACCTGTCACAATTCCTCACTAAGCCCAATTCCACCCACTACAACACTGCTCTTAAGGTTGTTAATTATCTGAAATACACCAGGACAAAAGGACTGAACTTCAAAAAATAGGAGTCAGAAGATGACCTGGTGGCTTTTGTGGATTTGGACTGGGCAACCTGTCCACAAACTAGATGTTTGATCTCAGGGCTGGTAATAACTTGGAAGGGTAATCTCATCACTTGGAAATCAAGGAAACAGCCTAAAATATCCCTGTCAACCACTGAATCCAAATACAAATTGGTAGGTGATGGGTTTAAAGATGTTGTCTGGCTGATTACCCTTTTATCTGCATTCATCAAGTTTGACCCTCATAAACCAACCCCCATCCGTGAAGACAAAAAAGGTTGCATCAAGCTGGCCCTGCAACAGGCCAAACATTCATCTTTTAGAACAAAACACATTGACATCCGTCACCACTTCATTAGAGAAGAACTTGGAAATGGGACTATTTGCCTACAGAAGGTTGCTTCAAAAAACAATCACAACAACTTCCTAACCAAACCGCTCTCAAGGCAAATCCTGGAAAGCTGCCTATGCGCAATCAACGTCTACTGAATCTGAACCTGAGAGATGGGGCGGCTGTTGAACTCTTGTAATCTTTCTAACTATCTCTCAGTTTCTATCATTTCCACCTACTGTTTCCTTACTTCTTTCCTTTGCCTCTTTATGTGTCACGCTCAAGTCTTTTCTGTATGCCTCACTCTCATTTTGTGGTCTCTTCCAAGCTACAACGCGCGTGCTCTTCTTTCATACCAACTCCAGTGCCACTACTCTATATTAGATTGGGCACTCTAAGCTACTTAAGACCTGACTTGCGCACCCCTCTTACCTGTTCCTCACACAACTCAAACAGTTGTGTCATTGGTCTGAGGGTGCTTTGAGTCAGGTAAGCCTCATCCTCAATATTTTTATTTACAAGCAGATCACTTCTGATGTATCTCTCATTCAAATTGAATTAGTTTCTTTTAGGTTTAGGCTTGTTTCTGGGGTTATCATCTTTAGCAACTTTTCTATATCTTTCATCAAAAGTTTCTTTACTTGTGCAGTTTCACTCTTGTTGACTCCTGGTTTTAGTTTATTAACCATTTAATTCTCTTCTGTACGGTCTTGTTTCTTATTCTGATGAAATGATATCTGGTTTTAGTTTCCTCTTAACTTTAAAAATTTCTTCATTTAAAATTGGCCATTCTTCCTCAAATCTTCTCTGGGTACTTTTTATGGGTAATTTCTCTTCTCTGGCGTATTTGGACACCATGCCAGCCTGACGTGTACAACCTTCATTCATTCCAAGTCCACCTCTCACTAGAGCAGCAAGAGGCAGAGGTTCTGTCATCAACATCTCCAATCAGGACCAGCCAACTCCTCAAGCTTGTAGACGTGGGGGGACCCCTTCAAAACTTCAAATGCTAGCATGCTCCACTTCCATGTACACTTTTATCCTTCCTCTGGCTCCTCTTAGAGCTTCTCTTTCTCCTTCCCCACCTGCAGTTAGTTGTATCACTAATTGTGTAATTTTTTAATATCCCCAAGCAGGCTTTGGATTAGATTCTCCATCTTATGATCCCAGCATCATTCCTATTCCGGAAGACAAGGCTGAGGAAGTAAGTGAGAACTTGAACTTTGATTCAAGGATCCTAAATAATTTTAATTCACCAACTATGGAACCTCAAGAAGCAATTCCACCTCAAGCTTCCATTGCAAACCCTGGTCCTCCAACCCAACCTCAACCTCCAACATCTGCTGTGGACCCAAATCTCTTAGCCCTCCTCTAGACCATGACGTCTGCTTTGGCAACAATTTCTCAAAATCTATCAACCAGTACTTCTAACTCTGGCACCTTAAAGTCTCCTTCCATGAATGCTCCGGGTACCTTTGAAGGCAAAAATCCTGGAAAACTCCAACCATTCCTCCAATCTTGTGAACTCATTTTTGCAAATGATGAAGGAAATTTTAGTGTGGAACAGAAGAAGGTACTCTTTGCAGCTTCCTACCTCTCTTGAAGTGCAAATTGATGGATCCAACCTTATCTGGCTCACCTTTTGAACCAAGAGCCCTCTTTCCTCCTCAACTCATGATCCCACTTCACAGAGCAACTTCACACCCCCTTTGGCAACAGAATAGAAGTCTTCAAGGCTGAGAGGAACTGGTGAACTTGAAGATGAAGGACTCTGGCTATACTTTAACCCAAATCACTGAATTTTAATCACTTATGACCAAAGTCTCTGGGGGGGGTGATAGAGCCTTGTACTTCCATTTTCAACAAAGCCTTCCTTCACGCCTTCTGGAACAGCTATCAGGATAAAATGGCTCTCAAGGAACTCTCCAGGATCTTATGAATATAGTTTTGGACTATGATACAAGGTATCATAAAGGGGTAAAAGAAAAATCTTCTTCTCTCAATAATTTTCAACCCCACAGATTTTCTCAACCTCAATCTACCTATAATCAGCCTGACAAGGGTAGCAATGAGGGTAGGGAGCATGACCAGTCCCCAGAAAAGTCAACTTAAACTACAACATTTACCACACCCTCTTTGGACCTAGGTCCCGATGGAAAAATCAAGGCAGATGAAAAGGCAAGAAGAGAGAGCAAAGGCTTATGCTTATATTGTGGTGGTAAACACAAGACAGAATACTTTAGAAAGAAACCTGTCAACTCATCTTCTTCTCCAAATCAAGAACCTTCCAGTGGTTCCCCAAATCCAAAGCAAGATTAGGCTCACCCTGTTCTTAATCTTTTTTAAGGCTTATCTCTATTTTTTTTTTGATTCAGGTTCAAATCAATCTGTGATGGTCAATTCAATGGTTCAAAAGTATCCATAACTTACAGACCTTTCCTTCTGAGCAAAAATATTCATCTTTTCAAATACCAGCTCATCAAATCTACTTCCCAAATGGTTTTCCTAACTTCCTTTCCTAGCTTTGAATGGGAACTCCTTCAATTCAATGCACCATTCCCTGAATACATCATCTGGGAATTGAATCTCTTCATCACTGGAATCCAGAGGCAAACTTGGAAGATGGGGCTGATCACCTCAATAAACCAACTAACACCTGACCTTTCCTCCAATCCTGTTGAACTCAATGTGGCTACACTGCCTGCTGCTGTCCTTCCCTCAACTCTGTGTTTTGCGCTGCAGCCCAATGCATTTACCCCAACTTCAGAACCTTTTGCAATTCCCCAACACAACTTCCAATTCCCTTTCAGTTAAACACTCTTTCCACTAGATTTGATATTCATTGATCCTTCATTTTTCACAGGAGGAAGATATATTGGATTCATCCTTGCATACAATGCCATTGGTTACTTCTTCTGAGGTTTCTCTTTGTTACTGATGAAGGACCTGAAGAATCAGAAACTTTGTTAAAGAAAGTTACTGCTGATTACCATTTTTTCCTAGATTTTCTCTCCAAGGTCAAAGCAGATCAACATCCTTTTCACGGCACTTAAAACAACCACTTCAAACTGGAAGTTCCATTTTCTCCAGTTGTGTTCTCTATTCACTACCTCAAAATGAAATTTCAACACCCCAACCTACATAGCAGAGAATGCAGAGAAATGTTTCATCAAGCCCCAGCACTTTAAGCACTGGAGTACCTGTCCTTTTTTCTTTTCAAGAAGAAGTATAGTGGTTTACAATTATGTGTTGATTTTTTCAAACCTGATGCTGTTATAAAGGAGAGCATTCACCCAATTCCTCCAATGAATTTTGCTGAATGTCTTCTTAGGTTCTACCATCCTCACCAAAACTGATCTCAGGGTGCTTACCCCTTAAGCATCACAGGCCTTTGATTTCCTAACTGATCTTTCTTCTCTAAAAGTATTTCCCTGTCTTCCAAAGCTCTCATCAGAAGACCAGGGTATTTCACAAAAACCCTTTCCTTTTCAACACTCACTTACAGTCTTTGGAAGTTCTTCATTTAATCCACCCGGCCTCCTGTCACATAATGTTGTGACAACGTGTTTCCAGACGGGGGAAAACTTACTTTTGACAGAACCCTGATGAATTTGAAACTTCTGAAATTTTATGACTCTCTTTGAAAATTATTGAAGTTCAACTGATTGAGTTGATCATAAATCAACAAGCTAAAAAATTTACTCCAAGATATTATTAAAAGATTGAAGAAAGGGGATGGAGTGACTAACAATTCTCCATATTCCTAAAGCTTCTCACTCCTGCTCATGGTCAATGTGGTTATTCCCAACATGCTGACTAACTAAAGCTAGAAATATTCCTTCAATCAACCAAACTTCTTGATCAAGATCAAAACAGCCTATGGATAAGTATAAGAACTATACTGAACTTAATAGAAACTGAATTCCAAAAGGCATCCATCATTGGAATCAAGTATGAATATCTGCAAAGAAAATCACTGCCAAAAGACCTTCCAAGATAGCTCTTTGAGCATTGGTTGGGAACCTTTTCTTATTTTGGAAAAATTAGGTACTCATTCTTCAAAATAAAAAAACCTGATCAATTCATTCATCCGTCCATCCTGAATCTCACCAAACTTCTGGGAACCAACAGCCAAATTCATTGCTATTGGATTTTCCTTCTCCAAAATCCAAATTCCAATCAAATCACTTCCCTTCTTCATCAATCAACCCAACTGCTTTCTTCATTTCAAAATCAATTCATCTTATAATCCTTTTCAAAATCCGAACTCAAATCAATTACTTCCAAAATAGAATCAAAAATAAAATACAAATAAATAAAAATAAAATATTTTCCTTCTATCCTACACCTTCCTAATATTTGTTTTCATTCTAAATATCATATAAGAAAATACTTCCAAATCAAAATATCCTTCAGTTGATCTATCACTCCCATTTCCATCCCTTATCTTCCTTATTCCTTCCAATCACCAATTGTCAAATCAGGAAATAACCTCATTTTTATCTTCAACCATCCAGCCAAACCATTCCTGTAAAACCTGCAACTTCAACACTAGACCTTCATGAATATAAGTACTTCAACCAGTCTTCAACCCACCATTATCTTCCAATAAGAATTCAGCTCAAATACTTCCAAACTCTTCAACAATCTTCCAGATCCTCCTCCTTTCCTTCTTTCTTACCTTCCACACCAAACTTGATCACTTCCATAACTCAGCCTCCTTCTACATCTTCATTCTTCCTTCTCTACTCCTCTTCCTTTATTTTTTTCATTTTATTCACCTTTCTCCACATCCATTTACCTCCTCCAAGCTCTCCAGGAGCACTCTCATCATTTTCCCAGCGCAAGGAAGAATCCCCCTCAATCCCTCTTTAACACGTGTCAAAACCTTTCAAACCTCAAGGTTGAACTTCAAAGTCAAACCAGTCAAACTTCAAAGTCAAAGCAGTCAAACTGTTGAAGTCAAAGAAGTCAAACTTTGAAGTAAAAGCAGTCAAACTTCCAAGCTGAAGCAGTCAAAATTCATAGTCAAAGCAGTTGAACTTCAAAGTTGACCCAGTTGAACTTGTCAAACTTGGAACTTCAAAATAGTCAAACTTTCCTGACTTCTCAAGCTTCAAAAAAAAAATTTCAAATCTACAACTTCAAACTTCAACCTTTCCAACTCCCATTCTAGCCTCAGACTTCAAGTGCCAGACCCTGTGCAATACTTCACACGTTTCAAGCTATTCATCCTTGCTTCTAAGCTTGCCAGCTTACAACCAGCAAGTACAGCAGACCTCAATCTTCACCTCCAGCACATCCTTCTTTGGGCATCAGGAGCTGCTCCTCCCCCTTCAGGGGGGGGGGGGGTACTGTCATAACCACAGTTCTGAAACTCCCTAAACTAAACCAATCCAACCTCTTCCACCAGCTTCACCCTCTCCCTGTATGGTTTCAGCTCTATGTCCATGTACACCTCACCACTGTGTCATGTGATTCATTGAACCTTCTCAGGATTTCTCCCTCTCTACAAGGCTTGGTTCATCCTCCATCCCTCCTCAACCCAATTGGTATATGAGTTAGTACATATTACACTTAGTATATACATAGTGCATACTCTCCACTGTCTGTTCAGCCCATACTCCCAGGACTACAGATCAACACATGTCAAATCTTCCTGGATAGGCCCATCACCCAATTTGTCAACAACAGCCTCCGGCCCAATCAGTAAAAATGTAATACCATGGGATCCAACCTGCAACACCAGCCACTCATCCCTCAAGGCCTCCTTCTCAGCTCTTACATATACTTGCCTCTCCTTCCCTCCTGGACTACCCCAAGGAATTAGTATACTAGTTCTTACTGGTTAGTCCCTCTGTCAGTAGGTGTCATCTCAGCACAAGACAACCTTCACCCAACCTGTTTAACTCATATAACCTTGTCCCTTCCTGGTGTTACTCTTATAGGATTCAAAAACAACCTCCTGGACTTCTCTTCTAATTCTTCCTCTTTTCATCAATTGTAATACTCCTTTCATCTCCTTTATTGAAATTCCAGCAATTCATCTTTGCGCTCTATGAGTAGTAGTGCCTGTGCCTTCAGCCCCTGGCACACCAGGGGAAATTGTGACAGGATCCCCAACAATCTACATGCGGCCTCCTCAACTTCAGTTTTGATTGCCCCATACTCCTGCAAACTCAGTGCATAATTAATAATCAGCCTAGTCTCTACTACTTGGCCTCAATCAAATGCTTCCAAACTTGTAAATCCATTTTCTTTGAGGGAAGTTATGTTTGACCATGTTTGTTGTTTGAAAAATGAAAAAAATCCCGCCCACGCAGTCATTGTGCTGCAGAAAACGCGCGCTGCACCTTGCTGAGCCCCTGACTTCTGTATTCCAGATTAGACAGTCCCCCAACGGACTCCTCCTGAGCCTATTGTGCTGCGGATTTCTAACCACTGTTGAGCCTCTTCAAGTCAAATTTCCAGAGCTGAGCCTACTTGCCTCTGCGTCTATAAATAACCACCACATCCCCCCCAACTCAAATTCCGTCCCCAGGATTCCCCTGCTCCACAACATTAGTCAACCCATTGGATACCCCACCCCCTAACTCTTAAAACTCCACCCAAGACCCACCTAAAGAAAAAAATCTTCATCATGGAATTGTGCAAGTACTGCACAAGAATGCAGAGAACATGCACCCGTACTGCCAGTCACCAATCCTGCAATGCCTTCCGTCTAGGCCACCGCAGGTGTTTTTTTATTGCCCCAACTCCTGGAACTTGAAGACTCATCCCTCTCCCCGCCCTTTCTCCACCTCTGGCCCCCATTGCAAACTTAATTTCTGAGGCCCTATGGCAAACTTTGTGGTGGATGAGAATGAGCCAATCAAGACCAAAGACTGGACTCCGGAGTGGAATTGCTCCACCTCCATGTTGCCCGTTGCGGAGGTCACAGACATGCTTTCTCCCACTCCTAGACGCGCAGACTTTGCTACTGCTGCCACCTGGGGAGATGCCGCCGTCATACCTTGAATAATGAACTCAGCCAAGTACCTTTCAGGCCCAACACGGCTCCCAATTTTTCAAGTGGCTACGCCTCCAATAACCCCCCGTCTGCGCCCAAAGTTCCCCTCTTCTGACCTCCATCACCCACCCTTCCAGCAACTACTACCCCAACCACAACTCGTCCTGTGGAGAGTAAGTCCCTGCACTTGATCATTTTGATCAACTCCAATTTGCGGCCCATACCACGTAAGTTTTTTTTTTTAGTTTTCTTATACTAACTCCAACCAAAATCTCCTAAACGCTCTGGCACCCATTTTTGAGTCACTGTTGCCTCCATTGCCAGTCCAAAGATCTTTGACCCATTCTTCTCCAATCCAGACTCCGTCTCCTTGACTCTCCTTCCAATCCTCCGACTCTTGCCCAAATAGATTAACCCAATTCTTCCAGATCTCTCCATACCATGCAGCCATCCAAAGAAACAAAGAAGATTGTGGTTTATGAATTGAGGGAGCCAAAATTGACTGGTACCTCCACAATTTGGATGAGAAGATACTGGCCATCCTCCAACATTTGGTTGGCATCCCAGCTGCGGAGCGTTGAAAGCTCCTCCATGAGTATCATTGGGCCGGTGGTGAGCTCCATAGCAGGCTTTATTGTACCATCTTCCTTCCTTAGATTTTCCACAGCTCTCCCCCTCCATCTTTTTTAGCAAGATAAATTATATAAATAGGAAAAAAATCTCTACCTAAAATTTTTTAAATTTATTGCCATGCTCCTTGATCCTTGTATATGATATTTGAAATGAATATTATGCCTGGCCCGCCCCAGAAATGAATCCTCTTGATTTCCCTCACCATCCTACAAAGAGAGAGACACACACACACACACACACAGAAGGAAAGAAACTCCTAAAAAAACTTTGCAATAACACATCACCTAAGGACCTGGACCACCCCAGAAAAAGGCCTGTAGAGACAAGAATTTCCACACTCCTCCGGTGATCTGAGCTTCCCTGTCCTCCTATTCCCCCACAACTTGAACTTGGACCCCAAATTTCATTTCTCTGAGGACTCCTCCTCTGCAGAATCCCTCTCCTCTGCAGCCGGCTCCTCCATGTTGGCCATTTTCTGATCTTTTTCTCCCCAAACCATGGTTTCATCAAAATCTGTGATGGGCTGCATGTGGGATTTCTTCACGTGATTGCTGCCTTCTGCTTAAGCGGATGCCATCAAGCTCCTCCAACTGATAACTTTGGCCTGGAAACTGACTTAAAATCCAATAAGGGCCATTCCAGCAATCCTCCAAAAGCTTACCCCACCGCATTTCCAGGCTCCAATGGTAAATAAGGACAAGATTCCCCTTCCGCAAAGTGTCCCATAAGCAATCTTCACAACACTTGTCCCAGTACAGGACCAACTTAGCTCAAATTTCCCACAGCCTCTTCCAGCCTTTTCCACCATCTCCTTCCTCTGCAAGAGTTGCTCCGCCCACGCCACAACTAAGTCTTATGTGCTCTTAACCTTCCACCAGTTGATAGAAAGGTAATTCAGGGTTTTTATATCTACCAGAAGCACTGGCTTCCCCCTGTAAATTGGTTTTTAAGGCAAATATCCCATTCCCTGCTTGAAAAATATCTGATCCACAAACAACACAACCAGGAAAATTTCATTCCACTTCTTCCCTCTGTTTCCCCAGATTTTGACCATCATGTCCTTGATTGGCTGATGCCCTCTCTCTATTTCCCCCACTCCCTCCTGATAATATTTGGTAAATTTCCCAACCTTTGCACTGCAAGATTTGACCAGCTTCCAAAGATCACCCCAAAACTCCGCCCCGCCGTCCACCGTGATGAGCTGCAAACACAAATAACAAGAAAACCAATCCTCCTCCAAAAACAGCGCAACTTTCTGCGCTAACAGCTTAACAAATGGATGCACATTGACCCATCTCAACAAGTCATCCCAATCCACAACTCAATACAGGAACTTCCCAGCCTTGATATGGACCATTTCCAGCAAGATACTTCCAAAAAGGGCATCCTCACCTGTTGGAATTCCCACCTATCAAGGTAATCTGGTACTCCACCGCTGAAAAGCCTTGCAGCTACGCACCCAATCCTGCAATGATTTCCCCAAACTCAAGTTCCGCATATGTTGATTGTCCACCCAAGGTTGCCCTCAGCGGCGGCCCCATCAGAATCATGGTTTGACGCAGAGCACTTTGATAGGGTGGTTCACTGCCGCATTCTGCCTGTTGATGGGTTGGAAGGAACTTGCCCATTCTGGCCTCGTAATCTCCAATCATCATTTACATATTGAGGGTAAACAGAGAAAAAATATATATCTGCAAATTGTGTCCATGATTGGCTGATGACCTCTCTCTATTTCCCCTGCTCCCTCCTGATATAATTCTTTAACTTGCCCAAACTTTGCACCACAAGATTTGACCAGCTTCCAAAGATCATCCCAAAGCTCCACCCTGCCCTATACCATGATGAGCAGCAAACACCCAAAGCAAGAAAACCAATCCTCCTCCAAAAACTGCCCAACTTTTTTTGATGAAAGCTTAACCAATGGAAGCACCTCAACCCATCACAAAAAGTCATCCCAAGCCACAAGTAGATACGGGAACTTCCTGGCCTTGATATGGACCAATTCCAGTGAGATCCTCCCAAAATGGTGTGGTGACCAAATTTGGACACCCTGGACCAGACGTGGGAGATTCAAATTTTTTTTACAATTCTTTTATTTAGGTGTCATTCAAAAAAAAGAAAAAGAAAAAGAAAAAAAAAAAGAAAAAAAAAAAGAAAAAAAAAAAAAAAAAGAAAAAAATCAGAATTTCTTTTTCAGTATCACCCCTCCAATTCCCTCATCTTGCCAAACATCCCTCTGTCCCAGTGGTCTAGGACGTGCCTCTCTTGGACTCATTGCCTAGGCATTGCGTTTGATCCCCTCTCTCATTGTTCCCTCCTTCCTTTTGGCCAGACGCGTGGGCCAAGACACGCTTGGCCAAAACTTCCTCCTCATCCATCCCTTGACCTCATCCTCATCATCTGCTCCGTCATCACCCCTGTTTTGATTTATTTGCCCTTGACTTCAACAATGACTGCTTGGCCTTTCACGCTCAAACCCTACTTGATCAGGCTATCTTCACCAATGATGCCATTCAATCAATCCTATCCCTCTAACAACAATCTTGAATCCATACTAACTCTCATCTACCCCCACTAACCTCAGTCCTCATCATCACTCATTCCATGGGTGGCATTGTCGCCCGCAAATCTCTTGCATCCCCTAACTACCTCAATCGCAGTATCAATACCATCATCTCCCTCAGCTCCCCTCACTCAATCCCTCCCATCACCTTTGAGCATTTAATCCAGTTGATCTACAATCATCTCAACACCCTCTGGCGCCAATCTTATTCTTCTCCACTTTTTCCACCCCCCCTCAACCAAATTGTCCTTGTCTCCATCTCCCGCGGTACTTCCAATACTACAATCTCCTCCAACTCCAGCTTGCTACTCTCCTTGGCTCCTTCCAACACCAGCCTCACCGTCTTCACCACTGCCATCCCCACTGTGTGGAGCCCAATCAATCATCTAGCCATCCTGTGGTGTCACCAGTTGGCAACCGTCATGGCCAAGACTCTCCTCAAGATCACTGACCTGCCCCAATTTTCTCAAGTGGGATCGGTCCAGCAGAGGCTCCAAACGCTGAGGTCATACCTCATCCAGGGTTATCCTATCCAACCTGTTGATCCCACCCTGTCCAAGTTTCATCCAATCCAATCCCTCCCTACTCTCCCTGCTTGCCTTCCAATCCATCGCTCATAATCATCTTCCACTGTCCCAACCCCTTCCATCTTTGGGTGGGGGTGGAAAGCGTTGTACCTCCCGTGGAAATCCGCAGGCGGTTTGCTCCATTTTCTTTTCCCACCCCTTTTGCCTTTGAGCAAGGAGTGAGTGATCCTGGTATTGTTGCGCGCGCCCTTCCACGGACGGACGCAGGAGATGGTAAAGGGATGAGAAGGATTTCCACTGGCCTGCCTGATCAAATTTTTCTGATCACCTGAAAATCAAAAAAAAAAAATCCGCTCCATTTGTAGAATCAGTTGTACATAGTCTAACAGGGCCTCCTGTTCATATAAGGAGGGACTCTCCCCTGCCTTTTGGGAGGGCATCATAGCAGCATATGGAATCACATCACATCCTATCCTACCAGAGAGTATCACCATCATCTTGAAATTAAATCATCCGTGGGGTCTCATTCCCCTTCATCTGAGACTAAAATTTGGGTATATCCATTATTGCCCCTTGATCCTTGAGCCTCCATACTCAAAATCCTGATCCTTGATCCTTATCACCAACCAATAGCTTTGCTGGTGGAAGAAGAATTCAACTGATTGAATTCTTGAGTGTGTTACACCACTCCTGATCCCTTTATTCAACCATATTGGTCCTGATCATCCTTTGATTATCTTTCTGGAACCAGTCAGGTTTGACTGAAGAGGTTTAATTAAGCTTAAAACCTGGACCTCCCTTCATTTCTTTTGAAGTTGAATTCCGCCACGCTACTCTTGAGTCCCTTGAGAAGTGTTGGGTTATCCTTGTTTGAATCTATTATTGTTTTGCTTCTAGAGCTTCTTCAAATAATTAGCCTTGTCTTGTGCAGCCACCCACAGTTATCTGGTACCCTTAAAGAGCTTTATTGCGGAGAGTTGGGCAGGTTCATTGAGAACCTGGAGGTTGTTTGGGATTGAGTTGATCTTTCCCAAGCTTCTGCTGACGACCAGAGCTATTAGCTTGTGGGTGTTGTTACTTACAAATTTCCTTGTCTGTTGAACTCTGAACAGACCTTGACATCTTCTATTAAAGTTTTCCCCGGAATCATCTTGCCTCAGATAGTGCTTTTTCCCCAGCTACCAACTACTATCATCTTTATCCTCTTACTTTTGGTCCCTCATTTACCAGGTTCTGGACTTTGATCTTGGTTACATCTAAATATTTTTGTAACACTCAGGAGGGCAGCCTAAACAGCACCTTTCCCCTCCACAGAACTTCCATGGCCTAGCACCGTTTGGAGTCTTACATTTGGTTCCCCAAGCTGGGATCAAACCAGCAACCTTGGGATTTACAGTCCCAACAAACATCAACTTTGAAATCCAATCTCTTTCTTTTTTCTTTAGATCTGTGGAGACAACTTGTTCTAGAAGTAAGTCCTCCCAATTGTTCACCATCTGGGCAAGATACTTGTCGTTTTTTGAGAAAACCTACTCTTGCCATATTTGTGAGCCACTTTGGAAATCTTCTCCTTGGATCTTTTAGGAAACTTTGTCAAAATGGAATCTACCAGCGACTCGTCTAATCATCCTAAGATGGTTAAGATCAAGCACCAGAACAAGAACTTAGGATTCAATGGGAAGAATGTGGAACACTTCTTGGACTCGTACAAGATGGCTGCTTTGGTGGACGGGGCTAGCAAATTCAATATGGCCTACCAGTTACAATTTTTTATCTCCTCTGATGAAGTTATGGAAATCATCAAGTCGTTTGAAGGTTTCAAACGGAATAACTGGGCCCTGCTGCAGGGAGCAATGTTGGACTATTGGGGAAAAATAGATGTAGCACAATTTACTTTGCAGGATCTGGATAACCTTGTCTCCCAGTGGATCTCCAATGGTGGTGTGGCTTCATCTTCTGATATCAGTCCTTTAGGAAATCTCGGGATCCCATCCAATCCTACCTTGTCCAAAACAATCACATTGACACAGTAGACAAAATTTGAGTCTGATTTTTTCAATCCTTTTCTCTTGGAGTGCAGGAAAGGATCAAGGACAAACTGGTTGAGTCTGGATCCATGATCACTACCAGGGATAATCGATTCAAGCTGCCTGGTTTCCTTATCCTTAGGGGAGTGGTGGATAAAGTCATGAAAAGTCAAACAGCGCTGTGGTGTCAATTTATAGACACAGATTGGGAACTGTGTCGTGGCTGCGCGCTCAGCATTGGGGGCAAGTGGGCTCAGAAGCAGGGTATGCAGATAGCTCAGCAGCGGCAGCTGCTGGATCAGCAGCAGCCGCTGTTTGGCTCCGCACCTGGTGGACGGGTTGGGCTCAGCATCAAATGCGGTGTTGGCGGCAATCCGCCCCAGAGATTGGATTTGGAAGGTAGTGCGCTTGAATAGGTTTGCGGGCGCGCCGGTTTGGATACGTAGGGGTGGAGCAATCCGCGGGCTATGAATGAATGGATGGAGCGCGCGTGCAAGCGCGCGGATCATGCCGGATATTACCAAACAACCACAACAGGCGCAGACAAAAGGATATGGACAGGCGCGGGGGGCTCCGAGTAGGGCGCGGTGCAAGGAAAACGTCATGAGAAGGACAAAACAGATGGACGGAACGGCGTACGGACGACGGGGGGAGTTTGTTACGGAGGAGGCTAGGGTTTCTGTTTTGGGATTGTTTTCTGTTTCTTTGTCATACTTTCATTTGCGCGTGTACTTAGGTTAGGGTTGAGGGGGAGGACTTATCCTCACTCCCAACTCCGGGTTAGAGGAGGGGCATGCAGGGGGGGAGGAATCATCACATCACATCATTGGATTGGATCACTCATCTCACCAGGAGATTAAAGGAACTCATACCAGATACACATCCAGGTGGAAAGTTCTTAGGATTGAAGGATTGGCAATTTCTCTCTCTCTCTCTCTACTTTTTTTTATCTCTTTATCTCCTTATTTCTATTTCTCATTTAAGTGCGAGTTTGGACATCCTCATCTCCTTTCAAACGCAGGGAACCGTTAACTTCCAAACCTTGGGACAATTTTAGGGGGATAACCTTTATTCTTTCCACAGCGCTTACTTTTGAAAAATCTAAAACTTCTGAACCAGTCCATGCCCCCTCTTTCAAAGAGTCAAATGAGATTATGAATAAAATGGAATCTGATTGCAGGCCCAAGAACCCTCAGCCTAACCAAGAAACTGCTACGATGGACAAGATCACTAAGCTTCTCAAAGCCTTTGAGAATAAAATGGATCAAAAGATTTCCTCTCTTGCTGTTCACAAACCTTCTAGTGCTGTTCCTAAAAATACTTTAGTCTGCTATTATTGCCACAGGGAAGTCCATGGAACGGGTTGATGTCTTGATCTCCAGAAGTACAAAGACAAGAAATTGGTAGAGCAAAAAGGGAATAACTTTTTTCTTCCCAATGTTGCCCTAATCCCCTTCAATTCATCTTGCCCCATTTGTCATGTGGTGGCCTCTTACCAGCCACCCCCTCCTATGGAGGAATCCTTGGCTTCTGTGGATTTCCGATCTTCTTGTGGTACTCTTCAACCCTGGTATCCCCCAGCTATTTCCTCCTCCTCTCTGATTGGTACTTACCAATTCGATCCAGCCTTTAAGCAACATGAGGAGCCCAAACCTCATAAAGCTCCTTCCTTGACAACCTCAATCCTCCCAAAACCACCCAAACAACAATCCTCACCTGAGCCCTCTTCTGATGTAGAAGACATGGAGGTGGACAAAGAGCCACTCATGGAAAGGTCTCAAGATCACCCTGATCCTCATCCCTCATCTATTAAACCTCCCCAATCCCCTGATCCTGTTCCTGCTTCACCCAATCTTCATCCCTTCAGCCAGCCCAAAGTTTGGTTTGAGAGAGGAATTTCCAATGATCACCCCAATGCTGTGGAAGGGGTATTAAAGAAAATTTCTGATCTTAAAATTCCTGACCTATCTGTTGCTGAACTCCTGTCAATCTCTCCATCTGTTGCTGAAGGAAGGAAGAAATGGGTTTCTCTTTGACATGTGGAAATCGGTCCTGAGGAACTCAAGGTCTCCTCTGGAACTTTGATAGAGGATTCTGCTGGAACATATCCCTCTTCTGAGTCTAGTCTTTACTCATGTCCTCTTGGTTTTCTTCCCTTCCATCTTGGTGAATCAGCTAAAACGGTCTTGCTCCTTGTTGACTCTGGATCTCAGCTCAACTTGATCTTGGATGCTATGGCCTGCAAACTTAAACTCAGCCCTAGGGTCAGCTTCACCTTTTCAGTGTATGGAATAGGGAACCAGTCTTGCGAATTGGTTGGAATTGTTCAAGATTTTCCAGTACGGGTTGGCCAAAACATTGTTGGAACTTGTCATTTCTGGATCACACGCTAAGATGGACCTATGATCTTGGTTTGACCTTTCCTAATCAATTTTGGAGCAACTCTGATGTTTTCCAATCAAGTTGGGGAGAGAATCCTCCTCTCCGATTCAGATTGTAGAAAAATTGAGGTTCCTCTTTGTTCTTTGGATTCTGGTCGCTGGGAAAGAGATTTCCCCGGTCATTTTCCTAAACAGAAGGATAATTCCAGTTCCTTTCATTTTTTCTGGGAGTAGTTGATCCTACTAATAGTTGTAGTTCTTTTCAGCCTCAAAGTTCAACTCAAGGGTCAACTCTCATCCCAGAGGCTTATTTCTCTTTCTTTTCAACTTTTTCTTCTGATCTCAAAAATACCAAAAATCAAAAACAAATCAAAATGGAAAAATCCAAAAATATTTCTTCTTCATCTGTTTTTTCTTCTTTTCCTTTTACTCTTATTCCTAATCAATCTTCTCTCTGTTCCAGTTTGAATTTCCTCAAGGAGTCTAAACTAGATCCCAATCTCAATCCTATTTTCAGTGGCTTTGGTATGGAAGAATATGGGCTTCAGTGGAGGCAACTTTGATCAGAAGTAAGTCCTCCCAATTGTGCACCACCAGGTTCATCTTCTGCGTTTTGTTGTGAAACTCTACTGTATGCCACATACGTGAGCACCTGGGAAGCCTTCTTCATTTTATCACAGTCAACTCTAGGATTTTTTTTTGGATGGATCAAGATATTCTTTTTGATCACCCTCAAGATCAAATGGCCATTCCTTGTGTTCAATAATCTTTCCCTTCTTTTTTTTATGACATCAAGCTCAGATGCAGACTAGGGAAAGTCTGTAAGTTGGGGAGAGATGTGGTGACCAAATCTGGACACCCTGGACCAGACGCATAAAATTCAAAATTTCTTTACAATTCTTTAATTTAGGTGTCATTCAAAAAAAAAAAAAAAAGAAAGAAAATGGGAATTTCTTTTTCAGTATCACCCCTCCAATTTCCTCATCCTGCAAAAAATCTATCTGTCCCAGTGGTCTAGGACAGGCCTCTCTTGGTCTTATTGCCTAGGCATTGCTTTTGATCCCCTCTCTCATTGTTCCCTCCTTCCCTTTGGCCAAATGCAGGGGCCAAGACCCGCTTGGCCCAAACTTCCTCCTCATCCATCCCTCAACCTCATCCTCATCATCTTATCCGTAATCACCCTGGTTTTGATTTCTTTTCCCTTGACTTCAACAATGACTACTCAGCCTTTCACGCTCAAACCCTGCTCAATCAGGCTATCTTCACCAATGATGCCATTTGATCAATCCTATCCCTCTACCAACCATCTTGAATCCATACTAACTCTCATCTACCCCTACCCACCTTAGTCCTCATCATTGCTCATTCCATAGGTGGCATTGTTTCCCACAAATCTCTCACGTCCCCTAACTACCTTGATTGTAGTATCAATACCATCATCTCCCTCAGCTCCTCTCACTCAATCCCTCCCATCACCTTCAAGCATCAAATCCAGTCAATCTACAATCATCTCAACACCCTCTGGCGCCAATCTTATTCATCTCCACTTGTGCCACCCCCCCTCAATCAAATTGTCCTTGTGTCCATCTCTGGAGGTACTTCCAATACTACCATCTCCTCCAACTCCAGCTTGCTACTCTCCTTGGCTCCTTCCAACACCAGCCTCACTGTCTTCACCACTGTTATCCCCACCGTGTGGAGCCCGATCAATCCTCTAGCCATCCTGTGGTGTCACCAGTTGGCAACCGTCATGGCCAAGACTCTCCTCAAGATCACCAACCCGCGCCAATCATCTCAAGTGGGATTGGTCCAGCAGAGGCTCCAAATGCTGAGGTCATACCTCATCCAGGGTTATCCTATCCAACCTGTTGATCCCACCCTGTCCAAGGTTCATCCAATCCAATCCCTCCCTACTCGCCCTCCTTGCCTTCCAATTCATTGCTCATCATAATCTTCCAATCTCCCACCCCCTTCCATCTTTGGGTGGGGGTGGAAAGCATTGTACCACCCGCAGACATCCGTGGGCGGTCTGGTCCATTTTCTTTTCCCACCCCTTTTGCCTTTGGGCCAGGGGTGGGTGATCCTGCTATTGTTGCGTGCGCCCTTCCACGGACGGACGCAGGAGATGGTGAAGGGATGAGAAGGATTTCCACTGGCCTGCCTGATCAAATTTTTCTGATCACCTGAAAATCAAAAAAAAAAAAATCCGCTCCATTTGTAGAATCAGTTGTAAATAGTCTAACAGGGCCTCCTGTCCATATAAGGAGGGGCTCTACCCTGCCTTTTGGGAGGGAATCATAGCAGCATATGGAACAAATCACATCCTATCCTACCAGAGATTATCACCATTATCTTGAAATTAAATCATCCGTGGGGTCTCATTCGCCTTCCAATGAGACTAAAATTTGGGTATATCCATGATTTCCCCTTTATCCTTGAGCCTCCATACTCAAAACCCTGATCCTTGATCCTTATCAACAACCAATAGCTTTGCTGGTTGAAGAAGAATTCAACTGATTGAATTCTTGAGTGTGTTACACCACTCCTCATCCCTTTATCCAACCATACTGGTCCTGATCATCCTTTGATTATCTTTCTGGAACCAGTCAGGTTTTACTGAAGAGGTTTTATTAAGCTTAAAACCTGGAGTGTTAAACCTTCCTTCGTTTCTTTTGAAGTTGGTTTCCGCCACCCTACTCTTGAGTCCCTTGAGAAGTGTTGGGTTATCCTTGTTTGAATCTATTATTGTTTTGCTTCTAGAGCTTCTTCAAATAATTAGCCTTGTCTTGTGCAGCCACCCACAGTTATCTGGTACCCCTTCAAGCGCTTGATTGGGGATAGTTGGGCAGGTTCATTGAGAACCTGGAGGTTGTTTGGGATTGAGTTGATCCTTCCTAAGCTTCTGCTGACAACCTGAGCTTTTAGCTTGTGGGTGTTTTTACTTACAAATTGCCTTGTCTGTTGAACTCTGAACAAACCTTGACTTCTTCTATTCAAGTTTTCCCCGGCATCATCTTGCCTCAGATAGTGTTGTTTCCCCAGCTACCAACTACTATCATCTTTATCCTCTTACTTTTGGTCCCTCTTTTACCATGTTCTGGACTTTGATCTTGGTTACATTTAAAAATTTTTGTAACACTCAGGAGGGCAGCCTAAACAGCACCTCTCCCCTCCACAGAACTGCCATGGCTTAGATCCGTTTGGAGTCTTACAACGGGCATCCTCACCTGTTGGAATACCCACCTCTCAAGGTAATCTGTTACTCCACCCCTGACAAGCTTTGCAGCTCCGCACCCAATCCCACACTCTTTTCCCCAGTCCTGGCCACCAGAACCTGGTATTAACTCTCCTCTGTTTTTCCACCTCCCCCAAATGCCCCAAGTCATTGTGGAGGCATAGCAACAAATCCTCCTGATCCTTTGGCCTTGCCACCACATCCAAGGGTATTGGAAGTGCCCGCTTCCATAACTGCCCATATTGGTGAAGGAAATGCGTAAACTTTGGCCAAACCCATCTAATCTCCTTTGCCCACAAACCCTCTGGAAAATGAAGCGTCCAAAGATACTCCTCAAATTCCTGAAACCTACCAAACTCTTTCAGGGGAAGTTTTCCAACTTCAGCAGCAGTTGTTGCCGCCTTCAGAAGCTTCTTCTCCACATCTAAATTCTCCTTTGCAGTGAGCCAGATCTTGGGATACCAAGAAAAGGTATTGGGCATTGTAAATGCCTTCCCAAGAACATGCCTGATCATGAAATTGAACAACTGTAAGTATGCAATCCATGGCTTCATAAGAGCATTAGGCAAGTTTGGGTAATTAATCATCCTGGCTAGCCCTTCTGCATCCACCAGGAGTTCAAATGTAACCCCCACACCACATTCTGTAATCTCAGTACAATCCTTGTCACCCTGCATAACTCCAACTTGGGCTGTAAGTACCAAGATTGGACCTGCAAAAAGGTTACCAACTTGTAAAGCCCTGGCCTGTCTTTCCCCTCATCTTGTTGGTTCAGCACACCACCCACACCAAAGTTGCTTAAGTCTATTTCCAGCCAGTGTGGTAGCTCAAACCTGTCCTATAGCCATCAGACTCACTATTATAGTGTAAAAACAGCTCAAAATCTCAAATTAACCTCAGAAATGGATTCTACATCAGAAATAACCCATACTCACTCAGTCAAAGTACCCCCCCCCCCTATCTATCTTGCATTAGGAGACACAGCTCAACAAAAATCCAACTGTGGCAAACTCATACCCAACCTGGTGTCACAGCTCTGTGGAAGGCATGAAAAAATACATTGGAAAACCTCAAGTACACAACATTGACACCTTACCCTCAACACCAGGACAATAAAACCCTGTCACCTCGGCCAGAATACAGCAATATAGATACAGGAGGCAGTGCAGCTAGTTCAGCTCCTGTCACCTCACCAAAAAAACAAACAAATATACATACAGAAGGCTGTGCAGAAATATATAGTAAACAGTGCAGGTAGGAGGAAGTGATACCAGTCTCAACCATAAACAAAAAAAGCAAATATAAATACATAAAGCTGTGAAAAAGTATACAGGAGAAGTATAGGCAGGAGAAAGTGGAACCAGGATCAACCAAAACTAAAAAACTACCAGCACCACACAGTAATTTGTGCAGCCAGTAGCATGTGATTCCAAAAAAACTACCAGTACCAAAAACCCCCAGCACCACACACCAATTTATGTAGTCAGAAGCATGCAATACAAAAAAAACCACCAGTACAAGTACCACAGGGCTACCCGGAAATATATGCAGGAAGCCAGAACCATGCATTACCAAAAAACCTCAGCACCACACAGCAATATATGCAGGCAGTCAATACCATCCAGCACCAAAAAAACTACAAGTAATGCACAGAAATACATGAAGGTAGAAGCAAGTAGCACCAAACAAACCACCATTGAATTCAAAGCAATACATGCAGGAAAAACAGTCAGTACAAAATAAGCAACCAGCACCAGAAAAACCTTATCAGAAACTCACAGAAATTTATGCAAGGCTGTGCAGGCATGAAAACTGTGTAACATCTTTTTCCAACCAGCATAATTTCCTCAGTTTCATGCAGTGTCTTTTGTCTAACAAGCAGAATTGCCTCAGTTTCATGCAGTGTCTTTTTCCAACCATCTAAAATGTCTCATGTACCTGTATCCCACTGTAACAGGGGAAGCCCCAGGGAACCCTCCGGGGCAGCCCTCAGCATCCCCTGAGGACCATATTTTTTATTTAAGGAGGGCCTCTGTTCCCTATTCAGGTTATATCACCATCCATCCCCACCATACCAGTATCGCACCCAGCTCAATCCATCCTAACCATCTGTGATACCTACCCAGATAAATATTATCAGTGAATCAGTTATAAAAGGAAAAAAGAAATCAGAAACCAATTTATTACCCATATTTAACCTATTAAACCACCCAAAAGGTGCTTGAATAAGGGTTCTTCTATGACCTAAATATTTATCACCATATTAAAGAAAAAACACCCCCCAATCAATAAATAACCCTTACAAAGAAAGAGAGAACAACAAAAAGAAACTACCAACCTTTCCTACACCCAGACTCCTGTGGGTAAACCCATCCTTGGGTCCTCTCCTGAACCACCTCTTTGATAAAACCTTGAACCCTTTAATATTGGGATATTGGTTAAGATCAAATATATCTGATCATTAACTGAACAATAATCCAATCCATCTTGTCTATTCTTCAACAAAAACCTACCAATAAAAATCAATAACTAATCTAGTTCTGATCTGAGACCTATTTTAAGTCTCAAACAAACCAGCCATTAATTTAAATAAATTATTGTGCAGACTTTCTATATTAATAGAAGGGCAGGAAATTCAAAACCACTCTTAGTATTTAGTAATACTCTAAAGGAGTAGAATTAAAACTAAATTC
Organism: Puccinia polysora; assembly: GCA_025617555.3. Classification (NCBI taxonomy): domain Eukaryota; kingdom Fungi; phylum Basidiomycota; class Pucciniomycetes; order Pucciniales; family Pucciniaceae; genus Puccinia; species Puccinia polysora. The sequence goes on from CM062618.1 coordinate 62,158,644, forward strand.
CCCTTCAAGGACTGCCAGAAAGCTATTTGCTACTTTATTTATATAATCCCACGGATTCTCTACACTGGATTCCCCCTTTTCCATAATCCAGGTCCTTCAACAGTATCCTCCGCCCCACAATCTCCTTTAACTCCTGGAACGCGAAATTGAATTCCTCCGTCCAAAACCACTCATCTCCCTTCCAAATCAGCCTCCGCAACAGGCTTGCTATCTCTGCAAAACTTTCAATGAATATCTGCACCCATCCACATAGACCTAGAAACTGGGAAATATGAGTAGAATTCTGCGGAGTAGGCCACTCTAGAAAATTTTTAACTTTGGAATTAGTGATTTCCATTCCTTTTGCAGAAACCTCATGACCAAGGACCTCCAAGGCTTGGAAGCATATGGCAAACCTTTTTCCCAAAACAATGTCACGCAACCACCCCACCTACTATAGGCCAATCTTAGATGATTGTGAGCGCAAAAGGGAAGCTGAGTGAAAGGGCAAGTGCAAGGTAGCAAGGGCTAACTGCAAAGCTCAAACTTACGGTGGAGTAACTTAACACACAGCAAGAGGGATGAATGTTCCAATGGAAGGGAACCAAACCCAAGCCCAATGTAATGACTGGATTTACCAAAATTCAAGAATGTATGAAATTAAATAACTGAGGAAAAAACCCCAGGAAAGCAGAGAAGCCTTTATAATGTAATCCAAAAAGACTAGATAAAAACTGGTGGACGGTCAACAAACGTTTTGAGCAATGAGGAAATGAATGACATGTATGGAGTACATAATGAAATAACATTATGAACGTTTCCAAGGTCTTAGCGTAAGTTCAAGATAATGGGAGACAAATTTATTGGGATGTAACAGTTGAGACATGAGGGATTGATGTCAGAAGAAATGCAAATATGAAGATTTAGTTTATAAAGGGTAAGGGACTAGTCCATTTGCAAACTATACAGTTGAGGTGGTTTTACTAGTGTGGGTGCAAACTAGAAAGAGCATGTGACTTGAAATGGGAAACCAAGGGTTATTGATACCCAGGGTAGAAAGGCAGAGCCCATATCAATGGTTGACCAAGGTAGAGTTGACTGCGAGGTCTGCAAGTGGCTGCTGAGTCAGTTGCCAATAATGGAAGGTCTTAATGCAATCCATTTTTGATAAGTGGAAGGCACCATTGATGTTGTGCTTCTAGTTTGTAACGCTTATGGACTGAGGTAGATGGTACTGAGGAAATTAGTATGTTAAAGTGGGAGGAAAATAGTCCTTAAGCTCAAAGCGTGAAAAACAGTCAATCCCCCTTCCTTGATCCAGAAAAGGATCCTCTCCAAAGTCTGTGTGTATTCCCAAACAAAACACCTGCTCCCTGAATTCTCAGCAATAGCTTCTCCACCATAGTTGCTTTGCAGCCCCTTGATACCCACTTCATCAATGAATATTCACACTTTTTCTGGAACATCATCCTGAAAAATCAACATCATCTGTGCCTGGTAAACCGCTACAAAATTAGTTTCCACCTATGGAAGCCTTTTTAACTGACGTCGCCCCAAATTTGTTTCAAATGCCGTCATTGGTTGGGACTCCAGGTGTAGCCCCTTCTGGTTGTACCCACCCATGATGTCTACCAACACGTAGCAGACTCTTCTGGTCATATTTTCCACAAACTCCTTATCCTGCAGAGGCAACCCAGCATCTCTGATTGGTACTGAGTTCAACCTTTGCAGGTTGTGGACAATCCGCAGATTCTTCCAGTCCTGTTTCAGCACCGCAAAAATCAGACTGGAATAACTAGAAAAAGAAGGCTTGTACAGACCCATTGGCAATTGCTCCCGCACCAACTCCATAAACTGATAATTAACCGCTTCCCAAATAGGAATGGGCTTAATTTGCAAAGTTTGTGAGGCATGGTAGTTAGCCAGTAGCCTTCTGAAATTTCTTTCCTGATCAACCCCCGCTCCTCTGGATAAAAATACAGCACCTTCCTCCGCAATACAATCACCGCCTTCAGCAGTTGTACTTCCTCCTCTTGCAACCACCCCCCAGCCCAAATTTGAGTTCTGCAATCTGCTCTTCTGTTAAGCCCGCCAAATCCTCATTCATAATTGCAGTTTTCAAAGGCAAAAATACAGGTACCATGAAAAATGGATAGGCCTCATTGGTTTTTTGAGGTCCTGCGGCATTGGCTTGTTCTGTGGCCAAACCTTCTTAGAAACCTGTTCTTATTTTCCACCAAAAGTCCGCACTTTGATCAACTTTGATCCCTCCTGTTTTCCTCCACTTGTAATTTCTGAACTGCAACAAAATACGGGCTGCTCACAATTTTGGAACAAGGGTAGCTGCTTGTGCTGACACCCATCAGAGATGCATAAAAGAAATGACTCACTTTTGATCCTACCCCCGCTCCCACCATTGTTACACCAATTCCTGCTTTCCTCTATACTGCCCAAAGTACACTGCATCACTCCATGGGGGTTCCTCCTTGCTCCTCATCTGTCAACTTTCTGTGCAAGGACAGAGCCTTCCCCGCACAGGCCACACTGCTGAAATCTAAAAATCCCCCGCTGCATTGTTGTGACTGCCTTCTGCAAAAGAACAGCCCTTCAAATTTTCCCATCTGCTACTCTCAGGCCAACAGATGGTAATTTTGTATTGTTTCCCTGAGACGTCTGCAACAGTAAGGGTTTCCTCCCTAGTATCCAGAAGGAAGCCAAGAGATACTCAGAAGGCAAAAATGAATGGCCTACCAAGTATGACCTCCGACTTGCTTACTACCAAATACAACAGCAGAACCAATACCTTAGCCACCTGCATCATCTCTTTCTCCACTACCCCTTTTACCACGCTTTGAAACCTCCCAAAGTCTGCAAACTGATATTTACCTTGTGCCAGACAAACCCCGCATCAGTTGCCAACTTCAATGGGAGAACATTTACCATTGAGCTGCTATTGACCAATTCCCAACACCGTTTGCCTCCAATCCGCATTCCTACGTAGCCCAAAGGGCACATCATAGTGCTGCTTGCTCCCAGAACATCCACCCCCATTTTGAGAGAGCCAACCTTCACCTCTTCCCTGGTTTTTGGGTTGTCCTCCTTACTCCCCATCAAATGCTTCAAGACCGCAACCATTTCCTCCGCCATTACCAGTGAGATTTCTGCCAGCTCTTTCAAAGTTATGGAAACAGGGTTATTTGTTCCGCAAATCCTCTTTGCTAATTCTTCAGCCCTCCTGCGGGATCCCCTCATTTTTACTACCACCACCTGCTCCTGAGTTTTTGCAGGGGTAGGAACATCAATTTCCATTCTCCTCTTTTCAGAGCAGATGGCACTAACCTTGGCCAAAAATTCCAGGGGTTTCCACGTTAGAGGAAAAAAGTACCCCTCCAAGGTTTTTGCCTCCTTCTTTTCTGCCCCTGCCGCTCAAGCCAGATATTTTGGTGAAGGTTGATCCAGAAAGTCTGGTAAATCTTCTCCTGAAGGGTGAAAACACTCCCTTCCATCTGTCTTAACTATTTTACTCCACATGTCTGCACTCAGGTCTTTAAACAACCTTTTAAGATGGTCATCTTCCGGAAAGTAGTAGCATTGGAAGATTCAAGGCTTCCCTTTATTCCTTGTTGGTTCCCTCAATGGCACTTGAGTTGTTGCATGCGTTTTTGTTGCTTTTGGTGGTTCCAACAATTTTCCGGCTGGCTTTGCCATAGCTTTCTGACAGAAAATACAAATCTTTTTAAACATTTCCATCATTTCCTCAGTTTCTTTTGGCGTTACCAGCCCCTTCACCCTCTTCACCTGCATGTCCCATCTTACCAGACCCCTTGGTTCTTCCTCCATAAGTTTTTCCAGTTCCAACCCACCCAGGACCGCCGTGCAGATGTCCTTCATGTCTGGGAGTAGGATCACCCCTCTTTCCCCCAACCTTCAAATTAATCCCGCATCATAAAGCTTCCTATGGACACTTCCATGAAACTCTGAGCTAAGCCCCCGCATGAAGGACCTCTTTACTGAACCAGTATTCTCCGCCAAAATTTTGTTGCAGACTAGGTACTTCATAATGTGATCAAATGAGGAACAGTACACACCAAACAATGTCCTTGAGAAAGCACCTCCTTCCCTCCCCGTTTCTGTTTCAAGATGCTTCAGATCCACTTCTTGGAACCTCTGCTGTCTTGACCCCCATTTCTCCACTATCTTCCTCCCCAACTTCTCCCAATGCCCTTCACTATAGAAATCCATATCCTCCACATCCCACAGATCTTCCTTGTCCAGAATGAAATTGAATATCTTCCAAACCTGGTCTACGTCATTCATGCCTTCACTGTTGGCCGCGCTCTCAAACCGTTCCAGGAACCAGCAGAAATCCTCCAGACAAAACCTAAAAACGGGATAGTCCCTTGGCCTAATTTTTTCTCTGCTACCCTGCTGCTCCTCTGGCAAATCCGGTGCCACATATTTTGATTTTCCACCTGTGGTTGCCCCTCGCAGCAGCCCCATCAGACTGGTGGTTTGACCCAAAGCACTTTGATAGCATGGTGTCCTGCTGGATGCTTCCTGTTGATGGGTGGGAAGGGAGTCCCCAATTCCAGCCTTGTTATTTCCAATCATCTCTGACACATTGAGGGTAAAAAAAGAAAAAATAAAATTCCCCGTATGGTACCAGGTTTAAACAGAGAAAAGGACTCTCCCGGCCAGACCCCCAATTTGTGGAAAGAGATTTTGTGTTCCTTAAAATTCTCCACTTCAAACTCCTCCAAGTTCCTGAAAGCCCAAAGCCCTTGATTTACACTCCTGTACCTCCCCAAGCCTAAATATAATCCGCTTCCATGAGAAAAGTTGCCCACAGCCATTTAAGATTCACTCCTGACCCCTATTCCTTTATGCACAAAACTATCCCGCCCTTGATGGTAACCACTAAAGCTAAATTGAAATGAAGTAATAGTAAATCAACAACACTGAATCTCAAACAATTTTGGCAATTGAACTATTTCTTAATTAAGACTCCAAGCACTGCAGTTGGTAATCCCGCTTTTTGAAGAAAAGTGAAATAACAAAAGACTCCTTTATTGTACGCCGTCTAAGGTAATACTCCAATAATATGCTGATCATTTGGTTATTCTGTAATTCCCCCTTTTCCCATAAGGGAAATGTCCTCCTCATAGATGTACAACTCCAAAAATGAACTACTCCAAAAAGAATGTAAACTACAAATGAAAGACCCCTCCACTAACTGCCTCCGTGAATTCCTCACTGATCCTCCTTACCAATAGTCCAATCCTTTACCCAATCCAATTACTTTCAGTAGGTTTGTAGATCATGTTTCCAATCTTCCTTAACAGTTGAGTTGCGCCAATGCATAACTAACAACAGATCCCCATTGATCTTCCTTAGCGGATCACTCCTGATCCTGCATGCAGCATACTGCAAATCCCCAATAATCTGCATGCCACCTCCTCAGCTTCAGTGTTGATTGTTCCATACTCCCCCAATCTCAGTGCATAATCCATAATTGTCCTAGTCTCTATTACTTAGCCTTGATCAAATGCTTCTGCGCTTGTAAATCCATTGTTTCCAAGGGAAGTTATGTTTGAAAATCTTTGTTGTATGCAAAAGGCAAAAACTCCAGCCCATTCTTTTTATTGTGCTGAAGAAAGGGCACACTGCACCAATGCTGAGCCCCTGAGTTGTGTATTCCAGATTTGAAAGCCTGAAAACGCTCTCCTCATGTGCCTATCATGTGCTGCGGAGTTCTAACCACTGTTGAGCCGCTCTGAGTCAAATGTCCAGTGCTGAGCCTACTTGCCTCTGTGTCTATAAATAACCACCACACCCTTGTCTGGCCAGATGAGCGGAGAGTGATAAGATGGCAAGGGTGGTGATGGAGATTATTGGAGGGAATGAATTGAACAATTTTTTGCGCGCGCTTGGCCGAACAATTTGGGCAGAAAATGTAACAAGGAAGAGCTGAACAGAGGATCTGAAATTTGGAGCGCCCCGCAGCACCCTTCCTAGACTGCTAGGAAAGGAAGAAGTTGGGAGAAGGAAAAGGGGAAGAGTTCCCATAATAGCACAGGAAATATTTTTTTGATAATAGTTGGATGAAAGAATATATAAAAAAATTTAGAAAAATTTCCATTTTACATGAGGTGTCCCAAATTGGTAACCACACCCGCCAACCAAGCCCCCCCCCCACCTTTAGCAAAGCCAATTAAGCCTCTCCACCCCCAGCCTGGCCAAAAAAGCCTGGCTGACTGAGCCCCCCCACCTTCAGCCCGGCCAACCAACAAACCCCCCCCCCCCACCACCACCCACCTAGGCAACCTGATTTCTTTTTTTTTTGGTTTCAGCTTGGACCAGTATAGTTTTTTTTTTGATCATCTACCTTGATTATATCATTTTGGGTTTCACTGGTTTCACACTCTGTGTTGTATGCTTCTCACCTGTAACTCTCATGTTACCAGTTGTCAGATATATCTGGAGCAGCTCCAAGAATGTGGAAGGATCCTTTTTCCTCATCCTTCCACATCCATCATCTGCTGTCCCAGGTATGCGCCCTCTCATTTTCTTTTCTCTTTGTTCTCTCCATCTCATTCATTACTAAAACAATGAAACATCCTTCCGCATACATCATCTGCTGTCCCAGTTGATCTCAACAGGTTATGAGCCCAGAGCTCTGCTGTGTTCATTTACTACAAACAAAAAGGATCCATATGCTTATTGAAAAAGCAAAGCCATAAACTACTGCCCTGCCTTCTTGCTTTTGAAAACCTCAAAACTCTTCATCTCTAACTCTCAAGATGCTCAAAGTGACCTCAGACTCTCTTGGTTTGGGTTCACCCAAGCTTCCTAATGCTAAACTGCCAGTGCTGAAAACACCAGGCCCAGATTTGAATCACCTTGGCTGGGAGTTTGTAGTAACATCCTACTTCAAAGCAGCAGGTCTTGAATACGTTATTGAGAATTCCAAACCAGAAAATCCGTCACCCACTTGGACCACTGATAACAAGATAGTCTGTTCACTCATCACCCAAGCAATCGACTCCAGCAATCTCAGGTCTATCTGAGAACATTGAAGGCGTGCTCATGGCATGTGGCGGGCATTACATCATGCTCATCAGGATCAATCCACCAGCGGGAGAGTTTACTGGCTAAGAAAACTTCTCCTGACCAAGATGGAAGGAGACAATATCCTTGCCCATATTGACACCATGGCAAAATATCATGAACGCCTGAATTCTCTTATTTCACCTGAAAAACCTCTTAGGGCCAACAGTGTACATGTGGCAGAACTTCTCATTTCTATACCGCAAGATTGGTTACACTGCGTCTCTTAGCTAATGAACCAGGATGATGTTCAATCAGAAACGGTAGTCACATCTCTCAAAAACAAGTTTACTCGTTGCCGGTTGCAATCCAAGGTCAAGATTTCAGCCTCACTAGCAAATTCAGACCTCAACAAGAAACACCATAGCTCTAGTAAAAGGTGTCCAAAAACTTCTATTTCTGTAATTGTGACGGGCATGATCTGAATAATTGCTACAATACCAAAAGCGTTCTCAATGAAGTGAAGGCTAGTCAAGGGTCAAACAACAATCAAAACCGAAATTGGTCCAAGAAGTCCTCCTCAAAGCCAAAAACATTGGTGGCTCAAGCTGGCAGAACAACCTCCGCATCTATTTATTCCTCTGCTGATCAACCTAACGACAACAAGGACTCCAATTTTTCAGGTTCAGAACTCAAAGTCAAAGCCAGTCATGCATCGGTCTGCCAGTCCATCTTTGCCACCCGTTTGATAGAGGCAGACGCAAACATTTATTCTGGCTGTTCCATCTCAATGACACCTCACCAACAATCCATCACCTCATTCCACTCCAACAACACGCCTATCAGACTAGCAAACTATTCTCTTGTCAAGGCATCTCTCCGAGGCGTGCAATACCTACCATTTGATAAGTCTAAGGGGATAACCACGTTGGTTGTACCGTCTTTACACAAGCCACTAATTTCTGTAGCAGGCCTATGCAATTCCAACTTGACAATTGTGTACACCTCATCCGGGTGAAACATCTACTTGGAAAAGGACGTCAACATCAAAGCAAATCCTTTAGGTGTAGGATATAGGAAAGGGAACCTATACTACCTACCGTCAGAGTCTGTAAGCTTCAATTCCTCTACAACTAATCATGGATCTCTCGCTAAGGGGTCCCTGTTTGACTAACACGTCCAACTCTCACACCTGGTTCTCTAGCCTATCAAGAAGTACCTTTGGCAAAACGGCATCAACCCTTCCCCTATGAACAAAATTGATGTCCAGTGCTGCGCCATCTGTGTTCAATGCAAGATGAGTCGCACCTCATTCAAATCTAGGAAGCCTTATTGATCCATTGTGCCAGGCCAAATTGTAAATTCAGATGTAGGATTGTTTGAGGTTCTTTCACAAGAAGGCTACAAGTAATATGTTAACTTTGTAGATGACTATTCTAAATTTCTTGCTGTCTTTCAAATGAAATTCAAACATGAAGTTCACAAATGCTTCAAACTTTTCCGTACCATCTTCAAAGGAGGATCCAAGCATCAAATCAAGTCTCTTCGGACTTACAATGGGGGTGAATACGTCTTGGGTGACTTTGCCTCTGACTTGTCAGGACTGGGCATTGTTCATGAAATGGGTCCGCTGCACTCACCAGAAATGAACGGGGTGGCGGAACAAACAAATCAAACCATTGGCAACATTGTTTGATGTGCACTTCTTCAGGCAAAGGTCCCCAAGTTCTTCTGGGCCAATGCCCTTTGTCACGCTTCCACACTTCTCAATTCTTTCCCACGTCATACCCCTGCGGCTTTTGAATGTCCCCTTACGGTTTTGGGCCGCCCAACATTGAACCCTTTGCTAATTCATCCCTTTGGGAGTCTGGCATGGCACAAGGTTCCAGAGGCAAATTGTAGAAAACTGGACATGAAAGCCAGGGCCGCAATGTTTCTTTCCTATCTCCCAAGTGGAAATGGATACAGACTGTGGGAACTGGAAAGGAAAGTTTTTGTGAAATCCAGGGATGTCATCTTTGACAGAAACAAGTTCCCTTACTTGTCCAAACTGAACTCCCCGCCTGAATCCATCTCAGTAGAGCTACCCTGGCCTACATTGACTAATCTTCCCAATCCAGCTTCTCCTACTGTCAGGGATTTAACCTCTATAGCTATACTGGCTGTGGTTAAACCTGCAAAAATTAAGATCAAAACCAATAATTAAATCAGTTATTGACTTAATAAAACAGTAATACTGTTACAGAACAACACAACTCGAACAATACTGGGGTATTTTGAGTAAAAGGCCACACCTTGATCTCTATAAAGAGATAAGGGACCTGGCTCTAACTGAATAAAGCCAAAAGGAGCCTTGCTTACAAAGTAAACTCACACCCTTTAAGGTAACAATAAATGCTACAACTCCAAAGGACTCACCACTCGAACTTGGAGTTGAGAAATTGATTATTAATTTATTATAATACTAAAGTTTAAGGCCCCAGTCAATCTTCTTCTTGAGATTAAGTTTTAATGGGAGTTTTAACTCTTGCCGTATTCTTGGATCAATAATATAAAAAAAATAACTCCGGAAGGGGCTATAGGGTGAAGACCCTCCTCTTTTAAGGTAACAGGAGCCCTCAGGGGACTCAAGGAATCATCAGGGGAGAGCCAGGCTCCCCCTGGTTTCTTCCTCAAGGGCTCAGAACCCCATTACATCATACCCAAAGAGAGATAGGGTACTAGTGCTCTTTGGGGGGGATTTTCAATGTAAAAGGTTCTAATGACATACCCCAAAGGGTAGTTAAATGATCCTAGGGCTTAACATCAGTCAAAAGTACGGTGCAAAGGTCCTAGAACACCCCAGAAAGATTACATAAGCATAGATTGATAGCCTTGGAATGTACTTACTTCTTAATTCCTAGTACCTTGGCAAATATTATACATATAAGGTATGTATGTTCTTGGCAATGATGTTACATGGTCTATACTTTACAACTGAGCTCAGATTCCTCTGAGTGGACGCTATCAAGGCCCAGTGAAGTATATTAAAGTATAATTACATCCCAAAGAGGGATAAGATTAAAATTATGCAATTTATTTATACAGAGTAAAGAGTATGGCTCAAAGTAATTACTATAACTTATTCCCAAAGGAATGGAACATATTGGGAAGTTCTATATCAATAGTTGGGACGCATCTGAGTCCTCATAACTTAATTTAAAGTTATATAGGATCCTCATCTTGATAATATACATTATCAAGGTTCAAGTTCCATAATCAATACCCATAAAAACATACCTATAAAATATTATAAAATATTATCAAAATTTATTATATAATTCTAGAACTTCTAATCATTATTCACTCTTGTCTCCATGGTGGGTTGAACCAGTGACCTTGGTGTCAAATAATGGAAGGTGAGCCTGGTACTTAACCACTATACCAACAAGACATATGAGTTGTGCAGACATTTGGACAAGTCTAATTGTCTTGTGACTGACACCTACTACCACTCCCTCTCAACCTCCATTAGTAACCAAACCCCGTCCTGTGGAGCCGCCACTTGACATCCCACTCAGGGGGGGAGTAAACCGCCGTCTCAGAGCCTCAATCCATGCTCCCTCCAACAGATACAGATTGACTTCCCCCAACAACTTGCCTGCAGACTCATCTGGAGAACCCATCCAATCAGACTCAAGAGAAGTATCTCCGCAACCGCCGGCTCCCCCACCTGACCAACCAAGTGAGGTGACCCGCATCCCATTTCCTGATATTTCCTCATCTGATAATCTACCTCCAATACCCCCTTTTCTTCCTCCTTGCCGTTCCCTCAGGAATCAAAAAACACCTGAAAGATATGGACAATGGTCTAAATTCATTCAGGTGTCAGACAAAGTAGATACCCCAAAAACCTGGAAACAACTACTTTGTTCCCCAAACCTAATGCGTTGGCTCAAGGACGCTGAAGATGAATTTGCCTCTCTACTTGGAATGCACACGTGGACTCTGGTCCCTTGTCCTCAAAAGCAAAAAATAATGAAATCAAAGTGGGTCTTTAAAGTCAAGAAACGGCTTGACAACACCATACAAAAACTAAAGGCCAGGTTAGTAGCCATGGGTTACACACAGACACATGGTATTGATTATCACAAGGTATTCTCACCTACTCTAAGACTCAAAACACTCAGGCTGATCCTCAGCTTGCTAGCCTCAAATGACTGGATTGTTAGGCTGGTGGACTTCAAGACAGCCTTTCTTAACGGCAAGATAGATCATGAGGTCTTCATGGAACAACCTCCGGGATTCAAAGACAAAAATAACCCGGAATGGGTTTGCAAGCTTGATTGATCACTGTATGGCCTCAAACAATCACTCCGTCAGTGGAACATCAAGCTCCATGAGGCCCTCCTTGGTTTTGGCATGGTTAACTCAAAACATGACCCAACTCTCTACTTAAAACTACAAAGCGGCCGGCTGATTGGAGCCCTAACCACGCATGTCAATGATCTTGCCATTGTTGGTGAATCATTGTTTGTTACTTCCATCATCTCCCCTTTTTGTTGACAGTTCAAGATCGGTGCGGACAAAGAGCTGCATCACTTTCTTTCCCTGCAAATAACTTGCAATTGTCCCTCACATCTCCTTTACCTCAATCAAGGTCATTATATTGACAATATCCAATCCAGATTTATTGGTACCAATCATGTGACAGTGTCAACTCCAAAAGACAGTAACTTTAAAAACATCTGTCAACGTCAATCTCATGAACCTCTGTCCTCCAGACCCTATAACCAACTCATTGGCTTGCTTCTCTGGGTCTTGCAATGCACAAGGCCAGATGTGGCTTTTGTGGTCAATTGGCTATCCCAACATCTCTGCAACCCTTTGGAGACACACTGGAGGGCGGCTGTGCGTTTTCTCAACTATCTGATCTGCACAAAGGACATGAAGCTCAGACTGGGAGGACAGCTGCTCATCGCGGGATACTCAGACTCTGACTGGGCTGAGGACAAGGATGACAGAAGGTTGACATCTGGGTACGTCTTCCGCCTTGGCAAGGGTGCTATCACCTGGAAATCCCAGAAACAGGCCACAGTATTGCTGTTGAGTACAGAGAGGGAATAAAAAGCCTTCTCTGACGCGTGCAAGGAAGGCATCTGGCTCAGTCACGTTCTGGAAGAGTTGTGTCTTTGACCTAACACCTCAATTCCCATTCATGTTGATAACAAAGGCGCAGAGGCTTTAGCAAAAAATCCTGAACACCACATTTGTACAAAGCACATCCACGCAAGATACCACTTTATCTGGGAGTGTGTTCAAGAGAAAAAAATCAATCTCATTCACATATCTACAAAGGATATGCTAGCAGATATGCTTACAAAGCCTCTCAACTGTGTCTTACTCAAAAAACATTGACTCATGTTTGGTGTGGTCCTCTGAATCTCCTGTTTCCCTCATTTCTTCTCTTCCTTATACTTTCTTTTCTTGGTTTCTTTTCAGGTGCTCAGCAAGGGGGGGTTTTGGGTTTCACTGGTTTCACACTCTGTGTTGTATGCTTGTCACCTGTCACTCTCATGTCACCAGTTGTCAGATATATCTGGGGCAGCTCCAAGAATGCGGAAGGATCCTTTTTCCTCATCCTTCAACACCAATCATCTGCTGTCCCGGGCATGCACCCTCTCATTTTCTTTTCTCTTTGTTCTCTCCATCTCATTCATTACTAACGCAATGAAACATCCTTCCGCATCCATCATCTTCTTTCCCAGTTGATCTCAACATATCATAATAATCATTTTTTTCTTCTTTTTTTGTTTCTTTTTTTTTTCAATGCCATGAAATGCAAACACCTTTTGACCCCTTTTTCTGTCAACTCCTGCCCCCTTTCTGGACCACCAATGCTTCTACCACTACACTCAAAATTTTATACAACTGGATCTTTTCCTTCTTGATCCTTGCCCCAAGCGCGGAAGGTGCATGGGAGGGATCAAGATGGAAGGAGATGATTTAAAAACATAAAGAGAGGTGGAAAGTGGAGGGCTCTTTGGCAAAATAGGGCTCAAATGAGAGATTCCGAAATCTCTTTGGAAGTAAATGTAGATGGTTTTGACAAAAAGGTGGTTTGGTCTCAAGGAAAACTAAAACCTTTGGATTTTTAAACTTCTATTTCTTCCAAAAAGAAAACTCAAGAACCCAACCCTGAAGAGTTTCAACAATTGAAAAAGAACATTGAACAATTCCATTTCTTCAGCTCTGGAAAAGTCACTGTTCTTGATTGTTCCAATTGCCACTCTCTGTTTGCAATAATCAAATTTGTTTCATTGAATAAAATATCCCAGCAATAAACAAAGGACCTTAACTTGGTCACAACATTCCTTCACCAATTGAAAATTTTTTTCAAAATTGTTGGTCCCTCAAGATCTTGGGGTGGGAAAATGTGGGAAATTGGAAAGCAAAAATCAATGCACCCTTGTGAACATTTTGGAAGCTGTGGTGGTGTTTTATAGACGCAAGTTGAAATTGGCTGCGCGCTGCCCGCCCAGCAGTAGTGGCGGGCTCAGCAGCAGGGGTAGCGCGCTCAGCAATGGGTGTGGCTTTGCCGCAGCAAGTCACACTGCCAGCTCAGCAGCAGTCAAATCAGGATCAGCATCTGGAGATGTGGGATGGATTGGGTTGGATTGGATGGATTGCACACAGATTGCGCGTAGCAAGACACAGATTGGATTGCGCAGATATATCCTGGATATCTGGGATGGCGCGTTGGGCGGATACGGACATGTGCAGAGGGCTCTGAGTTGGGTGCGGTGCAAGGCCGTGTCATGAGAAGAAAAACCGGGTGGATGTAATGGCAGGCGGGCAATACAGATGGATATGGGATATGGGTTGTGGATTATGGGATGGGAAGGATAGGTTTGAGGCTAGGGCTCTGTGCTTAGGGGTTTTATTTCATTATTCTTGCCTTTTTCTGGTTGTACTTAGGTTAGGGTTGAGGGGGAGGTTACTTAAGGCACACCCTGAACCCAGTTGGAGGATTGGACATTAGATCAAAGAGGATCTCATGAGTTTTCATAGGTTTTGGAAGGATCTTTACTCTCAATTCTCTATCTCTCAGTCAAAGGGTGAAAAGTTGCACTCAGGTTTTACAAATGTAAGGGATTGATAACTTCCAAACTTGGGAACCATTTTAGGAGAAGTCCTCTTCTGAATTCCACATCTGGGGGTCTGGCCAGGAAGTAATCTTTTGTTCCTTGTCTCTTGAAACTAACAAGCACAATGTCCCAGTTCCACCCATCAAATGTTGCGGGGTCATCTAATGTTACCCCCACACCTCTTCCTCCTCCTCCTCCTGCTTCTTGGAAGCAACCCTCATCAGGGGCAGGATAAGGTATCCCTTGTTCCAACAATGGTGCAAATCACATGCCTGTTTTCATCAGGCTGCAGGACTATCCTCACATCCGGTTCAACACTGAGGACTTTGAGCAATTCCTTGCGCAATACAAAGGAATTTCCAATGCGGAAGGTGCAATGGGTTTGGATAAGGTATGGCTTGTCGTCCTCTTCATCACAGAAAAAGAGAAGCTTTGGGATGTGGAGGAGATGGAAGGTTATGAGGAACTAAATTGGCCAAAACTGAAGGTGGAAATCTTAACACGGTGGGGAATGCACAAACCTTGGTTTTGGGAAAGCAACTTTGAGCAAGCTGCGGCGGAAGCAAGGGAAAATGGCAGAGTCCCAACATGGGCGCAATTGGGGGATTATGTAGCAATGTTTGATTGGATCTATTGTTACCTGGCAAAGAACAAGGTGTTATCTGGGCAGATGGGCACAATGAAGAGGGCGTTTTTGGGAGGACTCAGTCCCCCACTCTTCAGGCAGTTTGGTAGTCTTTTATAGACGCGAGTTGGAATAGGCTGCATGCAGCGCGCTCAGCAGCAGCAGCAGGCTCAGCAGGGGAAGAGCCCTCAGCAATGGGTGTGGCTTTGCCGCAGCAATTCATGCTGCGGGCTCAGTAGCAGTTGAATTAGGATCAGCATCTGGAGAAGAAGGATGGATGGATTGGATTGGATTTGAAGGATTGTGTGTTGCAAATTGCGGATCCCAATTGCACGGATATATCTTGGATATCTGAAATGGCGCATTGGGCAGATAAGGACATGCGCGAGGGGCTCCAAGTTGGGAGCGGCGCCAGGCTGCATCATGAGAAGGACAAAATGTAATGGCAGGCGGGTAATACAGATGCATATTGGATATGGGATATGGGTTGTGGATTATGGGATGGGAAGGATAGGGTTGAGGCTAGGGTTCTGTGCTTAGGGGTTGTATTTCATTATTCTTGCTTGTTTCTGGTTGTACTTACGTTAGGGTTGAGGCATAGGCTACTTAAGCCCTGCCCTTAACCCAGATATCATGGAGATTGGATCATTGAGGATCATTGGTTGTCATAGGTTTTTGGAAGGATCTTTACTCTCAATTCTCTATCTCTCAGTCAAAGGGTGAATGGTAGCACTCAGGGTTGTTAAAATACGTACGCACTTACGCGGGTGCTACGTATAAGTGTAATCCAAATGGGATGCACAAATGGGCCTCTGAGGCCCATTGGACACACACACGGACCAAAAGGGCCCATGTGGATGTTACAGAGTTGGGGAAACTGGCCTCAAAACGCGTGAAATAGACCCATTGGTACACAGGCCCTAACGGGCCCGATGGGGTATATGGGCAAATACGGCAAGATGGGCTTGTATGGGCATAATTGGGCCCAAGGTTTATTTTGGACATACTTGGCCAGACGGGCTGGCCCGCAAAAGTAGTCTTTTCTCACAATTTGGGCTTGGGGCGGCCCATTAGGGTTGCCACCCGTGTCGCGGCCCGCTCGGGGCCGCTGCTTGCGTCGCGGCCCGTTCGGGGCCGCCTGTGTTCCTCGGCACGGCCCGCGCGGGGCTGTTGCGCGGCCGAGGGATCCCGCGCGGGCCCGGCTGGTCGCGACCGGCGACCAGCGCCGCGGAGCCGGGGCTTGCGGCCCCGGCTCGCTCCCCCTCCCCTTGCTTGCCGTCGCGAGGGGGAGGGGGCAGGCTGGCTGGGTTGAACCAGCCAGCGACCGGCCGCAACGAGGCGGTCGGTCAGGGCAGGGGGGACCTGACCACCCCCTTGCCCCAGGAGGTGGCGGCGCCGGCCGCATGGTAAGCGACCGGCAGGTGGGGGGGATTTCATCACCCCCCCGCCATCGTAGCGAACTAAGCGCGAAGGGGCGCTCTCCCCCCCCCTTTACCAAGGGGGAGGAGCGATGGGCCTGGGGGGACCTGACCACCTCCCAGGCCAACTTTCTGTGACGACGCCCTGGGGGGTATCGACCCCCAGGGCCCCTGGTGAGGGGATTTGACCGCCCCCACCAGGGATTTGTAAGAGATAGAGGGGGGGACAGCATGTCCGCTGGTCACACCCCCCCATGTGAGGTTGAAACCGGACCCAGGTGAGCCCTGGGTCCCACCTGGCCCATTTCAGGGGCCAGGGGCTGGATGCATGAGGCAACCAGCCCGTAACAGGGGTAATGATGCCATCAGGGCCGGTTGTAATAGACAACCAACTAAGGGACTGAACAGCAATGGGCTGGTTCAGCCCTGTAACGGTGGAAACACAAGAATGGACCGGAATAGTCTGGTTGTAAGGGTTCAGGGACTAATGCCATGTGGGCTGATGCAGTCCAAACCAAGTAACAAGGCCTGTAGAGCCTGTAGAGCTCTTTTGGGGCGGAAAATTTGCCCTTTGGCTTGTTGTATCATGGGCTCACAAGAGGCCAATCTTTTGTACTTAAGGAGCTCTTCTCCCTGCTGTTTTCCATCATTCATTCATCATCCAATCGAATTCATCCAACATATTGCCCCATTGTGAGAGCCCCATTAGCCATTATTGACACACAGTGTCCAGCATTTCTTTTGCTTTAAATACTGCTCATTTTCCTAAGCTAATTGCTGGCCATAATTATAACAAGGGTTTACAGACGCAGGGGATCAATAACTTCCAAACTTGGAACCATTAAAGGAGACTTAATCTTCTGTGTTCCACATCTGGGGGTCTGGCTGGGAAGTAATCTTTTGTTCCTTGTCTCTTGAAACTAACAGGCATGATGTCCCAGTACCACCCATTGACCATTGCGGGCTCATCTAACGTTAACCCCACACCTTTTCCTCCTCCTCCTCCTCTGGTTTCTTGGAAGCAAGCCACTTCAGGGGCGGGATAGAGTTTCCCTTGTTACAACAATGGTTCCAATCACAAGCCTGTTTGCATCAGGCCGCGGGACTATCCTCGCATCTGGTTCAATACAGAGGATGTTGAGCAATTCCTCAGGCAACAAAAAGGAATTTCCAAGGCGGAAGGTGCAATGGGTTTGGATAAGGCTTGGCTTGTTTTCCTCTTCATCACGGACAAAGAGAAGCTTTGGGATGTGGAGGA
Source organism: Puccinia polysora (assembly GCA_025617555.3). Taxonomy (NCBI): domain Eukaryota; kingdom Fungi; phylum Basidiomycota; class Pucciniomycetes; order Pucciniales; family Pucciniaceae; genus Puccinia; species Puccinia polysora. The sequence continues at coordinate 62,176,098 of CM062618.1, forward strand.
GATGGAGGGGTATGAGGAAATTGATTGGCCAAAACTCAAGGCGGAAATCTTGGCGCGGTGGGGAAGGTGCAAACCTCTGTTTTGGGAAAGAAACTTTGAGCAAGCCGCAGCAGAAGCAAGTGCAAATGGCGGAGTCTGGACGCGGGCACAACTGGGGGACTATGTAGCAATGTTCAATTGGATTTATCACTACCTGGCAAAGAATGAGATAATATTGGGACAGACGGGCGCAAAGAAGAGGGCGTTTTTGGGAGAACTCAGTCCCCCAATCTGCAGGCGGGTGCAGTGGCACCTGTACAACAACAACTGGTTGAAGAGGTTGTTGGATGGGAGTATTGCGCTTCTTCTGGACATCCTTGTCATTTGTTGCGCGGTGGAGACAGAGCCAGACTTGGAGGAACCAATGGAGGACACGGCAAGGTTGTTCCCAAAAGGACCTAAGAATTCCTCTTCCCACACTCTGGGGGCACCAAGGCAAGCTCCTGCTGCGGGCCCCTCAAAAACAGAACACGCTCAGGCAAAACCAATGACAATGAGCCCGGAGGTTAGCAAGATGACAGAATTGATGAAGGATTTATGGATCTTTAGGAGTCAAATGTTGTCCGGGTTGCACAATCCGCCTCCTCACCTTGGGGGAGCTCTTCCGTTGTTGAATCTGCCCGCTTTAAGGTTATGCAATTACTGCGGGGATAAGGGAAATTGCCGCTCAGGGTGCAATAACATGACAAAAGATTTCAAGGAAGGATGGTTTCAACCAGTAGGAATGGGATTCATGTTCCTGATGGGCAAGCGGATCTCCTACAAACCTGGAAATCCAACTTTCATGGAGCAAGTGCGCCCGCATGGACAGGAATCGGAGGTAACTGCTCAAGCTTTGCTGGGGGTTGTCACGGGTCCGGGGGTATGGTAACCACCACGCGTGGAAGCAGAAGTAAGGGTTTTATTGAAGGAGGAGTTGGCCGCCGTGGAAAGGATGGACGTGGATGCCAAGGAATGGGTAAAACCAGCAGCTCCTAAGCAGGTGGCCTGCGTTCCGGAAATGGAAGGTGTGGTTTCATATTTATAACCCCGGATCAAGAGCTGCGTCGGGGGCTGCGCGCTCAGCAGTTGGGTAGGTCGGGCTCAGCATCTGGCGTGCGCGCGGTCTCAGCAGTGCCTGCTGCGGGCTCAGCAGCAGTTGCTGTGGGCTCAGCAGTAGGGGCTGCGGGGCTCAGCACCAGATATGGGTCGGGCCTACCTTAGGCGGCGCCAGACCGCGACCCGCCCGGAAGAAGCGGACCAAGTGATGGAGCCAGCCTGACCAAGCTTGCGGGTGGCTATTCCGGAAGGCAAGGGCGGAGCAATCATGGGCTATACGGGCTGGGGAGGCCCGCGCGGGCATAAGCGTGGGCCAACCCACGGATCGCGGGATCCGCAGACGGCGCGGACGGAAACACGGGGGGCTCTGAGTAGGGCGCGGCGGAGGGCCGCGCCATGATCAGGACAAACCGGGCTATGTTAATACCGAAGGGCGCGGGTAATGGCAAGGGATGGAGGGATAGGGTTGGGCTAGGGTTCTGCGGCTTAGGGTTTTATTTCATCACTTGTTCTTGTTGTTTGTGGTTGTACTTAGGCTAGGGTTGAGGGGGGGGACTCAAGACCTCACCCTCAACTCCGGGTTGGGGAGGATCAGGATCATCTTACGGAATTGGGAAGGAAGGAATTTCATCATATCATCACTCTCTCTTCTTAAAAACTCATTGCGCCCAACCATCTTACAGACACTAGACCAATAATTTCCGGAACTCAGGACAACTTGCAAAGGTAACTCTTCTTAAGTTTCCACATCTGGGAGTCTGGCCGGGAAATCACCTTTTGTCTCAGTCTCTTGAAGATAGCGTACGCGATGTTGCCAACAACTACTCCAGGATTGACCAATCCGCCCCCATTTCCCCCTTGGGCGGGAGTTGGCGGACCAACACCTCCCCCACCTCCAACCACTCGGACCGGCGGCTTCGCCCCCCCTCGGTCGGAGCCTTTGGAGGCGGCCGAGGCCCCACGGCGGGTATGGCTTAGGCCGCAGAAATTCCCCCATCTTCGGTTCAACACTGCCGATATCGGGCGTTTTCTTGCAAGGTTCAAGGATATCGCGGACTCCAAAAAAGCAACAAGCAAGGACAAGGTCCGCACCGTTGTTCTCTTGATCACAGACAAAAGTAAGCTGCGGGATGTGGAAGATATGGCCGGTTACGAGGCTCAGGACTGGATTAGGCTCTAGGGCGAGATGATGGCGAGGTGGGGAAAGCAAGAACTCCTCTTTTGGGAAACGGATTTCAAGCGGGCGGCGGCGGATGCAATCTCGTGAGGTGGGGTGCAGATGCGGAACGATTTTTCCGAGTACAAATCTCTGTTCGACCATATCTATAGTTATTTAGCAAAGAACCAGGTGGTTGCGGGTCAGACGGGAGCAATGAAACGGGCGTTCTTGGGTGGGCTCGCGCCACAACTTCGCGCGTGGGTTCAGCGGCACCTCTTTGAGCACGGGATGGTATTGCGGTTGGTGGACCAGAGTGTCATCCTTCTCCCGGACCTGAGGGCGATCAACGGGGCGGTAGAGAGCAAGATCAATCTGGAGGAACTGATCAAGGACACGGCTAGGGCGTTCCTGTCAGCCTTGAAGAGACCAGCGGCTTCCTCAGCCCCGCCTCCAGCGCAGGAACTACACGCGGGCCCATCCACAACGAGTCGGCCTGGTACGATGGAGGTACCGGTGAATGAAATGACGGACATGTTGAAGGATCTGCGGATACTCCTCAATTGGGTAATGGCGCAGCCCGCGGCACATCTCGCGGCCCAGCCAACAATCCAGTCAACGGCTCCGCCCCCGCCTCCTTGGCGCAATGAGCCGCCCCACGTGGTGGGGGGTCCTTGGCCTGGTAGCGGACCCTTGGGAGGGTTCCCGGCCCGAATCTGTACATATTGTGGCGACAGGAGACATTGGAGGTTGGGTTGCGCGGAGTTGACCAGGGATATGGACAAGGGATTGGTCCGCGCATCCGGATTGACTTTCATATTTCCAACGGGTGAGCCGGTAAGTCTCGGGCCCGACCACCCATCCCCATTGAACCAGGTCAGGACAAGAGCGCAGTCTGCAGGGGCCGCTCGGGTGTCGCTTGGAATCGTCACCGGGCCCGGCACGTGGCAAGCTCCGCGAGTGGAGGCGGAGGTTAGGGCCTTGGCAGCGGACGAGCGAATCTTGTCAGAGAAGATGGAGGTAGACGTGAAGGAGCGGCTGACAACTCAAGCCCCAAAGACTGGTGCACAAGGACCGTTGGGAGACACGCTGTTGGCCGGCTCCGGAGGAAGAAGGAAGGCCGCGGAAGTGGTGCGGCGGGTGATGGGGAGCAAGATGCTGGTTCCTCTCACCCTACAGGAGCTGGCCGCGGTCTCTCCGGTGGTCGTCAAGGAGATGGTGCAGGCGTTAAGGGAGTACGGGCGCGGCAGGGTTCCGGCGACGGTGCAGCGCGTGAACGCGGCGGAGGAAGGGGGGAACGCGAGTCGTGCACACCCAAGGCCGTGTTGGTCCCGCTTGCCTACGTCTCAATGAAGATCGCGGATCGGAAGGTGTGGGCAACGGTGGACAGCGGGTCAATGGTTAACTTGCTCCCGTCAAAATTGGTAGACGAGTTGGGGTTGGTCCGGAGGAAGTGCGCCATGGGATTGCGGGCGCTCAACGGTGGAGAGTTTTGGGTGGACGGGGTGGTGGAAGGAGAGGAGGTGGAGGTCGCAAAGGTCCGTAAGCCGCTGTCATTCCTTTTGGTTGAGTGCGGCAACGTGATTTTGGGTCGACCGTTTATGTTTGGGTTCCGGGCCCGGATGGCGTTCAACAAGGAGGAAGGGACGGAGGCGCTGACGGTAGAGGACGCGTCCGGGGCCAAGTTTGAGACGATGATCTCCGACCACGGGAAAGGGAAGTGGGTGCGGTCGGCGGCGGCTGGCGAGGAGACGGAATCCAACGGGGGGAACGGCTGCAAGGGCCGCCTCACGGGGGATTTTGCCTAGTCGACCGCGGCAACAGCGCGGGACAGGCTCTGGTCTCGCGCGGGCGGCCGACTAGGGAGGAGCAAGGGGGGGAGGGAAGCGCGCGGAGGGCGTGGGAGTCAGAAGTAAGTTCTTTTCCTCGGTATGCGTCACCGGGAGGTACCGCGTTTCAAAAACCCTACCATAATGCCACACTCGTGAGCAAAGGCGAAAGCAGCGGGTTGATTGTTGCCAGGATCCACGACAACGACAATGGACGCGTGCGGATGGTTAGGTGTAATGCGGGGCGGTATAAGCCTGTGGCGCAAAAGGTCCGGCCTCGGAACGAACAAATGCCGCAGGCGCTGAACGGGCCCCTGAGACCAATCATCTGGTCTCGGGATCCCTGGGTAAGTCCATTGAAGACGTTGGGGTGGGTAACCCGGTCAGCGCGGATCACGGATGAAAGGATTGAGGCGCTTAACTTTGGGCCGGCGGGGTGGTTGAGTGCGGAGGAAAAGGATTTGCTGGCATTGGTATTGGTGCTTTGCAAGAAGGCCCTTGCCTTCAGGCCGGACGAGCGCGGATTGTTGAAAAGAGAGATTGGAGACCCCTACGTAATCCCCACGGTGCTGCACAAACCCTGGCAAATCAAGCCGATTCCGATCCCCCGGACCGTACAGGAGCCCTTTCTGGAGCTGGTTCGGGAGCGCGTTAGAACGGGTTTGTACAAGCAGTCCACATCGAGCTACTCTAGCCCAATCTTTGCAGTCGTTAAACAGGACGGGAAGTCGCTGAGGATTGTCCATGACCTGCAGCGGCTGAATTCATTCACCATCTGGGACGCGGGATTGCCGCTGCGGGTGGACAAATTCTTGGAATCAATGGCGGGGCGCGCGTGTTACGGACTGGTCGATGTGATGGGGGGGTACAATCAGCGGGAGCTCCACCCCAATTCGCGGCTGTTGACCGCGTTCGAAACAGGGCTGGGAAGAATGCAGTTGACGGGGCTGCCGCAGGGCGCGACAAACTCGGTGGCAGTTTACCAGGCTCAGATGATGTGGATACTACGGGACAACATCCCGGAGGGGGCTCTGATCTTCATTGACAATGCGTGGATCAAGGGGCCAAAGACGGACTACGGGGGCGCGGTGTTGGAGGAAGCCCCGAGGATTTGCCGCTTTGTCTGGGAATACGCAAGGACGTTGGAGCGGATCTTGTTCCAAATTGAGGAGGCGGGGCTTACGGTGTCAGGGAGTAAGTTGGCGGTTTGGGTTCCGGCGCTGGAGGTGCTGGGACACGTGGTGGGCGCCGACGGCCGGAGGATCGCGGAGAAGAAACGGAATAAAGTCCTTGAATGGCCGACTCCACGGACGCCTTTGCATATCCTCCAGTTTTTGGGGCTGTGCAGCTACGTCCGCATGTTCATTGAGCGGTTTGCGGAGGTGGCAAGTCCGCTGCGGGCACTTACGCGTAAGGGTGCGGCGTGGGAGTGGACGGCTGGGTGTGACGCTGCCTTTGCGAAGCTCAAGGAGATTGTGGGGCGCGACATCGTCCTCCGGGACCTCGACTATTATTTGGGAGGGATCCGCCTGGCCATTGACTCTAGCAAACTCGGCGCGGGAGGCGTTCTGACGCAGGAGGAGGATGGTAAGGATAGGCTGGTTCTTTATGAATCCGTAACCTTCACCGCGATGGAGAGTTGGTATTTGCAACCAAAGTTGGAACTGTGCGGGGTCACCAAGATTGTGCGGAGGCTGCAGCATTTGCTTTGGGGGGTGAATTTCAAACTCTTGGTGGAAGCGGAGGCTCTGGTGCGGATGATCAATTCGCCGATCCTGCCAAACGCCCCTATGACTAGGTGGGTTGCGTTCCTTCAACTCTTTGCCTTTAGTGTGGTTCATGTCCTGGGGAAGGCTTTCACAATGCCCGACGCACTGTTGCGGTACCCGCGCGAGGATCCGTTTGAAGGAGCGGAACACTTGGACGTGGAATCTCCGGTTATCCGGGTGGGCATGATGGAGAGGGAGGTTTCCCTTCTGCTGCAGCAGGCCGGGCTTTACGCAACTTTGTGCTTCTTTCTGCAGGGTCTCCAATTTCCAGAAGGTACGTTGGATACGGTAATTCGGTGGGCAAAACAGCGGACGAACAACTTCTATTTGCAGGAGGGGCAACTGTGGCGGAGGTGCACCCCCATGCCCCTGGGGGTTGCGACATCGAGGAGGGACCAGGAGGTGATTCTGCGGTGTCTTCACAACGACCTTGGGCATTGAGGCGAGATCCAAACGCGGCAGCGGGTGAAAGCAAGGTTCTGGTGGCCGGGGGTGGTACGCGCGGTGCGCGAGTGGGTGAAGTCATGCGAGGCTTGTCAGAGGCGGAGTTCTAGGCTCCCAAGGGAGGTGGGTCACCCTACAGGGGAGGACGCCTTGTTCAGACGGGTCTCCCTTGACGTGGTTCACATCAAGGCGGGGAAGTTCGCGTACCTGCTGGTCGCGCGGGACAATTTGTCGGGTTGGGTCAAGGCGCGTCCGCTGGTTAAGCTGTCGGAAGAAAGGGTCACCCAGTTTTTGGAGGAAGATTGGTTCGCGCGGTATGGTTCGCTCCAACTGGTCACCGTCGACGGGGGGGCGGAGTTCCGAGGCCGCTTGATGGGGTTAGTTCAGAGCTGCGGGGCTAATTTTGGGCGGGTCACAGAGTACTACCCCGAGGGTGCCGGGATGATTGAATGCGGCCACCAGCCAATCAAGGACGCGCTGGTGAAGATGTGTGGCAAGGACGGGAAGCAGTGGCAGGAGACCCTTCCGGTGGTCCTCTTTGCGGACAGGATATCGGTCAAGCCCTCAACGGGCTACTTGCCTTATGAACTCCTCTACGGACAGCGCCCGGTCCTTCCGGTGGACATTGAGCTGGAGACTTTCTTGGGCATCAATTGGTGGAAGGTGAAGACCTCCGCGGAGCTCATGGAGGCGCGTGCCAAACAGCTTCTCCGGCGGGACAAGACCCTGGCGAAGGCCGCGGATAGGTTACGAAAGATCAGGACGGCGTCGGTCCGCTACTGGGACAAGCGCTGTTCCCATTGTCTCCGGAATCCATTGCGGAAGGGGGACTTAGTGTTGCTGTACAACCGTAGTTTGGAGTCTCAGTGGGGTAAGCTTTTTGCCAACCAATGGAACGGCCCCTTTGGCGTGGCATCCAAGTTTGAAGTCCGGAGTTATCAACTCAAGGAATTGGATGGGGCGCCGCTCAAACGGAAGGCAGCGGCTTTGCACGTGAAGCGCTTCTTTGCACGCGGCTCCACCTCCTTTGACGAGACGGCTGGCAATGGCGCGGACGCGCGGGACAAAGCCAAGGGTCCAGAATCAATGGGCGGGTTGGGTTCGTCGGTTGAGGAGGAGCCCGCGCTTGACGCGCCTCCCTGGAGGAGTAAAAGGCTACAAGTCTCTGGGGACAGTCGTCAAGTCAAGGGGGGGCGCGAGTAGGGCAAAAACCTGATTTGGTAAGGGGGTGTTCTAGCCGGTTCACAGCCGGGATGACTAGACACCCCAGAATGTCCGTTTTCCTATTTCTTGTGTAAATTGGTTTCGCAAATTGGTACTGGTGTCGGCTATGTTTGGTTTTTAGGGACGCGGGTGCGGCGCGAGCCGGTTCCGTAAATGCAAGGACAAGCCCCGTGGATGGGCACGCGGGACGAGGAGCGGAGGCCCCATCAACAAATAAAAAAAAAAATAATATATAGTAATCTTTTTCTTTAAGATTTGGATCTTTTTCTCTATTCTTCTCTCAACCTTTTGTCTTGTGTATGGGGTAATGGGTGCGGATTATGGGTGGAACACGCGCGTGACGAGTCTGATTTGGTAAGGGGGTGTTCTAGCCGGTTCACAGCCGGAACAGCTAGACACCCCAGAGTGTTTGTTTCCCTTATGTCCTCTTCCTCTCTCTTGGATAACTGTGTGCGCGCGCTGGTGTAGGGTTGTTTTGTTTATTTCAGGGTGGGTACGGGGAACTGTGTGGCAGTTTTGCTGGAGCGGACCAGGTACCTTCCGGAAAACTTTGTTGGCTCAGTGCACGGGCGGGGCGCGGATCTCAATTTTGTCTCATTCTCAACCTCTCTCTCATTCTCAATCTCACTCTCACTCATAATGCGCGTACGCAGAATTCTCTCAAGGCTCTCACAAGATGGCGCGGCAAAAGTCTTTCTTTGCAAAAGGGCGCGGAATAGGAACTATGAAAAAAATAATAATAATAATAATAATAATAATAGTAGTATGAAAAGGGGGGGGCAATCCGTCTAAGTCAAGCGGGTCCTCATCATATCCTCCGCGTCCGCGCGAGCCGCTGCGACCAGGGTTCAGAAGGCCGCCAAGAGTTCCCGACGGTCATCAGTGGTGTGGGCTCGAGGGACCGCCAGGAATTGCCGGAGTAGCCCGTCCGCGTCGTCCGCCATCGCATCGAACCTTGCAAGCGGGAGAGCCGGGAGGACAGGAATTTCCAGAATCTTGGGCGGGTTGGGGGGAGGCGGGACCGGGGAGAAGGCAGCCTCCAGGGGACCATCTGGACCGCTCGGACTGACAGGAGGCAACGACGGGATAACAATGGGTGACGCGGGCGGTTGAGGGGTGCCTTGCGGGGTCGGGGGCCTCTTGTCCGAGTCCAACAAGTGATAGGAGGCCGGAGGAGGGGTTGGGCTCGGAGCCGGGGCTGGGGGAGCCGGAGCGGGAGGAGCCGGAGCTGGAGGAGGAGCGGGAGCCAGAGGAGGACCAGGGGCACGACGCCGGAGAATCTCATCAAGGCGCGGGTCCCTCGCCCCTTGCGTCACTCGAACCTGGTCCGCCCAGAATCGCATGGCCGCCCGGAACGCCGCGAAGTTTGGGTAATTCTCCTTGCGTGGAGGTCCAGCGCGACGGTATGGAGAGGTGGAGTCGCGGTCCGAGTTTGGGGAGGGACGGCCGGGGGGCGATCCAGGAGGAGTCCACGAGTGCTCCAAGACCAAGTCATTGTCCAAAACCATGAACGAGTCCAGACAGGCCCTCTTGCGCGGCTGGGGACGAGAGCCAGATGCGGGTGGAGGGCGTAGCATACCCTCCCCCAGTGAGCAGCGGCGGTGACTGCTACGGCAAGAACCGCAGGCACGGAGACCAGGGACAATCGTGCAGACTAGCCCGTTCCGGGCAGAGTAATTGCAGGGGATCATGGCAATGGCGGGGAGCAGAGGAGGAGCGTGGCTAAGATGGCTAGGGGTGGACTGGGGGAGGGGGTGGAAGTTGTTCGGTAGGTGCGGCAGGGGCGAGGTGGTGATGGAAGGACCTCTGGGGACAGAACTCAACTTGGGGGGGATGTGGTGTTGTATTTATAACCCCGGATCGAGAGCTGCGTCAGGGGCTGCGCGCTCAGCAGTTGGGTAGGTTGGGCTCAGCATCTGGCGTGGGCGCGGTCTCAGCAGTGCCTGCTGCGGGCTCAGCAGCAGTCGCTGCGGGCTCAGCAGTAGGGGCTGCGGGGCTCAGCACCAGGTATGGGTCGGGCCTACCTTAGGCGGCGCCAGACCGCGACCCGCCCGGAAGAAGCGGACCAAGTGATGGAGCCGGCCTGACCAAGCTCGCGGGTGGCTAGTCCGGAAGGCAAGGGCGGAGCAATCATGGGCTATACGCGCTGGGGAGGCCCGCACGGGCATAAGCATGGGCCGACCCGCGGATCGCGGGATCCGCAGACGGCGCGGACGGAAACACGGGGGGCTCCGAGTAGGGCGCGGCGGAGGGCCGCGCCATGAGAAGGACGAACCGGGCTATGTTAATACCGAAGGGCGCGGGTAATGGCGAGGGATGGAGGGATAGGGTTGGGCTAGGGTTCTGCGGCTTAGGGTTGTATTTCATCACTCATTCTTGTTGTTTGTGGTTGTAATTAGGCTAGGGTTGAGGGGGGGGACTCAAGACCTCACCCTCAACTCCTGGTTGGGGAGGATCAGGATCATCTTACGGAATTGGGAAGGAAGGAATTTCATCATATCATCACTCTCTCTTCTTAAAAACTCATTGCGCCCAACCATCTTACAGACGCTAGACCAATAATTTCCGGAACTCAGGACAACTTGCAAAGGTAACTCTTCTTAAGTTTCCACAACGGGTGGCCAGTGAATCCGGCGGTGGAAATTGTGCACAGGGTGATGGGAAATGAAATGACTATTCCCTTGACCTTGAAGGAGTTGGAGGTGGTGTTGCGGGTTGTAGTAACCAACATGGTTCAAGTGCTGAAGGATTGTGGGCACAACAGGATTTCTCCAACGCTGCAAAGGGTTAACTTGGCTTGGGATGACACAGAGCGCAAGCTAGTGGGGATGAAATCAGTTTCAACCCCACTGGCTTATGTTTTGATGAAGATTGCTGGAAGGAAGGTGTGGGCACTGATGGATAGCCGTTATATGGTGAACCTCCTCCCATCTAGATTGGTTGATAAAATGGGATTGGTTTGGCGGGAATGCACAATGGGGCTTCACACCCTTAACAGCGGGGCATGTTGCGTGGATAGGGTTGTGGAGGAGGAAGATGTTGAGTTTGCAAGGTTCTGTAAACCACTTTCTGTTTGATTGTTTGATTTCAGGGAGGCTATTTTAGGACAGCCAGTCATGTTTGGGTTCCAACCGCAAATGATTTTTGATACAGAGGCGGGGATGGAAGCCTTAATGGTGGAAGATTTTTCTGGCAGGCAATTCAAAACCACAATCTGTGATCAGGGGTTGGGGAAGTGGATGTGGGAATTGGAAACAGAGGAGGAGGAGGACCCCAGCACGGAGTTGTTTTGCAAGGGTGGTCTGGAGGCAGATTTCAACTAGTTGGCCAAGGTTACCGCACAGAGCAAGCTCCGGCTTTGTGCGGGTGGTCAACCAGTGAAGAGTAGGTGGGGAGAAGGGAGGAAGCAGGGGACGCGGGAGCGCCAGAAGTAAGTTTCTTTCCTCAGTGTGCATTGCCTGGAGGTACTTCACAAAAACACTATCATTGTGCCATGCTTGTGAGCAAGGGAAAAAGCTGCGGGTTGGTTTTGACTAGGACCTATGGTAAAGGATGCGTGCTGATGGCATGGTGCAATTTTGGAAATTATAAGGTGATTGCGCAAAATTTCTGTCCCCAGAACAAAGCATTGCTGCAGGATCTGAACGGACCACTGTGACCAATCCTTGGTCAAGGTACCATTGGGAATCTCCGCTGAAGGTGTAAGGATGGGTGACGCAATTTCAGAGGATTACAGATGAGCCAATTGCGGCCCTTAACTTTGGAACGCCGCGCTGGTTGAGCGCAGAGGAATGGGATTTGCTGACGTTGGTACTTTTTCTCTGGGAAAAAGCGCTTGCATTCAGACCTGAAGAGCAGGGACTGTTAAAGAGCAAGATAGGCAACCCTTATGTAATCCTAACAGTTGCACACAAAACTTGGCAGATAAAGCCAATTCTGATTCCCTGGGCCCTTTGGGGCCCTTCTTGGAGCTGGTGCGCAAGGGGGTGGGGATAGGTATTTATAAGCAGTCAACATCAAGTTACTCAAGTCCAATCTTTGCGGTGGGTAAGCAGGATGGGAAGTCACTACAGATTGTTCATGATTTACAGCAGCTCAATTTGTTTACAATGGGAGACTTGGGACAATCTTGGCTTGTGGACAAGTTTCTGGAATCTATGGCAGGACGTGCATGTTACGGGCTGGTGGATGTGATGGGAGGATACAACCAGCGCAAACTCAATTGGAGTTTGTGTCTGATGACTGCCTTAAAGACCGGATTGGGCAGGATGCACCTGACACAGCTGCCACAAGGTGCAACTAACTAACTTGCGGTTTAGCAAGCGCAGTTGACCTGGATTCTGAAGGACAATCTTCCAGAGGGAGTTCAGATCTTCATCAACAATGCAGGCATCAAAGGCCCAAAGACAAATTACGGAGGGGAAATGCTTACAGATGCTCCAGAAATGTGCCTATTTGTCTGGTAATACGCGCAAACGCTGGAACAGATCTTGTTCCAGAGCAAGGAAGCGGGTCCAATGACTGCCTTTGAAACGGGATTGGGCAGGACGCAACTGAGGCGGCTGCGGCAAGGTGAAACTAAATTGGTTGCTGTTTACCAAGAGCAGATGACCTGGATTCTGAAGGATGATCTTCCAGAGGGGGTCCAGATTTTCATCAACAATGCGGGCATCAAATGGCCAAAGACAGATTACAGAGGGGAAACGCTTACATAAGCTCTGTAAATGTGCCAATTTGTCTGGGAGTACGCGCAAACGCTGAAATAGATCTTGTTCCAGATCAAGGAAGCGGGACTTACGGTGTTGGGAAAAAAGTTAGCGGTCTGTGTGCCCGCTCTGGAGGTTCCAGGACATGTGGTGGCTTTGGACCAAAGGCGGATTGCGGAAACAAAATGCAACAAAGTCCCCAAGTGGCCAATGCGAAAGACTGTCTTGCACATTCTCCAGTTCTTGGGATTGTGTATCTATGTACAGATGTTCATTGGTGGTTTGCGTAGGTTGCTAGCCCCTTTTGGGCATTGACGCGTAAGGGCGCGGAATGGGCCTGGGGTTTGAACTGTGAAGTTGCCTTTGAAAAACTGAAGGAGATCATTGGGAGCAATATTGTACTGCGGGACTTTGATTATGATGCCGGAGGAATTAAGTTGGCAATGGATTCAAGAAAGCTTGGTGTGGCGGCAGTTCTGACCCAGGAGGATTAGGGGAAAGATTTTCCGATTCTTTACAAGTCCATTACGTTCATTCCAATGGAGAAGCGCAGATCTTGCAGAGGTTTCAGAATTTGCTATGGGGGATTCACTTTGTGCTTCTGGTGGATGTAGAGGTGCTGGCACGGATGATCAATTCACCAACGCTGCCAAATGTGCCTATGACCAGGTGGGTTGCGTTCCTTCAGTTGTTCTCTTTCATGGTGGTGCACGTCCCAGGGAAGGCCTTTATAATTCTGGGTGGGCTGTCTCCATACCCGCGCACTTACCCATACAAAGGTTCGGAACCATTGGATGTGGAGTCCCCAAAGGTTAAGGTAGGGGTGGTGGAAGTAGGTGTGCGGCTTCCGCTCCAGAAATCTGGAAGGTATGCAATCCTCAGTTTGTATTTGCGGGATCTTTGGTTTCCGGAAAACAAGCCAGAAGCAAAGATGACCTGGATTCTGAAGGACAATCTTCCAGAGGGTATTCAGATCTACATCAACAATGCGGGAATCAAAGGCCCAAAGACAGATTACGGAGGGGAAACGCTTACAGATGCTCCAGAAATTTGCCAATTTGTCTGGGAATATGCGCAAACGCTGGAACAGATCTTTTTCTGGATCTAGGAAGCAGGACTTAGGGTGTTGGGTAAAACTTTGGTGGTCTGCGTACCCGCGCTTGAGTTCTAGGAAATGTGGTGGCTTGCAACAGAAGGTGGATTTCCAAAAAGAAACACAACAAAGTCCCCCAGTGGCCAACGCCAAAGACTGTCTTGCACATTCTCCAGTTCTTGGGATTTTGTAGCTATGTACAGATGTTCATTGAGCGGTTTGTGGAGGTTTCCAGTCCTTTGCGGGAATTCATTTGTCAAAGGCTTGGCAGGAGAGAAAGAGGAGGACACTGGCGCAGGGTTGGTTTGCAAGGGTGGTCCAGAGGTGGATTGTGACTAGTTGGCCACAGTTACCGCATGGAGAAAGCTCAGGCTTTGTGTGGGGGTTCAACCAGTGAGGAGAAGGTGGGAAGAAGGGAGGAAGCACAGGACGCGCAAGCGCTTGAAATAAGCTCCTTTCCTCAGTGTGCATTTCTGGGAGCTACTTCACAAAAACACTATCATTGTGCCACGCTTGTGAGCAAAGGCAAAAGCCGCAGGTTGGTTTTGACTAGGACCTATGGTAACAGATGCATGCGGATAGTTTGGTGCTATGTTGGGAAATATAAGCCAGTTGAGCAAAATGTTGGTCCCCAGAAAAAAGCAATGCCACAGGATCTGAACAGGCCACTGCAACCAATCCCTTGGTTGCAGGACCCTTGGAGATCCCCGCTGAAGCTGTCAGGATGGATAACGCAATCAGATCAGATTATGGATGAGTGGGTCATGGCCCTCAACTTTGGACCTCCGGGCTGGTTAAGGGCGGAGGAATGGGATTTGCTGACTTTGGTACTTGTCCTCCAGGAAAGAGCACGCGCGTTTGGACCTGAAGAGCAGGGACTTTTAAAAAGCATGATAGGAGACCCTTACGTGATTCCAATGGTTCCGCACAAACCTTGGCAGAAAAAGCCGATTCCAATTCCATGGGCATTTTTTGGGCCCTTCATGGAGCTGGTGCGCAAGCGTGTGGGGACGGGCCTTTACAAGCAATTGACATCAAGTTACTTGAGTCCAATCTTTGCGGTTGTTAAGCAGGATGGGAAGTCATTACAGATTTTTCATGATCTGCATTGGCTCAATTTGTTTACAATCCAATATGCAGGAAAACCTCCGCGTGTGGAGGCATTTCTGGAATCTATGGCAGGAAGCGTGTGCTACAGGCTGGTGGGTGTGATGGGCGGATACAATCAGTGAAAACTTGATTGGAGTTTGCGTCTAATGAATTCCTTTGAAACTGGATTGGGCAGGATGCAACCGATGCAGCTGCCGCAAGGTGCAACTAAATTTTTTGCTGTTTACCAAGCGCAGATGACCTGGACTCTGAAGAAAAATCTTCCAGAGGGGGTTCAGATTTTCATCAATGACGCGGGCATCAAAGGCCCAAAGACAGGTTACAGAGGGGAAATGCTTACAGAAGCTCTGGAAATTTGCCAATTCGTCTGGGAGTATGCGTCAACGCTGGAACAGATCTTGTTCCGGATCAAGGAAGCGCAACTTACGGTGTGGGGTAAAAAGTTGGTGGTCTGCGTACCGGCACTGGGGGTTCTAGGAAATGTAGTGGCTTCTGACGGAAGGCAGATTGCGGAAAAGAAACACAAAAAAGTACTCAAGTGGCCAAGGCCAAAGACTGTATTGCACATTCTCCAGTTCTTGGGATTGTGTAGCTATGTACAGATGTTCATTGGCAGCTTGCGTAGGTTTCTAGCCCCTTTTGGGCATTGACGCGTAAGGGTGCGGAATGGCCTGGGGTTTGAACTGTGGAGTTGCCTTTGAAAAACTGAAGGAGATCATTGGGAGCAATATTGTACTGCAAGACTTTGATTATGACGCCGGAGGAATTAAGTTGGCCGTGGATTCAAGCAAACTTGGCGGGGGCAGTGCTGACCCAGGAGGATGAGGGGAAAGATATCCCGGTTCTTTACAAGTCCATTAAGTTCATGCCAACATAGAGTTGGTACTTTCAGCCAAACATGGAGCTTTGTGGGGTCACTAAGATTGTGCGGAGGTTGAAGCATTTTCTATGGGGGATTCACTTTGTGCTTCTGGTGGATGTGGAGGCGCTGGCCCGGATGATCAATTCACCAATGCTGCCAAACGCGCCTATGACCAGGTGGGTTGCATTCCTTCAGTTGTTCTTTTTCATGGTGGTGCACGTCCCAGGGAAGGCATTTATGATTCCGGAAGGGCTGTCTCCATACCCACGCAATGACCCGTACATAGGCGCAGAACCATAGGATGTGGAGGCCCCAACAGTTAAGGTAGGGGTAGTGGAAGTAGGTGTGCGGCTTCCGCTCCAGAAATCTGGAAGGTACGCAATCCTCAATTTGTATTTGCAGGATCTTTTGTTTCTGCACAACACGTCAGCCAAGATTTTTCAATGGATTTGGCCAAGAGTGGGAAATTTCTACTTGCAGGAAGGACAGCTATGGGGCCAAGCACGCTGGTACCGCTTGTGGTCAGCACGTCAAGGGAGAATCAGGAGGTAATCCTAGGAAGTCTGAATGAAAATCTTGGTCATTGGTGCAAGCTTGAAACGCAGAAGCAGGTGAGGGAAAGGTTCTGGTGGCTGGGTGTAGTACGGGCAGTACAGGAGTGGGTACAGTCATGCAAAGCGTGTCAGAAGCGGAGCGCAAAGTTACCTTGCAAAGTAGGTATCCCCACTGGAGAGGAAGCCTTGTTTGGGTGTGTTTCTCTGGATGTTGTGCACATCAAGGCAGGTAAGTTCATGTACCTCATTGTTGCGTGGGAAAATCTGTTGGGATTGATGGAAGCGCGGCTGCTGGTGAAGCTTTTGGCAGAAAAAGTTGGTCAGTTTATGGAAGAAGATTGGTTTGCGTGTTACAGATCACTTTGGCTGGTAATGGTTGATGGGGGTGCAGAGTTCTGGGGACGGTTGGAAGTGTTTGTGCAAAGTTGCGGAGAAAATGTTGGGCAAGTGACAGAGTAATATCTGGAAGGCGTGGGGATGATTGAGCATGGTCACCAGCTGATCAAGGATGCAATGGTGAAGATGTGAAGCAAGGATGGCAAGTGGTGGCAGGAAACTCTTGCAGTAGTTCTTTTTTCGGATTGAATTTTGGTGAAGAGATTGACGGGTTATTTGCCATACAAGCTGCTATTTGGGAAGCAACCGGTGCTTCCAATTGACATTGAGCTGGAAACCTTTCTGGGTATTGATTGGTGGAAGGTGAAGACAGAAGAAGATCTAGTCAAGGCCCACGCCAAGCAAATCCTGCAAGGGGACAAGATGCTGGAGAAGGCGGCTGGAAGACTGAAGGCAACCTTCACAAAGTACATCTGCTACTGGGACAAGCGCTGCGTGCATAAACTCCGGTATCTGTTGCGGAAGGGGGACTTGGTTCTGCTTTATAACCAGAGCCTGGAAACTCAATGGGGGAAACTTTTTGCTAATTGATGGAACGGGCATTTCCATGTGACGTCAAAGTTCACCGGAGGTAGCTACAAGTTGGAGGAATTGGACGGAACTCTGCTCAAACGGAAGGGCGCGGCTTTTCACGTGAAACAATTCTTTGTGCGGGGATCAACTTCATTTGACAAGAAGGCTGGTTTGGATAAAGAAAGAGACAACAACGCGGATCCTTCCTCCAAGGACAAGCCTGCGCGCATGCTTCCCATCTGGCAAATTAAACAACTGCAGACCGCTGGGGACATCAGTCAACTTGGGGGGCAACAATGGATGATTAGGGGATATGATGGGATTTGGTGAGGGGGTGTTCTAGCTGGTTGACAGCTGGAATAACTAGACACCCCAGAATTTTTGTTTTCTTATTTTCTTCTCTATGGATTTTATTTTTGGATTATTGCTGGCTATGGATGGTTTCTTTTAGGAACAGGCACAGTGCAAAGCTGGGTCCGTTGACGCAAGGACAAGCCCCGCATTCTGGAAGCAAACACATGAACAATTTCCAACGGATGATTCAGGGAACTAGGAAAGCGTGTGGCGCCAAATGGATGTGGGTCAAAGAGCAAAGCCGTGGGATTGGCAATGGGTTGGTGTTTAAAAAAAAAATCTTTTAAGTTTTCTTGGTTATCCTATAGATGGAAGGTGCAAATGGGTTTGGGCGGATTCTTTTTCTTTCTATCTCTCATGGATGTGCATGTGTGGATTTTTTTCTTTGTAATCTCTCTGTTCTGTAGATGGGTACGGGGAACTGTGTGGCAGTTTGTCTGGGGTTGTCCAGATACCTTGAGCGGATACTTCTCACTCTCACCGATTCCTCACTGTTGCGGGTTGCTCAAAAAAGTGCGGATCCTGCGCACGGATGTTCTCACTCTCACCAAATACTCTCAGTGGCTCAGATCCTTCTCACTCTTGCGGATATTGCGTGCAGCTCTTATTTCTCTCAGGTTTATCACAAAGACCAAAGGCCTCTCAGGATTGCGCGGTAAAAATCCTTATCTTTGCATAGGAGTGGGAATGACAACAGGATGGAATAGAAGAGAGGAAGAGAAAGGGAGGAAATCCGCCTACGTTGGCTGGGTCCTCATCACATCCTCCACGTCTGCGCAAGCCTCTGCCGCTAGGGATTGGAAAGCTGCCAAGACCTTGCATTGTGCATTTGCAGTGTGCGCGTAGGGAACTGCTAGAAATTTCCAGAGGAGTTTGTCCACATTGCTCAACATTGCCTCAAACCTTGCCAAGGGAAGTGCCCAAACTAGGGGGATTTCCGGGATCTTGGGAGTTGCAGCTGGAGGGTTTGCAGCAGCCACGCGTTCCAGTGACAACTCAATCACCAAGGGAGATGGAACGCGCGCGGGCTCTGGTGATGACCTGGGAGCAGTTGATGGTGATGGCGGCGGTGGAGATGAAGCTGGAGGAGGAGTTGGTTTGATGAAGGGGTGCAGAGGTAAAGGTGGTATAGCTGTGGTATAGTTGGAGGCAGGTGAGATAGTGGTGGATCTCTGGGCACAGAACTCAAGTTGGGGCGGATTTGGTGGTCTTTTATAGAAGCAAGTTGGAATTGGCTGCATGCTCAGCAGTAGTGGCATGCTCAGAAGAAGGGGTAGCGCGCTGAGCAATTGGTGCGGCTTTGCGGGCTCAGCAGCAGTTGAATTGGGCTCAGCATCTGGAGAAGCGGGCTGGATTGGATTTGATTGGACGGATTGCACATTGCAAGACGTGGATTGGATCTCCCGGATAAATCCCGGATATCTGGGATGGCGGGTTGGGCAGATACGGAAATTTGCGGGGGGCTCCAAGTTGGGTGCGGCGCAAGGCCGCATCATGAGAAGGACAAACCGGGTGGATTTAATGGCAGGCGGGCAATATGGATGGATATGGGATATGGGATGGGAAGGATAGGGTTGAGGCTAGGTTTCTGTGCTTAGGGGTTGTATTTCATTATTCTTGCTTGTTTCTGGTTGTACTTAGGTTAGGGTTAAGGGGGAGGTTACTTAAGCTTCACCCTGAACCCGGTTGGAGGATTTGACATTGGATCATGGAGGATCTCATGAGTTTTCATAGGTTTTGGAAGGATATTTACTCTCAATTCTATATCTCTCAGACAAAGGGTGAACAGTCGCACTCAGGTTTTACAGATGCAAGGGATCAATAACTTCCAAACTTGGGAACCATTTTAGGAGAAGTCCTGTTCTGAATTCCACCACACTATTCAAAGAAATCAGCCATTCAATCTTCTTCCCAGGAGTTTAAATTTTTGAACCTAAGGTCTGAAAAGGTATCACAAGTTTTAGGCCAAATTCTCAGAAAATTAGCCAGACTGGTACACAATTCCAACCAAGAAACCATTCTGGACAGCACTATCCCCTCTTTCTCTTCATTGGAATTTGGATCAGGCCTCAATCCTTTCAATTTCTCCCCACACATCACCTTCACCTCAGACTCCTTCTACAGCTCTCTCCATATTGACAAAGGTGATTTCTCCTCCTATTCCTTTTTACTGGTGGTCCCAAGCAAAAAATTGAATGGACAAATTATCAACAATGAGGACAAATATCAAGGATCTTATGGCAAATTTTTCTTCCCTGACTTTGTATTTGGAAGTTGTATCAAAGAAAAAGGTATTTTAAAAAGGTTTTGGGCAGAAAACAAGTAAAAGCATTGTACTTTTCCTTCCATGGATAATGCCACCCTTACTAGGATGGCTATGTCTTTGCAAATTGACAATACAACTCTCAACACTTGCAAGGACTTGAAAAGCGGCCAAATATATTCTAGAACAAAAAATTCAAATAAAAATAAAAAAAATTTCATTGGTGGGGTTAAAAATAAGCTCAAACATTGTTGTATTTGAATTTTTTTTAAAAAAAAAATTCATAAAAGCAAATATTTTACAAGACAAGCAAAAGATTAATTTCCTTTATTTCATCAAAAGTTCTACTGTTACCAATACATGCAATGGCTACCAATAACCTATCTTTTCTTTCTGTGGCTAGCATTCCCCTCTGCTTTTGGAGTCTGTCTGCCTCTTGATTGTTCTCATTTTCCTCTTTTTCAAACTCCAGCTCATCCTGTTTCATTTTCCACTCAGCATCCAACTTTTGTTGATGAGCCAAACTCTCACCTTTCTGCTTTTGACAATCCATAGCCACTTGAAGATTGCACTTCTCCTTTTCAAATTGAATTTTTCCAGATTCAATTGGTGATTTCACTTTTTTTTTGAGGGGAATAGGAATGAGCTTGATTTTGAAAGCCAGGAGAATACAAATGCGCTTACTTGAATCTTGCTTCTCCCTGATATCCTCAAAGCCAGAAAAATTCAAAGTGTTTCTCCTCTTTTTATTGCTATTGGGGTTGATGTTGATGGAATTGGAGTGCTTTTGCTTTCCCTTTGAAGAGGATTTTTTTGTGGGAATGTTGTTGCTCTCATTTGGAGGGGATGTGGGAGGCCCCATTGGCTTGAGTATTTGACCATTCAGGAACAGATGAGCCTGTTTTTTTAAAATCTAAATCAGTCATAATTAACCAGGCAGAAAAGAAAAAAACTTGATCCCTTCCTTAAGCAGATTTTGATTGTAGTGGAAATACAGGAATAACTTTCTCCTCATTGGAAAAGTTATTAAGTTCTTCCACCCCAGGAAGAGAGCAATCCAAAGAATGAAGTGAGGGTTCCAAGGAAGGGTTTTAATTGTTGATCAATGCTGATGTAGACATGATTGGAGCTGGTTCTTTTGGAATAACTGCCTCCACATCAGATTGGGGCCACTCATAGGTTGAATCATGATCATCATTGCTAGGCTGAGAATCCACAGCCAGGTCCTCAGCATCAACTGAATCTGATTGTTGAGCATTAAAAAGTGGCTAAAGGGGTGATATTGGCCTTCTTTCCAAACATTTCATCCATTTTAAAATAAAAAGGACAAATGGAGTCCAACTTGTCAACAACCAAGTTGATTCCCTTTGCTTTATTGGAGTCAGTGATACCAAAGCCAGTGGAGATTGACATTGAGTGGGATTTTTTGTAATTGGTTCAATAGTTCTTGAATTGCTCCTGCATCTGTTTGTATGAAAGATCCAGCCTACCTTTTGTTTTATTATTCAGTTCATTGGCCAGCAGGAGATAACCATTAACCTTAGAGGAAGGTGGTTGGCCAACTCGTGTTTCATTGTTGGATCCAAAGCAAGGATTGTAGTTGGATAGAATTTTGAGCAGGTTCACAAGTATGAGGTGATCAGCTCTCTTGAGATGACTTGAGCCTTTGGAAGCTGATGGGGGAGGATTTTTGGATGTTGAGTTCCTGAGAGATGTTTGCTTTTTTCCATTGAATTTTCTAGTGGACTTGCAGGGGGAGGATTGCTGAGGGGCCATTTGAAAAGAGTAAAGGATGAAGCAATGAAGTAATGAGAGGATGGATGTGATAAAAGCAAAAATGTGTGAGAAAGTTATGAGAGAGATGAAGCAATGAGAGTGATGAAGTGAAGAGAGTGATGAAGCAATGAGAGTGATGAAGTGATCAGGATAGCAATGAAGAGATGAAGAGCAATGAATCAAATTTTTGGATGAGGCTGGAGTTAGAATTTTTCCAATGAGGTCAAAGGTTGAAACCAGGGGCAATGATGTTGAATGATGGGTTGGGGTGGTGAAAGCCTTTAAATAATTTATTTTAAAGAAACCATTTATTTTCAGGTAACTTTGACACGTCTGATGTGAAATAAGTGGGTTTTTTTGATTTTTAATGGCAGGTTTGAAATGGCTGATTTGGGTTGAAACCAGCCATTAAAAAATGGCAGGTTTGCTTAACTCTGATACACCATATATATATATATATCTATTTTATTTGTATATTTCATGAAATTAATCAAAATATTTTGAAATTATCCCACAAAAGCTTCATCAATTATATAAAAAACATCAAATAGAAATAATGGATTTCATTGAATAAGAATAAAGAATTTCAATAGATCCAAATACTTTATAAAAGAAGTAAAAAGACACAAACAAAATGCTAAATATATCCAGTTTATGATAAAAATCAATTTTTTTGAAAAATTCCAACAAAGAATTGATTGAGTACCATAAAAAAACAATATAATGAAAAACCCATTTTTATGAATAAAAATTAATATTTCTGACAGAAGTTAAATATTTTTTTATAAAAAATAAAAATAAAAAAAACCATATGGGTGTTATAATTATGGCAAGCAATTAGCTTAGAAAAATGAGCAGTATTTAAAGCAAAACAAATTCTGGACACCTTGTGTCAATAATTGCTTGATGGGCTCTCACAATGGGGAAACACAATGGATGATATTGTTGATGAATTCAATTGGATGATGAATGGATGGATGGAAAACAGCAGGGAGAAGAGCTCCTTAAGTACAAAAGATTGGCCTCTTTTGAGCCCATGATACAAAAAGCCAAAAGGCAAATTTTCCGCTCCAAAAGAGCTCTACAGGCTCTTCAGGCCTTGTCACTTGGTTTTGGCTACATCAGCCCACATGGAATCAGTCCCTGAACCTTTACAACCAGCCCATTCCGGTCCATTCTGGTGTTTCCACCCTTATGGGGCTGAACCAGCCCCTGTGCTGTTCAATCCCTGGGCCATTTGTCTGTTACAACCAGTCCTATTGCCTCACACACTGGCTGGTTTCCTCGTGCAACAAGCCCCTGGCCATACAAATGGCCAGGTGGGACCCAGGACACACCTGGATCCGGTCTCAGACTCATTTGGGGGGGGGTGACCAGTGGACATGCTGTCCCCCCCCCCCTCTTTCTCTCAGATCCCTGGAAGGGGCGGTCAATTCCCCCTACCAGGGGCCCTGGGGGTTGATACCCCCAGGGCGTTGTCAATGGAAGTGGGCTGGGGGGTGGTCAAATCCCCTCAGCCCCATTGCTCCTCCCCCTTGGTAAAGGGGGGGGAGAGCACCCCTGGTCCCTGCTTTGCTTTGATGGTGGAGGGGTGATCAGATCCCCCCCACCGCCGGTTGCTCTCCTTGTGGCGGGCCTCATCATCCTTTGGGCAAGGGGGTGATGAAATCCCCCCCTGCCCTGACTGACCCCCTTGTTGCGGTTGGTTGCTGGCTGGTTCAACCAAGCCAGCCACCCCCTCCCCCTCGCAATGGCAAGCAAGGGGAGGGGGAGGGAGCCGGGGCTGCTGGCCGTCGTTTGCGACCGGCCGGGCCTGCGCGGGATCCCTTGGCCACCGCAACAGCCCCGCGTGGGCCAAACAAAGGGATACAAGCGGCCCCAATGGGCCGCCCCAAGCCCAAAACCTGAGACAAACACACTTTGGCGGGCCAGCCCGTCTGGCCAAGTATGTCCAAAATAAACCTTTGGCCTAATTATGCCCATACAAGCCCATCTGGCTGTATTTGCCCATATACCCCACCGGGCCCATTAGGGCCCGTGTACCAATGAGCCTGTTTCACGCGTTTTGAGGCCAGTTTCCCCAAATCAGTGACATTCACACAGGCCCGTATGGTCTGTGTGAGTGTCCAATGGGCCGGAGAGGCCCATATGTGGATCCCATTTGGATTACACTTATACGTAGCACACACGTAAGTGCATACATATTTTAACACCCCCCCCTTAATCCAAAAGGGGTGACATCCGCATATTAGTCACAAAGCCTTGATGCTTGTTCCCAGCTAAAGCCTTAGTCAAGATATACGCAATCATTGCTCCAGTGGGCATGTACCTCAACACAATCTCCTAGCCTGTTTTACGCCTTTTGAAGCCAGTTTCCCCAAATCAGTGACATCCACACAGTCCTGTATGGTCCATGTGAGTGTCCAATGGGCCTGAGAGGCCCATATGTGCATCCCATTTGGATTACACTTATACATAGCACACACGTTGTGGTGCTCTTTTATGGACGCGAGTCAGGAAAGGGCTGCAGGCGGCGCGCTCAGCAATGGGAAGGGCCTTGTTGCAGCTAGCCGCGCTGCGGGCTCAGCAGCAGTCAGGTAGGCCCAGCAGCGGTTGGGTTGGGCTCAGCACCTGGAGACGGGAGACAACGGATTGCGCAGACCAGAAAACTTGCGCGGATCGGAAAGCTTGCGCGGATTGGAAGGCTTGCGCGGATCGGAAGGCTTGCGCAGATCAGAAGGCTTGCGCGGATTGGAAAGCTTGCTTGGGTCGGAAGGCTTGCGTGGATCGGAAAGCTTGCGCAGATCGGACGGCTTGCGCGGACCAGGCGGACCGCGCATTGCAAGATGCGCGGATTGGGTCATGTGGGTACGCAGATACCTGCAACGGGTTGTTGGGCGGACGCGCGCAGGCAGGCAAGCTGGGCGTACGTTGATATTGAGGGGCATGGGTTATGGGGCAAGGGATGGAGGGGTAGGATTGGGCTAGGGTTCTGTGCTTAGGGGTTGTATTTCATCATTCTTGCTTACTTGTGGTTGTACTTAGGTTAGGGTTGAGAGGGAGGACTTAAATACTTTGCTCTCAACTCTGGGTTTTAGGGGGGGCAGGACTTCACTTCACGGACTGGACTGCACTCTAGGATATCACTTTTTATGGCATCGGATTGGATTGGATTGGAAAGGAAGGAATTCATCTTATTATTTCTCTCTCTCTTGAACGGCTGCATCCAATCTCCTTACAGACGCTTTGATCAATAACTTCCGGAACTTGAGGACAAATTCTGGGGTGTTGCTCCCTAAAGTTTCCACAACGTAAGTGCATATGTATTTTAACACCCCCCCCCTTAATCCAAAAGGGGTGAAATTGGCATATTAGTCACAAACCCTTGATGCTTGTTCCTATCTAAAGCCTTAGTCAAGATATCCGCAATCATTGCTCCAGTGGGCATGTACCTCAACACAATCTCCTAGCCTGTTTCATGCCTTTTGAGGCTAGTTTCCCCAAATCAATGACATCCACACAGGCCCTTATGGTCCGTGTGAGTGTCAAATGAGCCAGAGAGGCCCATATGTGCATCCCATTTGGATTACACTTATACATAGCACACGCGTAAGTGCATACATATTTTAACAATGGGAAAAACACACACACCTATTTAATGAGAGTAATTTAAAAAGGTAATTATTTTTCTGACGTTTTCAATCCTTTAAACCACAGCTTTTTATGTCTGGTTTCCCTCACTCCCACAAGGAAAAAGACTTTATTTCATGGTTATTTCAAAAATTCATATTTTTTAATTATGAAGCCGCAGTTGGGTAGCTGGGTCTCTTGAAACCGTAAAATAAATCTTTGATAACTTTGGGGGCAATAGAACCCCTTCAACAATTTGATCAAAAAATCAAAATAAAATGGATTTTCAATTGGAATTTTTTCCTTTTATTTGCCTTTTAATTCATTTTTTTTTTTGGTTATTTGAGCTCTCATAAACTCAAAGCAAAAATTCAAAATATTTTTAATGGGTTCTTCAGATTTTTTGGAGCCATTCTTTTACCTTGAGAAATTAATTAAAAAATAAAAATAAAAACCAAATTTCTGATTGGACTTGTAAATCCTTTTATTTGCCGTTTTAATTAGTTTTTTTAGTGATTGAAGCTCTTCAAAATTTAAAAAAACAATTATATGCCTCTTCAATATTTTTTTCAGATTATCTGGATGTATTCTTTTAACTTAAAAAATTCATTCAAAACATCAAAAAATTCAAAAAAACACTCCACTTTTGGATCCTTCTCTTTTCCTTTTTAATTGATTTCTTTTTGGTTATTAAATATCTTAGAAATTTGATCAAACTTCAAAAGAAATTTCTGATATTTTATTGGGATTTATTGGTTGTATCCCGGGCCTCCAAAAATTGAGTTTAACATGAAAAAATTCAAATAAACACATCCATGGCAATCTTTCTTTTTTTTACACGTGGAATCAAAATTTACCTTGATTTCTTCTGAAATAAATTTATAATTGAATAAAAAGATCCAACCAATAATTATTTTGACTGCTTGATACATTTTTTACCCATAAATTTATATATGACAATGAAAATAATTCACCAGAAAAGGGGTGGTCCGCATTTCTCATTCTCCTTTGGTCATATTTTATTACATACCAAGAACAAACATGGATAAAAATATCAAATTTTATTCTAATATGATTTATTTTATGTTTCTTTTGGATTTTCTTGGAGGGGAGGTATGGTAGTGGGGTGGTGTGTTGATGGGTGGTGTGGTGGGAGGTGGTGGGTGGGAAGCAGTGAATTTGATGGTTTATGAGAATTTTGGAGCGCTTCAATACAGGTGGAGGTCTCAGGAAAATATTTTGATTCATTTTGAATTAATTCATGCCACTGGGCTCAAATAAGGGTGACAGAACCCAAAATGGGTTTATTATGATGCTTTTTTGAGTTGATTTTTGAGACACAGATAGTGCCTCAAAAATTACCAAAAAATGACCTTTTGAACCTTTGATAAATACATTCATATCTGCACTTCAAAATATTTCAAATCATCATTCATTTCTTCAGGGAAAAAAATGAAGAAAGGACAATTAAAGAGAGACTAACCCTTTTATTTTGAAGCATTTTTATGGTGATATATAATTTGATGGGTAAACAATGTGAAAAGCAGTCAGAATAATTTTTGTTTGCATCTTTGGATTCCATTTTACAGTTCTTTCAAAAAAAAATTATGTAAGTTTTGATTCCAGATGTTAAAAAGAAAAATTGCAATGGATGTGTTAATTTGAAGTGTTTTTTTTTAATTGGATTCAATTTTTGGAGACCAGGATACATCCAAAAAATCCCAAAATAATACTGGAAAGATCTTTCATGGTTTTATAAAATTTCTAAAAGCTTGAATCACCAAAATAACTTGCTTAAAAGGGCAAAAAAAAAGGCTCCAACATTCCAATGAGAAATGTGAATTTTTTGAGTTTTTCAACTTTGTGAATGAATTTTTTAAGTTAAAGGAATACATCCAAAAAATCTAAAATAAATACTAAAAATATATATATATATATTTTTCAACTTTCTGAGAGCTTGAATAACCAAAAAAAATGAAAAAAAATGAAAAAGGCAAATAAAAGGATCCAAAAGTCCAGTGATAAATTTAAGGTATTTGATTTTTTGAATTAATTGTTTAAGGTAAAAGAATACATCTGAAAGATCTATAAAAAATTTAGAAAATCTATTTCATTCTTTTTAACTTTGCAAGAGCTTGAATAACCAAAATAAATCAACTACAAAGGCAAATAAAAGTATTCAAACATCCAATGAAAAATTTATTTGTTTTCATTTTTTTGATTTTTTGATTGAATTTTTGAAGGGGTTCTATTTCTCCCAAAATTATAAAATATTTAATTTAAGGGCTCAAGATAACTAGCTACTGGAATGTGGTGTCAGAATTCAAAATAATAATAATATTAATTCTTGAAACAACTGTGAGATAAAGTATTGGTCTGTGTGGGAGTGATTGCACCTAGACATAGAACAACCATGATTTAAAGGACTTCACCTGTGAGAAAAATAATTAATTTTATATATTATTAAAAATTTCAAAAGAACCTCATCAAGTGAAACAAAAAAAAGAAATATCAAAAAATCATTTCTTTCAATAAGAAAAAATCAATCTTTATCATTCTCTTGCTTCATGGATTTGTTTGTTGGAAAAGTCTGGAATTTTTTTATTATTCCCATCAAAAATGTGTATTTATATTTTATCTTTGTGCTCCTATGGTGTTTAAAGCCTGCCTGGGATCCTGGAAAAATTATTGGTTCTTTTTGTAACACGCACGTGGAATCCAAAAAAGCCATCTTGGCGCCAAACCAAGCAATATTGCCACCCTGTCAAGTGCCAGTTGCCACCCAGGAAAATAAGACTGGTGCCCTTCCAAGTTTATTTGGGAACCAATCACAGCTGGTTGCACTGACCAATTCTAAACTATGCTTTCTCACTTAATTTGACTCCAAAGTTAGCACAAAAAAAACATTTACTGTAAATTGCTGTACATACATCAATTATCTGAAGCAAAATTTTAAGTTCTTTTTATTTTTTTGGAACAAATGAAACACAAAAATATAAAATATTGAAAGAAAATTTTCAAGGGTTTTCCAAGAGAGGGCCTGTAAGAGGCTTCATCTTGAGACAACTTCTATAACATCATCTTGCATGAGAAATTTCTCTTTTAACTTTTTCTGGAGTTATTTCCTAATTTATTTGAGTATTGATCTTCTGAACAAATTCAGTTTTATTTTTACTATCTTGCCTTGGAAAAAAGATCTAATGGAATTGAATGATTGCTGAATAGGGTTGAGGAATGGAGAATAATTTGGAAGGAATTAAATTTTGATTTATTTTGGCTTGCTTAAATTAGCTTGCATATTTTCAAATCAGATCCCACAATGACTGGAAGAATTTTCAATAATTATGATTGAGTACTGAGGAATTCAAGATGCCAAAAACAAGGGAAATAGACAAGAATTTTTCTTCCTAACCCTTTGGCCTTGGTTACATCTGTTTTGATAAGCTCATGATACTCATATGGTTTTCAAAGCCTGTTTAGGTGGCACCTAAAGTTATTCAACTTTTTTTTCAAGTGCCCATGGCACAAATCAAAATAACCTTTCCACCAAAAAAAGTGAAATTGATATATGTTACATTTTCAGGCTAAAAGGAACAAAAAGGAGGATCCTCATTTCATCCAGGTAAACAAGAAAAAAACATTGAAATTTTCTGATGAAGTATCTGCTGAAATACTCATGTCAATCAATCAAAAATACACCTCAACCCTCAAGGAAATGGCTGATTTCCTCAAGAATGAGCACAAGATGAAAAATTGAAGCATGGCCAATTCAGCATGGCTCCAGGCCAAGTTTATCTTGAAACCAATCAAATCTGGTCACATTGAAGCACAAAATCAATGATTTTTTTAACAAAATCAACAGTTGAAAGTCACTGGTAGGAAGGCTGGTTGGTTTTTTGCAACCAGCTGTGATCAGTTTCAAGGGGAGTTTTTTGGGCACCAAGGCTTTACTCCTGGGATCCCAACCCAATCAATGTGATTTTTTTGGGAACTAAGCTCAAAAAAGCAGGAATTAATTCAAAATGCAAGAAAAGAATTAATTGAATGAAAAATATAAAAATTACAAAAAAAACTGAGGCGGAATTGATAAGAAAAGTGATGAAAAACTGAAATTGAATTGACACAGAAGCTGAGGACTGATGAGATCCACAGGGCAATGAGATCACAGCAACAACAACACACGGCACAATGAAGAGAATCAGACCAACAAGATGAGGGAAGGCACAGTAGTATGAGCACAAAAGAATAGATGGTGTCCCAGGGAGATTGGTGGGCAAGCAGCTTGCGTAGTTAAAGGGTCATAAGCCAGGTTTGTGCAAGGTCAGTAAGAATAGATTGAGTGTGTCAAGTCAATTGCAATCTCACCAGGAAGTCAGCAACAATATCCAGGGTTGACAATGAAGTTGATGGTTGAGTTAGTTGATAGTTGACAGATTGAAAGGTTGCAATTGAGGTTGAGTTAAGTCAATGAAGTTCAACATAGAGAATGAGAATGAAAGAGAGGAAGATGATAAAAAACAAGAATTATAGAATGATAGAAAGGAAAATGATGAAAAATAAGTAGTGAGTGAGCAGAACACAGGGAACCAAGTAGTTTTCTGAGTCAGATTTTCCAAGGTCTTGAGGTACCATGGTGTGGAATCAACCATCCCAGGCCTCCCCGCATTTTACTCTGCGGACTCCCTGAGAATCTGACTTCAATCTCTCTCAGAGATTCCAACATGCCTGTGCCTGATGAGATGAAGAGGTGAGACAACAAGCAAGAGTAGCGCAGAGGAGTTGACATAACATATGTTGAGATGTCTGAGAAGGCAGATTGGAGTAGTTGCAAACTGGTAAGAATGGGACTTTTTGTGAGAGCGTTGGCAAGCATATTTTTGGATTTGATGAGCTTCAAATATAGATTTCCAGATTTGAGTTCTTCTTGCATTCCTTTGTTCTTGAGGTCCAGGTGTTGTGTTTTTGAGTTTGAATCAAACTTCTTTGGCTTTTCATCAAGGCCCTGTTTTCTGTGAAAATTTTGATGGCTGTGGATGTGGTGGAGAAAATTTTCCAGGCCAACACTCTAATCCAAGTAGCCTTGTGGAATGCCTCAACCAGAGCATTGAGTTTGGTGTTGGTAAAGGAGTAGGTGATGTTCTTCTGTTTGCAGCTGTTCCAGGACAAGAAACACCCGCAGATGGCACATAGGTACCCCGCCCGAGAGCATCTGGTATCAGGGTTGTTGGCCCAGGAGGCATTGGAGTAGGCTGTGATGAGAGAGTCTGCAACATTTATCTGTAGGTGCAGTTGGAGGTGAGAGGTTCCTTGAGATATTTCCAGACTTTCTTAAGCTCATTCCAGTGTGGCAGCCTGGGTTTGGCGTTGATCCTGGCAAGGCTTGATATGGAAAAGCTGATATCAGGTTGGGTCTAGCAGGCTATGCGATTTAGCAGGAAAAAGGCAGACCAGTAGCTGATTTTGAGGGATTTGAATTGGTCAAATTCCTCATTGGAGGCGGGCTTGGGCTTCAAGTTCTGTGTGAGTGGACTAGCACTTGTGCAGGCGTCCTCAAGGCCAAGTTCCTTGATCCCCCATTCAATGTGATTAGGTTTTCTGAGGAATATGTGGTTGTTGTGGAATTCTATTCTCATTCCCAGAACAGTATCTGGGTCCTTTGAGTTAGAACCGGCAAATCTGGCCAAGAATTTCTTTTTGAATCCTTTAGCGTTGCCGACTAAAATTAAATCATCAATGTGGAATAAAAGTCAAGACTTACCATTGTCAGACAGGTAGAGACAGGGATTGCATGACAATTTGTTGAAGCCAATGTCCTTGAACCAGTTTGTAAGGGTTTCATACCAATTCTTTGGAGCCTACTTGAGGCCATAGAGAGATTTTCTTAGTCTGAGAAAGCATGAGGATTGTTTTGAGCACTTTGGAGTTCTGATTAGGGCGTATCAAGATCAACCAAACCCGCCATTTTATAATGGCACATTTCAAACCAAATCCCCCCTTTCAAACCCGCCATTAAAAATCAAGAAAACCCACTTATTTCACATCAGACGTGTCAAAGTTAACAAGAAATAAGTGGGTTTTTCAAATAAATTATTTAAAGGCTTCTGCCACCTGTCCACTTCATCTACCCCTGGCTTCCCACCTCCTTCTACCTCTAACCTCATTGGAAAAAAATTTGATTCATTGCTCTTCATCTCTTCATCACTATCCTCATCACTTCATCACTCTCATCACTTTATTGCTTTCATCACATCCAGCTAACTCTCATTGGATCACTATCCTTATCACTTCATTGCTCTCATCCATTGATTGCTTTCATCACATCCAGCTAACTCTCATTGGATCACTGTCCTCATAACTTCCTAACGCTCATCACTTTATTGATTTCATCACATCCAGGTAACTCTCATTGGATCAATATCCTCATCACTTCATCACTCTCATCACTTTATTGCTCTCATCCCTTCATCACTCTTGTCACATGATCACTCTTGTCACTTTATTGCTCTCATCTCTTCATTGCTATCCTATTTCTGTAAGAACTGACTCTCCAATACTCCACTTTCCTTAAAAAGACCAAAGAACCCAACACATCCAGCCCTGGCCCTGCCTTCATCCTACCAACAGGTCATCTATCCTGGACTCACCAGAAATGCCATGCCATCACCCAACGCTCCTATGATATGAAAAGCAAGGCATCCACATTGTCATCTCAGAAAGCTCATTCTCTGCCCCACAACAGACTAGCAAGTGACCCTCCGCAACCTCAGTAAGCAAATACTGAAACACCTCCATCTTGAGCTTCTCATAATCATACTCAATCCATCCATAAGAAAATCAGAAACTTTGAGCTGATAGGGCCTTATACAAACCTGTTCCAAACACTGCAAGATCCACATGAAAATTCCTCACTGATCATCTATGACTCATCTTGCCAAACCTCAACTCATCTGCCTCAGCTCTGGAAGCTGGAGCCTATATCCTCTATCTCTTACTTCCAATGTATTTTTCATCTGTTACAGTCTTGGGATCCCTGTATAATGTTGGAAATGAATCCAAAAGAGTCAATTGTATGGTTTTGCCCCAGGGCATGAAAGAACTCAAAAGACTCTGACTGTCCTACATTGTAATATAGAGGGTCTCTTGTGTGAATTTTAAGTGAAAAGATTGTATTAATGCAAAGTAGGTAAAGGAAGAGTCTCTTCCATTCTTCAGACCTTTTAAAATAGAAAGAGAGAGGCATGTTGGTATGATCAAAGAGCAGTAGAGGGAGAGGGAGAGGTTATAGAGAGAGGTGAGAAGTACAGATTACTAGGAGTTGATAATGATAGAGAGAAAAAAAGACAGAGAGAAGAATAAAAAAAACCATGATGATCTTTCAACACAATCTTGGAGGTAGGTAATAAAGCTGAAGAATGAGAAATCCCAAGTTCTTTTTATCAACAAGCTTGTTTCAAGTCTTGAGCTAGAAAAAAAAACCCCAAATTTTCTGAGCTGTCACTAATCCATTCTTGCAGAACCAATTGGAGTTGACTGGCAGAGATGTGAGGGGAGGGGGAGGGGGAGAGCTGATGAGCAATATCAAAGGGGGGAAT
Source organism: Puccinia polysora (assembly GCA_025617555.3). NCBI lineage: Eukaryota > Fungi > Basidiomycota > Pucciniomycetes > Pucciniales > Pucciniaceae > Puccinia > Puccinia polysora. The sequence goes on from CM062618.1 coordinate 62,208,446, forward strand.
ACAAACAAGAATAGATCATGACATGAACAGCGCAAGTAGTAGTAATACAAAGGGGATGAAATAAAAAAAAAATAAAGACAAAGAAGAAGGAGCAGGGAAAACACTAGGCATAGGCAAGGGGGAGAAGGAGAAGGAGAAGAGACTAGTCAATCAACAAAAGGATGGTTTTTTTCTCAAGTCCTTGATTCATCCTTCAAATATTTGTTTCTACACTGCGGCCTTGTTGTCATCATCATCATTGTCAATGATGACGTCTCAAGCACTAAAAAAAGCTTTGGGACTCAAGTGGTGGCTTGAATGGTTTGGCTGAGGGTTAGGATGATGTGGATGCTGTTTTCCCAAGACAAAAGGTTTGGTAAACAAGCTCCTTGTCTCATGTTCATTGCCATCACCCTTGTTGAGATCTGATGATAGCCTGGAAGGATTGTCAAATCTAGAGTATTGAGTCAAGCTTTGGAGTTGTTACACAATCACCATCAAATTGTTCTGTTTGACACTAGGATGTTGGTCAACTTACTTCTTAGTTGCTGTTAGAAGCGGTAGCCTGGGTAATGGAGGTTGCACTTCCCAACTCAGCATTGCCTGTAGAGGACTGAGGAGAGAGTTTGAAGCCTTTCAGGCCAAATTGTATCTTGATAGATCCACTCCAACGCTGTAGACACTCAGGCTACTGAACCATTGTTGACTTGAGGGAGACAATGATGACTTGCATCCATACAGATCAAGGATTGAGGAAGCATAGTCACTCTGATTCTCAACCTGAGAACCTTGTTTTGGTGTTATTTTTGATGCCGTTGCTGTTGTTGAGCTGAGGTTGAATAAAAAGGATGGGTTCAATCAATCAATGATGGGTAGGATTGAGAAGTTGATGGCTGAGTTTTTTGTGATGGCTAAGATACGTTGAGATGAGTAGTCTATTAGATTTGGTCCCTGATGATCTGAGCTGGCACTAACTTGGTTGGTAGACCCCAGTCAGAGTCAGTTGAGTCAGTCAATGAGGTGTGATTTATCTATAAAATCAGACCTGAGACTGACCCTTGTGGTGAGTCTTGATGGGTTCTTGGTCCTCCTTGATTGATGTAGTCATCCATTAACAATAATCAATCCAAGTCTTGTTCTTTTTCCTTCTCCTTCTCCTTCTCCTTCTCCTTCTCCTTCTCCTTCTCCTTCTCCTTCTCCTCAACTTCTTCTTCTCCTTGTTCACCATCATCTTCATACAATCTTGGTGCTTGTGAGTGGTGTTGTTGGTCTGGTACTACTACTCCTTCCATCAATGGGGCCAAGCTTTTGGAATAATGTGGGTTGGATGGGTCAGCAGGTTTTCCTTGTATGATGATCACCACAATTGATCTTGAATCCATCTGGGACTTCATTGGGGATCAAGTGGAGGTGGATGGTTGAAATACCTGTGATCTAGAGGAGGAGGAGGATGGGATGGTTTGTGGAGGAAGATCTTCATCAGAGCTAGAGATGTCAGTTACAATAGGCTTGGGAGATTTGGGAGGTTGAGGGTGATTGAACATCCTGAAAGAGTGTGAGGGTGGATGAAGTAGATGGGAGCATTTAAATTTGAGAGAGTGCACTTGAACAAGATCTGTAAGATGATGAGAGAGTCAAGGGTTAGTCAAAAGATCAAAGGTGAGGTGGAGGGAACAGGGAGACATTGATTGAAGATGGTTGGATTGTTTTTCAAATCATCTCCTCCCATCTTGTTCCCTCCCAATCATATAATTAGATTGGGGTGAGGATCAAGAAGGGATTCAAATCTTTGTATAACATTTTATGGTTGTGAAAGAAGAATTGGCAGTCCAGGAAAAGGGGATGAGGTGTGTGTGAAGCAATGGGGATGGTATTGGGATGGATTGGCTGATGTGGAGGTGTGGATGGGTGTTTTGCATGCCATCATGGTGGATGGATGATGATGCATAAATGGCGGTTTTAAAGGCGTTTTTGATGTTTGAAATAGGCCATTCTCATGAAACCTGCCATTTCAAAATACACCAGTTAGGGGGTATGTGTATTTCAGAAACCCGCCATTAAAAATGGCAGGTTTCTAAAGGCAAGTTTTCTAACTCTGATACGCCCTATTATGACTTCCTTGTTGATGGGAAAGTGAAGAAACACGCTTTTGACATCAAACTGCCCAATTTTTTTTTTTGATTCTAGGGCATAGAGCAGGAGTAGCCGCAGATTTGATGGTTTTCCAGTTGGGGCAAATGTCTCAAAGTAGTCAAGCCCTTCAATTTGGCTGAATCCCTGAACGCACAGGTGGGCCTTGAATTTGACTGGATCTCCATGGCAGTTTTGCTTGATTTTTTAGATCCAGGTGGTTCTGAGGATATTGCGTGGTATAGGACCATTTTAATTTTCACAGACTTTGAGTTCTTCAATTGATCTCAGCTCTAGGTCCATGGCTTCTATCCATTGAGGGTTATTGTTGCAAGACAGTGCATCTTCATATGACTTTGGCTTGTAGTAGTGGTAGAATCTGTAGCGTTGAGGCGGCTGAATTCTAGATCTATCCCGCAGGAGCCTTGCAGGTGGATCAGCGTTTTGGCTCTCACTGCGAGTTATAGGTGAGTGGATTGAGGGTAGTTTTGTGTCTCTGCCAATTTCCTCAACTCCAATTGGGGAACTGGGTGATAGGTTGCCGTTGGCAGCTGAGCTGGTGGTCTCCTCTGATTCAGGGGATCTGCTTTGATAGTTGGTCCATGGAGCTTGAGTAGTGGCGTGAGAGTCTGGTTGAGCATTCTGGTCAGGATATGGGTCTTCTACTGCTTCCAAAGGAGGTGATTTGTCACCAACAGAGAGGCAAGGCTTGTGTGGTTGAGGCATCTGGAGAAATTTAACGTGTTTTGAAGAGATGAGGGAGCCACTTTTAGTTAGAATGTGGTATGAGAGGAGAAGAGGGTTGAAACCTACAAGGGTACCTTCTTTGCCTTTGGGTTTGAAATTCATTCTGTTCTCCCTCCGTTTGAGGAGAAAGACACAGGGGCTACCAAGCAGTCAAAGAAACGTAGGAGGTAACAGATAATTGTGCAACTTATTCCAGGGTGCTTCTGATTTTACGTTTGCAGGTATGTGGTTTAACATAAGGCAGCATCCCTTGAATACCTTGTGCCAGGTCAACATGGGGAGCCTGCTATCCTTCAGGGTTGCTCTGGCAGATTTGATGATGGTCTGATTTTCCCATTCTGCCTGTCCATTGTGTTCTGGGTGATGGGGTTTGGAGATGATCTGAGTGACATGTCTCTCCTTGAGATATGAAGTGAGCTTGGATTTGACAAATTCTGTACTGCCATCCAAAAAGACTTCCAGGGGATAGTAACCTTTTCATTGATGTTCTTTTTTGAGGATGTCAATTAAGATTTTGGCAGTCTTGTCCTTGGAGGTCATGGGGAAGGCATCCAGGTATCCGCTGGCATTTTCTACAAGCGTAAGGATGTATTGGTGGCCAAGTTTAGAGAGCGGTTGAATTGGTCCTATCAGATCAAGGTGAATCCGTTTGAGAAATTTGCAAGATCTTGTGGATGCTTGACTGAAGGAAGATTTGGTGATCTTGCTTGTTACGCAGTCAAGACACTAAAATTTTGCCTTGACGTCTCCTTGGATGTGTTGAGTGAGTGATGACAATCCGGAGAGTGACACCTGTCTGTACTTCCAATGGATTTCCATGAGCTCTTCTCTTGGCAAAACTAATACAGTTGACACGTGTGAGGCTGGCTCACAGTTGGGCTTGTGAGAAGGTGTCAGGAGAGTTTAGAGATTGTGTTTTATGGTACCCTGAAGAATTGGTTGGTCATTATGGGAGATGGTGAATTGTTTGTTCTGCAAGAGAATTGAGAAACTCTTTGCGTTGAGTGCTCCTGAGCTGGTGAGGTTGATTGTGAAATCTGGGACATAGAAGGTGTTGGTCAGTCTAAGAGTGAAGTCTTTCCATTGCAGCACTGCAACTCCTCTTCCTTTGATGGGAAGGCTGGCTCCTTCTTTTCTAGTCTTGATTGGATCCCTGGTGTAGGGTTCCATTTTGACAAAGAAGCGGCTGTTGTTGATAATGTGAACTGAGGGTCCCCTGTCCAGGAGGAATTGTTGATGTTTATCCCCATGTTCTATCCATTGGTACAGTAGAGCCAGGTAATGAGCAGAGGGAGGTACGTTCAATTGCTCCTTGGCTGATCCCTTTTTGGATTTCCACTTGGCTTGATTGTCTCTCCACCACTCTGGAGCAACCTCAGGATGAAGATGCCAGCAGTCATGAGCAGAATGATTCTTATCTTGACTAGGATGGTGAAAACCCTCAATGCATTTCTTGGGTTTGGATGACTTGTGGGAATCTTTTTGTGCAGACTTCCCACTGAAGAGTGCAACACCCTTTTATTTAGAGAAAGAGGCGGAGGACTGAGCTTGAGATTTGTTGTTGAGTTTGGTGAGATGGTTGAGGACAAACTCAACCAAGAGGTCCTTGTCTGAATGCATAATCTGTCCCTTAAAGTTTTCCATCAATGGGGGAAGTTTGAAAATTAAAAGGTAGGCAACAATGTTTTCAGGAAGCTTGATGCCAACCTCTCCCATCTTCTTGAGGCTAACCTTGATAGAGGTGATGAAGTTTTTGATGCTGTCTGCACTGAACAAGAGATAGAGCAACTTGTTGAAGACTTGTGCTCTATTTGATGCTTGAGATGAGGCAAATTTTTTAATGATGCCCTTCCAGAGGATTTTTGCTGAGTTCCAGTTTTTGGGGGTGACTATTTTGTTGTGAGTGGATGAATCCAGCTTGGAGATGAGAAGAATTTTGAGCTCATCATTGATGGATGTTTCAAGAATGGAGTTCAATTTTTTGATTGCCTAATCACATCCCCTCACATCAAGTATTGCATCCAACTTGTCCTTCCAGATCCCATAGTTTTTGTTGCTAAGGAGAGGAATGGTCTCAATAGCAGTCTTGAAAATAGTTTGACAGAAGACTTCAATTGTGCCCGGATTTCAATGATCCCCAGCTTTGTTGATTGAGTGGTGAGTCCTTTCCAGCTTTTAACCATGATAAGAAAATTGAGGAAAAACTGAAATTGAATTGAAACAGAAGCTGAGTACTAATGAGATCCACAGGGAATGATATCACAGCAACAAAAACACACGGCACAATGAAGAGAATCAGACCAACAAGATGAGGGAAGGCACAGTAGTATGAGCAAAAAAGAATAGATGGTGTCCCAGGGAGATTGGTGGACAAGCGGCTTGCCTAGTTGAAGATTCATAAGCCAGCTTTGTGGAAGTTCAGTAAGAAGAGATTGAGCGTGTCGAGTCAATTGCAATCTCACCAGTCAGTCAGAAACAGTATCCAGGGTTGACAATGAAGTTGATGGTTGATTTAGTTGATAGTGGACAGATTGAAAGGTTGCAATTGAGGTTAAGTTTAGTCAATGAAGGGAAACATAGAGAATGAAAACAACAGAGAGGAAGATGAAAAAAAAGAATTATAGAACAATAGACAGGAAAATGATGAAAAAGAAGTAGTGAGTGAGCAGAAGACCGGGAACCAAGTAGTTGTCTGAGTCAGATTTTCCAAGTTCTTGAGGTACCATGGTGTGGACTTGACTATCCCAGGACTCCCTGCATGTTACTCCAAAGACTCCCAGAGAATCTGAGGTCAATCTCTCTCAGAGATTCCAACAAGAATGCCCTTTGGCCCTACTAGAATTTAATTCAAACCCTGCTTAAGCAACATAGACTAACTTTTTATCCAAGTCCAATCCATTTAAATTGACAAAATTTTCCTTCCCATCAAGAAAATCAGTTTAATTCCATGATTTTGGGATTTTGTTACTTGTTTCCAGTTGAAATTTAAATCCTTGAGGATATTTTTTATAACTTCATTTTCAACCATCATCTTGTGCTCATTCTTGAGGAAATCAGCCATTTCCTTGAGGGTTGAGGTGGATTTTTGATTGATTGACATGATTATTTCAGCAAGTAATTCATCAGAAAATTTCAATGTTTTTTTCCTGTTTACCTGGATGAGATTAGGATCCTCCTTTATGATCCTTTGAGCCCGAAAATTTAACATATCAAAATTTGAGACTGCCTCCTTCTGGGTAATTCCTTTTTCAAATGAATTTTTTTTGACCAGTTCTTGCAACTCTTGCTTCATTATGGAATTTTTTTCATTTATGGGTAATTTCCTTTTTATTGATTTTCTCCTACCTTCCAACTTCTTTTGAGCCTTGAGATTTCTTTGTTCCAAAAAATCTCCCAATTCAGTACTTCTAGTAAATGAGCAAGATCTCTTTCTTTGGCCTTGCCTGTTTTAATTTTGAGGCATTCTGGACTAGCTGCATTTAAATATTCATCAATTTTCGAGAAAAAAAAATAATCAGCAAAGATAATGAAAGAAATAAGATTGAAAAAAAATAACTTACATTGCTAAAGATATTGAGGGGAAGATTAAAGATGGGTTGAGGCTGGGGGTGCAAACAGCTTTGATCTGGGACATACAAGCTTTTTCAGGTGCCAAGTTCAACCCCTGAAAAGGCAACCCAATCAAGCCCCCTGGGTGCCCAACCAAGTCTGGCTTGGGGCGTTCCAAAGCAAACTTTTCCATGTACCCAGAAAGGCTTTATAAATCATGTTTTTGTGAAAATTTAATTTAAATTCTATTTTTAACATCAATTTGTGTTTAAAAAAAATAATTATTGATATGTCTTTGATCATTCTCTCACTTGATGAATTTTATTTTTTGATTTTTGATTATATTTCAATTTTTCTCATTCAATTGGTATATTATTCATGTTTTCTTTTTTTGTATGGTAAAAAGATCTTTTCATTTCATTAGAATTATTAGGTTTTATTCATTTAAATGAATTTTTTGTTTTATAATTATTTTTATAGTTATAAATTAATGAATGAATTTATTGTTGGATTTTTTCAAAATGCTTTAATTCTCCTCATGAAATAGGTATGGGCCTCATTTTTTTTCTTTTTATGTTTGTTTGAAGGTATTCAAATCCCTCCAGAAGTATCAATTCTCATTCAAAGCAATCAATTTTTTCTATTTGATTTTCTTATTTTTTTGTAATTGAGGAAGATTTCTTTTAAAAATTTGAACATATTTTAATTCCCCTCATGAAATCAATATATTTAGAATTTTTTTATGGGAAAAGTTAAACTCACGGCTCATTGAGCCTTGTACACAACTCTTTACACAGCTCTTTGAGTCATGTACAAGGCTCAATGGGCCGTGTGGCACCCTACACGGCTCAATGGGCCGTGTGGCACCCTACACAACTCAAATGAGCCATGTGGCACCCTACACAACTCAAATGAGCCGTGTGGCATGCTACACGGCTCAAATGGGCCATGTGGTATGCTACACGGCTCAAATGGGCCATTTGGCATGCTAAAGGGCTCAAATAGGCCGTGTGGCATGCTACACAACTTGAATGGGCTGTGTGGCATGCTACACATCCAATTTGAGTTGTACGGCACGCTAAACAACTAAAATCAACTTGTGTAGCCTCCACTAAATCATCAATAATGAATAATAAATAATAAATAATAAATAATAAATAATAAATAATAAATAATAAATAATAAATAATAAATAATAAATAATAAATAATAAATAATAAATAATAAATAATAAATAATAAATAATAAATAATAAATAATAAATAATAAATAATAAATAATAAATAATAAATAATAAATAATAAATAATAAATAATAAATAATAAATAATAAATAATAAATAATAAATAATAAATAATAAATAATAAATAATAAATAATAAATAATAAATAATAAATAATAAATAATAAATAATAAATAATAAATAATAAATAATAAATAATAAATAATAAATAATAAATAATAAATAATAAATAATAAATAATAAATAATAAATAATAAATAATAAATAATAAATAATAAATAATAAATAATAAATAATAAATAATAAATAATAAATAATAAATAATAAATAATAAATAATAAATAATAAATAATAAATAATAAATAATAAATAATAAATAATAAATAATAAATAATAAATAATAAATAATAAATAATAAATAATAAATAATAAATAATAAATAATAAATAATAAATAATAAATAATAAATAATAAATAATAAATAATAAATAATAAATAATAAATAATAAATAATAAATAATAAATAATAAATAATAAATAATAAATGATAAATAATAAATAATAAATAATAAATAATAAATAATAAATAATAAATAATAAATAATAAATAATAAATAATAAATAATAAATTATATGGAGTAGTGTATGGGCCCCCACACATTGAGGGGCCCTACACAACTCCCACAGGTTCTCTGGGGCCCTACACAACTCCCACAGGCCGTGTGGGGCCCTACATGGCTCCCACACAACTGGAGCCATGCATTTAACATCATCCTTTTTTTTTTGGCTCACTGCGGTCTGTCGGCGTGTGGAATCCAATACGCTGGCGGACCAGGCTGGGTTGGATGCGCAACTATTTGAGCCATGGGGGCTGTACACGGCTTGGATTGGACCGTGTGGCGTGCCACAGGGCCCCTTTTGAACCATGTCCATGGCTCAATGATCCGTGAATTTAACATTTCCCAATTTATTTTGATAAGTTTTTATTTTTGTTTAATTTATTTTGATTTCATGCTGTTTTTTTCTCACAACCCTGGAGTTATGAATGATTCATGAACAGCACATCACAACTCAAAATGGGTTTTGTGGCCTTGCTCACAGCCTATCTGAGTTGTGAGTAGCCATTCATGACTCTGTGGGTTGTGGAGAGCCATACACAACTCAAATGGCTTGCAAACCATGCCACACAACCCATTTTGAGTTGCGTATGGGTTGTGTAGGGTTGTGAATTTATCACAACCCAAATCAATGGGATCAAGAAAATTATAAATAAAAGACAAAAAGCAAAGAGAAAAAAAAAAGAATTAAACCAACATAAATTGAAACCAAACAAAAAACTAAAAATAAATGAAAAAAAAAACTTAGAAATAGAAATCAATCAAACCTAAATAGACCAAACCAAGATCAACAAACAAAAATTAAAATCAGAATGAAGATGAAAATCAATATCAAATATTGAAAATCCCAATTGGGCATTTTTGTCATGCCCCCAATCCTACTAAATTTCAGGGGGTTTTGACACCATTGTGACACCACTTTCTTTAGCACATCCACACTTTCTATCTCTCCTTTTTTGCATCATTGATATTGTAGTCATCTAGATCACTGAAACTAAATCCTTCTGATTTTTTATTCTTTTTCTTTTTCTTATTTTTTTCAAGCAGATTTAGCCCTAAAGAAAATGCCCTGAAAAGTTTGAAAAAAAAAAATATCAAATAAGATGATTAAAATGAAAAAAAAAAAAAAAATCAAAATCAAAATCAAAATGATTGAAAAGTAACAACCAACCACTGGACGAAAAAAAAAAAAAAAAAAAAAAGAAAGCAAGAAAGAACGATTGGGAAAATGCGCACGATGACCAACTCAGATTCGATCCGAGCAACAAACAAGTCCGAAACACAACAAGATCGGACAACTTAAAGAGAAACGATCAAAAAAGAGAAGAAAATCAGCGACCATCGAAAAGATGTTAAGAGGATGATAATCGATCAAAAGACGATCTTCCCAACGAAGGCCTATCGAAGGTTACCCGAGGAACAGGCAAGAGATCGAAAGGGACCTCAAACCCAGCGATGATCACAAGACGGGTCGTATCATGATCATCACCGATGGTCGAAATCGATAGGACACGATGAGGATGAGAGTAGACCGATCGAAGGTGATCCAGACTGAAAAAGAAAGGATGACCACTCAAGGTCGTAGAGGAAGACTGACGGAAGACGGGAGCGGTCGAGCCAACTGATCGCTCAAGGTTGGACCCTCGAAGATCGCGACAGAAGATGGTCTGTATGATGATCGCTGAGCCTCGCCGTCGACCGTCTGGACCAGGTCCCCCGTCCGGCTCACGAGCCCCGCACGAGAACCAGGAACCTCGAAAAGAGCGAGGGGGGCGGCAGGATACCCGAAGCAGAAGAGGAAGAAGGGTGAAGGGGAGAGCGGGATGGGAGGAGCTGAAGGCAGGAAGGGCGTGGGGGGGGGGGGGCCCGCTAGGATCGAGTGAAGCGAAATCGAGGTCCATGGGCTCACGAGGCCATCGATTCATCATCACTCTCGATCACCACATCATGGGAGAGAGTCGAGGATGGCAAAGTCTCGACACCCTCCTCCTTTCCTCTGTCCCGACCCCGGTCCCGTTGTCGCCCCCTCCCAGAGAGTAGTCGTCAGGTAGCCCATTGAAGAGGGAAGCAGCCTAACTTGCCGAAAAACAAAACAAAACACAAAAATACATCGAAGTGAGAGTGTGAGAGAGAGAAGGGGGGGGGATGAAAGAAAAAAAAATATCCATTCCAAATTACTCCATATACACAAACATGATGTGTCTATGCCGATTGATGTGTATAAAAAGGTTTATGGGTCGGTGTATGCATTATATATTTACACATATTCACATACATGTATAGATACCAAGGAGAGAGACATATAGGTTGGAACGAGCGAGTCACGGGCTAAACTAACAAACCAGAACTAAAGAGGTGAGTGAACGGGATATGGGTGAAAGAGAACAAACGGAAACACTCGCAATGAACTTTCACATCTCGTCCTCTCATGACGACCCATGATGTTGTAAGTAGCTCATGATTATAATCTCGAGTCGCGTTGGATTTTGGATTTAGTTCATTTGATACCTTCTCCTCCGTCTCAATCTCCACACCAATTCCCACCCCGCTTGACGTATTTCTAGGGGATAGAACCCAAGTACACGGAATAGAGGGGGGGGGGGGGGGGAACCATCAGCCAACTCCGACGGCTGATATGCCTTTTTCCGTACGTTTGTTAAACTTACATCTAACAAGATTCCCATATCCGCCACGACAAACCTACAGACGACCGTCGAATAGAATTCTGATACTCTCCTCAATCTTCCTTCGATATGTTGCTTGGGTTGTTGACCGACGACATGATATAATCCAGATACACTGTAATTACCCTGCGAACGAGCCGCAAGATCTAGACTGGCCAGATGAGCGTCTGAGAGATTTGGTGAAAAAAGAAACCATGGTCAGAATCAGCATAGCCCGAGCACACAAACAAAAAAAAAAAAACACATTCAATATACTTGAAGACCGAAAGGAAAAACAAACCTATCGTTTGTGATTTGTCAAACAATCGAGCGATCGTATCGACGTATAGGGTGGGTAGGTCGGTGTTACTGTAGGAATGGGTGTGAGCGAACGTGAAGGGTTGAACATCGTCTCATTAGCTTATCCCATCACATCATCACCAAATGAGATACGTTGACTGATTCGAACGTACCTTCGACCTTGAGTGATTCGATCCAATCCTTTACCGAGTTTATGAGCCATTAGAGTTCCAAATCCCGAACCTTTCCGCATCGTATCTTGACCGTAAGCGGTTTCCTGAAGCCCGTTTCCCCAGAGACCCAACTTCTTAGCTCCACCAGCTTGGAGGTTGTCGAGCAACTCCTCAAAGATCTCCAGGCGTTTAAGGAAACGCTCGGTAAGACTCAATACTTGGGACGGTATGGGTGCTTTCGAGTTACGACCTTCTCCTATCTCTCTCCCATCCTCTTTGGAATGAAGATCGGAGCCTATCAGTGCTAGTCCGTCTCGTTCGAGCAATTCTAAACCGGCTAGGAGGGTGTCCATCAATTTGATCTTGGTCTCCAGTCCGTGTAACTTGACTTGTACTTGATACCACATCTGTCGAGGAACGTAGAGTCGAGGTGACACGTAAGCACCAGAGGAGATCGAATTCCGGATCTGGCGCATTAGATAGAACGGTCGACGAGAGAGACTGGCTGGGTAAGCAGGGACGGTTCCGACGGGTGTTAAAGTTCCGTTGGAATAGATCGAACCGGCTGAGATCGACGCATGGGCGTAAGGCTGGATACCATACGTGGTCGGAGCGATCGAGTTACGATGAGGGGTTTCGGATCGGGTCATACTCTCGGTGATAGAGGGATGACTGGAGGGGCTAGAGGACATAGTGGATGGATGATGAGCGCTCGCAATCAAAGAGCTAGCAGGGTTGGGAGACGTGGGATCCAGAGTGTTGATCACGACGCCGTTGGATACGGAAGATTTTCGAGGAATGGAATGAACGGAGGCTTGTAGTGAGACCAAGGGATTCGGTAGGGGTGTTGTTCCATCGGCGATGAAGGACGGTAGACCAGGCCGTTTACCTGGTTGAGAGTAAGACCTCAGCCGGAGTGGGGTACCGGTTGGATCGACGGTTCCGATCACACTAAAATCGGAAGGCCGTCGGCTCATCGACGGGCCAGCGGCTTGATGAATGAGACCGAGGGTCGTATCGAGTGAAGCCGAAGCAGTTGGTTGGAGGGTGGAGGTCGTGCCGAGCTCTCGACGATCGAATGCCCTGGACAAGGATCGAGTTGAACCTAGACTACTGGGGCTACGACGCCGTTGACTGATGGTACCATGAGTGGTCGTTTCACTAACGAGTAACCTTCTTGGAGATTGTGAGTTAAGATCTTGATTCGACCGAGAGCTCTGAGGTACGTTCGAACTCGTTGGACTGTCGGATCTAGCCGAAGTACTATCGGAGCGCCGGATGGAATGACGAGAGGTAGATCTTGAATGGGAAGAGGGCGCCATGTCGACGATCGGGGGGCGGTCCGAACTTTCCAGGAGTTGAAATGAGCTTTCCGTGGGTGTTTGAAGAATGGTTGGAAGGGATTGATCCGGTTTGTAAACGGTCGCGATACTGGTCTTTGGAGTGAGTATGCTCTCGTTGGAATGAGATCGTACGAGTTGGGATAGACCGGTGGGAGGATTGAGACTGGATGGGCGAGGGCGATGATTATGTAACTGGGAAGCATTATAGAGAGGGAGTCGTTCGGATACGACATCCTTTTCCTCCTCGGCAATTTCATGAGATTCTTGAGAAAGCTCTTCGGTCGTCGATGAAGGATCGAGATGAATATCTTGATGTGATAGGCTGAGTCGAAGTGATTCTGAGTGAACACCTTCGTGACGATTGATTGATTCAGAACTAAACGATCTACGTCGGGCATCTTCTGATAAGTCGAGAGGAGGTAATGATTGCTAAGGAGGGAAGAAATCCAAGATCACAGAGGTCAGGATGAGAGGAGAGGAGAGGGGGCAAATGTTTTGAGGAGAGGAAAGTTGGAAATGAAACAAACTTGATCCCCGACGTTCGACCAACCGGGAGCAGAGGATGCTGAAGGGAGGAGGGATTGATTGGATGGGAAACGACCCGAAAGCATCTCTGCTTGTAATTCGGCAATCCTACCAGCGTAGGTGTTGTGCTGAGGCGGGTGAGAGGGTTATAAGATCGAAAGTTTCAGTGATTAGGATGTCAGGTTGAGGTCTGAAGATATCAGGTTGAGTTGAGAGAAAGAAAAAGGTGTAGGGATCCGACTGACTATTCCGATCAACCGATCCTCCTCATCGGCTCTAGCCTTCTGACGTTTTTCCATCTTCCACTGTTTCTCCCGCCACTTGCGTTCTCGTTCCCGAAGTCGAACCTGGAGTTCATCCCGATCCGATTCGCTGACGTTATCCCGAGAGACGCGATTCCAGAGTTCATCGGTCCAGAGCTTATCACGAGCTTGATCACGGAGGAGGTCATCGTACTCCTTCTGCTCACGCTCCTTACTAGATGCGTCGATCTTATCGATGACCTCTTCGAGGAGAAGAACGGCTTCGGTATAGGCTTGGATCGCCTCGGGGATTTGAAGGGCAGTGTCGAGTTGGACGGCCGTCTGTGCCTTGGCGAGAGCGATGGTGAGGACTGTCTTTGATGGATGATGAGAGCTGGCGGAATGAGTGGTTGAGATGAGACTAGAGGGTTGAAAGTTGAGGGAAGTCGGGGTCGAGCGACGATTGCGGATAGGCTGAGGCTGAGGAACGTTGGAGGAAGCGGAGGGGGAGGGAGGGAGATCGACGATCGAGGGATCAGAGGGTGGGAGCTGATGATGGGATGAGGAGAGGGCGGGAGAGAGATCCATAGGGTTAGGATGCGTTGAGGATGAAGGGAGGATAGGGTCTAGCGAGCGATCGATCGAAGGATGGGATGAATCGAGTTGAGATTGAGGTGAGACGAATGAGGGGGATGATGAGGATGATGAGGATGATGAGGAGGAAGAGGAAGAGGAGGATGATGAGGAAGAAGTGGTGGGGATCGTAGGGAGATCAGGGTGTTTGATCTCTTGGACGACGAAGGGACTATCGACCGGAGGGGATGAGATAGGATCCGAATGATCAGGGTCGATGTGATCGCAAATCGGGGAGGTGGGTGTCATGGGAATAGCTGAGGGAGGGAGGGGAAGGGATTGAGGTTAGAAGTCAGTGATGAATTGGAGAGATGGTCAAGTGAGCAGGGGGGGGGGGGGGGGGGGGGGGGGGGGGGGGTGTAGTAGGATAGGATAGGGGGTGTGAGTTACGAACAGCAGAGTAGGGCGGGTGAAGCGGGTGAATGTAGATCGGTTTGACAGGATGATCGAGTGAAAGATTTTGGGGAGAATAGACGACTGGATCGTTGGGAACGAGAGTTTGAGATCGATCGAGGACTGAGACTATGACCAGCCTTACGGATCGAGTTACCGAGTCTGGTCCCTCTCGAAAGTTTCTGAGTCGAAGGATTAGTTGAGGAGGTGATCGAGTTAGTTCTGGTAGGATGATTGTTGGGATCATGAGGATGATGATGGGTGTTGTGGGTGTTGTGGGTGTTGTGGGTGTTGTTGATGGGCTTGGATGGATTGATGATGATTTGACTAGGTTGAGATGATGATGGGATGGGAGCCAGTCCGGTGGACATTTCGAAATCGAGTTCGATTGATGAGACTCGATCGATTGAATGGGCGATGAAGATGAATTGATTGGATTGGAGTGGATAATGATGAGTAGGAGTAGGAGTAGGAGTGGGAGTGGGAGTGGGAGTAGGAGTAGGAGTGGGATTACTTACTACGTCTACCGGTGGATGAGCTTGAGTCGGAATATTGGTTGAAAATCGTCCTTGGCCTTGGCCTTCGCCTGGGCCTTGGCCTTCGCCTTCGCCTTCGCCTGGGCCTTGGCCTTCGCCTTCGCCTTCGCCTTGGCCTTCGACTCCGCCACCGCCTCCGCCTTCGGCTGGCTGGGAAGTCTACTCGAGTCGTAGTCGAGAGTCTCCTGATCAGTGGTGCAGCAGTGGGAGGATGAGGAGTGATTTGTAGTAGTCCTACGTTCATCACTCCCAGTGTCAGTTCGAATTCAGTCCTGAATCTGATCGATGCAACTCGTAATGGCTCACCAGGATCGACTGTGACGGTGACTGTGAGTGTAGTGGCTGAACTCGATCTTACGCTACTAGTACTTTGACTATCATCACTGATCTTCAGCTGCTCATCTCGGTTCTTATTCCTCTTGCACGATGATGATGATGATGATGATGATGATGATGATGATGATAATAATAATAATAATAATCTAGTTGTAGGATGTTGGTTTAATTCGCTACTCGATCGATCGTTGGCTTGATTCGAATCAGTTCCAATCTCCATGTCTTCCTCAGTCTCGGTACTACTACTACTATCACTCAACCTTCCTGATGAGCTCCCTCCTCCCTCTACTAGTAGTACTGATGATAGTCTCTCTTCATCCTCTCCCTGATCATTAACCTTATCCTTCCATTCACTCTTCCTTGATCCATCTTCTCCTCCTAATCCCCTTCCTATCCCTCTTCCTTCTTCTTCCTCTTCACCCTTCTTCTTCTTCTTCTTCTTCTTCTTCCTCCTCCTCATCACCATCCCTCCTCCCATCCTACTCCGGCTAATCTCTCTCTTCTCTAACCACACTCCTTCTTCTTCTTCTCCTCCTCCTCCTCCTCCTCCTCCTCCTCCTTCAATCTCAAGCTCACTTCGAATGCCCTCCAATCCTTCTCCATCGATCCTCATACTACTTCCTCTCCTGGCTGGGCTCGATGATCGTCCTGATCTACCCAACCACCCCACTGAGGATGACTCCGATCGTCCTTGGACCGTAATCTTCCTCCATCCAAGCTTCTTCTCCTTCTTCACCCGCTCCTTCATCCTCTCTTGATCATCATCAAACCCTTCTTCTACTCCTCCAACACTCCTACTCACTCTACCCTTCGATCCAATCCATCCTACGCTCGTAATCCTAGGAAAACCCCGACTAGGAGATGTTGTACTAGTCTTAGATGATGATGATGATGATGATGATGATGGGGATCCGATCACCACTGAACCAAGTGGCAGTCGTCTCGATATCGGATCAGGAGCTGGATCCGAATCACCCTGCTCATAGGCGCCCGCCTCCAAACTTCTCTTGCGATGAGCCCACGAACCCGAGAGTAACCTCGCCCGCGCTACTCCAACCGAGACGACACCATCGATCATGCCTCCTACTAATAAAAAGCATCGATGATCGAGTCGAGTAGTAGGCTCAGGAGAGGAAGATCCCGAACGAGAAAGAGAGTAAACTGCGGAGGAGGAGGAAGAAGAGCTTGGTAAGGATGAGTAACTCGATGACGTCTGCTTCAATCCATCCCTCCTGCTGATCTCACTACAACCGATCTCATCTCTAACCCTAGATCGATCCTCAGTCCCATCCAAGCTTCGATGATGACCTTCATCGTGACTGAGATCATCATCCATCGAACCCTCGGAACCAAACCTGAATCGGTTTCGATTTCGATCGATTACCCACTTGACTCCCATCCCAATCTGATGACTACTACTCATCCTCATCCTAGGCTTCCTATCATCATCTCCCAAGCTTCGATCTATCAAAAAAAGAAGAAAAAAAAAAAAAAGAAAAAGACTCATCAATCAAATGATTCCTCTTCCCTCTCCCACTTCATCATTCACCTCTCATCCTCATCGAATCACTTCCCGAATCTCCTCTCGAGGTAATCCTCATCCTTCCGAGTTTTGAACCCTCGAGTGACCTCATCCTCCCATCCTCACCCTCATCCTTCCCTATCATCATCCAATCCTGCCCCTCACCAAGCTCACTCGGTCCATTCGATAAATCGACTCGTTCCCTATCCTCATCCCCCCTCTCTACTTGCTCTCTCTTCTTCCCTCCCATCCCAATCCCCCTCCAACTCCTCCGACGCGCCCTCGCTACACTCACCACCACAACACTCCCACCCTCCAGATCGCTCGTTCGGGCTTACTCGTCGACGAGGTAGAGAGAGAAAGACCACCAGCCGGTTTATACCGTCGTCCGCCTAATCTCCAATCTATCAACCCTTTTCTTTTATCAAGTCAAAAAAAAAAAAGACCAAGCTTGCCAATGCGTTCTGATGACAACCGATGCGGAGAGGAGATCGAGGCGCTCTCTCTCTCTTTCTCGCTCGCGACCGGTTTGAAGAGTGATCCTGTCTACTCTGGCTATACAAGTCGAATAGAGATTAGATCATCTTGGTTAGCATGATCAGTCAATCGTCCTCCGTCCTCACCCCGCTCTGAGGATGTCAATATCCCCTACTTTCGGCCAAGCTAAGAGGTTTCTCACAAATGACGAAGGTAGCCTGGGAAGTCGAATCCAATCAAGTTAGACCGACAAGACCTGGCAGCTTTGCTTCTCTTTTCTTGCAGAGTCAGGTGGTGATAATGGCTTCCTGGGGTCGCTCGCAGTGCTGTAAGGGCCGTAGTAGAGATCACCTTGGGTCTTAGTCGTCGGTACCATAAGCGAGAAACGATCCTCATCCACAAGAATCAAAACTGGGAGAGAGAAAATGACTCGAAGAGATAGGAGGTTGTAATCTATGGATTAACAGTCGGTGATGATTGCAATCGTGTCAGTTGAAAGTTTACAGGCTGTGAGATTCAATCGCAGGAGAGGTTAGATCATTCATCAGATAGTCAATCGGTCAAACCTGCTTGGGAAGGATGGTTCTCTACATACTCTTGCCACATTACTTTAGAAGCCCATCGGAAGTCTGGATAAGGCGCGAAGACGTTTTGGATGGATTCAGGGTGATGTCCTCGGAGAGCATAAATATGGATGAAGGAGATTGTAAGCTATATGATTGCACCTACTTATTGACTTCATGACGAACTGGCAACTGTCGAGCCTGAAAGTTTAATCATGCCAATTCTGTCAATTGTGATCTCTAGATCACCTCCAAGACCAACAAAGAAACTAAGCTGCTCGACTGAGGAGGTTTCAAGTCCGGCTCGCGTCACGCCGCCATCATTAAAGATCGATGGATACATAAAACCACCTATCTCGGATCAGATACTAAATCGAGTCGTCAACCAGGATCCCCCCACCTCAATCATTTATGAGATCGTGATCATCCCGCCTGATAGGAGATCCGGTCGCATGCCAACACAATATGTAAGTGTATCATAAGAGCATCTCCAATCGTCTCGGTTAACCCGCTCGTTAGCTAAGTTTACCGAGCGATTTTCACAATCGGGCAAAAATAAGGGCTCGCTAGCAAGCGAGCTCCATAAGTCGGGTCCGATTTCCATCAAGTTACCAGATTTTAGAGCATCCCCAATCGTTGGAGAGCGCGGCTCGTTAGGTAGCGACTCGCTAGCCAAAAGAAATAGCTAGCGAGCGATTTACCGCGCGCGTTTCACAATCGTCCACTCCACAAGGCCGCGGCAGCTAGCTAACAACCCAAAGCGCACAATCGGGTGCCACATCAGCGGCTCGCTAGGTAGGTCCCCCCCTTCGTCGCAACTCGGCCTTGCAACTCATCGTCAAGGAGGGAGGGAGTGGGGGGAGTGGGGCATACTGGAGCTGGGGCTTGTGGGAGGGGGGAGGTGGGAGGGGGATACTGGTGGGGGTGATAACATAGTTGGGATGGTGGAAGGGACATATGAGGGTGGCAGGGTGGGCGGGGTATTGGCGTATTGGATATGCAAGAGATGTCAAGAGGGGGAGCTAGCAAGCTTGCTAAAATCTGGTAACTTTATGGAAATCAGACCCAACTTATGGAGCTTGCTTGCTAGCAAGCCCTTATTTTTGCACAATTGTGAAAATTGCTTGGTAAACTTAGCTAATGAGTGGGTTTACCAAGACCATTGGGGATGCCCTTAGCAAGCTTGCTAGCTCCCCCTCTCAACATCTCTTGCATATCCAATATGCCAATACCCCACCCACCCTGCCACCCTCATATGTCCCTTCCACCATCCCAACTATGTTATCACCCCCACCAGTATCCCCAGCCCCAATATGCCCCATTCCCCCCCACTCCCTCCCTCCTTGACAATGAGTTGCCACTCTGAGTTGCAAGGCTGAGTTGTGACAAAGGGAGGGCCTAGCTAGCTGCTGACGCGGCACACAATTGTGCAGTTTGGGTTGTTAGCTAGCTGCTGCGGCCTTGTGGAGTGGACAATTGTGAAATGCGCGCGGTAAATTGCTTGCTACCTATTTTTTTTGGCTAGAAAGTTGCTACCTAACAAGCTGAGATCTTCAACAATTGGAGATGCTCTCAGACCACCAATCTTGACCATGTATGATTAAAATAAAAGAAGGATTGAAGACTTCCATGCTAATGATCAGTGTTTTCAAGTATGCACCAAGACTGGTCCCCTGTGGCCCACCTGCGCCTGAATACAGCTAGACTGAGACTGAGAGTTGTGTGTGACTAGATGTGAATCCCAAGCAGGACGATTCTAATTCTCATCCTGGGAAACTTGCTGACAACAGTCAGCAGGTGGAACGGTTTGGGGGGAGATGGTAATGCAGTTGATGGGACTTGAGCCCACAACCACTCAATGTATGTATGCAAGTTTCTCCAACTGTTGAGCAACAACCACTCAGTGGGAGATGTATGGTCATTCAAGCTTGTTTGGGCACCCAACCAAATTAGCCTGATTTTGGCTAAAGTGCCCTGGGCACCCCCTAAAGCCCGCTTGGCACATAGCCAAGTGTGCTTTGGCACACACCCAAGTTTGGGTGGGTTGGGCCAAATTTGGCTTGGCTGATACCCAAGCCAATTGGCCACCCCCACCAAATCAATGATTGGGGGCAAAATTTTAAACATATTTTTTTATTTCTTTGATAAACATGTAAATACAATTTTATTAAAAAAATGTTTTTTTTTTTTTTTTTTTTTTTTTTTTTTTTTTGGAATGAAACAAAAGTAAAAAAAATTAAAAAAATAAAATAAAATACATAAAATAAATAAAGAAAAAAATCTTAATTGGAGTTAGCAAAACTGTCCCTGTAATTCCTTGAAAGTCAGCACATGGATGGTAAAGCTGCTGACAATGCATGAAGAAATTCTGGGATTTTTCTGGGGTTATTGCCTCCTGAATCCCCTGCTTGATTTGAGTCACAAGCATTGCATGATTTGGAGGTTCTTTTGATTGGACATAGCTCTTGGTTGAGTGGAAGGCATATTTGATTGGATTCAAAAATGGTGAGTAAGGTGGGAGGAACTCAATCTGAATTTGAATTGAAGATGGTTTCCCCAATTTTGTCAAATGGCTGGCCTTGATGGATTGGAGCATTATCCATGATGATGATTGAATTGTGTGAAATTTGGGAAGTGAGGCTCCCAAGGAATAGGCAGAATTCATCTACTCCTATTCCTTTGGTCCTAACCCTGTTGGTGTTGAGGAGCTCATAGTATAAAAACCCTTTGATTGAACAAGGCCCCCATGAGGGTCACTTGTTTTGCCTTGGGCACAAGGCTCAAGACCGCAGGTTGACCTAGTGAAAAAAAGCACATAAATCAATAAAGAAAAATTATTAATCAAAAAAAGAAAAAAACAAGCAATAAGAAAAATGATTGATAGACAAGATGACCAATTAAAAAATAAAAAAGGTGATCAACTTACCAGAGTCAGAATATCCCAAGCCTTAGCCTGAATGGAGGTCAAAACCTGCCTTGTCAACAAAAACAACCATCTTCTCCAGATCCAAGCCACCTTGTTGGACAAAATTGGCCCTTTTCTGAATGAGCTGGGGCATATTCCAGGAAGCTGGAATATTAGTAGCCTGTTTCCATGATATATCCATATCATGGATCAGGTTACTAATAGCCTGGGTTGAAACAACTAAATCAAAATTTTCTTTGAGGAATTCCTGAAGCTCATAGAGGTTGGTGGTTGATTGCTGCTCAAGTTGGAAAAGGAAAGTTGTCTTCATCTCATTGGTAAACTTACCCAGCTTTTTTTTTTGTTGACCTTAACTGTATTTGGATCTTTGGTCTTGATGCCTTGGCCTTGACAATGTGAGACCTTGAACGTCTTCATTGCCTCACTCACCTTCATGCCATTCCCTAAATCATTCTTGCGGACAAGCTTGCAAACTTTGGGCTTGATGATTGCATTTGGTTTGTGTTCCTTGTGAGTAAGTCAATCGTTTTGATGCTCACGGTTTTTTTCCAAACTCAAATTTGATTTCAGAATGGCCTTCTTTTGGTTGGTTCTTTGATTCAAATCTCAGAGATCCTTGAGGAGTTCTGTCAGCTTGCTAATATTGCAGAGCAAGCTGCAAAAGTAACAAAATAACACAAATAAATAAAATAAATAAAAATCTTTTTAAAGGAGAAATAATATTTGAGATATTATTTCAAATTCTGAATCTACATAAAAATTAAGTTAGGTTCACTTACTGACACCTACCTCAAATTCCTACTGCTTATCTTTTTAAATTAATTATGAAGATTTGGAAAAAGACACACCATTGGGATTTAAGCCATTCTAATATTTCACACAAAACCCCACGTATAGGTTTCACAGTGGATTTTTTGACAGAATCCAAGAATTCTGTGGTTGAGAGGAGTTATGGGCAGAAATGTGATTTGTCACAATTGCCACATGCAGCCGTGGCAACCGACACATCCACACGCGGCTGAGCAGCAGCACTGCCACCCTGTCTGCTTACCCTGAAAAGCCGTGTACGCAGCCTTGGGCATCTGAAAAGTATGCAGCCGCGGGACTACGGGCTGACAGAGTGACAGGTGGCTTGAGAAGCCCAGGTACCACGTAAAGGTGCTACAACCAAGACAGGGACATACTACATATGTAATAAATTTCCCTGTGGATAATAGATAATCTAAATATACATAAAAATATACAAAAATAATTAAATAAACTTTCTGCATATTTTTTATAAAATATGATAAAAATACCAAATATGTAAAAAATAAGAAAACTACTATCTGTAAAATATATTAAAATACTTTAAATATACAATTGTGAGAGTTTTATGACATCTGTATTCCCGTGAAATACTAAGAAAACTGATTATGTAAAAATATTACATGAATTCTCATAGCTTATTTTTTTAATTAATTATTCTGAGTAAATAAACAGAATTTTTAAAATCAGGAGTAAAATCAATATCATGATTTTACCCCATCAGCTAATACATAATGAAAACCCACCTGACATCAGATAACCCGTAGGAATGTCTACTAAGAAAATTATTAACATACTGGGAATATTTACTAAGGACAATTAATTAAATAATAAACATGTGGATAGATTAGTGTTATTCACATGTCTAAACATGAATCAAAAAGTAGAATAATTCCCATAACCTGTGGAATTAGATGTTAGCCATGATAAAGCACCAAGAAAGCGTGAAAGGCTACCACTGGTTACCCTGCTAGCCTTAGCACCCATCCCTTTGAGCCCCTGTATCCCTCAGAAGGACAGAATTGGGACTCAAAAAGCTATAAATATAGAGCTCTTGTGAGGATATTGATACCCAGAGACCCAGTTATATTTACATCCAGACACCGTGCAAAGTTAATAAAATAATTATAACAGATAAGTAAGTGATTTATAGCTTTAGTCTCATTAATAATATCCCTTACCAAACCCTTTTTATCAATTTAAACTGCTGAACAACCTTTTTAACCTCAGTAATAGGTTTAACCCATCAGTGCATGTCCCAAACAGGTACCTAAAGGATTTAATAACATACCAGTGAGTCTTATTATCCTTTTTATGTCATGAAAGCTTGGATGAAAGGCCCTTTAACTGCACTATATATTTTATATATATATTATCTTTGGGCAATATCTCCTTTAAGAATATAAATTAAAAGTTCCAAAGTAACCAGGTATACATGTTTTTAAAGTGAATTCCCTGAAGAGAGGTGTTAAAGATCCCCAATATTATTGTGGCCTCTCTATTAATTTATTTCATAATCAATTTATTAATATTGATTTATAATATTAAACCATAACCAAACCAATTAACCTTGTAATAGCTTTATCCAAATATTTTACAGATTTTTTCTGCAATTATTGAATAATATATTTATTATTTATTCTATCACTCCTGGTAGCTAAAGGATAGCAAGGTTCTTGGCATCCAGGAGGCTGAAAATTGGGGGTCTGGCCAAGAAATATTCCATTATATTATATTCAATACCTTGGACCAGACATTTCATGTAAAAATTAATCAAAGATAATTTATCTGACTTTTTTTTTAACTGTGATTTATCATTAATTTCTTTTCCAGTGGATTGAAAAACCAATGAAGAATTAATAATATATTATTTAAATCTTTTAGAAATAAGAAAATAAGAATACATTAAAAATTATAAACCAACTGGTTGGGAAGCTTTAACTCAAGCTGAACAACTTAATATCTCTTCTGTCTGTAAAAAATTAGATAAACTGCTTGAACAAGAAGATCTTGAGAGGTGTATCAAATTTCAAGCTCTATTAAGACAACATACAGCTGGGAAAAAATACTGTATAAATTCCTTTTCAAAGTATAAAAGTAAGCAAGAACTTGTTATTTCAAAGTTATTTTATCAAAATCATATTAATATATTTTATTAATCAATCAAATATCTTTCTCATACTATCAGTGAACTCTCCCATCCCAAAAGCCCACCACCACTGAAGTTGATCTATTGGGCCAAGAGGTACCAGATATTGCTGGAAGTCCTGAAAACATTGACTGGACTGGAGAAGAACTCATTGGAACACACCAAGAACCCATGGGATTACCTATTAAGGATCAATATAACCCTAATGAAGTCTTAGTACCTTTAAATATCAACTGAAGGAATCTTTAATAAACTTATTATCACAGTTTCTTCTTTAGAAAAATACTTATAAATATTTCATTCAACATGAATAGATGTAACACAAGGGCCTCAGGAAGAGTTCCCTCCTATGGATCTCTGTCAGGAGCCCCCAGTAACCGTGAGGCAACCAATAATGACAACCATGAGGGGGCTGGAACCCATGAATCAAATGTTGGTGGACAAGGAACAGCCCCAAGTACTGTTGCCCTCCCCCAACCTAGAGCTGGAGAAGGTAGTAGAATCAAGCCCCCCTCCATAACAAGGAGGCTCCCTGCAGCCACCACAGCAGAATCTGGCCAAGGAGGCCAGGATCAAAGAGTTAGTCAAAGAGCACATGAAATATTGGGAATAATTCAAAGAAGCACAAGCCAAGGGGGAAGTAGTATCTACGAAAAAAATAATATCCTAGGCAAAGGCTACCCAGA
Source organism: Puccinia polysora (assembly GCA_025617555.3). Taxonomy (NCBI): domain Eukaryota; kingdom Fungi; phylum Basidiomycota; class Pucciniomycetes; order Pucciniales; family Pucciniaceae; genus Puccinia; species Puccinia polysora. The sequence continues at coordinate 62,232,985 of CM062618.1, forward strand.
TAGATCTTCATAAAATGATTCCAAGGAAAGAGGTAGAATCCTACGTAGAAAAGTGGAATCCATAGGATCAATTAGCCCAACTGAAAGGCAGAGAATCAGGAAAGAAGAGATCTTCTTCCCATCCAAAGCCAAAGGGAAAGAAGGATTGGGATCAGATAATATTTGTAGCTCAAAAGTGTAAAAAAGTGTACCCCAATTAGCTTCTAATTCTGAACCTAGTGAATTGTCTAAACCAACATCTGATGTAATCACTTCCTTTTCTAATGATATGCCTCATAATTTCAAAATTTTTTGTGGAAATATGGATGGTGTTTACACCCAATTGAATAAGTTGACCTCAGTATTGGCCTAATTGATTAGTAATCAATCAAAAGATGTAGGGATAGAAGAAATTAAGGAACATACAGAACAATTATTGGAGACATTAAATGAAGGTAAAAACATTCAGACTCAAATTATTGAGAACATGTTATCAGGTATTCAAGAAGATTTTATCATTTCCCTCCAGCCATGAAAAGAAGAATTAATGAATACTACTAACAACTACATTCTGCCTCTTAGTGAAAAATTGGACCTGCTTAATAATAAAGTGGAACTGCAACTTAATCTGATCAAGAATGATCTTAGAGAATTAAAATTCCATCTGAACAACCCCTTGGGGAGTACCAAAGAGGAACCAAAACCTCCCAGACAAACAACTACCCCTTATGCACCACCCCTATTAGAAATGCATAGCAGTGACACTTTCAGGCCTAGTCCTACTACTGAAATGGAACAAGCCCTCAAACCTTTACCCCCTATCTCTGAATGGCCTAAGTTCTCTGGTGAGGGAGAATACAACCATATAAATTTCATCAAATTTATTGACTATACTATAAATTCCTATGACCTTCCAGAAGCCATAGCCATAGTTGGACTGCCTAGACTCTTTGAAGGAGTAGCACTAGATTGGTTTATTAGTAAAATAGAAGAAGCCGGATCCTTACCATGGAATTCTTGGAAACTCTTAATTAAAGAACAATTTGGTTCTAGGATGTGGAAAAGAAAAAGGGTGATTTTAAATTCACGGCTCCAACCATGTGGTAGTTTTGTAGGGCCCTACACAGCTCAAATGAGCTGTGGGGGCCCATGCACAACTACAAAGAGCCGTTTCAAACACTTGCAACCCCTGGGGGGTTGTTTAGGAGCCTTTCAACCCCCAAACACAGCAAATTTGAGGTGTATACCCCCTTACACAACTCAAAACTGCCGTTTAACCCCGTAAACGGATCAAAACCACCATGTTTGGGGGTGCACAACCCCCCAGAAGTCATGCCAGAATATTGGGAACCCCCTGGACCACACTTGGGTTTGGTCAACCCAAATTTGGGATCAACACATACTTTGTGGGACTGTTGTTCCACATCTAGAAATCCCAAAGAGACCTCAAAGTGAAACCAAAGTGAAAGTAAAGTGAAAATTTAAATCATATAAAACTCTGCAAACAATTCTTTATCAACTCAAATGTGAGAAAACTTTGTTTGTTCAATTGAAAGTTGGATTGAATACTGAAGTATACCATTGAATTTTTTTGCATGGGAACAGTGGCAAGCCCTCCTTCTTCTGACATGGCTGCGTGGAAGGTCTACATTGATAGTGCCATAAACAAAGCTTTGGAAAAAGAAAAAAAAGGATTTGGGTAATGAAACATTGGAAGCCCCAATTGCATCCTCATCAAGGGTGACAATTGAGGAACAAAATGTTTCACAGTGGGATTTGACCTCTGGTTGTGAGTAACATTTTATGTTACTTTTATTTGCAGTATTTAATTTGATTGAAAATGATGGAGTGCATGCCATCAATATAACTATGTAACTGTGACAGATCCACTGGACCCACCTCCTGTGAGAGCTTTTCCTACTAGGGAAGAGGCACAAAACTATTGTCAAACATGGCCTATGAGGCATGGTTGTGCTCTGACGGTTTTTAACTCAAAGAAAGATAAATATGTGGATTTGGCCTGTGATTGCCATGGTTCCTATTCAGGACAACTTCTTGCCAAACGGTCTAGAAAAACTCACACAAGGAAGTTTGGGTGCAAGTTTTTAATCCATGCAAGTTTTGAAAAGGCAGACCCCTTGTGGCTAATCTCCTATAAAGAAACCCAACCTAATCATCAACAATCTGAAAATCACTCTGTGCATCCTAAACTGAGGAGAATCTCTGTGAAAGCCTTGGATCTACTCAAGGAAGGCATGAAGGATGGGCTCAATATGTTACAACTTAAGAGAAAATTGAGCAATATTGATGGGCGGGTTAATGTTGATGACCAAACAATCTACAACACTAAGCGGAAGGTAAAGCTTTCAGAACTAAAGGGTAAAAGTGTTATGGAGGTACTCTATGAACAGCTTGAAGCAAAAAGTTGGATTCACCAGTAAAAGTTTAGTGGAGAGGGTCACTTGGAGGCCCTTTACTTAGCACATCCTGAGGCAGTAAAGCTTTCAAAGCAATTCCATCATATTGCTATTTTGGATTGTACTTATAAGACAAATAAATACAAAAACCCACTATGGCATGTTGTAGGAATGACAGAAAATTGGAAAACTTTCACAAAAGCTCTTGTTTTTATGACAAAAGAGATGTTTGAGTTCTACAGTTGGTCTGTAAATGCATTAAAGGAGTTGGCTTATGATCCTGAGAGACTTCCAAAAGTCTTTGTGGCGTACCATGAAAAATATCTGATTTGTGCTATTGAATCTAGTTTCCCTGAGTCATCAAGACAATGTTGCACTTGGAACTTGTCTAAAAACATACAAGTAAACTGTAAAGCACGCTTTGTTAATGACGTTGAAGGATAGAAAAGCTTTATGAATCTGTGGGCAAAGTATGGGGCCTCAAAGACCAATGTCAGCCTCCTGGATGCCAAGACCCTTGCTATCCTTTAGCTACCAGAGGTGCCAGAGTTAATAATAAATATATTATTTAATAAATGTAGCAGAAATCCGTAAAATATGTGGATTAAGCTTATTGCAAGGTAAAGTGGTTTGGTTATTGTTTATTGTTTTAAATCAATATGAATAAATTGATTATTAAATAGTTTTATAGAGCGGCCCAAATTATATTGGGGATCTTTAACACCTCTCTTCAGGGATTTCAGTATGAAAACACGTAGTCCTGGTTACTTTGGGCTCTTTAGTTTAAAGAATATTTTACCCAAAGATAATATGTATATAAAATACACGGTGGAGTGGCAGGGCCTTGTAGCCAAGCTACCACGACAGAGAAAGGATAATAAGACTCACTGGTATATTATCAAATCCTTTGGGTATCTTTTTGAGACGTGTACTGATGGGTTAAACCTGTATACTGGGGTTATAAGGTTGTTCAGCAGTTTTAATTGATAAAAAGAGGTTTGAGGATGGATATTACTGATCAGAAATTGCCATAAATCACTTAATTATCTCTTATAAGTACTTGATTACCTTGGCATGGCGTCTGGATATGAATATTACTGGGTCTCTGCCCATCAACATCCTCAAAAGAGCTCTTTATTTATAGCTTTTGGAGTCCCAATATGGTCCTTCTGAGGGTTGTAGGTGCTCAAAGGGACAGACACTAAGGTTGGCAGGGTAACCAGAGATATCCTGTCATGTGTTCTTGGTGCTATAGCACGGGTAGCATCTAATTCCACAGGGTATGGGAATTATTCCACTTTATAATGGACATTAGGACGTGTGAATAACACTAATCTGTCTTATTTATGTATTATTTAATTAATTATACTTAGTAAATGTTCCCAGTAGTTTAATAATTATATAAATAGACATTTCTACGGACATCTTGATGTCAGGTAAGTTCTCATTATGTGTTATATAAATGGAGTAAAATTCATAATGTTGATTTTACTCTTTATTTTCGAGTTCCAGTTGATTTACTAAGATAATTACTTAAAAATATAAGTCATGTGAATTCATGGTGCTATAGCACGGGTAGCATCTAATTCCACAGGGTATGGGAATTATTCCACTTTATAATGGACATTAGGACGTGTGAATAACACTAATCTGTCTTATTTATGTATTATTTAATTAATTATCCTTAGTAAATGTTCCCAGTAGTTTAATAATTATATAAATAGACATTTCTACGGACATCTTGATGTCAGGTAAGTTCTCATTATGTGTTATATAAATGGAGTAAAATTCATAATGTTGATTTTACTCTTTCTTTTCGAGTTCCAGTTGATTTACTAAGATAATTACTTAAAAATATAAGTCATGTGAATTCATGTAATATTTTTACATCATTAGTTTCCTTAGTATGTCACAAAGATATTGATGTCTGGCAATTCTCATAAAAGTATATTAAAGTATTTTAATATATTTTTAGAAGTTGTCATTGTCTTATTTTCGAAATTCTTGGTACTTTGAATTATATTAAATAAAAAGTACGTATAAGAATGATTTATGTATTTTTATATAATATTATGTATTTTTAGACTGTCTACTATCCATGGGAACATTCATTACATATGTAGGAAGTTCCCGTGTATGTTGTAGCATGTTTACGGGGTACCTGAGCCTCTCAGGCCGCCTGTCACTCTGTCAACCCGTAGTCCCGTGGCTGTGTACTTGTCAGAGGCCCAGGGCTGCGTACACTTCCTTGACAGTGTGACAAGGCTGTATCTCAGCCGCGCGCGGGTGCATTGGCTGCCGCGGCTGCGTGCGGGAATTGTGACAAAACACATTTCCATCTGTAACTCCTAAAATATACACAACACCTCAATTCTGACTGAATTTTAGGTGTGAAACCTATACATGACAATGTGTGTGAAATATTTAAATGGCCAAAAATCTCAATAATGGAGCCGTAGTATTTTGGTTTTTCTTTCCTTAATTACTTAAAAATATAAGGAGTTGGATTTCAAGGGTGGGGTCAGTGAGTTACCCTACCTAATTTTGGGTGGAGAATCCATTTCTGTAATAATATTTATGGTTTTCCCTTCTTAGGTTAATTGTATTTTTATTATTTTTATGTTATTTTTGTTACTTTTGCAGCTTGCTCTGCAATATTAGCAAGCTGACATTCACCCACTCCAAGATATGGCCATATCTGAAAAAAATCTGGAGGAAGTTGGGAGAAAAAATTAACTGCATATGTGCTTCAGTTCCTTTTGCCAGCTCTGTAGTTTCTGAGATGTATTGGTCCATCAGGTATATTTTTTTCTGGTAACCATTCATCTTTGTCTGCAAATTCTCCTTTGTATCTTACTAAGTATAGTCTGATATCTTTTCCTTGTAACCTCTCTTTCTTATCTCTCAATATCCTGCTGACTTTCCCTTTTTCTTTTACAGGGTCAGGTTCTATTGGGATTATTGCTGGAGGGAGGTTGCTGCCTTCTCTTGGTTTAAAGTGTTTGACTAGGCTAACAGGAAATACCAGATGTTTTCTTGATAATTATTCACTCAAGATTACTTCCACAGAATTTTTGCAATGCATCTTCTTGATAAAAAATGGTCCAACAAAGGTTGGTTTCAGTTTTCTGTTGCCTGCCAGGTTGTTGAAATTAGCTGTAGATATCAAGATCTGGTCTCCTATCTTAAAGTCAGGTTCTTTATGGGGTTTGTCCCATCTTTGTTTGTTGTATTCAACAGCTTCTTCCACACATTTCTGAGCATGATTATTTGCCACATCTACCATCTTTACATATACTCAAGTAAATCCTCACAGTCTGCCAAAAAACACTTTTTACAAGTCATAATGTAAGCAACCAAAAAATAGGAAAATTAAAAGTAGAGGCAGTGATTTGGCACTTGCTCTAAGTTCTGAATCATTTATCTCTGCCTCCTCCTTTGTTTTTGAGGCCCCATACTTAGCCCAAACAGACATAAAGCTTTGACACCCTTCAACATCATTATTAAAGCACACTTTACAGTTTGATTGTATTTTTTGACAAGTGACATTGACAGCACTTTCTTGTTGACTCACGGAATATTTGTTCTAGAGCACAGATCAAATCTTTTTCATGGTCCATCACAAAGACTTTGGGAAGTATCTCAGGATCATAAGCCAACTCCTTTAGTGCATTTACAGACCAACTGTAGAGCTCAAATGTTCATCTTGTTATAAAAAAAAGCAATTTGGTGAAGTTTTTCTGGTTGGAAGTAATTCCTACATCTTTCAATAGGGGGATGTTGTAATTATTTGTCTTATAAATACAATCCATCATAGCTATATGATGGAATTGCTTGAAAAGCTTTAATGACTCTGGGTGAGGCAAGAATAGGGCCTCCAAGTGACCCTCTCCACTGAATTTTGCTCAATGAACCCAACCTGAATTGCCAGGTTTTTCAAAGAGGACCTCCATAAAACTTTTTCCCTTCAGTTCTTCAAGCGCTACCTTACGCTCAGTGTTATAGATTGTTTTTTCATCAAAATATTTGCTACCATTGATCTTGCTCAATTTTCTTTTGAGTTGAATTGTATTGAGCCCATCATTCATGCCTTATTTTAGATTGTCTAAGGCTACCCCAGAGATTCTCCTCAGGTGAGGATGCAATGAGGGGTGTGGAGATGGTTCATGGTTATGTTGATCATTCTTGTAGGAGATTTGGCACAAGGGATCTGCCTTTGTGTGACTAGCACGGATTAAAAACTTGCACCCAACCTTCCTTGTTTGAGTTTGAGTTGATCATTTGGTGAGCAATTGCCCAGAGTACAAACCATGTCTAACACAGGCAAAATACACATATTTATCATGCTTTGAGTTGAGAACTTTCAAAGCATAAAAATGCTTCATTGCCCATGTTTGACAATACATTTGTGCCTCTTCCCTAGTAGGAAAAGCTCTCACAGGAGGTGGGGCAAGTGGATCTGTCATAGTTACATAGTTATATTGATTTCATGCACTCCATCATTTTCAATCACATCAAATATGGCAAAGACCAGTAACATAAAATGTTACTCACCACCAGAGGTAATGTCCATTTGTGAAACATTTTGTTCCTCAATTTTCACCCTTGATGATGATGCAATTGGTGCTTCCAATGATTCATTACCCAAATCCTTCTTTTCCGCAGCTTTGTTGATTGCACCAATGTAGTCCTTGAACACAGCCATGTTAAAAGGAGGGCTTTCCATTGTTACAATAATGCAAAAAAAAATGAAATGCTACTTCAGTATTCAATCCAACTTTCAATTGAAAAACTACCAAGTTTTCTCACTTTCAAGTTGAGAAAGATCAATTTTTTGGGATGTTTTATTTTAAGTTTCCTATAGTTTCACTTTAATTTCACTTTTATTTCACTTGATTTCAATTTAATTTCAATTTAATTTCACTTTAGTGTCACTCCATGATTGCTAGATGTGAAACAACAGGCCAAAATAGTAAGCATTGATCCCAAATTTGTGTTTATGGAACCCAAATGTGGTCCAGGGGGACCCAAAAAGTGTGGAACAACCCCCAAACATGGCTCAAAACCACCTTTTGTGGGGGTAAACAGCTCAAATACCCCATGTAAAGGGTGTATATGGATGCCTTGGGGTTGCGCCTTTTTGAGAAAACCCTTTGGGCATGTCTAGATGCGTCTTTTTCCGCGCATGTGCTTCTTGGATGCATGCATGGGCCCCCACGCTTCCATTGGGCCGTGTAGGGCCCTACAAAACTCCCACACAAATGGGAGTTGTGAATTTAACATCACCCAAAATATATACATATATACTAGAGTAGTGCCCCCAAATTTGGGGACTGATTGGAATTTAATAGTTTGGATAGGGAATGAAACATTGGTTGATTGGAACCATGTGAAAAATAAAGACAATGTTCAAGTTCCCATAAATAATTGTTAAGCTAAAAAATAAATGTCAGTTTTTTGATACAGGAGTAACTAAAACACTATATATATTTCAAATGAATCAGTTTTTGGGGTTTACAGCATTTAAAAAATCATTGTAAAAAACATTATCAGTTTCAAATTAAATTTTGTTTTCATCTCTGTATGTGACCATTACCCTTGTTGAGTGGCTTGATCTGGTGCTTGACCATGCTACATATAACTGACCATGGCTGAACACTGGACCTTGCAGATAAAGACCAACATTTGAAATTTTGTGCCCTTGAGATTTGTTGATTGACAATGAGAAAGCCAAATTTACTGAAAATTGTTTGCAAATCAACTTGAAAGGGAGGCTCTTGTCATCAGCGTCAGTAAACAAGGGGATGCCAGGAATGGCAACCAGCCTTCATATTGAATCACCAGTGGCAATCTTGGAAACTTTAACATTGCTTCCCAATCTGAAAAAAATCAAGCAAGTTCCATTACACAGCCCAATTGTATTGTAAATGTTCCTCAAAATCACCATAGGGGCACCAACTTTCAGAGCCAAGCTATGACAAGGAAAGTTGGGAAGAAATAATGTGTTGAGCTCTTTTTGGTATAGATTCTGTAAGATTTGCAGTATCAATCACTAGGCACACACACCCTCAAAGAGGATCTCCAGTTCAAGTGCCCCAATTTTTGGAAGGCTCAGCAGGGTGCAACTATCTTGGTGGCCTCAGAAAGATAGGATCATGCAAAGACCATGGACCTCCTTGCCAACCTCTTGATTCTCATTTCTTTCTTCCTTCTAATTTTCTTTTTCCTGGTCATTCTAATTTCCTTCAAATTTCTCCCTTCTTTCCCCTTTTTCTTGACTGCTCCTCCTTTCTTCCTTTTTCATTCCCATTGATACTCATCTGTCCATCCTCAATCAAATCAAGTCTCAAATTTCAATAGGCAAAAATCAACTTCAGTTCAACCTTTGATTGGTGAGATCATTCTGATGCAACTTTCCCCACAAACTCAAACTCAAACAAATCCTCAAATCTTTGATAAGCTACTGCCATTCCAACCTGTCTCCATTTCCTCTTTAGCCATTGTCTCAATCTCCTATCTTCACCCACCACGTTGGTCAAAATTTGAACTATCTGTCCTCAAGTTTTGTCAGTTATTACAAGCTCAACCTTCTTTCAAGTTGTTTCCATTTTTCAGTTTTCTGCTTTGAAATTCAACTCATCTCAAATTAACTTAAATATCCTGAGTATCATATTCAAAAGATTCATGGCTTTAATAAGTCTTCATAGTTTGATTTTCATCATTTACAAGAATAGAATCAAGTAGAAATGTATTTATGCTGTAGACTGCTTTGTTTTTGCAACATAAAATAACACAGTCCATTAAATAACCAATTTTTGAGGTAGAAATGATCCAGGTTTTGAAAAATATTATTGATTAATCAATGCAAAGCTTGATCTTCACTATATCCATCAATGACCATGTGTTCAGGAATAATATTTTTTTTAAAAAAATCTGTATATTATTCAGACCATTCCCAAAATTGAGTAAGAAATTCTGGTAATCAGGGTCCTCTGTAGCACACATCTTTGAATTAAGGTGCAAGACTTGGAAATTTCTCCAGAATGCAGAATTGATCAAATTTTCATCAATAATTTGGGGATGTGTACCTTTTTGAACCACAGGTAAAATTTGCATGAAGTCACCACCAAAGAACATAAAATCTCCTCCAAAAGGTAGGCTGGAATACATGAGGCCTTGAAGTAGACTTTTAACCAACTAAAGAGCATGACTATGACTCATAAGTGCTTCATACCAGATTATCAAAGAAGAATTTTTGAGAGCTTCACCCTTTTGTGAATCCTTTAACAATATTCTCAATAAAGAGGGGTCATTTAAACAAAAGGGAATTACAAAGGTAAGCTGTTCTTCTATTTGGTAGATTAATGGATGGTATTCCACTACCATCAGATTCCATAGATAATATTCCAGTTGATCTGAAAGAAGCCAGAAAGAACTTATATTGGAAGGTTTTTACAGACCCATCAGGTCCATCAATAGAGAAGCAAAAGGATTGGGAGAGTTACACGCATTCATTATCTGATCTGATATTTTTGTCTTTCTATGATTCAAAATAGACATGTTTTGAAAGTCTGCTTAATTTATAAAACCGTTTTTTCCCCCTCAAGGATCCAGTTCCTTTTTTTACTTGTTTCATCCACTGATTTTTCAAGTCTTGGAAGATCAGGAAAAACTTCTTTAACACTTTTTCCAAAAATTTTGAAATATGATGGAGGTAATGGAACTTGTGATTTCATTTGTGAGAACTTTTTGATCTGTGATTCCACAATGAATTAAATTTTCAACCATAAAATTGAAGGAAAAACCCCATGGGCTTTACAAGTTTTCAGGCTGGAAAAGTGGTAACGGAATTCCAAACAGCCTCTTTAGATTGGAAAGTAAAGTATATTCCTCTGCTTCTTCCATTTTTGTTTCCAAAGGATATCATACTCAAGTAGAACCTTGGCCAAGAAAGCCTCTTTGGGATGTATAAGCAATTCCATTTGTCTGCTTTAGGTGATTCAAAGGAGTTGCACCAACAGAATGATTAAAAATATTCTCAGAGACCACCTCTCAGGATCTGCATGATAGAAAGTATAAATCCTTACAATTAAAAAGCCTCTCTGAAATGGCCTACATTCTCTTCTCTGGAGATGCCATGGGAAATTTTGTGAAAATTTGGAATATCTGATGGTCCTTTCAGAAGGGTCAATTAAATTTGTTTAAATATCCTGTCAGAATATTTTTTGAATGATTTTATCTTCAAAAAACTTCATCCAGGGATTCATAAGGTTCAAGAATTAATTTTTTTTGGTCAGGAAGTTGAATTTTGAGTTGTAGAGAAGCAGGCAAAATGGCAGAAAGTTTAAAGAAAAAAATCCTCCAGCATACCTCAGGTGCCAAATACCTAAAAAGTTATATTTCATCCAAGTTTTCACTAAAATCACAATTAAAACAGTCACATTTATCATAAAAATATTTGTAGATATATTTGACAGATGAGACACCCGTACCTTCATCCACATTGATGTGAGATTGGTATTTTGCAAAGAGTTAGGGATTATAAGGGAAACCCCAGGAATTAAAAATTATAGGGCTGGTTTGGTAGTGGTATTTCAATATTGTAACTTGATTTTGGCATCTTTGATGGATAGGATTAGAATTTTCACCCATGATGGCTTCAGGGTAGATGGCTTTGGTTTATCTCTTTCTGCATGTACCATTATCCATGCAAGGAGACCCAAGATTTAAAATAATCCAAAAAGGAAATGTCTCATTTTTATCTTTAATTCATGAAAAAGATGAATCAGAGTATTTCAATTAGTAATCTCTGCAAAAAATCACATCAATTTTTCAGACATTCTGGGCTTGTAATTTTGATGGAGCACCACCAAGATGTGAGAATTTGGAAGGCCTCTCATCTGGAATTCTATGAAATGAGTGCATCCCATTTTTTCCCCAAAGATTAAATCATTGAATATTTTATCACAGATCTGTTTAAATTTAGAGATAAAAACATGTGCTAGAATATCTTGCATATCCTGTGATGTTTGACCTGGAAAAAAAAAGGAAAAAAGAATTTCTGGCTGTTCTGTGTTACATGTGAATTTTAAAAAAAGAACAGGCTTTACTATATCATAAACCATTGCTATAGCATCTTGATATCAAAACCTCATTTCCCTTAGGCCACCTAAAAATTATTGGGGAAGGATAAAAGAACCAACTAAGAATAAGGAAATGTTAAGCTATTCATAATTATTATGCATAAGTATTGATAGAAGGTACAAATGAAGGTCAAATGGATAATTGAAGAGAAACAAACTTACATGTTCCCTGACCCATCTCAATACCATGGTTGATCAAATAAATAATACAAAAGAAATCATAAATCCTTAGATTATTTTGATGATGACAAGTATAGGAAAACTCTTTATGTCTCAATGTGTATTTATTGGTCAACAAAATATTGTTCAAATGGTCAACCACCCCAGTGCAAAAGTGAAAAATAATGATGTCAAAATTTGAGAAAATTGGAATAATAATTAATTGCATTGAACCTATTCTTTCCTTGTTCTTCTTCAAATCCTGGAAACAAAAAAAATTTACCATGAGGATGAAAAAGAAAATAGTGCAGAGGGTCATAAATGTTTCCTAGTTCCCTAATTTTCCTGAAGGAGCCATCTGAGTTCCTGACCAAAACATCTCTATGGGTTCATTGAGAAGGATCATTAAATTGGTTCAATAAAAATACATTAGAAAATTATAAATCTCATGATCAGAGAAATAATAGAAAACACCATAAATTCCAGCCATATTGTAGCTACTAGGTCTCCTGTTGGAAGTTTTTAAACTGTTTGATAGATATTCTGTTAATATTGATCAGCAAGCCTGATGGATCGATTTGGAAAAATATCAGGATAAAATATTTGGAACAATATCAGGATAAAATATTTGAAACATATCTATCAAAACCTGATTGCTTTAGAGTTTGCTGAATCCTGAGAAAAAAAAATCCTATTCTAAATTTGAGTCCTATCTTTACTTATTTTTCAATCCATTTTCAATTTAAAATATCAAAAATTGGATGAATGATGGGTGTCTTCAACCAGTTTTATTAAGACTAACAATTTTATGGTGAATAGTTCCATTCACCATAAAGCTGTATATGCCCCTTGTCTGGAAATTGAGGGCATTGCAAGTATTTTGTTTAACAACAATTGATGTTAAGGAAGAATTAGAGTCTATCAGCCTGAGATTGGAGAGCAGGTGATGATCATGGGAATGATGATCTCTAGTAGAAATATTGAACATATGGAGAAAATCATTTGGTGTTCTTTTCTGTAGTCCTAAAACCTGTAAATTTCTACAGCATATGGAGATTGTCTTTTTTCAGAAAAAGATTTCTTGGAAATTTATGCAGAGTCTTTCTGAGCTTAAAATGAAAGTTTGGAAGTATCAGGCTTCATAAAACCCACAGGAAAAAGTATGTCAAGTTTTCTCTTGTGGGATTTTCTCATCTGCTTCAGTTTTTATTTCAAACATCAAATCTGCCATTTAAGCATCATCATCAATCCACCATCCATTGCATTCAAAACACACATCCACACCTCAATCCAATCTCCATTGCCTCACACATATTAACCAAACCCCCTCAATTACCACCACTGCCTTCCAAACCTCACCTACTCACCCAGCACCTCCACTGTACCAACCTCACCAACTCACCATCCACTCCCAACTCACCAATCCCACCCACCCACCCACCCATCCTCAACCACCCTCAACCACCCGCTGTGGAAACAAGAGTTTAATACCCCTAAAATTTTTCCTCTGTTTGGAATTTATTGGTCCCAAGCATCTGTAAGGAGTAAAGCCCACCTTTCAAACAACTAATGCAAAGGTGGATTAAGGAAAAGAATCAAATTAAGGAATAGATAGTTTTGAGAAATATCCTTCCTTCCAATCCAGTTGCAGTAGGGGATGTTTCTGTATCCTATTGTCTATCTACAACTTGGACTTGAGGGCAAGGTATAGTAGCCTCCCCCTGAACCCAAAACTGGATATACCAACAACTAAGAACATAACCCTAAGTACCATCCTCTACAGCCCTAGCCACCCACTGGCCATTACATCTGCCTAGGTTTTTCCTTCTCATGACGCAGCCTCCCCACACCCTACTTGGATCCCCCCCCTGCGCTTGTCTGTATTTGACCAATGTGCGCCTTTGTTGTTCCTTCCCCATATATCCCCACGCCTACATTCCCCAAATCCAACCAGAATCACCATGAAAAAAAGGCTGCACCTTCTGGCAGGTTTAACCCCTGGGTTTGTGAGTGAAACATGTTTTGACTTTGTTGCAGTTTTGGAGTCAAAAATCAAATTGATACCTGGAAGGTCTCAGAAGATTCCTGCAAAACATTTATATAATGCATGAATTGAAATGAGTATCTTCTAATAACAGGAATATTTGGGATATTATTTATTTATTTCTAATTCCATAATTCTATCACCACTGTCAAGAAATTTGGTTTAGAGCTATGTGATAAGGAAATTTTATCTTGGATGGTATCAAGCTTCAAAATCAAATGATATCAATTCTATTGAATAAGTGGAAATTCAATTATTATTTGTACACTAATTTTTGTTTTTTTTTCCTCCCCAAACAAGAAAGGTAATACTGGTGGCATGTATTAATCTCATTTTGGAAAAAAATAAACTCAGGAAATCATTTTGAAAGAATTGAAAGAAACAAGATCTGAATGCCCTCAGACCCATAAACTGAATTTTAAAATGAATCAGTCCTTTCACTGAATATGTTTTCCTTTTTTTCAAAAGAAAAATTAATGCTTATTCTTTTCTTTTTCCATTATTCTTTTGGTATATCAAATCTGGCTTTGAACCAATTTGTTAATTTTCAATTTGTTTTTTTATATTTGTTTCAATTTTTGAGCTTTATTCATTGATTATTGTCATTTGTTTGTTGTTTAAATTTCTATTGTATTTTATTTTTGAGCGGTGCTAAATTTAAAACTGTTCACACCCTTTTCAGAACGAAAACGGGTTGTTTTTGAAGGCCCTTGACCCACTAGAGTTTTGGATGGGTTATAAATGTCTATTTATGTATATTTGGCTATTTTTTTGAGATTTGTTGATTTTTTTTAATTTTTAATTTTTTTTTCTATTTCTATATATTTTTCTATTATTGTTTATTTTTTCAAATTTTCTTTTATGCTGTTTTATATTTTTTTATATTTTCTTATATTTTCTTATATTTTCTTATATTTTTTTTAAATTTTTTGATATTTTTTGATATTTTTTTATACTTTTTTATATTTTTTTATATTTTTGAATATTTTTTTCATTATGATTTTTTATATTGTTTCATATTTTTTGATATTTTTGTAAATTATTTTTTGTTTTTTTATTGTTTTATATTTTTTGATATTTTTGTAAATTCTTTTTTTGTTTTTTTGTTGTTTTATATTTTTGTATATTTTTTCAATTAATTATTTGAAGGGTCATGAAGAATAAATTCAAATTAATCCTAAGATTGATTTTGTTAATGGTGGGAACCTATCCTACAGTGTTTATGTTACTCCTCAGAAACTAGCTCATCCTCACTACAAACCGTAATTGCAAAGCATCATAAAACATTCAGCTTTTTCAAAACCATTTCAGTAACTTGAAATCCTATATAGTGGGGCAGGACCGGGAATTTGGGCTGGAAGAACTTGAACATGGTCCAGGGGCCTCCCCCCCCATCAATTTTTTTTAAATTATTTTATATATTTTTATAAATTTTTATTTTTTCTATTTTTTCTATTTTTTTTATTTTTTAATTTTTTATTTTTTTTCTACATTTTTGTTTGTATTCTTTTTATTATATTTTTTTAAATATTTTTATTTTATTTGATATTTTTCATATATTTTTTGTATTTTCCTTTATATTTTTATATCTTTCATTTCATTTTGTTTTGTTTTATATTGTTTTGAATATTTGCATATTTATTTACATGATTTTCTATTTTATTTTATTTTATTATTATTTTATTATTATTTCATTATTATTTTTAATTTTTTAAATCAGCAAAATTGAAAATTTTTAGATTCATGAACAACCATGTTCCAAACTCCAGGTTTTTAAATTTCCATTCATGACCCATTCACAACCCGGGGTTGTGAATTTAGCACTGCCCTTTATTTTTTATTTTTATTAATTTTACTATTTATTTATTTTACTATTTCTTTATTTTACTAATTATTTATTTATTTATTTATTTTGTTATTTTGTTATTTTGTTATTTTGTTATTTTTTTTATTTTTTTATTTTTTTTATTTTTTTATTTTTTTTATTTTTTTATTTTTTTATTATTTTTTTATTTTATTTTTTATTTTTTTATTTTTTTTATTTATGTTTTTATTAATTTATTAAGTTATTTGATTAATTTATTAATTTATTAATTTTTTATTTTTTTATTTTATTTTTCTTTCATTTTTTGTTGATTTTGTTTTTTTGGCTTCCTTTCAGCATGATGGTTGACTTAGCATAGGGCAAGCAACACCCTGAGAGTATCTCACTGCATGGTTGAACCCCAAAAAGTCCCCCCTCCAAAATTGAAGGGGTTGCGCAGGGATCAACTCTTGGGGAGGTGGGCAACTTATTTTGAGTCATCCATCAACCTGACGGGGCAAAAAAAATAAAATCAAAATCAAAATCAAAACAAATCAAATCAAATTAAAATTCCAAAAAGAATAAAGCATTAAAAGAGGATGGCAGTCAATTAAAAACCCTTCAAGCGCATTCATAACTCAACATGGGTCCTATGGGACAACTCAAAACCAACTTTTTTTGGTGAAAAGATGTTAAATTTACATTCTTCTCTATTTTTTCATAATTTTTTCTATCTTTATGTTTTCATATCTTTTTACATTCATATCTGTTTTTTTTTGTATTGTTTTATATTGTTTTATATTTTTATGTTTTTTATATAGTTCTTCATCCTTTTTATAATGTTTTATATTCCTGTAAATTTTTTCATTTTTTTTGAAATGTTGATATTTTTTTCATATTTATATATATATATATTTATATATATACTTTACATATAAATTCATTTTTTAAAGGTTCACAAAGAATACATTTAAAATAATCCTAAAGATTTATTTTGTTGATGATTGAAAACTCTTCTAAAATGTTGATGTTACTCCACACACACTAGTTCATCCTCACTACAAAATGTGCTTGTGAGGCATCATCAAGTATTCAATTTTTTCCAACCCATTTCAGTGATGTGACCTCCTGCATAGTAGGGCAGCACCAAGAATTGGGGCCTTCAGAACTAAAATGTGGTCCAGGGGCCTCCCCGTCACCTAGCCGTTTTTTTTTCATATTTTGGTACATTTTTGAATATTTTTTTCCATTTTGTTTTACTTTTCCATATCATTTTATATTATTTTGTATTTATCAAAACTTTTGGTCATTCCCTTTTGGATTTTGTATATTTTTTCATTTTTTCAGCTTTTTTAATTTCATTTTTTTTGATTTTATATTTTATATATTTTTATATATTTTATATATTTTTATATATTTTATATATTTTATATATTTTTATATATTTTATATATTTTTATATATTTTATATATTTTTATATATTTCATATATTTTTTATTGAATTTTGAATTCCTGTCAGCATGATGGTCAACTTAGCATAAGGCAACCACCACCCTGACAGTTGCTCACTGCATGGTTGACCCCAAAATGGTCCCCCCTGCAAAATTGAAAGGGTTGCAAGGGGATCAACTCTTGGGGAGGTGGAAAACTTATTTTAAGTTGTCCATCAACCTGAAGGGGTAAAAAAAAAAATCAAAAAAAAAAAAAAAATCAGTAAAACAAAAATAAAGAAAAAATAAATCTAAAAAAAAATTGTGAAATTAAAATTTGAAAAATTAACATTATTAGAAATAAAAAATATAAAAAAAATATTTTAACTGAAATGGAAATCAATCAATCTTGACTTGATTCCTAAAATCAAAATTGAAAAATTCACAAAGTGAAATTGAACAGGTTATAAATTGACTAAAAAAAATTGCAACTAACAAAAAATGTTTTGATAAAAAATTCAACAAAGCATTGGAATTTTTGAAATCAACATGTATGCAAAACTCTGAAAAAAACTTGATCTTTTCAAAATAATTCATTTCCCCTTTTGATCATTTAGGTAATGAAAATGGTGATTATCATGAAAATTTCACAGAAACCCCAAACATTTGATTAAATCCAATCAATGATCAAAATGAAAGTTATTTTATTGATAGTATCCTCAAATTTATTTACTAAATAGAATTCACATTCTGCATAGTTCTGAATCTTCCATATTCCATGCATGCACTAGAATTAATTGGAATGCACAAGAAATGCTACAAACAACTTTTATCAGGTACCTACTAAAGTTAAAATCAGTTGTTTTTCAGAGTCAAAACCAAACCAAAAAAAGTTCCAGGTGCTACAACTGCTGGAAGGTGCAGACTTTTTTGTCATGGTTACTTGCTTCATTCTTGGTTTGCATCCTTAGTGAAGATTGCAGATGCACTGCAGTCAATGCTGAGCCAGCTTCACACCAGATGCTGAGCCAACCACAGCTATTTATGAGCCCAGTAGGCACCAGAAGCTGAGTGCGCACCTGAAAAGTAGTTCCCAATCCCAATGTTATAAAATGCCACCACACTGCCCATCCTTGCCCAATGGCATTCACCAGACCATCCTAACCACCCTCACCCACCAGCCTCCACCTCTCCTCTCTGGCACCTCAGGTAAGCCCCCCCCTCCATCCATCCCAATCAATTGTGGATCAATCAAGCAATTGATTCATCAATTTTGAATCAAAAAAGCAATTTATTAATGAATTGAAAATTGATTGATTGATTAATTTAAAATTGATTGATTGAGCAATGGAAAATTGATTGATTGATCAATTTAAAATTGATTTATTGATCAATTTAAAATTGATTGATTGATCAATTTAAAATGGATTGATTGATCAATTTAAAATGGATTGATTGATCAATTTAAAATTGATTGATTGATCAATTTAAAATTGATTGATTGATCAATTTAAAATTGATTGATTGATCAATTTAAAATTGATTGATTGATCAATTTAAAATTGATTGATCAATTGAAAATTGATTGATTGATCAATTGAAAATTGATTGGTTGATCAATTGAAAATTGATTGATCAATTGAAAATTGATTGATTGATCAATTGAAAATTGATTGATTGATCAATTGAAAATTGATAGATTGATCAATTGAAAATTGATTGATTGATCAATTGAAAATTGATTGATTGATCAATTGAAAATTGATTGATTGATCAATTGAAAATTGATTGATTGATCAATTGAAAATTGATTGATTGATCAATTGAAAATTGATTGATTGATTTATTGAAAATTGATTGATTGATCAATTGAAAATTGATTGATTGATTGATTGAAAATTGATTGATTGATCCATCAAAAATTGATTTATTGAGAAATCAAAAATTGATTGATTGATCAATTGGAAATTCACTGATTGAGAAATTGAAAATTGATTGATTGATCATATGAAAATTGACTGATTGATCAATTGAAACTTGATTGATTGATCAATTTCAAATCAATTGATTGATCAATGGCAGGCAGATTGATTGAACAATGGCAAATTGATTGATTGATAAATGGCCAATTGATTGATTGATCAATTGAAAATGGATTGATTGATCAATTGAAAATTTATTGATTGATCCATTGAAAATTGATTGATTGATCAATTGCAAATTGATTGATTGATGAATTAAAAATTGATTGATTTATCAATGGTAAATTGATTGATTGATGAATTTCAAATTGATTGATTGATAAATTGCAAATTGATTGATTGATCAATTGCAAATTGATTGATTGATCAATTGCAAATTGATTGATTGATCAATTTTCAAATTGATTGATTGATCAATTGCAAATTGATTGATTTATCAATTGAAAATTGATTGGTTGATCAATTGCAAATTGATTGATTGATCAATTTCAAATTAACTGATTGATCAATGGCAAATTTATTGATTGATCAATTGAAAATTGATTTATTGATCAACGGCAAATTGATTGATTGATCAATTTGAGCTTTTTTTTCTTGTTAGGATCATCAACCGGTATAATTTTTTTCAATTTCTTTCAATCATCCACCTTGACTATCAGATGACTAATGATTGTTTTTTTTTACCTTCTTTTTATATGGGTTTGATTATAGCTTTTCTGTAAATAATTTTCACAATTTTTTTATTCTATGAAATGAAACAGACTCTTTGACCCCTTGTTCCTTCTACACCCACCATTATTCTGGACTTCCAGTTCTTCTCCCACAACCCTAAAATCTTGACACCATGGATTGAATCCATTCTTGATCCTCACACCAATTGAGTATGTGGATGGGAGAAGCTGATTTTAAAAACATACAGAGAGGTTGCAAGAATAGGGCTTGTTGGCAAATTTTTTTTCTTGACTGCAAATTCTTCTGCCACAACCCTCAAAATGTTACACAATGAATTGAATCCCTTCTAGATCCTCACCCCAATCAAATTATGTGGATGGGAGGGAACAAGATTGGAGGAGAGTATTTGAAAAAAATACAGAGAGGTTGCAAGAATGGGGCATGTCAGCAAAAAAGGGCTCAAAAGAGATATTCTGAAATCTCCTAGTAGTAGCAGACAATTCCACTCATACAAGAATAGCAATTTATATGCAAATCAACAAAACCACTTGGAACACTTGCAGGTACTTGAACAGTGGAAAGATATACTCTAGGAAAAGAATAAAAAATAAAAAAATATTTTTTTATTGGTGGGGTTGAAAATAGTCTTGAACATTTTTGTAATCAAAAATATTTTTTTTGTTTTTCTTTTTAAAAGTTTTATCTAAGTAAATATATTTAAAAAACAAGCAATTGAGTAATCTGCTATAGTTCTTCCACTTTTCTCCTTCCACAAATACCTTCCATGGCTACAGATAACCTATCTTTTTTTTCCCATGGACAGTCAATCCCTCTCCTTTTCCAGTCAATCTTCCTTTCAATCTTTCTCCTTTTCCTCATTTTGAAAATGACACTCAGCCTCTTTCAATCTGCACTTAGCATCTAATTTTATTTGATAAGCCAAAATCTCAGCTTTCTTCTTTTTACCATCAATAGTAAGTTGATGATCCCAACTTTGCTTTTCAAATTCAAGTTTTTCCAATTAAATTTGTAATTTCACTTTTTTTTTTGTAGGAAAATATCAATGAACTGGATTTCAAAAGCAAGCAGATTCCATAAATGCACTTACATGAATCTTTCTTCTCCATGATATCTTCAAAGCCAAAACAACCGGAAATGTTTTTCCTCTTTTGATGGCTATTTGGGTAATTTTCATGGAATTGGAGGCCTTTTTATTTCCATTTTCAGAGGATGTTTGTGTGGGAACATCATAACTCTTATTTGAGGGTGAGGCAAGTGTTTGGCCATTCAGGAAATGATAAGGCTGTTTTTTTAAATTCTAAATCAGTCAGGATTAACCAGCAATGAAAAGAAATTTCTTCCTTACTTGAACAGATGTTGATTGTGATGAAAATACTGGAATATCTTGCTCCCCATTTCCCATGTTGTCCAGTTCTTCCACCCTGGGAGAGAAAAAATTGAAAGAAGTAAGTGATGGATCCAAGCAAGGGTTTTGAGGGTTGATCAATGTCAATTTGGACATGATTGGAGCTGGTTGTGTTGGAATATCTTCATTCACATTGGATAGGGGAACTAAAAGTTTTCATCAGGATCATTGTTGGTTGGATGAGCATCTACATCCAAGTCCTCAGAATCAATGGAATCAGATTTTTGGGCATCAAAATTTGCTAAAGGGTACATTTTGGTCTTCTTTCCAAATACTTCATCCATTTGAATATAAAAAGGAAAAATGGATTTCAAATTCTCAACCACCAAGTTGATTCCCCTGGCTTTATTGGAGTTGGTGATACCAAAGCCAGGGGAATCAAAATTGAGTGGGCCTTTCTGTGCTTGGCTTGTAAGGTTTTGAATTTCTCCCTCATATTTTTTGATGAAAGATCAACCCTACCTTTTTTTTATCCTCTAGTTCATTGACCATCAGGAAATAGCGATTAACATTAGATAATGGAGTTTTGCCAACTTGTGTTTCATTGTTGGATCCAAAGCAAGCATCATAGTTGGAGGTAATTTTGAGCCAGTTTACCAGGATGGTGTGACCAGGTCTCTTGAGCTGACTTGATCATTTGGAAGCTGATGGAGAGGATTGTTTGTTGTAGAGTTCCTGGGGGATGTTTTCTTTGGCGCATTGGATTTTTGTGTGTACTTGCAGGGGGAAGTTTGCTGAGGGGCCATTTGAAAAGAGGAGGAGGGATGAAGCAATGAAGCAATGAGAGTTAGGAAGTGATGAGAGAAATAAGTGATGAGAGGGTTAAAGTGATGAGAGTGAGGAAATGATGAGAGTGATAAGTGATGAGAGCAATAAGTGATGAGATTGAGGAAGTGATGAGAGTGAGGAATTTGTGAGAGTGAGGAAGTGATGAGAGTGAGGAAGTGATGAGAGCAAGGAAGTGATGAGAGTGAGGAATTGATGAGAGTGAGGAAGTGATGAGAGTGATAAATCAGATTTTTCCAATGAGGTTGGAGGTAGAAGGAGGTGGGAAACCAGGTTTGTATGATGTGGACCAATACATGGTCCAATGTGTGTCTGAGGTTGGGAGAACCTTTAAGTATTTTATCTGAGAAAACCATTTATTTTCAGGTAACTCTGACATGTCTCATGTCAAATAAGTGGGTTTTTTTGATTTTTAATGGAACTTTAGAAATCGGGGTATTTTGCTGAAACCCACCATTAAAAAAATTGTGGGTGCACTAAGTCTGATATGCCCTAGTAAATTGAATTGAGATTTTTTTTGGTTCATGGGCACAGTGGCAATCCCAAGCCCCCTGGTTTCAACATGGCTGCATTAAAGGACTTAATTGAAAGTTTTTTTTAAAAAATTTTTGGAAGAATCTAGGGATTTGGGTAGGGATTTGGAAAATAAAAAATTGGAAGCCCCAATTGCATCCTCATCTAGGTTTAAAATTTAGAAACAAGATTTTTCACAACTTGAATTGACTCAAGCTGGTGGCTCACATTTCATATGCCATTTAACTGAGACTGATTTGGCTTGATAAATACTAATGTAACCATGGGAGGTCTAACTATGTAACAATACAACTAAGAGGTTCTAGAAGCCCTTGACCCTCCTCATATGATCTCCTTTCCTAGTAGGAAAGAAGCTGAGAACTAGTTTAAAAAATGGGCCGCCATGCATGGCTATGCATTGAAAACATTCAAGTCAAAAAGTTATAAATATGTCAACCTAGTCTGTGAAAGATTTGGATGGTATGAAGGGCCACTCCTCACCAAAAGGCAAAGGAAAAAATCATAAAATGAAGGTTAGGTGTTGATTAATGATCTTTGCAATTTTCACATTAGCAGATCCCATGTGGTGCCCCTCCATTAGAAATTTCTAACAAAATCATCAACCATCTGAAAACCCTGAGTGCATCCTCAACTGAGGAGAATATTTGGTGTAGCCTTGAATAAACTTGAGGAAGGCATGAAAGATGGGCTCAATAAAGTTCAACTTAAAAGAAAATTGAGAAAGATTGATGGGTGAGAATACATTGAAAATAGAACAATCTATAACACAAAGTGCAAATTTAGAGAAGCTGAACTCAAGGGGAAAATTATTATATTGAACATTCTATTTGAAATTCTCCAAGAAGCTCAGTGAGTTTCAAGGTCAAATTTCAGTGGATCAATTAGAGGCTCTGTTCTTGACTCATCCTGAGTCTATAAAACTTTTCAAAAACTTCCATCATATTGCTTTGTTGGATTGTACTTATAAAACAAATAGGTACAACATCCCTCTATTGCATGTTGTAGGAATGAAATTCAACAAGAAAAATTTTTAAAAGGCTTTTATTTTTATAGCAAAAGAAAATTTTGAGTTCTACAGCTGGGAATTAAATGCACTAAAGGAGTTGGCCTATTATCCCAAGAGGCTTCCCAAAGTATTTTTGATGGACTGTGAAAAAGCTCTGATTTGTGCAATTGAACATAGTTTCCCTGTCTCATCCAGACAGTTGTGCTCTTGGCACTTGTCTGAAAATATTCAAGCAAATTGCAAAGTTTTCTTCAGTAATGAGGATGAAGGATTGCAAAGTTTTATGACTCTGTGGGAAAAGTATGGGGCCTCAAAAACCAAGGGGGAGTCAGAATTCAATGATGCAGAACTCAGACAAGGCTAATTTATTGCTTCTTCTGTTCATCTCTGCTGGGATTGCTTATGTTGAAAATTTTACACAGTGTTTCTTGAAGGACCATGAGGATGGGCTCAAGTATATGTAAAAGAACATTTTCCCTATTAAAGAGACATTTTTAAAGGTGTGGACTTTTTTCAAACCTGAAATTGGAAATAAAACAACATCTTGGGTAGAAGGGGATTATGCTGCTTTCA
The DNA here is from genome assembly GCA_025617555.3 of Puccinia polysora. Taxonomy (NCBI): domain Eukaryota; kingdom Fungi; phylum Basidiomycota; class Pucciniomycetes; order Pucciniales; family Pucciniaceae; genus Puccinia; species Puccinia polysora. Next base: position 62,256,941 of record CM062618.1, read on the forward strand.
AAAAATTACTTGCAGGATCTTTAGGGAATATTTTGGATGTGTGGAAACAACTCAAAAGAACAACTGATAGCCAAATCAAATCAGTGAATGTGTTGCTCAACAAATCTTGAATAAAGTTGGGAACCGTTGTGGAAACAAGAGAGGTGTACTCTCTAAGTTTTCCCTAAGCTCCAGAATTGATGGTCCTAGCGTTGTGGAAACCAAGAGGGTGGAAATCCCCTAGTTATCCTTGAGTTCCTTTATCAATGTTCCTAGCCTCTGTAAGGATAAAGATGCTCCAGTAAAGAGAGAGAGAGAGATAAAGAGATGAATTTCCTTTCCTTTCCATATCCTTTCATTCATTCATCCCTCAATCCATCCTCTTTCCTCTTTTCCTTTCCTTGTCCCGGATCCAATGATAAGATAAGATGATCCCTTCAGAGCTGGGATTGAGAGTGTGGACTTTATGTCCACCCTCTCAACCCTAGCCTAAGTACAAGCGCAATAACAGCCCAACAACAAATGTAAAAGAAACCCTAAGCCCAGAACCCTAGCCTAGAACCCTAGCCTAACCCTAACCCATTCCCTGCCCGCTTACCGTTACTTACATCCAGTTCGTCCTTCTGATGATGCGGCCCTCCGCTGCAACCTACTTGGAGACCCCTGCTTGTCCATATCTGCTTTGCTTGCTGCGTGATTCCCTGCCCTGCGGGTTGGCCCGCACCCATAGCCCCAATTTCCCTGCCCACAAACCTGGTTGGGCCAGCTCCATTCTTGGTCTGTAATTTACAAGCGGGCTGCGGCCCGCCACATCCAATCAAGCCCCACCCATTCCCAGTATGCCAAGCCCCGCAGTGCCTACTGCTGAGCCTGCAGCAGCCACTGTTGAGACCCTGCGCCTCCAAGTGCTGAGCATGACCTACCAAATTCTGAGCGGGCCAACCGCCCCATGGTTCCCAATCCAAGACTATATAACAACACCACATTCCCCCAAATTGAGTTCTGTCCCCAAAGGTCTTCCAATTGCTACCTCAACCATTACCGCACCCACTACCAAGGTCACTCCCCTCCCCTACTATGCCTTCTCCTATCATGGTTCCACCGTGCACTTTCTGTTCCAGGAAAGGGTTGCCCTGCACCCTCCTCTCCGGCCATTGCGCGTGCCTGTCCTGCCACACCGGTCATTTACGTTGCTTGCTTGGCAACACCATGCCACAAGCTTTTCCCAGACCTAATCCGGCTTGCCGGGGCAAGAGGGCTTTCCACGACTTGTTTGTGGTCTCTAGAAATAAGTCAATCTTGGAGCAGTCATGGACCCCGCCTGGATCTCCTTCATCCCATTGTCCCTGCGCTCTGCCTCTGCCATCTCAGCAAAAAGCTGTGACTTGGCCTCTCTGTCCCACCGCATAAGGAGGAATTTGAAAACCCCGCAGACTTGCAAGAGGCTCTTGGCTTCTGGGCCAATCAAGTCCGTGTCAATCAAGGCGCAACCAACCCACAAGTTGAGGAACTCTTTGGATGGGGCCCGGCTTCACCTCCAGCCCCTAGCCTGACTCCTGGTCCTCTGCCGCCTCCTCCTTCATCTTCAGAGGCATCCCTGTGACCTCCCCTGCAGTTTTCATCAGAGCCCGCGGGATGCGCCTTGACTCCGGCGTCCCTGTGATGGATTGTCATCTCTTCCTCCCCCGCTCCAACCCTGGCTCCACCTTGCGCGGCCATTCCGGAGATCCCGGACATCCCTACTGGTCCGGCGCTAAGGGAGGGGCACTTTGAGGACTTTGAGGCCAAGTTGGAAAATCTCCTCCGGCGGTTCCTTTTGGCTCCAGGCCCTCATGGAGCCAAATCCCAACGCAAACTCTTGGCAGACTTCCAAGCTTGTGGACCCGGCGCGGGCGGAGAGGGTGGAGGTAATGGACCTAATTCAGGCAGATTGTCCCCTCTCCCTTTTCCCTCTTCTCTTTCTTTGTCTTTTCCCGCACCTTTCCTTACTTCCCAAAGAAATAGACTTTTGGCGCGCTCTCATTAGTTGAGTGAGCAACCTTGGGCCTGAAGTGAGAGTGAGATTGAGTCAGAAATCCGCGCCCTCCCCGTGTGAGCCCTGCAAGCAACCTTGATTCTGAGTAAGAGTGAGAAAAACTAGCTCCACATCCGCGCACAAGCCTGAGAGGAAACGCCCCGTGATCCACGTCCTATATTGTCAACATTTCCAGGAAGGAGCACCTGGACTGCCCCAGAAAAACTGCCACTCATTTTCCCGTGCTCTTACTACAAAAGATAAACAAACAAGCCACCAGGGCGCGCACAACTATCCAAGAGAGAGAGATAATAAGGAAACAAACATTCTGGGGTGCCTAGTTATTCCAGCTGTGAACCGGCTAGGACACCCCCTCACCAATCCAAGCTTGCCCACCATACTAAACCCCCATTACGCCCGTCTGTAGACAGAGAAACGGATAGAGAGAAAGGTATATATATATATATATATATATATTTCAGCGCTCCTTGTCCCACTTTCTGCTCCTCCTTTTGTTTCCTCCGCAGGGCTTGTCCTTACGTATAAGGACCTGGCATTGCACCGCTCCCGTGTTCCTGCAATTATACAACCCAAAGCCAGTAACAATCCAAGAACCCAATCAAATCAAAGAAATAAGAAAATCAACATTCTGGGGTGTCTAGTTGTTCTGGCTGTGAAACAGTGTGGTGCTCTTTTATGGACGCAAGTTGGGAAAGGGCTGTTGGCGGCGCGCTCAGCAATGGGCAGGGCCTTGCCGCAGCTAGCCGCGCTGCGGGCTCAGCAGCAGTCAGGTAGGCCCAGCAGCTGTCCGGTTGGGCTCGGCACCTGGAGACGGGAGACAACAGATTGCGTGGACCAGAAAGCTTGCGCGGATTGGAAAGCTTGCGCGGATTGGAAGGATTGCGCGGATTGAAAAGCTCGCGCGGATTGGAAAGCTTGCGCGGATTTGAAGGCTTGCGCGAATCGGAAGGCTTGCGCGGATTGGAAAGCTTGCGCGGATTGGAAGGCTTGCGCGGATTGGAAAGCTTGCGCGGATTGTATGGCTCGTGCAGACCAGGCGGACCGCGCATTGCAAGACACGCAGATTGGGTCACGCCGGTACGCGGATACCTGGAAAGGGTTGTCGGGCGGATGCGCGCGGGCAGGCAATCCGGGCGTACGTCAATATTGAGGGGCATGGGTTATGGGGCAATGGATGGAGGGGTAGGATTGGGCTAGGGTTCTGTGCTTAGGGGTTGTATTTCATCATTCTTTCTTACTTGTAGTTTTACTTATGTTAGGGTTGAGAGGGAGGACTTAAATACTTTGCTCTCAACTCCGGGTTGTAGGAGGAGGACGGGGGGAAGGACTGGAAAACACTTCACTTTACTTCACTTCACGGACTGGACTGCACTTTAGGATATCACTTTTTATGGCATTGGATTGGATTGGATTGGAAAGGAAGGAATTCATCTTATTATTTCTCTCTCTCTCTCTCTCTTGAACGGCTGCATCCAATCTCCTTACAGACGCTTTGATCAATAACTTCCGGAACTTGAGGACAACTTCTGGGGTGTTGCCTCTTTAAAGTTTCCACATCTGGGGGTCTGGCCGGGAAAGATCTTTTGTCAAAGTCTCTCAAAGGTACTCACAGATGCTACCAACAGCCGCTTCTCTTCCTTCCTCCTCCCACGGCTTCTGCGCTACCCCATGGATTTACCCGCATATTCGACTCAACATTGCGGAAGTGGAGGGATTCATCTTGCGGTATGAAACAATCGCAGACTCTGAAGGCGTTTTGGATTTTGAGAAGGCGCGCCATGTTGTCCTGTTCATCAAGGAAGTGGAAGCGCGTTGGGATGTGGAGGAGATGGGAGGCTACCTGAACCTGGATTGGCCGGAACTGAAGGAGGACATGCTGGCAAGATGGGGGAGGCATGGTTCTTGCTTTCGGAAGGAAGATCTCAAGCCATCCGCGGAATTGGGTTACAAGGCAGGCGCGCGCAACGGGATCCGGTTGCAAGCGGAAGTGGACTACGCGGAACTGGAGTACTACAGGGCAGAGTATGTTCCGGCCCCACCACCGGCAACCATCTCTTGGGCTAGCGAACTTGCGGAGGTGGAAAGGGGCCTTGAGGCCTATCTGGAGAGTATTCAGTCTCCCAGCGCGTCTGTGCCCCGCGTGTGCCCAAATGGGGAGGACAACAACAATGGGTGGACGGGAAAGAGGGACCGGTCAGCGGATTCAAATGCGGAATTGGTTTACCCAGTGGGGGCTAATAACGTGTTGGTGAAGCGGGACTTGACGGAACCAGTGCGGCCTACTGACAGGAAGCGGGCAAGGACAACGGAACGGGAAATGGATGCTCCGTGCGGTTTGGGAATTGGCAAGCGGCGGACGGATCTTGCAAAGAAGGTACACACGGCGGCGGAAGAGACGGACCACGCGTTGGAGAATCACAACCCAAGCCGGACCTCTTTGACGGCGGGGAGCGCGCATTTGGAAAGGGTAGTGGCAGCAACGGAAAGGACGGCCGCGGAATGGACGGACGGTGGGGCGGAGCGGAAGGATCAAGTGGTCACGCGCGGTCTGGCGGGCAGGGAGCGGTCAGAAATCTCCAGAGGGGAGAACAAGGCCACAAGAATGGCAAAGGGCAAGGAATGTTGTGTGGACAGGGTGGGGGAGGAGAGGGCTGGGATTGAAAGGGTTTTGAAGCCTCTCTCCTCCTCCACGGCGGGTTGTTGCAAGGACGTCTGGGGGTTTTTGCTTTTGTTTGGGTTTTGCGCGCGGATGGGCTTGAACCTCAAAGGATGCAGGAGGGTCTTGGCAGCGGGAGGTGCACCTAGGCGGTTTGGGACAACAATTTGCGAACAAGGTCCCTGCGGGATTGGTTGAGGCAACGTGCCGCGGATCTGGCAATGGGTGGGGCGTGGTTCGCTGAGGACAGCAGCAAAGTTGGGGTGGAAGGTTGGAGTTGGGACGCAGGACGCGGGCTCAAAAAAAAAAAAAAATCTCTTTTTCCTTCTTATCTATTCATTCTTCCTTTTCTTTTCTTTCTTTTCTTTTCTCTTCCTGTCTCTCTTGAGGATTGGGTACGCACGCTGGCGCACCAAGGTCTCCCCATGTACTCTTGCGGATACTCTCACTGGCGCGGATTTCTCACCTTTGCCGATTTCTCACTGGCGCTGATCTTCTCTCTCCAAGGCGCGGATCTCTCGCGCGGTTCTTATTCTTGCTCAGGGACTCACAAGCCCAAAGGCTACTCAATCGCGCACAACGTATGTCTTTTTGTGTATAGGCTCTAAATACAAAGGAGAAAGGATAACTACGGAAGGTGAGATGGTGGGAGAATTCTGGGGACAGAACTCAAGTTGGGGGGGGGGATGTGGTGCTCTTTTATGGACGCAAGTTGGGAAAGGGCTGCGGGCGGCGCGCTCAGCAATGGGCAGGGCCTTGCCGCGGCTAGCTGCGCTGCGGGCTCAGCAGCAGTCAGGTAGGCCCAGCAGCGGTCGGGTTGGGCTGAGCACCTGGAGACGGGAGACAACGGATTGCGTGGACCGGAAAGCTTGCGCGGATTGGAAAGCTTGCGCGGATTGGAAGGCTTGCACGGATCGGAAAGCTTGCCCGGATTGGAAAGCTTGCGCGGATTGGAAGGCTTGTGTGGATTGGAAAGCTTGCGCGGATTGGAAGGCTCACGCGGATCGGAAAGCTTGCGCAGATTGTACGGCTTGCGCGGACCAGGCGGACCGCGCATTGCAAGACGCGCAGATTGGGTCATGCGGGTACGCCGATACCTGGAACGGGTTGTCAGGAGGACACGCGCGGGCGGGCAAGCCGGGCGTACGTTGATATTGAGGGGCATGGGTTATGGGGCGAGGGATGGAGGGGTAGGATTGGGCTAGGGTTCTGTGCTTAGGGGTTGTATTTCATCATTCTTGCTTACTTGTGGTTGTACTTAGGTTAGGGTTGAGAGGGAGGACTTAAATACTTTGCTCTCAACTCCGGGTTGTAGGAGAAGGACGGGGGGGAAGGACTGAAAAACACTTCACTTCACTTCACTTCACGGACTGGACTGCACTCTAGGATATCACTTTTTATGGCATCGGATTGGATTGGATTGGAAAGGAAGCAATTCATCTTATTATTTCTCTCTCTCTCTCTCTCTCTCTCTCTCTATCTCTTGAATGGCTGCATCCAATCTCCTTACAGACGCTTTGATCAATAACTTCCGGAACTCAAGGACAACTTCTGGGGTGTTGCCTCTTTAAATTTTCCACAACGGCTAGAGAACCCCCTCACCAAATCAGGCTTCCCCTTCTTTCCTAGCGCCCCCCTCAACTTGGCAGCTTTCACCAGCAGTTTGCAACCTTCTGCTCTGCTGGGAGAGAGAGAGACTTGCGGCCTCATCCATTCCCACACGGTTTGTGTCTGCCAGCCGTTTTGCCAACCTTCCATCCAGGCATGCTTTCCATTGCCAAAGCCCTTGCAACCCCAACTTCCTTCTCAACAGTTATTCTGTTGAAGCCCAGTCCCTCCCCATTCCACACCTGAAGCCCTGTGGCTTGTGTCCGTTGCACCAATGCCAAAATCTCTGCTATCCATGATGGCAACAGGCCCGCCGTTGGCCCACCCATTCCGCATTCCCCACTCTCTGCATCCATCCTCCCCACCATCATAGGGGTCAGACTCCAGTTGCAATCCTCCAACACCTGGCCCGCTCCTATCCTCTCCACAAGACCCATCCGCCGTTCATTGGTTCCCAAGCCTCACGCAATATCCGCTCCCATCCACTTCTCTGCAAGACTTTCCTTCCGGTTATTGGTTCCCCAGCCGCACACAATATCCGCTTCCCGTTCTCTTTTCCTTGCTCACTTCATAGCCACTTGCTGATCCAACTCTGCCCAGACCTGCTTTCCCAACACGTATCCTGTCTCTGCTGGGGAAACCAATCCAGCATTTGAATCCATTGTCTGGTTCTCACTTCCCAACAGCCAATAGCCACTATTTTCGCCATAAATGCACACCTGGGGCGCGGGCACACTAGGAATCTGAAGACCCTTCAAATAGATTCCAAGATCCCTTGCCAACTCTGTGAGTTCATTAACCCAAGGGATGGTTTCCGGCGGTGGGGCCAGAGCACACACTGCCTTGTAATCCAATTCAGCTTGCAACCAGACCCCACCCCGCGTGCTTTCCTCCGCCATTGTGGAGACTCCTTTGGGATTTGGGTAAAAAAGTAGCAAATAGCTTGCTGGCAGTCACTTGAGGGGGAATTTAGTATTGCAACTACAAATAAGAAAGAGGAATACTAAGGGTTGTTTTGAATTGCCTGCCCCTCTGAGTACTATAGTAGTCTCACAACAATAAAAGAAAAAGAGAAATGGTGGCTGATTTTCAAATAGAGTTGCTACTATAGTAGTCTTTATCAGACCTAGGATCAATGTATTCAAGCTTGATAAGGAAGAAATGATGGAACAGATAGGTGATCTGGTGGATAGAAGCTGAGTAAGGGAAGATTCCTTTCTCAAGTCTTTTCCTTTATATATTTTTATATTTATTTTATTGGTTACTGATTGATACTCCTTTGGTGATACAGGTGATGATTTGAATAAAGCTTGAAATGGTTGGGCCTATAGTTGATGACTGATGATGATGTTTGATGATGATGATGATTGATGAAGTAGGTGATGATGATGGATGAGGTAGGTGATGCTGATGAGTGATGATGGTCAAGGTAGGTGATGATGATGGATGATGATGATGACTGATGATGATGATGGTGAGTGATGATGATGATGGATGATGGTCAAGGTAGGTGATGTTGATGATGGATGGTGATGATGATGATGACCAATGGTGATGATGGTAGGTGATGATGATGACTGATGATGGTGATGGTAGGTGATGATGATGACTGATGATGAAGATGATGATAGGTGATGATGTTCAGGTTATGGGCACATGGTGGTGATGTTCACAGGTATGGGTTATGGAGTAAATAATGGTGGTGGTGGATGGTCAAAAGTATGGGTTATTGGATTGGGTCATGGTCAAAAGTATGTGTTGATGATGGTGATGGTGATGGTGATGGTTGATGGTGATGATGATGGTGATGGTGATAGTGATGATATGGGATATGGTATTGGTGATGATGATAGTATGGGTTATGGGATAATGTTTAAGGGTAGTAAAGTATGGGTTAAGGGTGCCTAAGAGGCATGGTGGTCCCTTGGAGGGAAGGATGGGGGGAACTGATGATGGGACCTGGATGGGGGAGAGAGGCCCTCTATTTATAGAAAATCCTGCCCTCAGGGCTGCCCCTGAGGGTCTCCCTGATACAGTGAATACAGTTCATGAGGCATTTTTGCTGGTCAGAGGAGGAGGCTGTGCAGGATCTACATGCATGTACACCCTTGCATGCATTGCTGTGCTGCATTGATACAGGTGCCCCCTGCATAAATTACTTCTGTATAGTGTCCTGTATGATGCTGTACAGCCTCTGCATGCAGTGTCTTGCATATATTGCTGTGTATACAGGTGATTTTTTTGGTTCTCCATGCAGTTCCTTGCATATATTTCTGTGCATACAGGTGGTTTGTTTAGTTCTTCATGCAGTGCCTTGCATATATTAATTATGTATACTGCTGCAGGTTTGTTTGGTTCTGTATGGTGGTACTGTATGGGGTATGTACTTGAAAGCATCCAGGGTATGTCCATGAACCATCACTGGTCTGTGACACCTGGTAGGGGTATGGGTAGGACAGGGTTGATTTAAGCTGTATCTTCTAAACCATGAGAGATAGACTAGGGGTACTTTGGCTGAGTGACTAGGGGTTACTTTTGGTGTAGAATCCATTTTTGAGGTATGTTTGATAATTGGAGCTGTCCTTATACTAGAAAAGTGAGTCTGATGGCTATAGGTTAGGTTTTGGAGCACCACACCGTGGATTGTTTAAAATTGCCTTCCCAAAAACAAGGATTGTGCTTCCCCCATCTTGCCAACATGTCCCCCTTCAGTTTTGGCCAATCCAGATTCTGGTAGCCTTCCATCTCTTTCATTTCCTAAAGCTCTTCTGTTTCCATGATAAACAGGAAAACATGGCACGCCTTGTTGGAATCCAATGTTCCTTTGGAGTCTGCAATCAATTCATATTGTGAGATGAATTTCTCCACATCCGTGGTGTTGAATCAAATGTGATAGTAATCCTTTGGGTTGATGAGGAGATGGCTTGAGGAGAAAGAAGAAGGAGAAGAAACTTCTGGTAGCATCATGAGTACCTTTGAGAGACTTGAGACAAAAGAATACTTCCTGGCCAGATCCCCAGATGTGGAAACCAAGAGGGTGGAAATCCCCTAGTTATACTTGAGTTCCGGTATCAATGGTCCTAGCGTCTGTAAGGATAAAGATGCTCCAGTAAAGAGAGAGAAAGAGATAAAGAGATGAATTTCTTTTCCTTTTGGTATACTTTCATTCATCCATCCCTCAATCCATCCTCTTTCCTCTTTTACTTTCCTTTTCCTTTTCCTTTCCTTGTGCTGGATCCAATGATAAGATAAGATAATCCCCCCAGATCTTTAAGCCTCCTGGATTCCAAGCCCCTTGCTTTTCTTTACCTACCAGAGGTGTTAGAATAAATAATGAATAAATTATTCAAAAAATGCAGCAAAAATGCATAAAATATTTGGATAGAGCTATTGCAAGGTTAATTGGTTTGGTTTATGGTTTAATATTTTAAATCAATATTAATAAATTGATTATTAAATAAAATAACAGAGGTTCCACAATAATATTGGCAATCTTTAACACCTCTCTTCAGGGAATTCACTTTGAAAACACATACACCTGGTTACTTTGGAACCCTTAATTTATATTCTTAAAGGACATATTGCCCAAATATAATATGTATATAAAATACACGGTGGAGTGGAAGGGCTTTGTAACCAAGCTGCCATGACAGAAAAAGAATAATAAAACTCACTAGTATATGATTTAATCATTTTGGTACCTCTTTGGGATGTGCACTGATGGGTTAAACCTGTTACTGGGGTTAAAAGGTTGTTCAGCAGTTTAAATTGATAAAAAGGGTTGGGGATGGATATTATTGATCAGAATGAAGCAATAGATCACTTACTTATCTCTTATAAGTATTTTATTACCTTGGAGAAGTGTCTGGATTTAAATATAACTGGGTCTCTGGGTATCAATATCCTCAAAAGAGCTCCTTATTTATAGCTCTTTGAGTCCGAATATTGTCCTTCTGAGGGATACAGGGGCTCAAAGGGACGGACACTAAGGCTAGCAGGGTAATCAGTGGTAGCCTGTCACGTTTCCTAGGTGCTGTAGCATGGGTAAAATCTAATTCCACAGGTTATGGGAATTATTCTACCTCTCAATTGATGTTTTGGACGTGTGAATAACACTAATCTGTCCATATCATTTATTATCTAATTAATTATCCTTAGTAAATGATCCCAGTATTTTAATAATTCGTTTAATAGAAATTCCTACGGGTAATCTAATGTCAAGTGGATTCTCATTATGTATTAACTGATTGGAGTAAAATCATGATATTGATTTTACTCCTTATTTTTGAAATTCAGTTGATTTACTAAAAATAATTACTTAAAAATATAAGTCATGAGAATTCATGTAATATTTTTACATCATTATTTTTCTTAGTAGGTCACTAAAATACCAATGCCTCAAAGTCCTCACAATTGTATATTAAAGTATTTTAATATATTTTTACAAATAGTAGTTCTCTTATTTTCGACATTTTTTGTATTTTTAGTTACATTTAATAAAAAATATGTATAAAGGTTATTTAGATATTTTTATATACTTTTATGTATTTTTAGATTATCTACTATCCACGGGGACATTTATTACATATGTAGAATGTCCCCGTATAGGTTGTAGCATATTTATGTCGTACCTGAGCTACTCAGGCCGCCTGTCACTCTGTCAGCCCATAGTCCCTTGGCTGGGTACTTGTCAGAGGCCCGGGGCTGCGTACACAGCTTGTCAGAGTATGCTGAAAGGGTGGCAGTGCTGCTGCTCAGCCGCACGTGGGTGTATTGATTGCTGTGGCTGCATCCGGGAATTGTGACAGAACACCTTTCACCTTTCCATGTGTAATTCCTAAAATATACATAACACCCCCATTCTGAATGAATTTTATGTGTGAAAACTATATGTGACAATGCGTGTGAAATATTCAATTGGCCAAAAAGTCCCATAGTGGTGCCGTGGTATTTTGGTCTTTTCTTTCTTGAATTATTAAAAATATAAGGAGTTGGATTTCAAGGGTGGGGTCAGTGAGTGACCCTACTTACTTTTGGGTGGAAAATCCATTTTTGCAACAATATTTTTGGATTTCCTACTCCTTCTTGATTTAATTTAAATATTCTTTTATTTTATTTTTGTTACTTTTTCAGCTTGCTCTGCAATAGTAGCAAGCTGACATTCCCCCACTTCAAGATATGGCCATATCTGAAAACAAATTCTGGAGTGCGTTGAAAAAGAAATTTAACTATGTATGTGTTTCAGTTCCTTTTACTTGCTCTGTAGTTTCTAAGATGTATTGTTCCATCAGTTATATTACTTTCTGGTAACCATTCATCTTTGTCTGCAGATTCTCCTTTATATCTTACTAAGTATAGTATAAAAGCTTTTAATTTCACTCTCTCTTTCTTGTCTCTCAATATCCTGCTGACTTTCACTTTTCTTTCACAGGGTCAGGTTATATTGGGATTATTTCTGGGGGGAGTTTGCTAACTTCTCTTGGCTGAAAGTGCTTCACTAGGCTACCAGGGAATACTGGGTGCTTTCTTGATAATTCTTCACTCAAGACTACTTCTACAGCATTTTTGCAGTGAATCTTCTTGATGAAAAATGTTCCTACAAAAGCTGGTTTCAGTTTTCTGTTACCTGCTAAATTGTTGAAGTTGGCAGTAGATATCAAGATCTGATCTCCTATCTTAAAGTCAGGTTCTCTGTGTGATTTGTCCCATCTTTGTGTGTTGTATTCTACTGCTTCTTCTACACATTTTTGAGCATGATCATTTTCCAGGTCTATCATTTTCTTGAAGTCAAGAGATGTGGGATGAATGGTGACTAAGTTATAGTTCAAGGTATTCCTAGGGAGTTTTGTAATCCATCCCCTTTCTAGTATGTAAGGGGCTTCTTTGGTAGTAGAGTGTTGACTGCTATTATAAGCCATCTCCAGGGCTGGGAGTAGGCTTACCCAATCATGGCAATATCCATCTTAGAGGAGGAAGAGGAGTTGTGTTAATGTTAGATGACCCTGCAACAGTCAATGGGTGGTACTGGGACATTGCGCTGGCTAGTTTCAAGAGGCAAGGAACAAAAGATTACTTCCCGGCCAGATCCCCAGATGTGAAATTCAGAAGAGGACTTCTCCTTTAATAGTTCCAAGTTTGGAAGTTATTGATGCCTTGCGTCTGTAAACCCTGAGTGCAACTTTTCACCCTTTGACTGAGGGATAGAGAATTGAGAGTAAAGATTCTTCCAAAACCTATGACAACCAATGATCCTCCGTGATCCAATGCTCCATGATATCCGGGTTGAGGGTGCCGCTTAAGTAGACTACCCCTCAACCCTAGCCTAAGTACAACCAGAAACAAGCAAGAATAATGAAATACAACCCCTAAGCACAGAACCCTAGCCTCAACCCTATCCTTCCCCTCCCATAATCCACAACCCATATCCCATATCCATCCGTATTACCCACCTACCATCATGTCCACCCTGTTTGTCCTTCTCATGACGCGGCCTTGCGCTGCGCCCAACTTGGAGCCCCCTGCTCATGTCCGCATCCTCCCAACGCGCCATTCCAGATATTCAAGATATATCCGCGCAAGCAGGATCTGGGTCTTGCAAGGCGCAATCCCCATGCACTCCATCCAATCCATCCCGCGTCTCCAGATGGTGAGCCCAATTTGACTGCTTCTGAGCCCGCAGCGCAACTTTCTGCGGCAAAGAGGCACCCATTGCTGAGCCTGCTGCTGCTTCTGAGCGTTCAGTGCGCAGCCTATTCCAACTTGCGTCTATAAAAGACCACCACATCCCCCCCAACTTGAGTTCTGTCCCCAGTGATCCACCACTATCTTACCTGCCTCCCACCATACCTCAGCTATACCACTTCCAACTGCACCCCCCTCATCAGACCAAAGACAGAAAAAGAAAAACCCCATCCAGCACCCTTCAACAAATATGTCCTGTACCTACTGCAGCCGGAATGGCCTTCCGTGCCAAATTTTTCCGGGCAGGTGCACCTGTTTCCTGTGCCAAGCTGAACACCGCCGCTGCTCCCTGTCGTAGGGCATTCTGCGCGACTGTCCCCAAGGTTGCCCGTGCAAGAGGACCCGTTTCAACTCCTTTGTGATTTCCAGCAATGAGGATATCTCAAAAATGAGTGGACTCCGCCCGTCTTGCCTTGAAACTGCACGCAAAGTGCCCCTCAAAATCCTCCATTGCACAATAGCCACAACTCAGGCTTGCCATTCCACTGGGCTGGACCTCCCAGGTGCCAGGATTTTGAAAAATTTGCAGACTTTTGGAACGCCGCCCATGAGTGGGCTGCGCAGGTTTGGATGAATGTACCAGTGATGGACCCAAGGATTCCAAACCCTCTGGCCGCGCCTCCTCCACCCCCACCAAGTCCAGCTCCTCCTCCACCAGCACTGTGTCCTCCCACTCCTCCAAGACCAACTCCTCCTCCGGCATCATCTCCACCGTTTTTGTCACCATCACCTGCTCCCAGGTCATCACCAGAGGCCGCGCGCGCGCCGTCTCCTTTGGTGATTGAGTTGTCACTGGAACCCACGGCTGCTGCAACCCCTCTGGCTGCAAATCCCAAGATCCAGGAGATCCCCCTGGTTCCAGCTCTCCCCTTGGCAAGGTTCCAGGCAATGGTAAACAACGCAGACAAACTCCTCCAGCAATTCCTATTGGTTCCTTACGCACACACAGCTGATGCCCAACGCAAGGTCTTGGCGTATTTCCAATCCCTAGCTGTGGCGGCTTGTGCAGGCGCAGAGGATGTGATGAGGAATTGGGTGGCTTAGGCAGATTGCCCCCCCTTTCTCCTTTTCTTCCTTCATTCCATTTTTTCTTCATCCCTGCGCCCATTTGCAAAGACATGGTATTTCATCTTGATTAGCCTTTTGTCTTTGTGAGAAAAGTGATAGAAATAGGAGCCACGCAAAATATCTGCAAGAGTGAGAAGGATCATCTGCGCACAAATCTGCGCTTTTGAGAGCAACCCCAAGATGAGGAATCTGTGAGAGTGAGAAGTATCCGCTTAAGGTACCTGGACCGCCCCAGACAAACTGCCACACGGTTCTCCATACCCATCCACAGAACAGAGAGAGTACAAAAAAAACCAGCCGTGCATGCACATCCATGAGAGATAGAAAGAAAAAGAATCTTCCCAAACCTATTTTCACCTTCCATCTATAACATAACCCAGAAAAACTCAAAAAGTTTTTTCTTTAAACACCAACCTGTTTCCAAGCCCGCACGTTTGCTCTTTGACCCACATCCATACTGCGCAAGGAGCTTTCCTAGTTCCCTGAATCATCTGTCAGAAATTGTCCATGCATTTGCATCCGGATGCAGGGCTTGTCCTTGCGTCTGCAGACCCAGCTTTGCTCCGTTCCCGCACCTAAAATAAACCATCCATAGCCAGAAATAATCCCTGAAGCCAACCCAGAGAGAAGAAAATAAGAAAACAAACATTCTGGGGTGTCTAGTTATTCCAGCTGTAAACCGGCTAGAGCACCCCCTCACCAAATCCAATCATATCCCCTAATCATCCAAACTTCCCCCCCCCCCCAACTTGGCTGCAGTCCCCAGCGGTATGCAGTCATCTACTCCACCGGACACAAGGCGCATGCTGGCTTGTCCTTGGAGGAAGGATCCCCATCATTTTCCCCTTTGCTATACAACCCAGCCGTCTTGTCAAATGAAGTGGAGCCTTGCGCAAAGAATTGTTTCATGTGCAAAGCTGCGGCCTTCCGTTTGAGCGGAGTTCCGTCCGATTCCTTCAACTGGTAGCTACCTCTGACACACTTGGACATTGTGCAGAAAGGCCCTTTCCATCAATTAGAAAACAGCTTCCCCCACTGAGTTTCCAGTCTCTGGTTGTAAAGCAGAATCAAGTCCCCTTTCTGCAACGGATCCTGGAGTGTATGCGCACAGCACTTCTCCCAGTAGCAGATGGAGTTTGTGCCGGTTGCCTTCAATCTTCCAGCCACTTTCTCCAGAATCTTTTCCTGTTGCAGGAGTTTCTTTGCGCGGGCCTCTACTAGCTCTGCGGCCTTCTTAACCTTCCACCAGTTGATACCCAGAAAATTTTCCAGATCAATGTCAACCGGCAGCACGGGTTGCTTCCCAAAGAGCAGCTTGTATGACAAATAACCTGTTGAACTCTTCACCAAAATCCAATTGGCAAAAATAACCACCGGAAGGTTTTCCTGCCACCATTTGCCATCCTTGACGCACATCTTCACCATTGCATCCTTGATTGGCTGTTGATCATGCTTGATCATCCCCGCGCCTTCTGGATAGTACTCTGTCACTTGCCCAAAATTTGCTCAGCAACCTTGAACCAACTCCAACAACCGTCCCCAGAACTCCCCACCTCCGTTGACCGTTACCAGCCAAAGTGAACCGTAACACGCAAACCAATCTTCTTCCAGAAACTGACCAACTTTTTCTGCCAAGAGCTTCACCAGCGGCCGCGCTTCCACCCATCCCAACAGATTGTCCTGGGTAACAAGGAGGTATGCAAACTTACCTGCCTTGATGTGCACAAAATCCAGAGAAACCCTCCCAAACAAGGCGTCCTCTCCAGTGGGGATACCTACTTTGCAAGTTAACTTTGTGCTCCGCTTCTGAAACGCTTTGCAGGACCGTACCCACTCCCGTACCAAGCAAACTACACCTCGCCAGCAGAACCTTGCTCTCACCTGCTTCTGTGTTTTGAGCTTTCCACAATGTCCAAGATTTTCATGCAGAATTCCTAGGATTATCTCCTGATTTTCCCTCAACGTGCTGACCACAAGCGGTACTGGTGCGCTCCGCCGCCACAGCTGTCCTTCCTGCAGGTAGAAATTTCCCACTCTTGGCAAAATCCATAAAACTATCTTGGCTGGAGTGTCATCCAGAAACCAAAGATCCCGCAAATACAAACTGAGGACCACGTACCTTCCGGACTGCTGGAGCAGAAGTTGCACACCTACTTCCATCACTCCTACCTTAACCGTTGGGGTCTCCACATCCAGTGGTTCCGCCCCTTTGTACGGATCATCCCGCGGGTACCAAGACAGCGCGTCCCGCATTTTAAAGGCCTTCCCTGGAACATGCACCACCGTGAAAGAGAACAACTGAAGGAACGCAACCCACCTGGTCATAGGTGTGTTTGGCAGCGTTGGCAAATTTATCATCCGCGCCAGCTCCTCCGCATCCACCAGAAGCAAAAAGTGAATCCCCCATAGCAAATGCTGCAACCTCCGCACAATCTTAGTGACCCCGCAAAGTTCCAACTTTGGCTGCAATTACTGGCTCTCCGTTGGCGTAAACGTAACGGACTCGTAAAGAACCAGACAATCTTTCCCCTCATCCTCCTGGGTCAGCACCGTCCCCGCACCAATCTTTCTCAAATACACAGCCAACTTAATTCCTCTGGCATCATAATCCAATTCCTGCAGTATGATATTGCGCCCAATAATCTCCTTGAGTTTCTCAAGGCAATGTCACAGCTTAAACCCCAGGTCCACTCTGCGCCCTGACGTGTCAATGCCTGCAAAGGACTAGAAACCTCTGCAAACCTCTTGATGAACATCTGTACATAGCTACACTATCCCAATAACTGGAGAATGTGCAAGAAATTCTTTGGCCTTGGCCACTTGAGGACTTTGTTTCATTTCTTTTCCCCAATCCGCCTTCCGTTGGAAGCCACCACATGTCCTAGAACCTCCAGCCCAGGCACGCAGACTGCTAACTTTTTCCCTGACACCGTAAGTCCCGCTTCCTCAATCCGGAACAGGATCTGTTCCAGAGTACGCGCGTACTCCCAGACAAATTGGCAAATATCCGGAGCATCTGTAAGCGTTTCCCCTCTGTAATGCATCTTTGGGCCTTTGATGCCTGCGTTGTCAAAGAAGATCTGCACCCCCTCTGGAAGATTGTCCTTCAGAATCCAGTTCATCTGCGCTTGTTAAAACCCAACCAAGTTAGTTGCACCTTGCAGAAGCCGCGTCAGTTGCATCCTGCCCAATCCGGTTTCAAAGGCAGTCATTGGACGCAAACTTCAATCAAGTCTTCCCTGATTGTATCCGCCCATCACATCCACCAACTTGTAGCACGCGCATCCTGCCATAGATTCCAGAAACTTGTCAACGGGCAGAGGTTGTCCCGCATCTTGGATTGTAAACAAATTGAGCCGCTGCAGATCATGAACAATTGGTAGTGACTTCCCATCCTGCTTAACCACTGTGAAGATTGAACTTGAGTAACTTGATGTTGACTGCTTTTAAAGACCCATCCCCACACGCTTGCGCACCAGCTCCAAGAAGGGCCCCTGAACCGCCCGCGGAATTGGAATTGGCTTGATCTGCCAAGGTTTGTTCTGAACCGTTGGAATCACATAAGGGTTTCCTATCTTGCTATTTAACAGTCCCCGCTCTTCAGGTCCAAAGGCAAGCGCTCTTTCCTGGAGAAAAAGTGCCAAAGTAATCAAATCCCATTCCTCCGCGCTCAACCAGCCCCGCAGTCCAAATTTAAGGGCCGCAATCTGCTCATCCGTAATCCGCTCCAATTGCATTGCCCATCCTGAAACCTTCAGTGGAGAATCCCAAGGGTCCTGCGACCAAGGGATTGGTTGCAGTGGTGCGTTCAGATCCTGTGGCATTGCTTTGTTCTGGGGACCAACCTTTAGAGCAAACGGCTTATACTTTCCAACATTGCACCACGCCATCCGCACGCATCTGTTACCATAGTTCCTATTCAAAACCAACCCGCGGCTTTTGCCTTTGCTCATGAGCATGGCACAATGATAGTGTTTTTGCGAAGTACCTCCCGTCAATGCACACTGAGGAAAGGAACTTACTTAAGGCACTTGCACGTCCCAGGATTCCTCCCTTCTACCCACCTGCTCCTCACTGTTTGACTTCCCGCACAAAGCTGGAGATTGCTCTGTGCAATAAACTTGGCCAACTATTCAAAATCCGCCCCCGGACCACCCTTGCAAACCAAATCCGCACCGGGGTCTCCTCCTCCTCTCTCCCCAAATCCCGCATCCACTTCCCCAACCCCTGATTGCAGATCATGGTTTTGAATTGCCCGCTGGACAAATCTTCCACCGTTAATGCTTCCGTCCCCGCCTCTGGATCAAACGTCATTTGCGCTCCAAACCCAAACATGAATGGCTGTCCAAAAATAGCCTCCCCGCAATCAACCAATAGAAAAGAAAGTGGTTTACGTACCTTTGCAACCTCAACCTCTTCCTCCTTCCCAACCCCATCCAAGCAACATTCCCAGCCATTAAGCATGCAAAGCCCCATTGCGCATTTTTGCCAAACCAATCCCATTTCATCAACCAATCTAGACGGGAGGAGGTTCACCATACAACCGCTATCCACCAGTGCCCACACCTATCTTCCAGCAATCATCATTGAAACATAAGCCAGTGGAGTTGAAACTGATTTGATCCCCGCTAGCTTGCGCTCCGCTTCATCCCAAGCCAAGTTAACCTGTTGCATCATTGGAGGGATTCTATTGTGCTTGCAATCCTTCAGCGCTTGAATCATCTTGTCTACCACAACTGGCAACACCATGGCCAACTCCTTCAAGGTCAAGGGAATAGTTGTTTCATTCCCCATCACCCTGCGCACTATTTCCACTGCCTTCTTCTTCCCTGCCGGATTCAAAGGCTGCCCATCCACTTCCGGAACGCACCCAACCGGCTTAGGAGCTGCCAGCGTTACCCGTTCCTTGGCATCCATGTCCATCCTTTCCACTGCCGCCAACTCCTCCGTTGATAACACCCTCACCTCTGCTTCCACACGTGGTGGTTGCCATACCCCCGGACTGGTGACAATCCCCAGCCAATCTTGAGCAGTTACCGCCAAATTCCTGTCTATGCGCGCGCACTTGCTCCATGAAAGTTGGATTTCCAGATTTGGAGGAGAACCGCTCACCTGTTGAGAACATGAATCCCATTCCCACTGGTCAAACCAATCCCGCCTTGAGGTCCTTTGTCATCTTATTGCACCCCAAACGCCAATGCCCCTTGTCCCCGCAGTAATTTCATAACCGCAACACAGGTGGATTTGACAACAGAAGCACTCCCCCAAGGTGAGGAGGTGAATTGTGCAACCCAGGCAACATTCAACTCAGAAAGATCTGTAAATCCTTCATCAATTATTTTCTTTTGCTAACCTCCGGGCTTGTTGTTGGAGGGTTCTTCTGAGCGCATTCCGTTTTTGAGGGGCCCACAGCCGGAGCTTGCATTGTCTCTGCCAGGGTGTGGGAAGTGGACTTCTTTGTCCCCATTTGGAACAACCTTGCCGTGTCCTCCATCAGTTCCTCCAAGTCCAGCTTGCTTTCCACTGCGCAACAAATGAAAAGGATGTCCCAAAGAAGCGCAATACTCCCATCCAACAACCTCTTCACCAAGTTTTTGTTGTACAGGTGCTGCTGCACCTGCCCAGGGTGTGGGGGACTGAATCCTCCCAAAAGCGCCCTCTTCATTGTGCCTGTCTGTCCCGATATTACCTTGTTCTTTGCCAGGTAGCAATAGATCCAATTGAACATTGCTACATAATCCCCCAGTTCCGCCTGCGTCTGGACTTGGCCATTTGCGCTTGCTTGCACCACAGCTCACTCAAAGTTGCTTTCCCAAAACTGAGCTCAGCGCCTTCTCCACTGCGCCAGTATTGCCACCTTCAGTTTTGGCCAATTGACTTCCTCATACCCTTCCATCTCCTCCACATCCCAAAGCTTCTCTTTGTCGGTGATGAAGAGAACAACAAGCCAAGCCTTACCAAAACCCGCCGCACCTTCTGCGTTGGCAATTCCTTTGTATTGCACAAGGAATTGCTCAACATCCTCAGTGTTGAACTGGATGTGAGGATAGTCCCGTGGCCTGATGCAAACTGGCTTGTGGTCAGAGCCATTGTTGGAACAACAGACACCGTATCCCCCCCCCTGATGAGGGTTGCTTCCAAGGAGCCGGAGTAGGAGGAGGAAGAGGAGTGGGGGTAACATTAGATGACCCCACAAAAGTCAATGGGTGGTACTGGGACATTGCCCTTGCTAGTTTCAAGAGACAAGGAACAATAGATTACCTCCCAGCCAGACCCCCAGATGTGGAATTCAGAAGAGAACTTCTCCTTTAATAGTCCCAAGTTTGGAAGTTATTGATCCCTTGCATCTGTAAACCTTGAGTGGGACTGTTCACCCTTTGACTGAGAGATAGAGAATTCAGAGTAAAGATCCTTCCAAAACCTATGACAACCGATGATCCTCCGTGATCCAATGCTCCATGATATCCCGGTTGAGGGTGCGGCTTAAGTATTTACCCCTCAACTCTAACCTAAGTACAACCAGAAACAAGCAATAATAATGAAATACAAACCCTAAGCACAGAACCCTAGCCTCAACCCTATCCTTCCCATCCCATAATCCACAACCCATATCCCATGTCCCATATCCCATATCCATCCGTATTACCCCCTGCCATTACGTCAATCTGGTTTGTCCTTCTCATGAAGCGGCCTTGTGCCTCCCCCAACTTGGAGCCCCCCGCGCATGTTGGCATCCGCCCTTTGCGCCATTCCAGATATCCAAGATCTATTGGCGCAATCCGGATCTGCATCTTGCGACGCACAATCAGCGCGCAATCCATCCAATCCAATCTGATCCAATCCATCCCGCGTCTCCAGATGCTTAGCCCAAATTGACTGCTGCTGATCACACAGCGCAACATGTTGCAGAAAAGCCGCACCCATTGCTGAGCGCGCAGTGCACAGCATATTCCAACTTGCGTCTATAAAGGACCACCACAGCGCTGTGCGCATAAACTCGGGGATCCGTTGCGGAAGGGGGACTTGGTTCTGGTTTAAAACCAGAGCCTAGAAACTCAGTGGGGGAAGCTGTTTGCTAATCAATGGAATGGGCCTTTCTGCGTGATGTCCAAGTTTGCCGGGGTTTGCTACCAGTTGGAGGAATTGGACAGAAGGCCGCGGCTTGGCATGTGAAACAATTCTTTGCGCAAGGCTCCACTTCATTTGACGAGAAGGCCGGGTCAGATAGCAAAGGGGACAATAATGCGGATCCTTCCTCTGAGGACAAGCCTGCGCGCGCCTCGCATCCGGCAGAGTAAAAGACTGCAGACTGCGGGGGGCAGCAGCCAAGTTGGGGGGGGAAGGTTGGATGATCAGGGGATTTGATTGGATTTGGTGAGGGGGTGATCTAGCCGGTTCACAGCCGGAATAAATAGACACCCCAGATTGTTTGTTTTCTAATTTTCTTCTCTCTGGATTGGCTTTTGGGATTGTTGCTGGCTATGGATGGTTTCTTTTAGGTGCGGGCACGGCACAAAGCTGGGTCCGCAGACACAAGGACAAGCCCTGCATCTGGATGCAAACACATGAAAAATTTCCAATGGATGATTCAGGGAACTAGGAAAGTGCATGGCGCAGAATGGATGTGGGTCAAAGAGCAAAGGCGCGGGCTTGCCAAGGGTTTTTGTTTCAAAAAAAAAATCTTTTTAAGTTTTCTTGGTTATCTTATAGATGGAAGGTGCAAATGGGTTTGGGTGGATACTTTTTCTTTCTGTCTCTCATGGATTTGTGCGCGCGGCTGTTTTTCTTTGTACTCTCTCTGTTCTGTAGATGGGTACGGGGAACTGTGTGGCAGTTTTTCTGGGGCAGTCCAGGTACCTTGAGCGGATACTTCTCAGTCTCACGTATTTGCTCACTCTTGCGGGTTGCTCTCAAAAGCGCAGATCTCAAGAGCGGATGTTCTTACTCTCACCAGATACTCTCAGTGCCGCGGATCATTCTAACTATTGCGGATCTTGCGCATGGCTCTTACTTCTTTCAGGGGTCTTACAAAGCCCAAAGGCTATTCAAGATGGCGCGGCAAAAGTCCATATCTTTGCAAATGGGTGCGGGGATGAAGACAAGATGGAATGAAGGGAAGAAGGGAGAAAGGGGGGGCAATCCGCCTACGCAGTCCAAGTCCTTATCACATCCTCCATTTCTCCGCAAGCCGCCGCGGCTAGGGATTGGAAAGCCGCCAGGACCTTGTGTTGTGCATAGGCGGTGTGCGTGTAAGAAACAAATAGGAATTGCTGGAGGAGTTTGTCTGCGTTGTTTACCATTGTGTCAAACCTTGCCAAGGGGAGAGCTGGAACCAGGCGGATCTCCAGGATCTTGGGAGTTGCGGCCGGAGGGGTTTCAGTGCCCGCAGGTCCCGTTGACAACTCAATCACCACAGGAGATGGCACCGGCGCGGGCTCCGGTGATGACCTGGGAGCAGGTGATGGCAATGGCGGTGGTGGAGATGACGCCGGAGGAGTGGGAGGACGCGGTGGTGGAGGAGGAGGAGCTGGCCTTGGTGGGGGTGGAGGAGGCACAGCCAGACAGTTTGGAATCCTTGGGTCCATTGCCCATACATTCATCCGCACCTGCGGGGTCCACTCATGCGCGGTGTTCCGGAAAGCCGCAAAGTTTGAGAAATCCTGATGCCTTGGAGGACCAGCCTGGCGGAATGGCAAGCCCAAGTTGTGGCTCTTGCATGATGGAGGATTTTGCAGGGCGCGTTGCGGAAAATTGCAAGGAAAGCCGGGAGGGGTCCACTCATTTGTTGAGATCTCATTGTTGCTTTAGATTGCAAAGGAGTTGCAACGGGTCCTCTTGCATCGGCAACCTTGGGGTCAGTCGCGCTGCATGCCCTCCAATAGGGAGCAGCGGCGGTGTCAAGCTTGGCACGGGACACAGGCGCGCCGGCCTGGAAGGATGCAGCACCATAGGCCGTTCCGGCTGCAGTAGGTGCAGGAAATGATTGGTGAAGGGTGTTGGATGAGTCTTTTTTTTCTTTCTTTCTATGGTCTGATGAAGGGGTCAGTTGGAAGTGGTATAGCGGGGGTATAGTGGGGGAAGGTGAGATATTGGTGGATCTCTGGGGACAGAACTCAAGTTGGGGGGGGATGTGGTAGTCTTTTATAGACACAAGTCGGAATAGGCTGCGCACTGCATGCTCAGCAGTAGTGGAGGGCTCAGAAGGGTAAGCACACTCAGAAATGGGTGCGGCTTTGCTGAAGCAAGTTGCGCTGCGGGCTCAGCAGAAGTTGAATTGGGCTCAGCATCTGGAGGCGCAGGATGGATTGATTGGATTGGACAGATCACACATTGCAAGATGGGGATCTGGATTGCGCGGATATATCTTGGATATCTGGAATGGCATGTTGGGCGGATGTGGACATGCGCAAGGGGCTCCAAGTTGGGTGCAGCGCAAGGCCGCTTCATGAGAAGGACAAACTGGGTGGATGTAATGGCAGGCGGGTAATACGGATGGATATGGGATATGGGGCATGGGATATGGGTTGTGGATTATGGGATGGGAAGAATATGGTTGAGGCTAGGGTTCTGTGCTTAGGGGTTGTATTTCATTATTCTTGCTTGTTTCTGGTTGTACTTAGCTTAGGGTTGAGGGGTAGGCTACTTAAGCTGCACCCTCAACCCGGATATAACGGAGCATTGGATCACGGAGGATTATTGTTTGTGATAAGGTTTTGGAAGTATCTTTAATCTCAATTCTCTATCTCTCAGTCAAAGGGTGAACAGTTGCACTGAGGGTTTACAGATGCAAGGGATCAATAAATTCCAAACTTGGAACCATTAAAGGAGAATTCCTCTTCTGAATTCCACAGCAATCATGCAGTTTAGTGATAAAAAAATTTGTAACCTAATCTCATCATTCATCCAGCTTAAATGCTTCCCCTTGAGGACAGAGAGTTGCTTCTTCATCTAGTTCAATCACTAACGTTTGTACATCAACTGCTGCCTCTGTCCTCCAGGTAAGTTTCCACATCAACTTCTTCCCTCTACTCCAATATGTCAAGTTCCTAAATCTGGTGTTCCTCTTCTTTCCTCAGGTGTGCTTCCTTGATTTTTCTTACTGTTGCATGCCTGCTCAACTCACCAATCTTGGTGTTTTATTAGGTCAGACATCTCTACACAGATCACATCCCTCTTGTCTGACTCAGTTGCTTCTTCATCTAATTCAATAACTAAGGTTCATACATCAACTGCTGCCTCTTCCCTCCAGGTGTGCTTCCTTGAGCTGTCTTACTGTTGCGTGCCTGCTCAACAAACCAATCTTGGTGTTTTATTAGGTGTGCTTCCTTGAGCTGTCTTACTGTTGCATGCCTGCTCAACTCACCAATCTTGGTTTTTTATTACTATTCTGACCCCAGATGCTTTTAAACGTGCTAATTTGCCATTTTAGGATGATCAGCAAAATTTTTAATTTCATAAAAGCAAGCAAATTTATCTACTTCAACCATTGAGGCTGATACAAGGTGCTACATGAAGGATTAGGGAAATTAATCTGGTTGATAACCCTTCTGTTTTTTCTTGTAGTGGTTCTATTTCTTCCATCACAGTTCTTTGCAAAAATTGAGCTGCAATATCTCTGGAAAAAACTTCCATGCTTCAAACTTGCAGCAAGCATTTTTGATACAGCCTTTCCCTGGATGCAGGAAAAAATTTCTATTTGAGAGGTCAAAATCAGAGGTACTCCAGAATCTCTGATTCCTTCCAATTTTTTCACTGAGTTTCTCTTGTCTCAGATTTGCACAGTCTGTCTTGAGCTTGTGAAACTTGTGTAAATATTATCACAGGGCTCTTTATTTCAATCTTGTTTGTATAAAAACCTTGTAGTAGTATAGGCTTACATTGAAAATTTTGGTCAGTATAATTAAGCCATAAAAATGAAATAAACAAGAGCATAGCCATTGACCATTTTGAAGCAAAGAAATATAGAAATAAAACGCAAAAGGAAACTTGTGTTACCTTGGTCAGAAACACAGCCAATATTCTCAATGCAACAAGTGCGCACACAATAGTTGTTACATGGTATTTATCAAGCCCAAGGCATTGGAAAACAACCATTAATTGAATGGAATGGACACTTGGTTGGATGAGTATGTCTATGATGTAAGAGGATGGTCAGCGGTGGGTGCAATTCCCACCTCCACCAGTACAACCCTTTGCTCCTCGTGAAATGTGTGACTGTAGTTGAGGAGCGATAGCGTGTTGGTGAGGCTTCAACCATGATATACCAATTGGTGTGAATACAGGAAAGGGGAAACAAATAACTCGGCAAGAGAGAGGGGGAGAGGAATTGGACTGTAGGGTGGATCAGGAGAAATGCAAACAACTGGAGATGGTCAAGAGACGGCAGGACCACTCATGTGCAGTTGGGTTGGGGTGACTATGAGGCCGGACTGGTTTAATGCTACGGCACAATAGTAGCGTGTTGGTGAGCCCACCCACAGTGTTATTATGCAACCTGATTACAGTATCTATTTGACACCTTCCTAGTATGTAAATCAGAGGGGGAGTTCAGAGTGGTTACATGTAAGATACCTTGGATAGTTATATGCTGAGAATCCACCACCACCAGCTGTCAGCAGGGTTTGGCCATTCCGGGATCCAATCTTGATGAGATTGCATAACCAAACACTAACCTGATAATCCACCACCACCGGCTGTCAGCAGGGTTTGGCCATTCTGGGATCCAATCTCAATGAGGAGAGAGAGGGATCCTGGAGCAGGTGGATTTCTGGCTATAAGACTATCTAAAACTGCTGTGACATATTTATGTATTTAGACTAGTGACATATTTTTGTCTTACCGTGTATTCCAACATCCCCTCCCACAATTATGTCACCATAAACCCCTATGGCACGTGCCCCAACAGAGTGTTTGTTGGGGCCCAGCGGTTTTTTCATGATGTCAGCAAGTTGTGTCAATGAGCTTGTCCATTGCAGGCCTATTTTTTCTTTCCGGATGAGTTCATTGACAAAATAGAATGCCCTGTCCAAGTATTTGGTCCTCTTCCTGGAGCCGTTGCTGGTGGCAATCAGAATAGCAGCCTTGTTGTCGCAGTAGATAGTGGATCGGCATTCAAAGTTGATGTTGGATAGGGTCATCCATAGGTGGGCCAGTCACTGGGATGCCTCAGAAAGGGCTATTTATTTGGCGGCACAGGTAGACAGTGCCACAACTGTTTGTCGTTTGGCTCCCCACGCAATGGTGTTCCCATTATATCGGATGACATACCCACTTGTCAACCGTTCATGTTTGCCACCAAAGTTGGCTTCCACCCACATACAAAGGCCGCCCAAGCCTCCTTGGTCATATCAGAGACATTGCCGAGTAGACCCCTTCAAATACCCAATGAGGTGATCTAACTGGAGCCAGTGGCTGATGGATGGGTTAGAGCTAAATCTTGCTAATTGATTTACCGCATAAGCAATATCCGGTCATGTCCCGCAAGCCTACAAAGTGCTGATATGCCGTTGTGTCCATGCCATCACCCGAGTTTGTCTCCATCCTCAATTTGGTCAACGGCGCCTGCTTGAGATGGGCCACTTGAGTATAGTTGTCCATGATCTCCTGGGCAAAAAGCAATTGGTCCAGTTTCATCTCATCCCCAGCAACCTTCACCCTGATCCCCACTATCTTGTCCACCTCCGATTGCCACTTGATTTTCAGCTGACTCTCAACCCCTTCCCTGAACCGTGCACGCATTTGTTCCAAGGATGCCATTTGTTGTCGTGGAGCCAGACTATTACAAATTCACCACCATCCCGGCAGAGGTATAGCAAGTCTTCTAGTTCACTCGCTCGGAGACCCGCCTTTTTTGACTACCAATTTGAAATGCTTCCACCAGCATCTTGCCGCCTGCCGCGTCGCGTACATGGCTTTCTTCAATCTCATGACAAAACCCTTCCATTTTGGCCAAACCAGTACTGGCGGCTGGATGTAAAGCTCTTCTTCAATAGGTCCATAAAGGTATGCCGCGCTCACATTGAAGCTAGCAAGTGGGAACCGTCCGTGATGCGCTACGGCCAGGAGTAGGTGGAGAGTATTGAGCAAAGCTGTAGGGGCGTAGATTTCATATATGTCCACCTCCATTCTCTGGCTGCACCCTTTAGCAACATACCGGGAATTGCGCTGTACTAATTTGCCCTCTGCATTTCTCTTGTGTTCTAGGACAAATTTGGCTCCCAGCACTTTCATCCCTGCATGCTGTCTAACCGGTTCCCATACGTCTAAATCATCAAACTGCTGGATTTATTCTTCTCCAGATTTCATCCATTCAGCCGCCCATTTGCCTTTCAGCGCCTCTGGCATCGAGTGCGGAACTGCCATCTCAACCGTACATGGTAGGGTATTCATGGCCTTTTCCTCCTCAGCTGCCATCCGCTCCATTTGTACCTCTCCTAGACGTAATTGACTGATTATATCCATGGTTCTGTCCTCCACAGTTCAAACCAGCAGTGCTTGAAAAAACGGGAAAATCGCTGAAGCTGAATGTATTACCCTCCGCTTGCCTTCTGACCAAAACAGCCATCCTGCACCCCCGGATGGGAAACGCTGTGCCCTCTCTTCCAGCTTCCCCCAGAGCTCTGATGGAGTATGTAAGATTGCTTCCGCCCCAAAGGGGTACAGAATTGCGGGATTTGGGGCAGTCCCGCATAGTAGCTCCAAGGGGGTTTTGCTCCCAGTCCTTGAATTTGGTAAGTGGTTCATTATGTACGCTGCTACATGATATGCGAACAACCAAAATTTACAATCCATTCCACTTTCATGTAGCATTGTCCTCGCAAGATCTCCTAGCATCCGGTTGACTCTCTCAGCCTTGCTGTTCTTCTCCGGGTGGTAAGGTGGAATAGTGGCCATCAGGATTCCCAAGGGTTCAACCTTCTGCCTGATTGGACCTGTGTATTCTGCCGCATTGTCACTACGGATGTACTTTGGATAGCATCCCTTGGTAATTTTTAGGTTCTCTAGCCAACCCATGATCTTGCCAGGTACCTCCAATCTCAACTTCAGGATAGCAATGAACGTGTAAGTGGTTGCATGGTCCCTGAAGGTCAGGAGGAATCTCCCTCCTATCAAGTCCTCCTTGAAGGGTCCCGCTACGTCTGTCACAAAAAGATTGAGAGCATCCTCTCTGACTATACCGGATTCAGCACCGGGAGCCTTCTGATCAAGGCTCTTTGAGATAGCACACCTCTCGCAGAAAAATGATTGCCAGGGGCCCTTAATCTTGTTGGGGTAGTGAGTTCTAAGGAAAATTCTCACCACCGCCTCTGATGCATGTCCCAGGCAAACATGCCACTTATAAGGATCAAAAGAAGGCCTCACCAAGACTTTCATTGCAGTATTTGGTATGTCACAGGTAGGGATTAACCAGCAATAGTTACGGAAGGACGTCTCATAATTGTTGCCCAAAGGATCTGTCAGGACAGCCCGTAACCCCGAGTAAGCTAGTCTCCATCCCTCAGATATCAGGCGCCCTGTTGACAAAATTATTTGGCTGACTTCTGGGCACAGATACACGTTGCTAATTGTCATTGTTCCGTTCTTTGTTGGGATAGTCAAGCTGCCAACAGTCAAAGCGGTAACTTGATGTTTGTCAGCGGCCAGCAAGAACAGCTTTGGCTGTGACAGGTGTTGCGTTGGAGAAAAATATTGAGAGGGGCCACTCACATGTGCGCTGGCCCCGGAATCCAGAAGAATCTTGCCTCCGTCCAACTCCGGCATTTCAACAACCCAAAGACAATTGTTCCTCCTAGCTTCTCTTGCTGGGCGTTGAGCAGGTAGGTACCGTGAGGTATGATTAGCGTGGTCTGTTGGCGGATTCGGTATCTTGCCCATCCTAACATCTGCCCAAAATACCAAGCAGTCCGCGTACCAATGGCCTTTGGCACCACAGTACCGGCACGTGCATACATAAGTGTCAATGAGAGTCTCAGATTTCTGCTTTCCAGGGTAATATGCGGCACAATCAACTGATAAGTTTGGTTTGTTTTGGGGCTTGCTCTGGCCCCAATGCTGTGGGGGGATATATTTTCCCCTGACAGCCTGAATCTTATCCAGTTCCATCAAGTTAACTCCCCCAACGGCCTTTGTTTGCAGTTTACCAATAGCCCCTTGGAGTACGTTAGCCACATCAAGGAATTGGGGCATTGATTTGGTATCATTCAGCTGCTGCAAGACCAAATATTCATAAGTCTTTGAATAGATCCCCGGCGGTGCTACTGCGACCGATTGCATCAATAGCCCAACTAGCTTGTTGCGCCATATCTCTAATTTGTTTAGGTTGGCCATGATTGTGTGGAAAGAGGTTATCCAGGCCATGTCCGCCTCAGATGAAGTGAGCAGTGCCATCATTTTCTCAGCAACCGCTAGCTTATGTTGCCTGTCCAACCGTTTGCAGGTATCCACAAGCATCTTGTAAATGTTCCTTCCTAGCTCCACTTGGGATGCTTTGATGATGGCAAAAAGTTCATTCTCAACGGAGTTCCTCAAAAGATTGACAATTGCTTGGTTCTCTGTCGTGGTCAGGCTAGCAAAGTTTGCCAGATTGCCCAGGAAGGTGGGATCAGAGTTGAATGCTTGCCGGAGAGTACAATTGATTGCCCCCTCCCAAACATTGAAGTTGGATCCATCAAAGGCAAGAATTGGTCTCTTTGTGTTTATGTTCCAATGAAATGACATTGGATCCTTGACAAATTTCAAGCTAAGCGGGTTGTTGGTTTGTTGCGCAGGTAGGTCCATGTGGGGTGGTACCGGGTTGGTCATGGTTTCTTGTTGGGTTGAGATTCTGCTCATCGCAGCCTTGACTTGCTGGAATTGTTGGGTGAGAGTTGTTTGCAGCGTCTCAAATTGGGTTTTGAATTTGCCTTTTGATACAAAGGCCGTAGTGGGGTTGGGAGAATCTGCCATGGTTGGATCAGATGTGGAAGTACCCGGTCCGTCGTCACTGGTATTTTTTCTTATCCAGTCTTCCTTTTTCTTCTGATACTGCTTGTCCATAAGCCTCTGCCAGGCTTGCCTAAGAGCTGGCTTTTAACCTGTAAGATACCTTGGATAGTTATATGCTGATAATCCACCACCACCGGCCGTCAGCAGGGTTTGGCCATTCTGGGATCCAATCCCAATGAGATTGCATAACCAAACACTCACCTGATAATCCACCACCACCGGCCGTCAGCAGGGTTTGGCCATTCCGGGATCCAATCTTGATGAGGAGAGAGAGGGATCCCGGAGCAGGTGGATTTCTGGCTATAAGACTATCTACAACTGCTGTGACATGTATGGGTTTGTGACATATTTATGTATTTAGGCTAGTGACATATTTGTGTCTTACCGTGTATTCCAACATTACATATCATGGTATGACTGCACTTCACTCCAGTGTGCCTGTCCGGGTCATTTACAACCTAATTCATCACCCCCACTCTGAGTGATATCAACAACAGATGAAAGGAAACCTAACCCAATCAAGTATTCCTGTATTTAGTTTACTACCAAAGTCCCTGCTTGTGTGCTTCGGTTTCTCATTGTGTTGTTATTTTTTTTTCTCACCTAACTCTCATCCCTTGCCTCGATCTTAGGTTTTTGTGTACTTGTGTCTGTAGACCGTGTACTGAGAGAAATTGGTTTATAGTGGTGGTTCATAGGAGAAATGCATAGTGTTGTTTTTATTTCTTTTTGCTGACTTAATTCTCATGTCTCACCTTAATCTTAGGGTTGTATATTCGTGTCGAATCATGCGCCGAGTTCATGTAGTTTATAAAGGTTCGTGTACTCGTGCTGAATACTCTCTCTGGAGCGTGTGCTGAGAGCAAGTTGTTCATAAAGCAAGCACCACCACGCTCATTTTTTTTGGCAAAAAAGACGATCGATGAGAAGAAAGTTCAACCATCGGTGATAAGTCAGTCCCGGAGAATTTTATGGGGGACTAAAGGAATTGGAACGATCGATTGCCACCAGTTTTGAGCAGAGGCATAATCACTTGAAGAAGAGAAAAGGTATCAGGTGCGTTGTTGATCGTTCGCACTCAAACCACGGTATGTAATATAGCATACAAACGACGACAGATAGTTTTACAAGTTTTGCGATAGAACATTCCAAAGCGAAACGCATAAAATAATCGTTTGAGTGAAGGGGAGATCTGAATGCCAAGCTAAGAAGAAGAAGAAAAAGAAAAAGGTAAGGATGGTCAAAAAGAGAAGAGGAGGAGGAAAATAAAAATCAAGTTTATCTTGTCAATTGGATACAGTCAAACTTAAACGTAACTTTGTTCAAGAAATTTTAAAAAATAATGTGCTTGAGTGTCGATTTAGGAATCATATCTCAAAAAAGGGTAGAAAAAGAACAAAGAAAGAAACGTTTGATGATCATCGTCGTGGGGTAATATTATGGGGACACAGTCTTGGGAGGTGAGGTGATCTCGATGCTAGCCCCACGAGGAGGTTTAATATCTTCGGTACCCCTCCAATTCGATTTTGTTCGATCGATCGTTGAGTCTCCCGAGCGTCGACCAAACGATGAAACGATTTCTGGTAAAGTCTCGGCTGGTCCGCCTGGAGGACTCCATTGAGGATTTTTACCTCGTGGCGTGGGCTCCCAATGAACTCCGATTCCGATTCCTACACCCAAATTAGCCATGTTACCATTCAATTCACGAAATTCTTTTAAATGAGAGGAGCCAAAACCTGGAGCTGAGATCGGTGTGGACGAGACCCGATACATCTTTGATGACGACCCATTGTTGGGAACCCCGAGACACTCCGTTGTTTCCCTACGAAGGTGTGGTGAGTTTGATCCAAGCGGCATACCGACGGCAAGGGAGTAAGAGGCATTATTAATGTGAGCCGAGACTGTCTGGGAGCCGGCCATGGGCATCGACCATCCGTTAGCGGCATGAAATGCATGGTAATCAAACCCGGGTGAGGTGTTCGGCGAAAGGCTTGGTGATTGACCTCGCATAAACGTGACTGGGGAAGTGATGACCCGAATAGGTCCAGAGAAAGCTGGCATAGGTTGAAGACTGCTAATACATGTTTCAACATCATCAAGACAAGGATAAGGAAGATTGTTTATTTAGCTTATTAGGAACGGGCCGTAGGTAGGTCACAAGAAAATATAAAATTAAAACTTTGTTATGCATCTTACACTGTTGGGGAGCGAGAGTTCGTGCAACCTTTGACGTTTGCCCCACCAGGACCGGTGATCTCCAGAGCGGCCAAACCTTTATTACTCCGACCAAGATAATATTCGACCGGTTCTCCATC
This sequence comes from Puccinia polysora, assembly GCA_025617555.3. NCBI lineage: Eukaryota > Fungi > Basidiomycota > Pucciniomycetes > Pucciniales > Pucciniaceae > Puccinia > Puccinia polysora. Next base: position 62,289,327 of record CM062618.1, read on the forward strand.
GAGCAAAGATTTGTAAGGTGCATCACACGATACGATACAAGAGTAATGTACGAAGACTTAACACACGAACGGATCGTTGTGAATCAAGGAAAGAAGAAAAAGAAGAAAATAGGTGTTAGTCTTCTGGGAAATAGGTCATAACTGTTATATCTGTATGTGTATGTAGAAATTTGATAAAACATGACAAACTATCAGTTCCTGGGTCTCCCTTCAAAACCGGTAATTCTTCTGGTCTAGAATCTTTGACTGAAGGGAAGAAATAAATTATAGAGAGAAATCAGAATGAGCAACGATCATAAGCCAAGGATGTCTCGCCCAAGAAATAAGAAGATAAGTTTTTATTTTTTCAAAAAGAAAGCAAAGATATATTGACAAGGGAAAAAAATTAGAAAAAGGAAATCATGTCGGATGATGACGAACTAAAACCAAAACCTTTGCCAACGTTAAAAAATTTACAAACTCCAGTTCTTCTGGGAGGTGGATTGAGTTTATCTATAATCGGGACGTTGACCACGGGAGACTGAGCATGAGGAGACAGGGTTGCCATAAACATAGGTTGACCGGGATATTGAATAATAGGCATCATGGGTGGTGTCATGGATGAAGGAGGGGGGAACGAGACCGGAAGACGTCCAAAGGAAGGGCTATTGACAGTCAGGAAGGATTTGTCGAAAGACATGCTTTCTGATGAAGAGTGTTTATAGTGGTAGATGGTGCTTTCCTTATTCTTTTATTAAAGAAAAAGAGTAACAATGAATATATAACTGTGGGAGTATTTACGCCTTTGTATAGGTAATAACGATAATGATGTGTACGAGTATATTACTTTAGCTTTGATTTATTGATTTATTTATTTTTTCGAAAAAAAAAAAACGATTGATTGTTATATTATCGTTTATCTTTATTTATCCTTTGATCAAGAAATGGGTTTGGAACAGAAGGGGAAACAAGGATGTAGGAGATTAATAAGACTTGACAAGGAGGAGATGGATTGGATCAAGTAGGTGAAGTAGTAAGGATGAGAAGGAAGTCGCAAGGTAGGGTGAGTAGAGAATTTATTCATAAAATTCAAGAAGGCTTATTCGATTGGATCACCGACAGTTACAGCAGTTGCAGTACAGTCTTGGAGTCTAAACTTGGAGCATGGTCCAAGACGCCCAAGCAGCCGGCTTGACTCATCCAGTCCAATTGAATGAGGATGGTGGTAGTAATGATGATGAAAGCTTTTTTTGACTATTCAGTGTGTTAAATTCTTATGCCGACTGGATCTGTGAGTAGAAGGTACTGCGCCCGGGCAAACTGCTGATCGAGCTGCACCTCGACCTTAGCGACAGATTCCCAGCTTAGCAGCTACCTCACCTGGTCAGTTTCTCTCGAGGGTTCAGTCAGTCCATCCGGTTTCCAAATTATAACCATGTAGAGCAAGAAGAAAAAAAAGAAAAAAAAGAAAAAAAAGAAAAAAAAGAAAAAAAGAAAAAAAAGATAAAAAAGATAAAAAAGATAAAAAAGATAAAAAAGAAAAAAAAGAAAAAAAAGAAAAAAACTCTACCCCATCTCCAACCCAAAAACTTCGGTAACCTGAAATGAGATGCTGAAATCATCTATGACGCAGCTTGGTCCTGATCAACTACTCGGTGCTTGCTTCTCTGGGTTCCGAACTCCGAGTGTTTTTTTTTTCGAATAAGTAAATAAAAAACTGTATGTTCCTTCATACTGAGCGGTGTTATCTCTTGGGGGTTGGTTAAATATGATCGTGATCATCAACATTATCGACGGGATCAAAAGCTGATGGTTGCCGTTGGTTCGGCAGGCTGCAGGGATACTGTGGTAATTATTATGGAAGATACATACATCGAAATAAAAGAGAAGAAGTAACAGCAAAAAAAAGTTCTTTTGCAGACGTTGAGCAGCTAAGGAACATGCATTTCAACGAGCAGCTGTTGGCGGCACCGGTCCCACCACTCCCAGCCGGGTTTGGTCAATCCTCCAGATCAGCCCATTTCTCTCGGGTTTTGAACTAATACCCTCGTCTCATGAACTTTTCCATGCGAAGACCCCAGGCTTGCACCGAACTGCATACGTGCGCTCAATCACCTAAGCCGTCGTTCAGCTCAAACCTCCTGCGTTGGATGCATCATCATTTAGAACCGTTTGAAATCGATTGTCGGGAAGAAAAACTAGAGCGAGATCGAGTCACAGGCTCACGATCGGATGATAAAAGCTACCGTTAGGGTGTTATGAGTTGGTTGTGACTTCATCCCATCGTGTGGTTGAGCTGCTCCTCATTATCGCCCTTCAAAGAGTAGTGTCAGTGCTCCAGTCTAACGCCTGAACACGAAATGACGTCGACGTTGAACGAGTTGTTGGCTATAAACGAGTTTTGCCAAGATGATGACTACTACCTACCGTCTCATTGGCAGTGATTTGTTGACGTCCTGTCGATGAAACCATCTTAAGACTGGGTCATGAGTCTTCCACCTTCTGCTGCATGAAAAACTTATCTAAGTGTTAACTTGCGCGATGCCTCTTAAATGCGTCCTTGCCAACCTATTTACATATCTGATATTATCGGCGACATACCTGCACTTAACAATCAAAAACTCCAAACTATCGTCAGCTTGAAAGGGGGAAAGAGGCTTGATTACCATTCTTCTCAAACATACATATTTATCGGCAACAAAGGCAAGAGATCTTTCCAAATATGACAAACCAAATGGGGCTTGGTGGTTTTCTTTGTTTTCGTACAAAAACATTACAAGCCGACGAAAGAGCCAGGTGGTGCGAAAACCCGCCAAAAATGGAAGTTGAAAGTCAAGCTGGGGGACAGTACTTAAACCAGCAAACGGGAATCATGAGGTATGAAAGATTCTAGGATGAGAAACCGGTGAATAACACTGGGACATTGGCGTACGAGGTGGAGATGCTGGAGATTATTCGCTGTATTGAACAATGGAGTTTGATTGGAGGGTGATTGTTGTTTGTGGATGTAACGTATGTTATACATAAATACTTGGTTCAGTTCAAAATTCAAGTCACCTTTTTGAACCCAATTTCCCTTCTTGCAATTGCCAAGGGGAGCCTACCCACCTCTGTTTACGGACGACTTTCATCGAGCAAGCCGTCGCATCATTGGTCAAGATGTAAGGCGTACCTCCCTATGATATGAGAGCAATCAGTGTTTTCATCCTTCTTTTCCCAAAGCAAGACGACCTTACACGCCTTTCTGGAGTGAGTTGAAACGAAGGCTCGGCGATCTAAAAACTGAGGAGATTTTGACAATTTTTCAAGTTGGGTAGCCGAGGACAATTGTGCCTGATCAGCAAAGCTATGTTGACGAATCGATCGATTGAGCATGAAAAATTGCCTATTGGTAGAGTAAGATAGCTTGTCTAAGAAAAACATACACTCAAGTTACTAACTTACATGCTGTTGGTTTATGAAACCGGCAAGAGTAGAATGAACTATACATCACAACAAAGCAGAGGCAATAAGAGAAGAATTACATGCAAAGTAGAGCAGACATGATTCAAGGTCCAAAGAGAAACTCATACTCATTAGGAGAGAAAACAATTAATGTATGATTTGCAGATCTAGTGGGTACATGGTAATAAAGACACCTAGGCCTCAGTTTGTTGGACATACACTGGCAGATAGTCGTGTCAATGAATGTTCGAATTCTGGTCATAGGTGGCCATCAACAGTTGGCATTCGCTGCAATTTTTTTCTTGGTTCACTTCTTCTGTGGAATAAAAAAAAAAACATTCCCAGTTGAGGGAGGGGGGTCTGGATGCTAAGTTGAACGATTTTCGTCGAGGGCGACGGTCTATTGGGATTAACTGAGCAGCCTTTTAGCGACTTTCCATCCGCTCGCCAGGACTAAACCGAATCCGATTTGAGTGGCGGTGAGTAAGATGCTCTGATTTTCTTTCTCGGCCTGATGTAAGAGTGGGGTGATCAAATCGAGACGATGGCCTACGCCTGGTAACTTTCGAGAAATCGCTAAGGCGGTGTGAAGGGGTAAGACGATCAAGTGTACCATCAAGTCTGCAAACTCAATCTTTCGACCACAATCATAAGCTTCGAGGGTCCATAAGGCCAAGGCTGGGGGGGACAAATCAATGTTGATCAATGGGAGATGCAAGTTGGGCAGATTAGTGGGAGTTCGTGGGGGTGAATTTTTGGGCGGTGGACGGGAACGCCGAGGGTGGAGTGAATCGATGCCAAGATGAGAAAACAGTTGATCAAAGCCCGCGGGTGAGTTGTTGAGACCGACCGCAGGGTTTTCAACTTGATCGGGGTGAGGGTGAGATCTAGAAGAAGAGATGGTATGCCGAGGTCGACGAGGATCGTTTTGATGATTGAATTGATTAAATTGAAAGGCCGCGGGGTTGAGGGACGATGACAAGGAGGATGAGGAGGAACGGGAGGTAGGACGAGCTAGGGGAGGAACATGGGTCGGAGAGGATAGATCAGATCCGTGTGATGAACTTGCGAGGGAAGGTTGACGATTCGGCAACGAGTCCGGATTGCCTTTCGGGGGTGAGGATGAGAGTGAGGGTGAATGATGAGCATGAGGAGGGGAGGGTAAAGGCAAGGGGTACTGATGCTCCGATCTACTGGGATCTTCACTCGATCGTGGGTGATAGTTAGGGTCAAAGTTCAAACGAGATCGTAGACTAGTTTTGAGTTGACGGATCGTGGGCGTATCTCTGACGACGAATTGGTCATGAGGATCCGGAGGACGTTGGGCCAAGTCGGTGGGGGGTGAGGAGTGGGTGAGACTGAGAGGGGGTGTGGTGAGCTGAGGGATGGAGGATGAGGATCTGAGCAATGGAAGGTGTGGAGTAGTCATGATCGGTGAGATCGGTCGAGCATCAAGAGACGATTAGGATAGGAGAGGTAGAGATAGAAGATGGACGACCGAAAGATGGGTCAGAGACCGTCGATCGAATGGAGGGATGGGGCGATGATGAGGATAGACCGCAAGACTGACTGACATGGGATCGGAGTCGAAGATGGCAAGGATCGACGGTGCTTGATGGTCTTGATCTCGATGAGTTCTAATCGGTGACTGGTGTTGAGGGGGTTGATGATGTGAGTGAAGATGGAGGTCGGATTGATGGATACCTTCGAAGCTGATAGCCTCGACCTTGGTCACCAAGCTTTCTACGGCCGTCGGTCGATTTCCAAGCAGTTTGGCGATCGGACTGAGTGAGTTGCAGCTCGTGGGATGATTGGGCTGAAGAGAGGTTGATGAGGTATTCTTACTCCTCCTGCTAGTACTAGTAGTATAAATCTTGTTATTGTTGACTGGACGAGTGATCGGCGGAGGATGCTGATTGGATCTTGACATCCTGGGTGATGATTGATTTTGGATTGAGGGTAGATGGTATCTACGTTGGCAAGTCCTGAGCTGGATGACTAATTGGTAACTCTACGATTGGTTCGATCTCCTGATATGGTCTAGGTTCGATGGAAGGATGGATACATCATCTTCCACTCTTTCTACTTATGATGTCTAGTGTCATGCAAGGCGATCAAGAGGACTGGTGGCAGACCGATCGATGATAGATAGGACGATAGGTTTCTGAAGCTGATGGATGGATGGATGGATGGATGGAACTAGGACCCACTCACGGTTGTAGCTGATCAATTCAGAATGGACTGACTCGAGCGACTGATTATGATCAAGTATTCTGAGTCATGGCCGTTTCTATCGAAGCATACATGAATAACAAATCAATATTCACACTAGTCTAATTATCAGCTTGACTCGATCGAAACGAGGATCGATGAGAGTGAGGAAGAGTAGTACATCTGTAAACACTAGGGAGAGACCCGATATGTGTATCATGTACTTTTGACTAATTCATCGAATCATGAGTGCTGATGATCACGACGGTAAGACTGGTCGGAGGGAGGGTAAGGGAAGATTAGTCTTCAGGAGATAGATACTCTTTCATGAATAAAAGAGTGGGGAGGATATCGTACTCTACTTTCAACTCTTCAATCTCATGATCATGGTTAGAGGGAAGCTAGATCACACGAAGAGCTCGGAGAGTCGTCCGTCAGCGGCACTAGGATGGGAACGATGGAAGGAAGAGGAAGCTATTTAAGGAACCTGACTGACACCAGCCAGACTACTCTCCCGCCGAGTCATCATCAGAAGCCCTCGCTGACAAGACCCTGCGCCAGCTGATTCCAAAGCACCCGACGTGGACTCGGTCAAATATGGGTTCGTTTGTCGATTAAAATCTACATCATAATTAATTAATCGAGCCCACAAGAGATACATAATAAATAATACACCAGAATACTTATTACTGACTTTTTTTTTTCAAGTGAAAGTTTTACTTGGGGTCCATCATATTTAAATATGTACATACATACTATACCACACATCGATATTGTGAAATAGATCCAACCTATAACAAGCGTAGATATTTACATACACCCGTTGGTTTTTTTTTTTTTTTTTTTTTTTTTTTTTTTTTTTTTTTTTTTTTTTTTTTTTTTTTTAAGTGGTAAATTGCATTGCGCATGGACCACTTTGGATATGCATAACATCTGTGGGATGGGTACAAGGAGTCTCAGGGGCCGTGACGCAGCTTCTATCAGATAACAGCAAGATGGGACATGGACAGAAAGAAAGGAAACGGCAAACAAATGAAAAAGAAAAAAAAAAAAAAAAAAAAAAAAAAAAAAAAAAAAAAAAAAAAAAAAAAAAAAAAGAAAAGAAAAGAACACCAAGAGGATTTGGAATGAAATTCAACCAGCAGGGTTGTTCATAATGGGGGGGAGCTATGGTGTGTTAAGTTATCAGGGGGCTGTTTGTCTGTGGGGGCGCTGGGTTTTCTTGCTCCTTGAGGGATTTGAATCTGCTTGAGGATCGTATGTATTGTTCCAAAGCCGTCCATGCCTTCTTGTGTCGTAGGGCGGAGCTGATATCGTTGGGGTTGTAGAATATCTTGTCTTGCTTTAGGTTTGTTCTCAGGGTTCGCCGTTGTATTGCGTATGCAGGACAGAAATGAAAAAAATGAGTGACTGTCTCTCTGTGGTATCTACACTTTGGACAGGAGGGGTCTGCTACTTTCCTTATTCGGAAAAGGTATCCATTCAAGCTACAACATCCTGAGTCCAATTGGTTCAGGATGGCTGATGCTTGGATGCCGACAGGAGCAATGTTTTGGTTGAGGCGGCGGGGTGGGGTGAGAAAGCCTTTCAAGATTTGAGTCTTTGCCTTTTTGACACTGCCGTAGATCGGGAAAGGCGGAGCTTGGTCGATGTTGACTGCTTTGTTGGCTTCCTCATCTGCGGTTTCGTTCCCTTTAATGCCCGAGTGGCCGGGGCACCATATCAAGGTGATTTTGGTCGATGGGTCCAAACTTGACCATAGTTGGAAGATCTCGTTGAACAGATATTGTCCCGCCTTTGCTGCCCGCATGTTCATTGTTTGTAAGATGACTCCCTGATTGTCAGTGAAGATGTTGAATCGTTGGATTCTTCCAGGTATGGACTCCTTGATTAGTTGAAAAGCCGCGTAGAGCCCTAGCGCTTCGCATTCATAGTTTGAATGGAGAACTTGCCGCCCTGTGGAGAAGCAAACAGATTCGTCAGTGTTCTGGCAGTAAGCAGCCGCTCCCCCCCCTTTTTCTTTGTCATAAGATCCGTCCGTGAAGATCATGGCTTCGTCAGACCCTATTTGTTGAATAAAGGAGTTTGTTGAAGCAATTGCGTCCTTCTTTGACATGCTTAGGTTGAGGTAATCGATAGGAGTCGGCTGGGCACATGGTTTGGCGCTTAGTTGTAGTTCAATCGTCTCGACACGCATTGTTAGGAATTGCCGGATATCTTCGCTGCATATCGAGTCCCTGATAGCTGAGCTGTCCAGGGGGTGGCTTGCATTTAGTTGAGTGATGAGGCTGTTTTTGGTGTCAATCGGGGCTCCCCTCTGGGTCAGTTTCCTGGCGTAAAAAAGGAAGGCCGTTTTTTTTGTGGCCTCCATGAGGGGTCTGTGAGAGTAATTCAATTCAAGCCATTTTTTGTCAGTAGTTCTAAAGATTCCTTTCACAAATCTGGCGCAATCCCGATCCAGTTTTGACATTGTTGCTTGTATTCTGGTCAGATTCTTCTTTCGGGCCCACACATGCGCTGCGTAGGTTACCCTGGGGATCAGGACTGCATTTATTAGTTTTGCTCGATTTCCTTCAGAAAGGCCCCAGCGTGAGTTTCCTAGTCTGTTCAAGCTGTGTAGCGTTAGTTGGCCTTTCTGAGCGATGTTACCGATGTGTTGATGGAATGATAATTTTTTGTCGATGGTGACTCCTAGCCACTTCACAGTATCAGTAAAGGTCACGGGGGTTTCCCCAAAGGTGAATAGGAGATTGGGTTGAAGCGGAGTTCTGGCTTTGGATAGGATCATCACTTGGGACTTAGCTTTGTCGAATACCGCTGCGTGTTTCCTTCCCCAAGCCAGGGAGAGTTCGGCCAAGGTATTCATGCGTTGAAGGGCGTCTTCCATGGTCTTTCCAGCTGCAAGGTGGACAATGTCATCCACGTATCCTATTGTTGCGCTTTCGAGCGGTGCGACATTTGAGAGCTGTAAGAGTTGTGAGTTGTACAGAATGTATAAGATGACGGACAGGGGGGAGCCCTGAGGGAGGCCGCACGGGATTTGCTTTGGTTCTGACACATAATCGTCGAGGCGCATCCTGGTCGTGCGGTTCAAGAGGAAATCTTGGATGATGATCCATAAATACGTGGGGCATCCTTTTGAGATTAGGGTGTGAACAAGTCTGGTTGGATGGACTGTTGGATACGCCGATTGGACATCTAAAAATAGGGCAATTACCACTTTCCTTTTGGCCCACTTGTCTCGGGTCCATGAATCCAAAGCTAGTATAGCATCTTCGGTGCCCACACCCCTGCGTCCTCCAAGATGATGAGGTGGGAGCGCTCCCGTTCTGGAGGCCCAATCCACCAGTCTCCGAGCAAGAATTAGTTCCAGGGTCTTGCCCATGGTGTTCAGCAGGGCTATTGGTCTATAAGCGCCTGCTTTTGTGTAGTCCGATTTATTGGCCTTCCGGATTATCGTGGTTATGGCAGCCTTCCAGCTTGATGGGAATTTTCCCTGGTGTAAAGCACGATTGAACAATTCAACTAGGAAGGGGCCAAGTGAGGGGGCCAACAGTCTGAGTGATTCGTTGAAGATTTTGTCCGGGCCAGGGGCTTTCCCCGGGGCCAACTTGGAGAGTGCGGAGGTGACTTCTGCCAGAGTGACTTCGTCGTATACCGCTGCACGACACGTTCCCGTAGGCGGGACGTCCAATAGGTCGATGGCGGGTTGAATGTTTGAGGTACCTTCAAATAGCATATTTGCCTGTTCCGCCTTCCCTACACCCGTTGGTTGTCATTGAACCTAATCAAAACCCTGAGTGACAGTATGTACATCAAGGTCAATCCCCCACCCAGTCTATTAGCATCCAATCTATCATAGGTTCTAATAACACTTAGAGCATCCCTCCCGCAGGGGGTAAAACTTTAAATTGTCAAATTTCAAAGTGTGCAGCACAATTTGACTGCCCAAACCACTGTGCCATTTACTGGAAGTGGGTATCCATGTGTGATTCCCTGCTACCTGGACCAAACAATGGGGCAGGTTGGGGCAAGGAAGAGGGGTGGTGGCAACTTTTGGGGAGGTGGAGATGAGCATGTCCACTGGGATTCACATGTATGGCACATGCATGTTATTGGATACCAAACATATCATGGGAGCTATGGGGTTGCCAGATGTGGCAACTCAACATGCTCACACCCCCCAAGGTATATGGGCATCTCTCCCATGGGAGGTATATGGCAATGCCAAGGCCAATTTACCTCCAATGTGGAAAGAAATTGTATGCTACACCAAGTGTCTGCCACAATCCTGCTCCAGTACCTGATACTTGTCTAATCCCTTGAGTTACAATACCTGCTCCACACCAGAATGACAGCCTAGACTGCTGCTCCACATCCTACAGACACTCCCTTTAACTAACACGCAATGAAATAACAGTAATAAAATAGTACAGACTCCTCAACAAGCTGTTCACTTGAACTATTCCCTGATAAGACTCTGAGCTACTTTAAAGAAATGGTTCTTAAGACTTTTTGCACAATAACACTCTCCAATGATAGAAAATACGCTGTGATACGCAATACTCTGATTTGAGCTAATTACCAACCACGTTTACCATTCTGCAAAAGGCAAGACTTCAGCCTTTTGATCTGCAAAAGACAAAACTACAACCATTTCTCTGTAATAGGCAAAAACCTGGCCGGCCTGCTATTGTGCTGTGGAATTTTGCACTCACACAGCTGCTGAGCCAAGGATTCCCTCCGCCAGAGTAGGGAATTAGTCAGACTTTAATTTTTGAACCTATTGTGCTGCAGTTTCTGAAATTGCCCACTGCTGAGCCCTCCAGTATTGTTGACTGCCATGCTTACTTGCATTCATGTCTATCAATAGCCACCACACCAACTGCCCAAAAATCACCTGTCCCACTGGTGCTATCCAAAAAGTCATTTTACCTTGGGAGGTAAAGCAGTGGGTTGGGATTAAACATCTGGCAACCCTCTAGCTCCCCTGATATCCTTGTAATCCAATAACATCCATGTGCAATACATGCAAACCCCACTGGACATCTTTGTGTCCACCTCCACCAAAAGTTGCCACTGCCCCCCCCCAAACTGCTCAATTGTTTGTTGCAAGTGGCAGGGAATCACATGCGGATACCTCCCTGCAGTTTTTGGCCCAGTGGTTTGGGGAGGCAAAAACTGCTGCACAAACATTAATTTTACAGTTTGCCCCCCAACTTTTACCTCCTGTGGGAGAGATGCCCTGATAACTTTGCAGATTGCAACCATGGGATAGGGGATTTTGGGGACGTTGCAAGGTAAATTGGCTTTAGCTTTGCCATTTATGGTGGGTAAAGCCTGTTTGGGCAGCACTTAAAGCTATTCAAGATTTGACCCTTGGGCCAATCAAAGTGACCTTGATGCCTGGCCAAATAATTCTGGCACCACACTAAGTTTATCTTGTCACCAATCAAAGCTGCTTGCATTGACCAGCATAATACACTAGTGTATGCCCCCAAATTTGGGGAGGCATGGAATTTGCCCATTGTAAATACAAGAGGTGCATAACAATGTTTTTAAATGAATACACACCCAAGGACATTAACACTGGGAAAGGTGTGTGAACTTTTTCAATCCTTTTGAAGATATAGATGATTATATTTTTAAAAAACATCAACAGGTCAAAATTTGGGGGGAGGGAGGCTGGTCTGCTTGGTGCAACCAGCTTTGATTGGTGTCAAGCAAAGCTTGGTTGTGCACCAATTTTTAAACTCCACAAGCCTGACATAATCAAGCTCCCAGGGTTTTTTAATACGTGTGCAATTACGCGTGTGCTACATATAAGTGTAATCCAAATGGGATGCACATATGGACCTCTCCAGCCCATTGGACACTCACACGGACCATACGGGCCTGTGTGGATGTCACTGATTTGGGGAAACTGGCCTCAAAACGCATGAAACAGGCTCATTGGTACACAGGCCCTGATGGCCCGGGTGGGAGATATGGGCAAATACAGCCAGATGGGCTTGTATGGGCATAATTGGGCCCAAGGTTTATTTTGGACATACTTGGCCAGAGGGGCTGGCCCGCCAAAGTGTGTTTGTCTCAGGTTTCAGGCTTGGGGAAGCCCATTGGGGCCACCACCCGCTTGGGGCTGCTGCCCGTGCCACAGCCCGCTTGGGGCTGCTGCCTGTGCCGCGGCCTACTTGGGGACACTTGTATCCCTCCGTTTGGCCCACGCGGGGCTGTTGCGGTGGCCGAGGGATACCATGCGGGCGCGGCCGGTTGCAAACGACGGCCACCGCCGCAGGAGCAAGGGCCAGCGGCCCTGGATCCCTCCCCCTCCCCTTGCTTCCCATTGGGAGGGGGAGGGGGTGGCTGGCTGGGTTGAACCAGCCAGCAACCAACCGCAACAAGGCGGTTGGTCAGGGCAGGGGGGATTCCATCACCCCCTTGCCCAAAGGATGACAAGGCCGGCCGCAAGGAGAGAGACCAGCGGTGGGGGGGACCTTACCACCCCTCCACCATTGAAGCAATGCAGAGACCAGGGGCCCTCTCCCCCCCCCCTTTACCAAGGGGGAGGAGCAACGGGGCTGAGGGGATTTGACCACCCCCCAGCCCACTTCCATTGACAATGCCCTGGGGTATCAACCCCCAGGGCCCCTGGTAGGGGGATTTGACCACCCCCTGCAGGGATCTGAGAGAAAGAGGGGGGGGACAGCATGTCCGCTGGTCACCCCCCCCCCCCCATGTGAGTCTGAGACCGGACCCAGGTGTGTCCTGGGTCCCACCTGGCCATTTGTATGGCCAGGGGCTGGTTGCATGAGGCAACCAGCCAGTGTGTGAGGCAATAGGACCGGTGTGGTGTCATTATATAGCCTTGGGTCAGGGACTGCGTCGCGGCCTGCGCGCTCAGCATCTGGTAGGTTAGGCTCAGCAGTGGGGGTGCGCCGGTCCTCAGCAGTAGCCGCTGCGGGCTCAGCAGTAGCCGCTGCGGGTTCAGCAGTAGCCGCTGCGGGCTCAGCAGTGGGCGCGGCGGGATCGGGCACGCGACTGCGGGCCGGGCCTGACTAAGGGAGGCGGGCCGCAACCCGCTTGGATGTCTGACTCATGGATGGAGCTGGGCCGACCAGGTTCTCGGAACGGCTAGTCGGGGGAGGAAAAAGCGGGGCGACAGCGGGGCTATATGCGTGGGCAGCCGCGCGCAAGCGCGGGCCGGCCACGGGACGGGAAAATCCACGACGGCGCGTCGGGTGGATGCGCGCAAGCGCGGTGAACCTTGGGTATTGCGCGGCGGAGGGCCGTGCCACGAAAAGACGAACCGGATGCGCGTAATGACAGGCGAGCTGGCGGGGATAGGGTATGGGTATGGGTTTAGGGATGGGTCAGGGTTCTGGGTCTAGGGTTCCTTCTTCATGGTTGCCAGTCTGTCTTTGTGCTTGTGCTTAGGTTAGGGTTGAGGGGGAGGGCTCAAATACCCTTCCCCTTGACTCCGGGTTGTAGGGGGGATCTCATCATCCATCGGACTATCTCTCTCTCACTCTCTCTCTCTCTCTCAGGAGTAAAGAAAAGGAAGCATTCTTGGTCTTACAGACGCTAGGACCATCAATCCCATAACTAGGGACAACTTCGTGAGGGAGAACCTCTAAAGTTTCCACATCTGGGGGTCTGGCCGGGAACTTTCGATCCGTTCTCAGTCTCTTGAAGATTGCGCAGAATGCTACCAACAACCACTCCGGGATCCAATGCTCCCCTTCCCTACCCTCCACGCCCGACTCCCGTCTCTGCCGCTCAACCCCCTCCGCCGCCGTCTGCTCATGCTCCTAGAGTTAGCGGGTTTGCTCCTCCCTCGGAGGGGTCGTCGGACATGGCGGTAGAGGCCCCTTGCCGCGTTTGGTTGAGGCCGAGGGATTTCCCTCATCTTCGGTTCAGTACTTCGGATGTCGAGCGGTTCCTTTCTAGGTTCAAAGGGATCGCGGACTCGGAGGGCGCGTCGGGCGCAGATAAGGTTCGGACTATCGTGCTGTTCATTACCGAGGAGGAGAAGCTGCGGGACGTGGAAGAAATGGTTGGATACGAGAGGCAAGACTGGGGGAAGTTGAAAAGCGAGATGTTGGCGAGGTGGGGAAAGCGTGAACCTTGGTTTTGGGAAAGCAACTTTGATCAAGCTGCGGAGGAGGCGATCGAGAATGGCAGGGTGCAATCGCGCAAAGGATTAGTGGAATATATGTCAAGGTTTGAGCGAATCTACGGGTACCTTGCAAAGAACGAGGTCGTCGCGGGTCAGACGGGTGCCATGAAGCGGGCTTTCCTGGGGGGTCTCGCGCCCCAGCTCCGTTCCAGAGTGCAACGATACCTGTACGACCACGGCCTGGTTAAGAGGTCGCTGGATGGGAGCGTCGCGATTCTCCCCGATCTTTCGGTTATCCGTCAAGCCGTGGAAAGCAAAATCGATTTGGACGAGCTCATCGCGGATACGGCACAAACGTACCCGTCTTCCTCCAAGAAATCGGTCACGATCTCGGCGCCGGCCCCCGACCAAACTTCGGCCGCGCGGCCGCCGACGCCCTCTCATGCCGGACTTTCCCAGCAGCCTCCGGGACCATCAGTCAGGGAGATAACGGAGATTCTGCGGGACATAAGGGTTTTCCTCAACCGGACACCGGCTCCTACAGCTCCGGCAGCCGCACCGTTTCCGGCGGCTCCTTCTCAACCGCGCGCGGTGCCGCCTCACATGGCGGAGGGGTTCCAGCCCCCTAGCGGATCATCCGGATCGTACGGGTCGCCGCAATGTTCATATTGCGGGGTGAGAGGGCACTGGAAGTCAGTTTGTGAGGATCTCACTTGGGACATGGACGAAGGGCTTGTTCGCGCATTCGGGATGACGTATATATTTCCGACGGGTGAATCGGTGGACCTGACTAAGGACAAGCCGCCACCAATGGTGCAAGTGCGGGAAAGAGCAAGGGCTAAGACCGAGACTGCTCGGGTCTTGCTTGGGATTGTCACCGCGCCCGGAACCTGGGTAGCGCCGAGAGTGGAGGCTGAAGTCAGGGCATTGGCGGCAAATGAGCGTATTGCGATGGATGTCGACGAGCGATCAACGGCCTTGAAGCCAGTTGCGTGAGTACCGATTTCGGACGGGCCGTCCTCTAATCCCGTGGGAAAGAAGAAGGCCGCGGACATCGTCCGGAGGGTAATGGGGAACAACTCACCAATACCCCTGACCCTACGAGAGCTAGCGGCGGTGTCCCCCGCGGTCGTCGACAAGATGGTCCAGGCCTTGAAAGATTGCGGTCAGGGTTGGGTGCCGACAACGGTTCAGCGGGTTAACGTGGCGGAGGAGGAAATGGATCCCGAGCCGTGCCGGTCGAAGTCGGTATCCGTCCCGCTCGCTTATGTCGCAATGACCATCGCCGGGCGGAAGGTGTGGGCGATGGTGGATAGCGGGTCGATGGTCAACCTGCTCCCATCAAGGTTGGTGGACAAGCTTGGTCTGGTGCGGAGGAAGTGTGCAATGGGTCTTCGGGCGTTAAATGGCGGGGAATGCCGCGTGGATGGAGTAGTAGAGGCGGAGGAGGTGGAAGTCGCCAAGGTCTGTAAGCCTCTGTCATTTCTCTCAGTGGAATGCGGAGACGTGATTCTAGGACGGCCATTCATGTTTGGGTTCCGAGCCCAAATGGCCTTCAACGCCAAGGAAGGAACGGAGGCGCTGACCGTCGAAGACTCGCTTGGAGCACGGTTTGAGACAACGATCTGCGATCACGGGAGAGGGAAATGGGTACAGGACCCAATGTCTGGCGGCAACGAAGAGTCCGGCGCGGGGGTTGACCGTAAGGGTTACCCTGCGGAGGATTTTTCCTAGTCGGCCGCGGGAACCGTGCGGAGCAGGCTCCGGCTCAGCACGGGCGGCCGACAGGTAAGGAGCAAGCGGGGGAGGGCGCACGTTGGGCGCAGGTGCCAGAAGTAAGTCCCATTCCTCAGTATGCATCGCCGGAAGGCGCTACGCTTCGAAAACCCTATCATCGTGCCACAGTCGTGAGCAAAGGCGAAAGCCCCGGTCTGGTCATTTCTAGGACTTACGACGGCGACGATCGGGTCTGGATGGCGCGGTGTAACGCGGGCGAGTACAAACCGGTAGCGCGGAAAGTCCGGCCGCGGAACGAGCCAATGCCTCAGGGGCTCAACGGACCCTTACGACCGATCGCGTGGTCCCGCGACCCGTGGGAGACGCCCCTTAGGAAGAATGGATGGGTAACGCGGTCGGCGCAAATCACGGACAAGCGGGTGGACGCCCTTAACTTCGGACCGACGGGATGGCTGAGTGCGGAGGAGATGGATCTGCTGGTGTTGGTATTGGTGATGAGGGAGAAGGCGCTCGCTTTTGGACCGGACGAGTGCGGGTTGTTGAGAGGTGAGATCGGGGACCCTTACGTTATTCCCACTGTCCCTCACAAACCGTGGCAAATCAAGCCGATTCCGATCCCCCGTACCGTTCGGGAGCCCTTTCTGGAGCTGGTACAGGAGCGCGTGAGGACAGGGCTTTACGAGCAATCCACGTCAAGCTACTCGAGTCCTATCTTTGCGGTCGTTAAGCAGGACGGGAAGTCGCTAAGGATTGTTCACGACCTTCAGAGGCTAAATTTGTTCACTATTCGCGACGCGGGGCTTCCCCCGCGCGTTGAAGAATTTCTGGAGTCGATGGCCGGGCGCGCTTGCTACGGGCTGGTGGACGTGATGGGGGGATATGACCAGCGAGAACTCCACCCCGACTTGCGGCCACTGACGGCGTTTGAAACCGGGCTCGGGAGGATGCAGCTGACGCGGCTACCGCAAGGTGCGACCAACTCAGTGGCCGTATACCAGGCCCAAATGACCTGGATACTACGCGACGACCTTCCGGAAGGCGTGCAAATCTTCATCAACGACGCTGGCATCAAAGGCCCCAGAACAGAATACAAGGGCGCGGTCCTCGAGGATGCACCCGCAATCCGGCGGTTCATCTGGGAATACGCGGAGACTCTGGAACAAGTCCTCTTCCGAATTGAGGAGGCAGGCCTCACTGTGTCCGGTAAAAAGTTGGCGGTCTGCGTTCCGGCGCTTGAAGTACTGGGGCATGTCGTGGCCTACGACGGGAGGCAAATAGCGGAGAAGAAGCGGAATAAGGTTCTTGAATGGCCGACCCCTTGGACAGTGTTGCACGTCCTGCAGTTTCTGGGGTTGTGCAGCTACGTCCGCATGTTCATTGAGCGGTTTGCGGAAGTAGCGAGCCCAATGCGGGCATTGACGCGTAAGGGGCCGGAGTGGAAGTGGACCAAGGGATGCGACGCCGCTTTCGCAAAACTCAAGGAAATCGTGGGGCGCGACATTGTCCTTCGGGACCTCGATTACGACGCCGGAGGGATACGCCTGGCGGTCGACTCTAGCGAGTTTGGCGCCGGGGGGGTCTTGACACAGGAGGAGGACGGAAAAGATAGGCCGGTGCTCTACGAATCGGTCACCTTTACCGCAACAGAGAGTCGGTATTCGCAGCCGAAGCTGGAGCTGTGCGGTGTCACCAAGATCGTACGGCGGTTGCAGCACCTTTTGTGGGGCGTGCACTTCGAGCTCCTGGTTGACGCAGAGGCCTTGGCGCAAATGATTAACTCACCGACGCTGCCGAACGCGCCCATGACCAGGTGGGTAGCGTTCCTCCAGTTATTCTCCTTTAACGTGGTGCACATCCCAGGAAAGGCGTTCACGATGCCGGACGCGCTGTCGCGGTACCCGCGGGACAACCCATACGAGGGGGCGGAACCCTTGGATGTGGAAGCTCCGGTCGTTTGGGTAGGGAAGACGGAGGCGGCGGTTTGTCTTCCGTTGCATCAGTCGGGACGTTACGCGGTCTTGTGCTCTTATTTGCAGGATCTCCGGTTCCCCGAGGGCACGACGGAAACGGTCACCCGATGGGTGAGGCAAAACGTTCTGAACTTCTTCTTACAGGACGGTCAGTTATGGCGGCGGAGCGGTTCCATGCCTCTTGTGGTCGTGACTTCTAGGGCAGACCAGGAGGTGATTCTAGGAAGTCTGCACGACAACCTTGGTCATCGGGGTGAGGTCGAGACGCGGAGGAGGGTGAAAGCAAGGTTTTGGTGGCCGGGGGTCGTTCGCGCGGTGCGCGACTGGGTGAAGTCGTGCGAGGCCTGCCAACGGCGAAGCTCGAGGCTGCCCAAGGAGGTCGGCCACCCCACGGGCGAGGACGCGCTGTTTGGGCGCGTTTCGCTGGACGTGGTCCACATCAAGGCGGGTAAGTTTGCGTATTTGCTGGTTGCGCGCGACGATCTGTCTGGGTGGGTGGAAGCGAGGCCCCTGGCAAAACTATCGGCGGAAAAGGTGGCTCAGTTTCTGGAAGAAGACTGGTTCGCGCGCTACGGGTCGCTTCGCTTGGTCACCGTCGACGGAGGGGCGGAGTTTTGGGGACGCCTGATGACGCTGGTGCAGAGTTGTGGAGCGAAATTCGGCCGCGTGACGGAATACTACCCGGAGGGCGCGGGGATGATTGAGCGGGGGCATCAACCAATCAAGGATGCCCTGGTGAAAATGTGCGGCGAAGACGGCAAAAGGTGGCAGGTGGCACTCCCCGCGGTCCTTTTCGCCAATCGGATCTCCGTGAAGCGGTCAACGGGGTATTCGCCTTACGAGCTACTCTACGGGCAGCGGCCCGTGCTTCCCGTGGACATCGAGCTGAACACGTTTTTGGGCGTGGATTGGTGGAAGGTTAAGACGTCCGCGGATCTGATCAAGGCGCGGGCTGAACAGCTCCTTAGGCGTGAGGAGACCTTGGGAAAGGCCGCGGAGCGGTTGAAGAAAACCCGGACGGCGTCAGTCCGCTATTGGGACAAGCGCTGTTCCCATCGCCTCCGGGATCCGCTGCGGAAGGGGGACCTGGTTCTGCTGTATAATCGGAGTCTGGAATCCCAGTGGGGCCGGCTTTTCGCCAACTGGTGGAACGGGCCGTACCGCGTGGCCTCTAAGTTCTTGGGCGGCAGCTACGGACTTGAGGAATTGGACGGGACGCCGCTCAAGCGGAAGGCCGCGGCTTCGCACGTGAAGCGCTTCTTCGCGCGCGGTTCCACTTCCTTCGACGAGACGGCGAGCGATGATTCGGGGCCCGGGGGCAAATCGGTTCCAGAGTCCAACGACGGCGCGGATCGTTTGGACAGCGAAGTAGCGGCGCGCGACGCGCGGCCCCGGAGAAGTAGGAGGTTGCAGACGGCTGGGGACAGCTGCCAAGCTGGGGGGGGGTGCTAGGTGGTTAAGCTTTACTTGGTAAGGGGGTGCTCTAGCCGGTTCACAGCCGGGACAACTAGACACCCCAGAATGTTCGTTTCCTTATGTTTTGGTTTGGGCTTGGCTTTGGATTGGTACTGGCTATGGTTTATTTATTGCAGGTACGCGGGCGCGGCGTGGCGTCGGGCCCGCAAACGCGAGGACGAGCCCCGCGCACGGATGGCGGGACAAAGAGCTCTGCAAAAAAAAAAAAAAAAAAAAAAAAAAAAAAAAAAAAAAAAAATGAAAATGAAAATGAAATGAATGGAATAATAAATATAGGATATTTTCTTTCTCTTCTCTGGATTCGGGCTGTTTTCTTTCCTTTTTTTTCCTATTTCTCTCCTGTTTCTTTCTTCAACGGACGGGCGCGACGGGCAGGGATGGTATGGACGCGGATTAAAGCTTAGCTTGGTAAGGGGGTGCTCTAGCTGGTTCACAGCCGGAACGACTAGACACCCCAGAATGTTCGTTCCCATCGCTTCTCCCTTATACTCCCGGTTGTGAGCGCGCGCTGTCGGAGCGGTGTTTGTTTTGTTTTGTAGTACGGGTACGGGGAACTGTGTGGCAGTCCGTCTGGGGCGGTCCAGGTACCTCTTTTCTTGGAATAACTGGTCACTTACGGTTTCTCACGGAGGGAGCGCGCGGACGTGGATCTCAACCTCAAACTCACTCACACTCACTTCTCACGCGGACGCGGATCTCGGCACTCACGCTCACTTTCCACCCGGACGCGCGGACGCGGCCCTTTCTTTTCCTCGCGCAGCAAGATGTATTTCTCCAAGGATCGCGGTACAACAATAGGACAAGAAAGTAAGCGGGAAAGGAGAGAAGGAAGGGGGTGGGGGCGTCTAAGCCATTCGCATCATTTCCTCCATGTCCGCCCTCGATGATGCCAGAAGGGCCCGGTAAGACGCCAAGAACTTGCGCCGGGATTCGGAGGATTGGGCTCCGGGGGTCGCCAGGAAGTTGCGGAGCATCGCGGTCGACCGTTCCGCAAAAGCCTTGAAGCCAGCCGCCGGGAGTGCCATCACGACCGGGATCTCCGGGATCTCGGGGGAGTTGGAGGAAGGCGGTGCCGGTGCTGGGACGGGGCTTGATCCGAGCGGGCGAGGAGGTGATGAGGGGGTCCCTGGGGCATTGCGCGGAGGGCTCGGTCCATCTGGGGGCGAGGACGGAACGATGATTGGGGACGGCGGAGGAGGGACCTCGGGGGTAGTAGGCCTCCCATCTGAGACCACTGGTGACGCGGGCGGCGGTGGAGTACCTTGTGGAGCCGGGGCGGAAGGAGCCGGTGTAGGTGCCGGAGGGGGAACCGGGGCTGCAGCAGCGCGACACCGGAGAATCTCATCGAGTCCCGGGTCCCTTGCACCTTCCCTCATCCAAACGCGGTCCGACCAGAATTGTACGGCCCTCCGATAGTCGTCAACGGACGAGAAATCCTCCTTCCGCGGTGGTCCCGCGCGGCGAAAGGGGGAAGCCGAGTCGCGATCCTCGCTCGGCGGAGGGCGGCGGGAAGGGGAGCCCGGCGGAGTCCACGAGTCCTCCAAGATGGTGTCGTCGTCCGAAACCACGAACGGGTCGGGACAAGCCCTTTTGCGCGGCCTGGGGCGGGAGCCAAAGTTGGGGGGAGCTCGGGGCATGCCATCGCTAAGCGAGCAACAGCAATGGCCGCGACGGCAAGCAACACAGGCGCGTCGACCAGGAGCGATCAAGCACGCCTGCCCGGTCCGGGCGCAGAATTCGCAGGGGAGCATGATGGCGATGAGCGTGGAAGGGGAGTTGGTGGAGTGTGAAAAGAGGAGTGGGTAGAGAGGAGCGGGGTGCGGGTAGTCGAGGTGGCGATGGGAAGGGACCTCTGGGGACAGAACTCAAGTTGGGGGGGGATGTGGTGTCATTATATAGCCTTGGGTCGGGGACTGCGTCGCGGCCTGCGCGCTCAGCATCTGGTAGGTTAGGCTCAGCAGTGGGGGTGCGCCGGTCCTCAGCAGTAGCCGCTGCGGGCTCAGCAGTAGCCGCTGCGGGCTCAGCAGTAGCCGCTGCGGGTTCAGCAGTAGCCGCTGCCGGCTCAGCAGTGGGCGCGGCGGGATCGGGCACGCGACTGCGGGCCGGGCCTGACTAAGGGAGGCGGGCCGCGACCCGCTTGGATGTCCGACTCATGGATGGAGCTGGGCCGACCAGGTTCTTGGAATGGCTAGTCGGGGGAGGAAAAAGCGGGGCAACAGCGGGGCTATATGCGTGGGCAGCCGCGCGCAAGCGCGGGCCGGCCACGGGACGGGAAAATCCACGACGGCGCGTCGGGTGGATGCGCGCAAGCGCGGTGAACCTTGGGTATCGCGCGGCGGAGGGCTGCGCCACAAAAAGACGAACCGGATGCGCGTAATGACAGGCGAGCTGGCGGGGATAGGGTATGGGTATGGGTTTAGGGATGGGTCAGGGTTCTGGGTCTAGGGTTCCTTCTTCATGGTTGCCAGTCTGTCTTTGTGCTTGTGCTTAGGTTAGGGTTGAGGGGGAGGGCTCAAATACCCTTCCCCTTGACTCCGGGTTGTAGGGGGGATCTCATCATCCATCAGACTATCTCTCTCTCACTCTCTCTCTCTCTCTCAGGAGTAAAGAAAAGGAAGCATTCTTGGTCTTACAGACGCTAGGACCATCGATCCCATAACTAGGGACAACTTCGTGAGGGAGAACCTCTAAAGTTTCCACACCGGTTGTAACAGACAACCGGCCCAGGTATTGAACAGCACAGGGGCTGGTTCAGCCCCATTGAGGTGGAAACACCAGAAACAACCGGAATAGGCTGGTTATAAGGGTACAGGGGCTGATGCCATGTGGGCTGATGTAGCCCAAACCAAGTAACAAGGACTGTAGAGCCTGTAAAGCTCTTTTGGGGCGGAAAAATTGCCTTTTGGCTTGTTGTATCATGGGCTCACAAGAGGCCAATCTTTTGTACTTAAGGAGCTATTCTCCCTGCTGTTTTCCATCAGCCATTCATCATTCAATCAAATTCATCAACAATATCATCCAATGTGTTGCCCCATTGTGAGAGCACATCAAGCAATTATTGACACAAGGTGTCCAGAATTTCTTTTGCTTTAATTACTGCTCATTTGCCTAAGCTAATTGCTGGCCATAATTATAACACATTATCAGTACCAACATCATCATTACTTCCAAGACATCTAGACCCTTGTACCTTACTCTGGAGAACCTCAAAGACCTCAAGTTTTCCAAGAAGATGTCCTATATCCCTGATGTTAGCTCCACCAAGATAGTTCTGAACAGTCAGAATTATAATGCTTGGGCTGTCCTTATGGATAGTGAGCTGGACAACATCTGTTGTGGGGAGATAATGGATGCAGATGATACTTTGATCAGTTCAGAAGTGGAGAAAAAGTCTTATCATCTCATCCTTAGGCATCTTGATGAGAATCATGTGACATGGGTTGCCAATACTCTTAGGGAAGATGAGAGAAGGAGGAGCAGAATCCTTTGGAAGTTGCTTAATTCCAAGTATGCTGGTGATTCTGTTCACCAGAAGGGTATAGCTTTCAATAAACTGTTTAAGTTACAATATTCAAATTGTAAACAGTTTTTTTCAGAGGCTAGGTCTAGCATAGCCAAGTTTAAGTCATCAGGACTTAACATGGATCCTGAGTGTTTGTCACTCTTAATCCTTCAGAAGCTACCAAAGGAGTTTGATTCTTTATTCAGAATTATTTCTCAATTGGATCCTCTTCCTGGGGAGGAGGATGTGCTGAAAAGGATTGAAAAGGATGATCTTCAGTTCAAGATGAAGGGGGGTTCTGGAACAGCCCTTGTTGGAAAGACTGGAAAATCTTGCAAGAAGGCAAAAAAGGATTTGTCCAAGGTCCTATGCTATAATTTTCAGAATAAGGGGCATTATTCTAAGGATTGCAAGGAGGCCAAGAAGAGGAAGAAGTCCAAAGAGAGTGACAGGAGGTCAATCTCACTACTGAAAACCTTGCAATGGTGGCATTTTATGGTCCAATAGAAATGGTTGCTGGGGAAGAAGGTCCCAACAAAAAGGCCAAAATTGATGAGGATCAAGAAATTTACTTGATTGATTATGAAGTGAGTAATCTTAACCTCAAAGATGAGAACTTATCAGTTACTGATAAACCTTTTTTCCTATTAGGAGGATTGAAGGAGGATGTTCTTGTTTTGATTGATTCTGGATGTACAGATCACATGTTCTTTGAAACAAATTTATTTACAAATTTTAGTGATTATGATGGAGTTTTAAATATTGGTCAGAAAGGCAGAACAATTCAGATTAAAGGAATTGGAAAAGTTCTTCTTGCAAATCACTTGGTTTTCAAAATTTCTTTTGAGAAAGTGTTTGATGTACAAGAGTTGCCTTATAACCTTGTGTCCCTTGGAGTGTTGTGGAAAAAAGGTTTCCAGATTTGTTATCTTAAAGAAGATAGGTTTGTTATTGATATGAATGGGAGAACTGTTCTTAGTGGACATGTTTGGAACAAGCTTTTGTGTGCAAGCTTGTTCAAAATCTCAGCTTTGAGCACTGTTGCTCACAATAGAAGTGGCCATAAGGTAAAGGAAAGCAACTGTGAGAGTTGTACCTTAGGGGCTAAGACTAGAAATGTGTTCTCTAAGAGTAGAGATTGCACTGATGTTCCTAGAGAGGAATTTTCCATTGATTTGGAAGGGCCATTCACACCGGAGTCCCTTGGTGGGGCAAGATACTTCATCAATTTAGTTGATACTGCAACTAATTATGTTTGGGTTAAACCAATTCAATCTAAGGATCAGAACACAGAGGAGGTTTCTGTAATCTTCAAAGTCTGGAAACAGAATGGTCTAATGAAGGAGATCAAGAGGGTTATCACTGATAGAGGTGGTGAATTTGTGAGTAAAGAGTTTGAGAGTTTATTGAAAGATTATGGTATCATTCATATAGTCACTACTGCAAGTACTCCACAAAATAATGGAATAGTTGAGGGAATGAATAGGACTTTACTGGACAAGGTCAGAACTATTATTTCTCAATCTGGTCTACCAAAGTTCTTATGGGCTGAGTTTATGTGTACAGTCTGTCTGTTGCATAACATTGTAAGTGTTAATGGGAAGAGTCCTCATTATCAGTTTTGGAAGTTGAACCCCAAAAAATCACACCTAAGAACAATTGGTTGCTTGGTGTATTATAGTGTCCACCATAATGAGATGGTTGGAAAATTGGACCCTAGATTCAGAAAAGGGGGACATGTAGGCTATGATTTAATAAGTAAATTTTATAGGATCTATTGTCCAGGGACAAGAAAGGTTATCCATAGTAGGGATGTAAAATTTGATGAAATTACCTTTCCACTCAAAAGGAGTGAAGATGTTTTTGTGAATAAGTCACAGAAAGAAATAGAATTAGCACATATTTCACCAGCAAAGTCTGAGGAAAATGTGGTTCCAGAAGATAAAGAGATGGCAGAAGTGCCACCAGAGGGTTCAGTGCACGCTTCAGGGGAGTCCGTTAATTTGGAACCTGATGAGCCTCCACCTCCAGTAAGAAGGAGTGGTAGGGTTAGAGTACCAGTTGATAGGTACGGGGAATTGAAGTACCATTATGCTGCTGCAGGATATGAGGAAGATACATTTCAGGAACATTTTATGCTCAACAAAGTCCTGGAGTTGAGTTCAGAAATGGGTAACAGGGTTAACCCAAATAGATTTGGCCAAGCTATGAATTATAATGAGAGAGCCAACTGGAAGAGTGCTATTTTTGAGGAATTTGATTCTCTAGAAAATAATAGCATCTTTAAAGTGGTTAAGACGGATTCTGTTCCAAAAGGAAAGATCATGTTGGGGTCTAGATTGGTTTTAAACAAGAAGTTTGACAAAAATGGAGTTTTGAAAAGATTAAAAGCTGTATGCGTTGCACAGGCATTCAAGCAGAGAGAGGTTATCAATTACAAAGAAATTTTCTCACCAACTGGAAGGCTGTCCACCTTCAGGTACATCATTGCTCTGGCAGTGGAGTTGGGAGAAGAAATCAGACAAGCTGATTTTGTAACAGCATACTTTAATTCAAAACTTGGAGAGGAGGAGACTGTTTATATGTCAATCCCTGATGGTTTTTGTGAATGTTTAGTAGATACTAAACCAGAAACCATGAAGAAAATCTGTTTTAGAAATTTTCTTTCTTCAGATAAAGGAGAATATGTCCTCAAGCTGTGTAGATCCCTTTATGGATTGAAGCAAGCAGCTAGATTGTGGTATAATACCATGAGTGAGAAAATGATACAGATTGGTTTCAAGACTTCTGAGGCCAACCCTTGTCTTTTTGTAAGAAAGTATGCAATTTTGTTTGTATGGGTCAATGACATTATCATTATTGGAAATGGTAAAGAGAGAGTCATGGTGATACTCAAGAAGGAATTCAAGATAAAAGATCTTGGCCTGGCGCAACAGGTGCTAGGAATGAAAGTCAGTAAGAGCAAGAATGGTATTAAGTTAGACCAGAGCCATTACGTGGCAGCTCTTCTTAAGCAATATGGCTTAGAGGATGCAAAGGAGTTTGGTACTCCCATGCAGTCAAACATTTGTTTAGAGAAGTCTACAGATGAGGAGTATCTGGAGTTTGTTCAATCTGGTAATGACTACAGGTCAGCTATTGGATTGCTTAATTATTTGGGGCAGTGTGAAAGGCCTGATATTGCTTTTGCAATTGGTGTCTTTTTGCAACATTTAGAGAAGCCAAGCATGAGGCATTGGTCAGCGTTTAAAAAAGTGATGAGGTATCTTAAAGGAACGCACAGTCTGGGACTGTTCTTTACAAAGTCAGCAAACTTTGATTTAGTTGGTTATTCCAATGCAATTTGGGCAGATGGTAACACTAGGGAATCAACAAGTGTTTTTGTATTCTTCTTAGGTAAGAATCTGGTATCATGGATGTCCAAGAAGGTGTTGGCAATAAGTCTTTCATCAACAGAGGCTGAGTATAGAGCGTACTTAGCAGCTTCACAGGAAGAAAAATGGTTGGAAAAAGTCTTAGAGGATACACATAAACCACAAGGGTTTGCGTTGTTGTATTCTGATAACCAGAGTGCCATTGCATTGGCGCAAAACCAAGTGTTCCATTCAAGAACAAAACAGATCAATCTTCACTATAACTATGTTCACAATGCAGTTAACTGCAAGGAGATTGTGTTGAGGTACATGCCCACTGCAGCAATGATTGCGGATATCTTGACTAAGGCTTTAGATAGGAACAAGCATCAAGGCTTTGTGAATAATATGCGGATTTCACCCCTTTTGGATTAAGGGGGGTGTTAAAATACGTATGCACTTACATGTGTGCTGCATATAAGTTTAATCCAAATGGGATGCACATATGGGCCTCTCCGGCCCATTGGACACTGACACAGACCATATGGGTCTGTGTGGATGTCACTGATTAGGGGAAACTAGCCTCAAAACGCATGAAACAGGCTCATTGGTACACGGGCCCTAACAGGCCTGGTGGGGGATATGGGCAAATACAGCCAGATAGGCTTGTATGGGCATAATTGGGCCCAACATTTATTTTGGACATACTTGGCCAGACAGGCTGGCCAAAGTGTGTTTGTCTCAGGTTTTGGGCATGGGGCGGCCCATTGGGGCCGCACCTGTGTTGCAGCCTGCTTGGGGCCACTTGTATCCCTTGGTTTGGCCCATGCGGGGCCCAACCACCCGCGCAGGGCTGTTGCAGCGGCCAAGGGATCCTGCGCGGGCCTGGCTGGTTGCAAATGACGGCCACTGCCATGGGAGCAAGGGCCAGCGGCCCCGGCTCCCTCCCCCTCCCCTCGCTTGCCATTGCAAGGGGGAGGGGGTGGCTGGCTGGGTTGAACCAGCCAGCAACCAACCGCAACGAGGCGGTTGGTCAGGGCAGGGGGGATTCCATCACCCCCTTGCCCAAAGGATGATGAGGCCGGCCGCAATGAGAGCAACCAGCGGTGGGGAAGACCTGACCACCCCTCCACCATTCAAGCAATGCAGAGACCAGGGGCGCTCCCCCCCCCCTTTACCAAGGGGGAGGAGCAACAAGGCTGAGGGGATTTGACCACCCCCCAGCCCACTGCCATTGACGACGCCCTGGGGGTATCAACCTCCAGGGCCCCTGGTAGGGGAATTTGACCACCCCCTCCAGGGATATGAGAGAAAGAGGGGGGGGGGGACAGCATGTCTGCTGGTCACCCCCCCATGTGAGTCTGAGACCGGACCCAGGTGTGTCCTGGGTCCCACCTGGCCATTTGTATGGCCAGGGGCTGGTTGCATGAGGCAACCGGCCAGTGTGTGAGGCAATAGGACTGGTTGTAACAGACAACGTGCCCAGGGATTGAACAGAACAGGGGCTGGTTCAGCCCCATTGAGGTGGAAACACCAGAAACAACCAGAATAGGCTGGTTGTAAGGGTACAGGGACTGATGCCATGTGGGCTGATGTAGCCCAAACCAAGTAACAAGGCCTGTAGATCCTGTAAAGATCTTTTGGGGCGGAAAAATTGCCTTTTGGCTTGTTGTATCATGGGCTCACAAGAGGCCAATCTTTTGTACTTAAGGAGCTCTTCTCCCTTCTGTTTTCCATCAGCCATTCATCATCAAATTGAATTAATCAACAATATCATCCAATGTGTTGCCCCATTGTGAGAGCCCATCAAGCAATTATTGACACAAGGTGTCCAGAATTTCTTTTGCTTTAATTACTGCTCATTTGCCTAAGCTAATTGCTGGCCATAATTACAACACAGGGTGCCAATCTAAGTCCTTCTTGGTACACAACAATTAAAACATGGAAAGGAACTGTCACACAACCACCCCACGTACTATAGGGCAATTCTTAGATGATTGTGAGCGCAAAGGAATACCAAGTGCGAGGGCAAGTGCAAATAGCAAAACCCAGTTGCGAAGTGCAAACTTGGTTATGCCACTCAACAAACGGCGAGATGAATGGAATGTGTTCCAAAGAAGGAAACTCAACCTGAGTCCGATGTGATAACTAGGTTGCAGCAAAATGCAAGAACGTATGAAATTAACTAACTGAGGAGACAATCATCAGGCAAGGGGATAGCACTTATAAGGTAATCCAAAGTGACTAGATACAACCTGGTGATGAGCTAACTACAGGTGAAGTGGTGAGACAATGAATGACAGGAACGGAATAGGAAATGAAGCAGTGGTATAGATCCAAGGTCTTAGCGTAAGTGCAAGACAATAGAATCTGAGCATACAATTGCTTGAAAAACTGGGAATACATTGCTCGTTGCGGCAAATACAGTTTTCGCAACGGCGGGATGACAATGACAACATTATTATAAAATTTATAAAATCTATTGGGTAATAAATTAAGTAACGTATAAAGGGTATACAGTGATAATTAAACAACTTGAAATTGATGGGAAAATTTACCTGAACGCTTGCAGGAGCTCGCGTCTTTATACCCGGGCAACTGTCACGCTTTGCACTTAAGGATTATTGTCTTCACCACTTCGACATGTCCTCTCCTCAGTACCATCTACCTCAGTCTAAAAGCGTGACACAAATAAAAGCACAACATCAATAGTGCAATCTGCTATTTCCTCTGGCTTGCGCTGACCTTCCAATCTTGGCAACCAACTCAGTATATACTTGCGAACTTCGCAGTTAACCCCATACCTGTTGACCATCCATTATGAGATCCAATCTCCTTCCCTGGCCAATCAACAGTCTTGGACTTCCATCTTTGGTCATGCATTTTTTGTTAGTTTGCATCTACTTCTAACCAAGCCATCACTACTGTATAGTTTGCAATTGGACTAGTCCCTACCCTGCATACACTATTACCTCTCATTTGCATTACCTTCAACGTCACTTGCTCCTATCCCAATTCGTCATGCAATTGTACGCTCAGATTCTATTGTCTTGCACTTACGCTAAGACCTTGGATCTATACCACTGCTTCATTTCCTATTCCGTTCCTGTCATTCATTGTCTCACCTCTTCACCTGTAGTTAGCTCATCACCAGGTTGTATCTAGTCACTTTGGATTACCTTATAAGGGCTATCCCCTTGCCTGATGATTGTCTCCTCAGTTAGTTAATTTCATACGTTCTTGCATTTTGCTGCAACCTAGTTATCACATTGGACTCAGGTTGAGTTTCCTTCTTCGGAACACATTCCATTCATCTCACCGTTTGTTGAGTGGCATAACCAAGTTCGCACTTCGCAACTGGGTCTTGCTATTTGCACTTGCCCTCGCAATTGGTATTCCTTTGCGCTCACAATCATCTAAGAATTGCCCTATAGTACGTGGGGTGGTCGTGTGACAGGAACCCAGAGGCACTTTATACACCATACCTCCCATGAGAAAGACGCTCTTAGCACACTCACCATCAAATTTTCAAAAAAATAAATATCCATGCACTGATTTCACAATTGGGAAGGGCTCAAATATCTAAAGTCTGTAGAGCTTCTCACACCATTAACCACACATTGGAACTTGTCCTTCATTCACCATCAACAACATACTTTCTCACCACTTCCTTCCCTCTCCAATCTAATCAGCAAGATCTTCATCCCCTTTCATGCTCACTTCTTATAACCCACTCATCTTCCATACCACCCCAATCATCACTTGGTTGCTTCCTCCTCCTTCATCACTCCATCACCACTTCATACTGCCTACCTCATCACTATGTTGCTTCATCTCCCTCCATCAACTGCTCATTTCAAATCAAATAGTCTAAAAGTAAACCTGCCCAAGAACTTTGACTCATAATTCCACTTCAGCCAATCCTCCCT
Source organism: Puccinia polysora (assembly GCA_025617555.3). Classification (NCBI taxonomy): domain Eukaryota; kingdom Fungi; phylum Basidiomycota; class Pucciniomycetes; order Pucciniales; family Pucciniaceae; genus Puccinia; species Puccinia polysora. The sequence continues at coordinate 62,319,044 of CM062618.1, forward strand.
TCCAACCACACCCTCTAAAGGCCCTGGTCAATTAACAGAGATGATTGTTAAATTCTTTTCAACTGAATTAACACTCCTTAAAATCTGATGCCTGCTTTTGAGCTCAAAAAACAAAAAAACAAAAAATTTGGATTGATCAACCTCCACCTTCCAAGTTTAGTGATTTTTTCATGATGGACAATGAGCTTACCAATGGTAGGCTTGATGTGTCATCTGAAAAGATGAGAGCGAAATTCAAGAACTATTGAGAAAAGTACAAGAAAAACTTAGTCCATTTACATCCCAACTGGCTATTGTATCATTGAAGCTGATAAATTAAAGGTTATCAATCCTGGATTTGATAAACAATTAAAATTCAAGATTTTCTTTTTAAAACAGAACTAGAATATTTCCCCCAAATTTGGGAATTGATTGGAATTTAATAATTTAGACAGGAAATGAAATGTGGGTTGATTAGAAAAATGTGAAAAATAAAAATGAATTTCAAATTTAAGCTAAGAAATACTTATCAATTTATTGATATAGTAGCATTTCAAACCAAATAAACTTTCCAAATGCATCAGTTTTTGGGATTTACAGCATTTAAAACTTCAGTGTAAAAAATTTTATTAGTTTCAAATGAAATTTGGTTTCAGTTCTATTTGTGACCACTAACCTTGTTGAGTGATTGGATCTACTACTTGACAATGCTACATAAAACTGACCAAGGCTGAACACTGGATCTTGCAGATAAAGACCATCATTCAAATTTTCCTGACTTTGGGACTTGTTGGTTTTCAATGAGAAAGAAAAATTAAATGGAAAATTCTTGCAAATAGTCTTGAAAGGGAGGCCATTTTAAACAAGGTTTTTAACCTAGAGGCTGCAGGGAATTGCAGCTAGCCTTGATATTTGTCAGAGATTAAACCTCTAATGCTACACTTGGCCATGGTTAAACCTGCAAAAATAAGAGAAACCCAATATTAAAATTGGTTAATGACTTATTACAGCAGTAAAAATTTCACAAAACAACAAAAATTGAATAATAATAGAGTATTATGAGTAAAAAGCCACAACTTAATTTCTATAAATAGATAAGGAACCTGGCTTTAATTGAATAAAGCCTAAAGGAGCCTTGCTTACAAAAGTAAACTCACACCCTTTAAAGTAACAATAAATGTTACAACTCCAAAGGAATTCCCACACAAACTTGGAGGTGAGGAGTTTATTATTTGATGATTTTTATATTCAATTTTAAGACCACATTCAATCTACTTCTTGAGATTAAAGTGAGTGGGCTTGTTAACTCTTGGTGTATACTGGATTGATAATAAATAATAAATAACTGAGAAAGGGGATATAGGGTAAATACACTCCTCTTTTAAGTTAACAGGAGCCCTCAGGGGACTCAAGGGATAATCAGGGGAGTCCCAGGCTCTCCATGGGTTTTTTCCTCAAGGTCTCAGGACCCCATTACACCATACCCAATGAGAAATAAAGTACTAGTACTGATTGGGGTGGATTTAAAATCTAAAGTTTCCATTTACATACCCAAAGGGCTAATTAATTGGTCCAAGGAATTAAAAATCAATAAGATGGACGGCTCAAAAGTCCCAGAAAAACTCAGGATGATTACATACCTCCCTTTACATGTAAATTTATAGCCTTGGAATGCACTTATCTCTTAATTCCAAGTACCTTGGAATACATTATACATATAGAGTATGTATACTCTTGGAAATGATATTACAAGTTTTATAACTTGAAAATAAGCTCAGGGCCCTCCAAGTGGAAGCTCTCAAGGCTGTATGGAGTATATTCAATTAATAATACATCCCAAAGAGGAATAAGATTAAAATTTAGCAATTTGTCAATAAATAATAGGGAGTATGGATTAATGTAATTACTATAGCTCATTCCCAAAAGAGTGGAATATATTGGGAACTTCTGTATCAATATTTGGCACAAATCTGAATCATGATAACTTAATCTAAAGCTATATTAGATCTCCATCTTGATAATATATATTATCACCCTTGATAATATATATTATCAGCCTTGATAATATATATTATCACCCTTGATAATATATATTATCACCCTTGATAATATATATTATCACCCTTGATAATATATATTATCACCCTTGATAATATATATTATCACCCTTACTAATATATATTATCACCCTTGATAATATATATTATCACCCTTGATAATATATATTATCACCCTTGATAATATATATTATCACCCTTGATAATATATATTATCAAGGTTTAATTCCATAATCAATACTCACAAAAACATACTTAAGAATCCTACAAGATACTATTAAAATTTATGGTATAATTATAAAACTCTTTATTTGTATTAATTGCTGGCTCCATGGTGGGTTAAACCAGAAAAATTGGTTTCAGGTAAGGGAAGATGAGCCCAGTACTTGACCACTGTACTAACAATACATATGGGTTGTTCAGACATTTGGAAAACCATATTTGTCTTGGGGCTGAAACTATTAAATCACCAGTTGCAGTCTTGGAAACTATAACCTTGCTTCCCAAACTTATGAAAATCAAGTAAGTTCCATTGAAAAGCTAAATTGTATGGTCTATGTTCCTCAAAATGATTACAGGGGCACCAACTTTCAGAGTAAAGCTATGAGGAGGAAAGTTGGGAAGAGATAAAATAATGAGGAACTCTTGTTGGTATAGATTTTGAATATGATCTTCAACAGAGTCATGACTTTAATAAGTCTTCATATTTTGGTTTCCTTCATTTCCAGGAAGAGAATCCAGTAGAAATGTATTTATTTTGTAGACTACTATATTCTTGAAACATAAAATAAAACAGTCCATTAGAGAACCATTCTCAAGTTAGCAATGGTGCAACTTTGGAAAAGAAGCCTTCATTAATCTATCCAAAGCTTGATCTTCACTATAGCAATGAATTATCATGTGTTCAGAAAGCAGAATTTTTTTTGAACCCTCTATATTATTCAGACCATCTCCAATGTCAAGTATGAAATTCTGGTAATCAGGATCCCCTGAAGCACACATGTTTGAATTAAGGTTCAAAACTTAAAACTGTCTGCATCAAGAAAAATTAAAAAAAATTCATCAACAATTTTGGGACATTTACCTTTTTGAAAAACAGGTAAAATTTGCCTAAAGTCTCCACCAACAATCATAAAATTTCCTCCAAAAAGTAGGTTGGAATCTATGGGTTCTTGAAGCAGAATTTCAGCCAAATCAAGACAGTGCTCATAAATCATAGGTACTTCATAAAAGATGATCAAATTAGCCTTTTTGTGAGCTTCATTATTTTGGGAATTTTTTGATATTATTGATACAGAGTAGTGATTCAACCACAAGGGAATCACAAAGGTGAGATAATATTTATTCCATTTTTTAGATTCAAGAAAGCCATCAAACGTGTAGAACATGCCATAGATATTATTTAATATTATATGATAGAAGCTAGAAATTATTCATATAGGAATTTTTTCCAGACACACCAGGTCCATCAGTATAGAACTGAGAGGTTTGAGAAAAATTGCATGCATTAATTATCAGATAAAAGATTTGCTGCTGTCTATGGTTCAGAAGGGAGATTTCTTTCACATCTGATTGATTTATAACAGCATTTATTTCTTTCTCAAGGATCCATTTCCTTTTGTTCCTTTTTGCCTTCACTGATTGATCATGTCTTGGAAGATCAGGAAAAGCTTCTTCAAAAATTGTACCAAAATCTTGAAATATGATAGGGTTTATGGATTTTAATATTTCATTTCTGAGAACTCTTTGATTTATGATTCCAGAATGAATTAAATTATAAACCATAAAATTGAAGGAAAAATCCCATCAGACATGTGGTTCTTCAGTTTGAAAAATTGATAAAATCATTCCAAACAACTTCCTTAGCTCAGAAGGTTGAAGATATTTTTTTTCTTCTTCAATTTTTTCTTTGAAATGATTATTTTCATCAAGTAGACCCTTGGGAAATGAAGCATGTCTGAAATTTGTATAAGAAATAGCAAAAAAATATCTGTTCCGTGACCCATCCCAACACTATTGTTGATGGCATCCCCAAGACCGTATAACTGCTCAACCCTTAGATAGTTCTTGAGATAAGAAATATACAATAATATTTTTTTTGAATTTTCTCTAATGGTCAGCATAGTATTTTTGGAAACAATAACCACTCCAGTGAAAAATTGAATAATTGGGATAAAGAGATTGCAGAAAATTTGAATAATCAGGATAAAAAAATGTCAGAGAATTTAAATAAAAATCCATTACAGTGAGCCTATAATGTCCTTTTTTTTATTTCAATTATGTAAAACAATTCACCATAAGTTTGAAAAAGAACATAGTGAAGAGGGTCATACAATTTTCTCAATTAACTAATCCTTGAGAAGGAACAATCTGAATGCTTGATCATGAAATTTCTATGGGTCAATTGAGAAGTATCATTGGATGTGTGTAATAAGAATCCATCAGGAAACCTTTCCTTTAATGATCAGAAAAAAAAATCAAATAAAATACCTTATGGCCATATTGCAGCTATTTTGTCTCCTGTTGGTAGTTTGAAAACTCTTTGATCCATACTTTTTGAAGATGGATCAGCAACCCTGATGGATTGATTTTGAAACACCTGAGGAGCAACTTTTCCTATATTATGGTTATGGGTTTCATAGAGAAGGGAATCAAAGTTTTATTGATTTTGAAAATTTGGATTTGGAACCACAAATTCAGGGGAGGAGGCACTTCTTCCATGTGATGACTTTGGTAAGTGACTCATTTTGTGTCTGAATGTACATGTAGCAAAATACTTATGAAAATTATAAATGAAAATAAAATAAAGTGTGTTGATTTAAGTGTTAAGGGAGAAGTAAATCAAATCAAAGTTGTATGCAAGGGGGCTTAGATAAATTACAAATTTTCAAAAAAAAAAAAACTGAACCAAGTGGAGAATCAGTGTTCATTAAACATGGTGTAAATTTACTCTGTTATAACTCCTTTCATTGTTACATTTTCTGAACTTGTTAAATGTGTTGTGATTGTTAAATTGTTTTCATTTTTACATATGTTGTCCTTGTTACATGTTTTGGCCCTGTATGTGTGCAATAGTACAAGAAAAAACTTATATAAATACAAAGAGGTAGTTGAAAAGTATGAAAAAAAACTAAACACAAACCTTACATATGCACAGTGGGTAGAAAAAATTCTTGGGACTGATTGAAAAAATGATCCCTTGTACCTTCAAGTACCTGTTTGAAGCAAATTCCAACACTAATAAAAAAGTTTTAAGTTTATTTGATTTTCATTTTTGGATTATTCAAAATCTGATTTTTACTTCAAACACAAGTAAAAATATGAAATCAAAATTTATTTGAAATTCATGATAAAAGAATCAAAAATTAAAAATAATTCATAAAATCCCAGATCCAAAAAAATATTCAAAAATTTTGGTTACATCAATCTATTTTCTCATTGATTGGTTCTTCAAGGAGGATGAAAATGAAAATATGAGACAAAAAAAACTACCATATTGCTGTATTAGAAAATTAAATAATGCTAAAATTGATTAATTTTCTTTTCTTGATTGCTGGCTCTGATTCCAAGCAGGCAGATTATCTAGGGATGTTGTGATTCAAGGGAAATTATCAGGTAGACTCTCTGAGTCAAAAATATTTGTTATAAATATATAATTTGCCTTTGGGAGAGTGTTGGTGTCTGTAAAAACTGCTCTGGCATGCAAAAAGAAGGTTGGCACAGGTACTACTACTCATAGAACTCAAGGATGATTTATTGGGATTTCAATGAGAAAAAAGATGAGAGGAGGATTACAAAGGATGAGAAATGGAAGGAAGGGAAGATCATTACAGAAGGAGGTTGTTGAGGGTGGATTTTTTGAATCCTATAAGAGCAACACATGGAAGGGGTAAGGTGATTTAAGTTTAGAAGGCTTGGTAAAGGATTTCTTGTGCTGACATGACAACTACTGGCTGAGGGACTAAAAATTAAGAATCAGTATACTAATTTCTTGGGGGGAATTATTCCAGGAGGGAAAGAGAGGCCAGTATATGTGAGAAATGAGAAGGGAGCTTTGAGGGGTGAGCGGATGGTGATGAAGGTTGGAGTTCCCATTGAATTACAAGTTGAATGATTTGGCTGGAGGCTTTAGTTGATTGATTGGGTGATGGGCCTGTCCAGGAAGGTTTGAAATTTAATTATCTGGAGTCCTGGGAGGATTGGCTGACCATAAAGTGGAGAGTATTTACTATGTATATAACAAGCATTTAATATGTACTAACACATAAACCAACTGGGTTCAGGAGCAATAAAGAATGCACCAAGCTATAGAGAGAGGGAGAGATCCTGGGAAGTTTGACTGAATCACATGACAAAGTGGTAAGGTGTCCAGGGGGGGGGGGGAGTAAGTCTTCACACTGATGTGTGAATTGAAAAGACCAGGAAATTGTATTTTTCTTGAAAAATAATCTGTAAATGAATGAGTTCAATTAAACTCAATATTTATGTGGATTGAAAGTGGTTTGAGTTCAATTAAACTAAAACCACTATAAATCCAAATAAATATTACCAATATTATCAATTTCTTACCCTTTATTTTTGAATATTGCTGAATATCTTCCAGAAAACTCAAAAAAAGAATATTCTCAGACATTTTTCAGAATTTTTTCCAAGTCATTTTCAACATTTGATATTTCCTTTTATTTAGATTTTCCTTTTATTTTGTAGTTTTCAAATCATTTATTAGATAAAGATGATTTATTCATCAAATTATTTTATTCTGTTTAGAAATTTTAATTTTTTTTCAAGCAATGGGATGAGCCTCTCCTAAAAACCAAAAAAAACCAAAAAATTCCCCCAAAATTCTGGAAGCTCTAAAAAAAAGGAAAAAATTAAAATTGAATCATGCTGCAGAAATAAAATGGCATCAGAAATGTTTTATGCTTGAATTGTATGAGTTCTCAGATACCCATCTTGATTATTTAATCAAAAGATAATAAAAACCCCCCAAAAAACCACATTAATCTAATTTTCTTTTCCCATGAATGTAAAAATTAAATTTCACTATTTTTGTTTCTTATAGTTCTATTCTGATTCTTCCCTGAAATTGCATATATCAAAAATAACACAAAATGAAAAATAATGGCTTCATTTTTTCTCTTTCTGAAACATAAATTTTGGGGTATTTTCTATCTTTTTCATTATTTTTGAAAAAATTATAGTTTTATTATTTGAATCATCCATGAATTTCCACCTTAAAAAACAGATTCTAAGAGAAATTATCATACAATTGAAAATCATTATATGTTTTTCTTTGGACTGGAAAATTTTGAATTGAAAATGTGTCTAAAAATCAAATTACTGATTTTGGCCAATCAGTGGGAGGACTTAATTCCTCCCCCTGCACAGGGGGGGGGGGGAATTAAGTCTTCCCACTGATGTGTGAAATGAAAAAACCAGGGAATTTTATTTTTCTTGAAGAATATTCTGAAAATGAATGAGTTCAGGTAAACTCAAACAGTTTTTAATCAAAATAAATATGTCAAAAATTAACATTTTATTACCATTTATTTTGAATATTGATGAACCTCAGCTTGCAAAATCAAAAAAAAGGTAATGCTCAGAAATTTTTCAGATTTTTTTCTCAGTCATTTTCAAAATTTGATATTTCATTCATTTGGATTTTAATTTTCTTTTTAAGTTTGCAAATAATTAATCAGATCAAGATGATTTATTGAATCAAGTATTTTATTTCATTTGGAAATTATTATTATTTTTCAAGAAATGGGGTGAGCCCCTACCCAAAACCAAAAAAAACATTTTTTTTACAAAATTCTGGATGCTCTATGAAAGGAAAAAATTCAAATTAAATTTTATCACAGAATTCAAATAGCGCCAGAAATATTTTCTGCTTGAATTTAATAATTTATCATATACCCATCCTGATTATTTAATCAAAACATCATCCAACCCACAAAAGAATCACATTAATCTGATCCTCTTTTCCCATGAATGCAAAAATTAAATAGCACTATTTTTTTCATAGCTCTATTATGTTTCTTTCCTAAAATTAAATAAATTAAAATAACACAAACTGCAAAAGAATGGCTTCATTTTTTAACTTTATGAAACATGAACATGTATTTTTGGCTATTTTTTACATTTTTTTATTTTTTTTCAAAAAATGATGGTTGGATTATTTGACTCATCAATAAATTTTCTCCTTACGGAGCAGATGCTAAGATAAATTATCATACAGTTTAAAATAGATGTATGTTTTTTTTGGACTGGAAAATTTGGCCTTGAAAATGTCTCCAAAAATTAAAATACTGATTTTGGCCAATCAGTGGGAAAACTTAATTCCCGCCCTGTACATAGACATAGAGATTATTCCATACAGGGAGAGATTAAGAATGGTAGAAGAAGATAGAGGCTGTAAGATATGCAGGAGTACTATCCAGTTAAAATTACAGGATTAAGTGAAGTTGGGTTTGAGCAGAGGGTAAATATGATGAAAGGTTGGATTGGTTTGTTAAAATGAGCATCAAAATGGTTTTATGACAGTGTATTTTAATAATTTGAAGATAAGTTGTTGATTTCTTGGTTTAAGAATAAGCACCCTGGAATGACTCCAAAATTTTTTTGAAAAAGCAAAATATTTGAAGGATTATTTTCCTTGAATTCATGTGTGGGTGTGATTGAATGATAATTTCAAAAATTCCAATTTATTTTAAAAAAATCATGAAAAATAAATATTAAAATAAGTAGGTAAAATTTGAATTGATTACTTACCAATTTTTTTTGATTTATAATCAGAAAATGGAAGCTAATGGAAAAACTATCATTTTTTGGTTGTTGAGAATCTGTCAGCCATGAGACATATATAGATGTCCAATTGTCTGCACAACTCACATGTCTACTTAGTACAGTGGTTAAGTAATGCCTCAGTGCTCTGCCTAAAGAACACCCAGGTCTTGTGTTCAAGCCTCCATCGTGTCACTATTCTGATGTTATCAAGCATTTTGTATTTTTACGAATATTTTATAATATTATTTTATAGTATGTTTTTAACCCAGATTTTATCACATAAAACTTTGATAAATTATATTATAAGTTATGGAAGATCTTATAACTTAAATCCTGTGGATAACTTTCAGGAACCCATACAGGCTGGAAAAGCGTACACACAGAGGCCATTCAACTCAATTGGGGCATATAAACTCTGTGGGATCATCTGCCAAGAATGTACATACTAATATAAGCCATAATATGGTTAAGAGTATGGTCTTAATCTTTAAACAAATGCCAAGAGAGATCTGTTTAGAGTTAAATGATGATGTATACTTATTCTGAAGCCCTGAGAGGTTCCACTTGGCTGCTAATTAAGTTATTGGGATGATCTACAGTCTATATGATACTTTTTGGGGTGATTAGATTAAACTTTACATTGAAAATCACCCCCAATGAGTATGTAATTCCTGCTACTCATTGGGGAATATTACAAGGGGCTCTGAGCCACTGGAGACGAAATCTAGGACAGTGGTCTACTCCCCTGATGGTCGCCTGAGTCCCCTGAGGACTCATGTTAATATAAAAGAGGAGGGTCTTGCCCCTATAAGTCCTTTTCCTCATTGTATTTTTGAACCAGATATTGCATAGTTAACAAGCCCATTAAACTTAATCAAGAAGATTGACTGGGGCCTTCTAATTTAATATCACATCAATCCAACAATCAATAAGACAACTTCAAATTCGAGTTCAAGGTCCCTTTTGGAGTTGTAGCCCTCTCTGGCTACTATAAAGGGTGTGAGCTTCCAGGTTTAGGCAAATCTCCTTTGAGCTTTATTTATATAAAGCCAGGCCCCTTGCCTTTTATAAAGGTTTAAGGTGTGGCTATTTTGCTCCTAATACCGTAGTATTAGTTGAGTTGTACTGATATAAGAATTGAAATTAAGATAAAACTGACATATAACACTTGTTATTGTGTTATTTTGCAGGTATTTGTCACAGCTTGTTACAGCAATAGAGACAATACTCTGACAGAATCATAAAATGGAGAGGGAGATTGATTTTGGAGCTGTAAAAAAAAACTATCACACTTCCTGATCTTAATATACATTGCTTAAACCACCCCAGTGTGTGCACTTTAGAAAACAGTCCCAATAATTTTGTCTACTCACTTTACATAAATTAGAATAACCTGATATACATAAAAAGATGTATTTGAAAAGTATGGAACCTGAAATTCAAAAAAAATCAGTTTTTGTGTGACTTTTAAAGAAAAAAAGAAGACTGAAAAAAAAGCAGAGAAAAAAACTGGATGAAAGAGGTGCATATAATAAAAATTTGTTAAATCAATAAAAAATCATTGACATCAATGCTGGGTGAGATGTGAGAAAGTGTTACAAATTCTTATATTTATAGTTGGATGAAAGCTTTATTAAGAGTTTCAATATCACCACCTCTTATAAATTTAAATGTCTAAATTAAGATCAAAGTCAGGCAAGAAATAGTTTTGGATACCCAAGCTAGTGAATGTGAGAAAAAGTAAAATCTTGAGTGGCCAGCATTGAATTTCAAGGAATGAAATACAATCATATAAGCCATAATCCAATCACTTTCAAAATATTTACATCCATCAAGAATTTCCTTTGATCTTTCACCTTTATCTTTTTATAAATAGCTTAAAAACTTGAATATCTTCAAGACATTTTCCAAAATGATGCTGATTCATCACCTCATCTCCAACTAGAGAACTTGAACTGTTCAAAATTATACTTTTTGGTTCAAATGAGGTTCTTGCCATCATAAATTTGGCTTTTTTATCCTTTTTAAAAATTTGAAGAATTATAAAACCATGCATACCATTGGAATAGCAACAGAGGCAAAAGGAATGTTCAAGTATGAACCAGTGGACAGGATTGAAGCTATTAATATAAAAAGTTTGGGTTCTGATTCATTTTCTGCAAGTCATAAACTTTTCTGGGTGGAATCAAGCCAACCATCCAGTTAAAATAACAATATTTCCATGTCATGTAATGCCAGGAAAATTATTTAATAAAGAATTCTTTAACTCAATTTTAGTATTCCAAGAAATATTCAGATTAGAAATTACTGGTTCAAGATTTGCTTCCAAATGGAAAACATAACTATTTTTAGGTCTTTCAACATCAATTATAAGGATAAATAGATCATCTGGATTACAGTGTTTATTTTTGATCTTATCATAAATATTTATTGCTTAAAATAACAAAAATGTAATTCTTGGTGGGATTTTGAGAAGGGAAATGACAAATTCACAACTCAAATGAGTCGTGTGGCATGGCGACACAACTAAAATGGAGCAGTGTAGGGCCCCACACAACTTGAGTGTAGTTGTGCGGCCCCCACACAGTGGTCCAGTGCCGTGTGGCCTACAGCCCAACCAAATTTAGGGTGTGTGGGGCACTACACAGCTCTAATGTAGTTGTGTTGCGGTGCCATATAACCAAAAGTCTTGTGGGATCAAAAAATAATAGTATATATATAATAATAATAATAAACTAAATAAAAATTTCACCTCAGAGTCCTTCTACAACTCTTCCCATATTGAAAAAGGTGATGTATCCTCCTATTCCTTTTTACTGGTGGTTCCAACCAAGAAATAAAATGGAAAAATTATCAAAGATGAGGATGAATTTCAAGTATCTGAAGGCCAATTTGTGTTTCCCAACTTGGGTTTTGGGATTGATATCAAAGAAAAAAGTATTTTAAAAATGGTTTGGGAAGCAAATAAGTACATGAATTGTACTTTTCCTGCTGTAGGGACTGTCACCCATACTATGATGGCTATTTATTTGAAAATTAACAAGACCACTCTCAACAATTGCAAAGACTTCAAAAGCAGCCAAATATGGGTGATGTTAAATTAAAAACTCTGTACATAACTATTTGAGTTGTGTACACAACTCAATGGGCCGTGTGGCGGCCTAAAAAACTCAAATGAGCCGTGTGGCATGCTAAACAACTCAAATGGGCTATGTGGCATGCTACACAACTCAAATGGGCCGTGTGGCAAGCTACACAACTCAAATGGGCCGTGTGGCATGCTACACGTCCCATTTGAGTTTTGTGGCATGCTAAACAACTAAATTCAAGTTGTGTAGCCTCCACTAAAGAATAAATAATGAATAATAAATAATAAATAATAAATGATATATAATAAAGAATAAATTATATATAATAAATAATAAATTATATATAATAAATAATAAATTATATATAATAAATAATAAATTATATATAATGAATAATAAATAATAAATAATATGGTTTCTTACAAGGGTAAAAAAATCAAAAATGCCCATTATGGGGGGTATATGCCCCCCCAGGGGTTGCGCGTGTTGAGAAAACCCTTTGGAGTGGTGTATGGGCCCCCACGCGTTGAGGGGCCCTACACAACTCCCACTGGTTGTGTGGGGCCCTACACAACTCCCACACAACAGGAATTGTGAATTTAACATCACCCGCCAAATATATTCTAGACCAAAAAATTTAAATAAAAATGTTTTTTTTTTTTTCATTGGTGGGGTTAAAAATAGGCTCAAACATTGTTGTATTTGAAAATAATTTTTTTGTTTTAATTTTTAAATTTTTATCAAAGCAAATATTTTTAAAGCAAGGAAATAGAATAATTTTATTTATTTCATCAACAGTTCTACTGCTACCAATACATGACATGGCTACCAAAAAACTATATTTTTTTTACGTGGCTAGCCTTTAACTCTCCTTTTGGAATTGGTCTTCCTCTCAATCATTCTCCTTTTCCTCTTTTTGAAACTCCAGCTCTGCCTGTTTCATTTTTAACTCAGCATCCAACTTTTGGTGAAGAGCAAAACTCTCAGCTTTCTGCTCTTGAAGATCCATAGCCAGTTGAAGATCCCACTTTTCCTTTTCAAATTGAAGTTTTTTAGATTCAATTTGTGATTTTGATGTTTTTTGGAGAGGAATAGGAATGAGCTTGATTTTGAAAGCAAGGAGAATCAATTGATTCAATTAATTGAATCTCTCTTCTCCATGATATCCTCAAATCCAGAAAAATTTGGAGTGTTTCTCCTTTTTTGATGGCTATTGGGGCTGAGCTTGATGGAATTGGAGGCCTTTTGCTTTCCCTTGGAAGAGGAGTTTTGTGTGGGAAAGTCATTGCTCTCATTTGAACAGGATGTGGGAGGCCCCATTGGCTTGAGTATTTGGCCATTCAGGAATGGATGAGCCTGTTTTTTAACAATCTAAATCACTCAGAATTAAATGGACAGAAAAGAAAAGTACTTGGTTGCTTACTTGAGCAGATGTTGATGGTAAAGGCAATACAGTAATAAGATGCTCCTCTTTGGCCAAGTTGTCTAGTTCTTCCACCCCAGGAAGAGAGAAATTTCAAGAATGAAGTGAGGGCTTCAAGGAAGGGTTTTTCAATGCTGATTTAGACATGATTGGAGCTGGTTGTGTTAGAATATCCTCCTCAACATCCAAGTGGTCCCACTCATAGGTTTTGTCAGGATAATAATTGATAGGCTGAGCATCCACAGCCAAGTACTCAGATTCAACAGATTCAGATTATTGGGAATCAAAAGAAGCTAACAGGGTGATGTTGGCCTTCTTTCCAAAGATTTCATCCATATGAACATAAAAAGGAAAAATGGAGTCCAAATTATCAACCACTGAGGTGATTCCTTTGTCTTTATTGGAGTCAGCAATGCCAAAGCCAGTGAAGATTGAAATTGAGTGGTCTTTTTTTTTACTTGGATCAATAGTTCTTGGATTGCTCCCACATCTGCTGCAATGAAAGGTGCAGTCTACCTTTGGTTATATTCTTGAGTTCATTGGCCATCAGGAGATGCTGAGGTATTGGCTTCTTCCCTCTTTTATTATTTTATTATTTTATTATTTTATTATTTTATTATTTTATTATTTTATTATTTTATTATTTTATTATTTTATTATTTTATTATTTTATTATTTTATTATTTTATTATTTTATTATTTTATTATTTTATTATTTTATTATTTTATTATTTTATTATTTTATTATTTTATTATTTTATTATTTTATTATTTTATTATTTTATTATTTTATTATTTTATTATTTTATTATTTTATTATTTTATTATTTTATTATTTTATTATTTTATTATTTTATTATTTTATTATTTTATTATTTTATTATTTTATTATTTTATTATTTTATTATTTTATTATTTTATTATTTTATTATTTTATTATTTTATTATTTTATTATTTTATTATTTTATTATTTTATTATTTTATTATTTTATTATTTTATTATTTTATTATTTTATTATTTTATTATTTTATTATTTTATTATTTTATTATTTTATTATTTTATTATTTTATTATTATTTTATTATTTTATTATTTTATTATTTTATTATTTTATTAATTTATTATTTTATTATTTTATTATTTTATTATTTTATTATTTTATTATTTTATTATTTTATTATTTTATTATTTTATTATTTTATTATTTTATTATTTTATTATTTTATTATTTTATTATTTTATTATTTTATTATTTTATTATTTTATTATTTTATTATTTTATTCTTTTATTCTTTTATTCTTTTATTCTTTTATTCTTTTATTCTTTTATTCTTTTATTCTTTTATTCTTTTATTCTTTTATTCTTTTATTCTTTTATTCTTTTATTCTTTTATTCTTTTATTCTTTTATTCTTTTATTCTTTTATTCTTTTATTCTTTTATTCTTTTATTCTTTTATTCTTTTATTCTTTTATTCTTTTATTCTTTTATTCTTTTATTCTTTTATTCTTTTATTCTTTTATTCTTTTATTCTTTTATTCTTTTATTCTTTTATTCTTTTATTCTTTTATTCTTTTATTCTTTTATTCTTTTATTCTTTTATTCTTTTATTCTTTTATTCTTTTATTCTTTTATTCTTTTATTCTTTTATTCTTTTATTCTTTTATTCTTTTATTCTTTTATTCTTTTATTCTTTTATTCTTTTATTCTTTTATTCTTTTATTCTTTTATTCTTTTATTCTTTTATTCTTTTATTCTTTTATTCTTTTATTCTTTTATTCTTTTATTCTTTTATTCTTTTATTCTTTTATTCTTTTATTCTTTTATTCTTTTATTCTTTTATTCTTTTATTCTTTTATTCTTTTATTCTTTTATTCTTTTATTCTTTTATTCTTTTATTCTTTTATTCTTTTATTCTTTAATTCTTTTATTCTTTTATTCTTTTATTCTTTTATTCTTTTATTCTTTTATTCTTTTATTATTTTATTCTTTTATTCTTTTATTCTTTTATTCTTTTATTCTTTTATTCTTTTATTCTTTTATTCTTTTATTCTTTAATTCTTTTATTCTTTTATTCTTTTATTCTTTTATTCTTTTATTCTTTTATTCTTTTATTCTTTTATTCTTTTATTCTTTTATTATTGTATTATTTTATTATTTTATTATTTTATTATTTTATTATTTTATTATTTTATTATTTTATTATTTTATTTTTTTATTATTTTATTATTTTATTATTTTATTATTTTATTCCTTTATTCTTTTATTCTTTTATTCTTTTATTCTTTTATTCTTTTATAGTTTTATTCTTTTATTCTTTTATTCTATTTTTCTTTTATTCTTTTATTCTTTTATTCTATTATTCTATTATTCTATTATTCTATTATTCTATTATTCTTTTATTCTTTTATTCTTTTATTCTTTTGTTCTTTTATTCTTTTATTCTTTTTTTTCTTCCTGTTCCTTTATTCTTTTGTTCTTTGCATTGGCTCCTTTGAGCCTGAGCGTATCAGTTTTAATCCCAGGCGTACCAGATGAAAGCATGCCCTAAACCAGCGCGCACCACAGAATACTGTGTACCGGTGCCAGTGCTCCATTTCACCAAGACAGCCCCAACTTAACTAGAGGCCATGCTGGCTCAGGTCTTGAGAAGCTTCCCTTGTACAATTTCTCACTTGTACCACCACCATCTTGGGAGCCTGAGATTGGCAAGCCCAAATTTCCTTTTCTATTTGTAGGCTCCTTTCATCCTTTCATTCATAGTGCTGTAGGTCTGCTGTCTCATTCCGAATGTTTTTTGTCTCAGTCCTATCTGCTTCCTGTCACACAGCCTTCTCACTGCCCATACAGCTTGTCATTCTCAACCATTTCATGTACCTCCTGTAGTCGTTTTGAGTCTCTTTTGAAGGTGATCTCATTATGTGCTTTGTTTCTGTTCTGTTTGTTTTTTTCTTTTCCTTTTCTCTCTTCAATCAATGAAATCAATCTTTTTTTGTAGTTAAAAACCAAACAGGAGATAACCATTAAACTTAGAAAATGGAGGTTCTACTCATTGTGTTTCATTTTCCAATCCAAAGCAAGCATCATAGTTGGATGGAATCTTGATTCAGTTTAGAAGGATGATGTGATCAGCTCTCTTGATCTGACTTGAGGTTTTGGAAGCTGATGGGGGGGGGGATGCTTAGATGTTGAGTTCCTGGGGGATGTTTGCTTTGGTTGAGTGGACTTGCCGGGGGAGGCTTGCTGAGGGGCCATTCAAAAAGAGTAAGAGGGATGAAGGGATGAAGAAAAGGTGATGAAGCAATGTGACAAAAGCAGGGATGAAGGGATGAAGCAATGTTATAAAAGCAGGGATGAAGGGATGAAGCAATGAGAGTAATTATGTGATCAAAGGGGGGATGAAGTGATGAAGGTATTAAGTAAAAAATGATGAAGCAATGTGATGAAAGCAGGGATGAAGGGATGAAGAAATGAAGTAATTAAGCAATGTGACTAAATCAGGGATGAAGGGATGAAGCAATGCAAGTAAGGATGTGATGAAAGGGGGGATGAAGTGATGAAGGGATGAAGCAATGAAGCAATGAGAGGATGGATGTGATGAAAGCAATAAAGTGATGAGATTGATGAAGCAAGGTGAGAGTGATGAAGTGATGAGGGGATGAGAGTGCTGAAGCAAAGAGGATAGAAAGAGATGAGAGTGATGAAGTGATGAGAGCAATGAAAATCAAATCATTCCAATGAGGTTGTAGGTAGAATTTTACCAATGAGTTTGGAGGTGAAACCAGGCGTTATGAGGTGGAATATGATATGTTTTTGAGGCAGTGAAAGCCTTTAAAGACTTTATTTGAAAAAATAAGAATTATTTTCAGGTAAAATTGACACGTCCGATGTGAAATAAGTGGTTTTTTTCATTTTTAATGGCGGGTTTGAAATGGAAGATTTGGGTTGAAACCAACCATTGAAAAATTGCAGGTTTGCTTAAATTTGATAAACCCTAATGGGTGCATAAAAGTGGCCAGGCTCAGTGGAGGAGGGTATTCCTTTTTGTGTTATTCATTTGATTTTTTATTTAATATTTGAAGAGGGATTATGTGGAGAGAAGAGAAAAGGAGAGAGAGGCGGGGGGAAGGGGTGGAGGGGAGGTTTATCCAATTATCATAGTTTTAAAAGAGAGAAAAAATTATGGAAATTTCTATGGGAGAGAATTATAGTTTGGGGAGCTTCTCTTGGGAGGATCTATAAATGATTTTTTCAGATTTATTCACAGGCTTGTAGAAGGTGTAAAAAGAGTAAAACAAGAAAATTGGAGTAGGTACTGGCTAAGATTTTCATTCTGACTAGAATATTATACCCCAGCAGCTGAATGAGCTTCATCTAATATCAAACTGTGCCAATTGTAAAAAGATAACAATCACTTGTGTGTTCTGAGGGGATCTTGGTGATTTTTGGATTCATTGGTTACAATAGGATACATTTTCAGAAGGGTGTGTGCAAATTAAAATTCTGGATGTGATTTAATTTCATTTCAATACCTGATAAAGAACAAAAAATAGTGTGTTTGGAAATTATTCTTTAAAATCTCACAAGCCAAATTACAAAAAAAAATGCACAGGACATCAAATAAGTGTGGCAGACACAAAGGCATCCGATTTCAATGAAGCCAGTGAATGTGTTTATGCTGCAATACAGATGGCTTGAAGGAATTTTTCAAGTCCAATTCAATCAGAAAAAAAGGATCCAAATGAAGCCTTTGGTGCACAGGAAGGATTTTGAACCAAAATTGTTTTTGAAACCGATTCAATTTTCCTGCATGAAGACAAAACTTTTTGGATTTAAATTACATAATGAAGAATTCAATTCTAAGGAGGGTTATTCTAAATAAAGCAGGAAGGAAATTCCTGGTTATTGATGAGGAACAAGATTTTTCCTGATTATTAGTAGCGGGGGAAGTTTCATTTGTACTTTTTTCCAACTTTTAATAAGTGGTAAGTTAGGATCTAAGTAAGGATGGAGCTGGAACCTTTGGTGCTGTGAAGTTAGGAATGTACTGTTTTGAAAGTAATAATTTTTATTAGGATTTTAACTTTGGGGATCTAAGGTATTATTCTGGCTAAGAGAATATCATCAAAAAATGTTTGAGGGTTTTTGATGAGCCAAAAAATCAAAAATTGCAATGTGAAATTTTAAATATTTAAGAGATCAGAATTTTCACCCATGGCATAAAAAGCTCATTATAAATGAAGTATTTTGACAGAGTAACCACAGAAGGTCCAGGGATGGTTGTGGGTGGGAGGTATGGAGAAAGGGTTTTTCAAAGATTTGGTGGAAGAAAGTAAAAAATTAATTCTAAACTTTTGAGGATCATAGATAGTTCAGTAGCCAAGGTTTTCAGATGTTCCAAGTGGAACTCTAGGTTTTTGAAAAGTATTTGAAACACTTGATTAACCATGAAAAAAAAAACTTATGCCCCTGAAACTTGAGTTGAGATTGTTTTTTAATGTGTTAGGAATCCATTTGGAACTTGATTAAGAACCTCAGAAAACCTGTTGGTATAATTTCTTCAGTATTTTAAGAATTTCTAATGCATTTGTGGAATGCAGAATATTTTGAATTGTTGGGGATTTTGACTTTGTTTAAATTTATGGTGTATAAAGCCCATATGGGTGCATGGCCAAGTTGTGGTTCTTTTTTGGAAAGCACAAGTGGCACCCAAAAAAGCCAGCTTGGTGCATAGCCAAGAAATCTTGGTACCCTGTCAATTTCCACTTGGCGCATGGCCAAATTGGCCTTGCACCTTTTCAAGTTTGTTTGGGAATTGATAAAATCTGGTTGCGCTGAACCATTCTAAACCGTCATTCTTTGCTAGTTCAACTCAAAAATTACCAATATATATATATATATTTAAAAAAATAATTTACTGTAAATTGTTTTATTTAAACTGATAACCTGAATTAATTAAAAAATAAAGAATAAAATTGAGAAAAATATTGAAGATGGGTTGAGGCTGGTGGTTTACCCAGCTTTGATCTGGGACAAGCCAAACTTGGTTGGGTGCCAAGTTTGACCCCTTGAAAACACTACCCAATCAAGCCCCCTGGGCGCCCAACCAAGTCCTGCTTGGTGCACAGCAATTGAAACTTGGCCAGGCACCCATACAGGCTTTATAAAAAATATAGAGGACTAAAGCAATAGGCTTGAACACCTGATAGATAAGAATTGCAATAAAACCCCCAAACCAGATTGGATAATTCATTATTTTGATACTTTTTCATTCATTTTTTCTGTTAAATTATACAAAAGATTTCTTTGGTATTTTTTTATTTTATTTTATTTTGCAAAATGTTAAATTCAAAACTCAAATGGGCTTTGCGGCATGCTACACAACTACAATCAAGTTGTGTAGCCTCTAAACAACTACAATCAAGTTGTGTAGCCACCACACAATGCTTTGTTTTTGTGTGGCACCACGCATGACTACATTCAAGTTGTGTGGGGTTGTAAATGACTTGAATGTAGTTGTGTTACGTGCCAGACAAATAAAAGCTGTTTGGGCCAAAAAAATGAAAATAAACTAAATACAAATACAAAAAAAAAGCAGAAATCAACCAAAAAATAAAAAAATGTTGATTTTTTGGTTAAATACAAGTTCAACTTGACTAGCCCTAAATTAAAAACACCAAAAATTGAATAAAAAATGAAAGAGTATATGGAACAGCCCTAAAGTATAAGTGACAAAAAATACACATTCAACTTGACTAGCCCTAAAGTAAAAACACCAAAAAAAAGAAGTTCAACTTGTGTTAAGCTGATCCCGTCACAAGAAGTAAAAATAATCCTTATGATGGGATCATCCCAACAAAATTTGAACTGAATTACCAATTAATTTTCATTAAAAAAAACTCAAAATAATGAGTTTAACTCAAAAGAATCAACATAATGATGTTCAAAATGTGATAGCCCTTTATATTAATAGAAGTACAAGTTATATGGAAACCCAATGATGGAATAAATTCTATAATTGAATTCTATAATCTAGAATAAATTTGAAGTTGATCTTTGAGATGATCAACCCAAACAGAAGCTTTCTTTGAAATGAAAGAAGTGGGTTTTTCTACAGTGGGCAGGATTGGAATCATTTTTCCCTCAAGTACTAATAGAACCCAATGGTTATTTTTTACAGAGGAAATATAAATAGGTTCTGATTGATCTGTAATACCTTTTTTAATTGGAGTATAAGTAAAACATGACTCCAATGAAATGAAACATATAGGTCTGGCATATTTTTCTGCTATTATTTGACCCATATCTAACTTAACCAGCCATTTTGAAGAGGCAATATTTTCATTGATTTCTTCAACATAAAGTTTTTAATCTTTTCTACCTCTTTTGCCCCACCAAGCATCTTAATGTAGCATGATTTATGTCTCCCCAATTTTTCAATCATTTCCTTTCTCACTTTGAACCAACCTTCTTCATCATAACCAAGCAATTTAGCAATGAATCTAAATCCTCAATTACCATCACCAACCAGATACCAAACCTCCCCCAAGAACTTATTTAATTTCTCAGGTATTTGATTGAGGAATTTCACTTTTGTTTCCTACAATCAAAAATTACTTGGCCAAAATCCTTATCTCATTTAAGAAATTGATACTGACCAAAGATGAGCTTCTGTTTGACCCCTCCTGTACATCTTCTACCTCTGAAGAGGATTCCAAATCCAAATGAAGTGAAGCTAATTGTCAGGTATTTAACCTCTATTGCTATACTGGCTGTGGTTGAACCTGCAAAAATTTAGACAAAACCAATACTTAAATCAGTTATTGCGTTATTAAAACAGTAATACTGTTACAGAACAAAAAAACTTGAATAATACTAGAGTATTATGAGTAAAAGGCCAAACCTTGATCTCTAGAAAGAGATAAGGGACCAGTCTTTAAAAGCCCAAAGGAGCCTTGTTTATAACAATAAATTCAAACCCTTTAAAGTAACAATAAATGTTATAACTCCAAAAGGACTTTCCACACAAACTTGCAGTTGAGGAGTTGATTATTTGATGATTTTTATACCAAATTTAGGGCCACAGTCAATTGTCTTCTTGACATTAAGGTGAGTGGGCTTGTTGACTCTTGCTGTATACTGGATCAATAATAAATAATAAATAACTGAGGAAGGGGCTATAGGGTAAAGAAAATCCTCTTTTAATGTAAAAGGAACCCTCAGGGGACTCAAGGAACCATCAGTGGAATTCCAGGATCTCCCTGGTTCTTTCCTCAAGATCTCAAAACACCATGACATCATACTCAATGAGAGATAAAGAACTAGTAATCATTGAGGTGGATTTTCAAGTTAAGGTTTTCATTCAAATTCCCAAAAGTTCAGTTAATTGGTCCTGGGACTTAGAAATAACTCAAATGGACTGTTTAGAAGTCCTACAAACCCTCATAATGATTGTATACATTCATTTACATATAACTTGGTCATGTATTTACCCCTTAGTTCCAAGTGTCTTGGCATACATTATACATATAGAGTCTGTATACTCTTGGAAATAATTTTATAAGTTTTAAAAATTAAAATTAAGCTCTGAGAAATCAGAATGGATGGAATCAAGGCTCAGTGCATTATATTCAATTATAGTTACATCCCAAAGAGGGATAAGATTAAAATGTGTGATTTATGTATACAGAATAGAGAGTATACATCAATAGAATTAAAATAAATCACACTTGAAATCTGGGCCCTCTTTGTGGATGCACTCAAGGCTTGGAGCAGTATATTAAAGTATAAATACATCCCAAAGAAGGATAAGATTAAAATATTTAATTTGTCTATACAGAGGAGAGAGTATGGATTAATATAATTACTATAACTACTTCACAAAGGGATGGAACACTTTGGAAACTTCTATATTGATATTTAGGACGCATCTGGGTCCTCATAACTTAATTTAACGTTCTATTGGGTCTCCTTTGTGATAATATAGGTTATCAAGGTTTTAATTCCATAATCAATACTCACAAAAAAATAATTACAAATTGTTATAAAATATTATCAAAATTTAATATATGATTATAAAACTAGTGAACATTTCTAATTATTGTCTTTATGGTGGGTTGAACCAGTGACCTTTTTATCAGATAATGAAGTATGAGCCCAGTTCTTAACCACTATACCAACAAGAAATATGAGTTGTGCAGACATTTGGACACCTGTATTTTTCTGGTGGCTGAAACTAATTCAATTTCAGTCTCTTCCTCTGAACTATGAAATTATGATTTTGATCCTTCAGAATTTGAATAAAAATTATCATCATATCATCATCAGTTAATTAAACCAAAAAATTTAAAATTTCTCAAAAGAAAAGACTTCCAATCTTTTTCTTTTCTTATTTGGTGCCCGTCTAATTCCATTTTTCCGCTTAATTTCATTTTCAACATGTTTGAATCAAGAAGGATCTCTCCAGGTATCTTTCAATTTTGGCCAACCTCTACTTTATTTCAAGACTTTTGGTTCAAGTCTTGGCGTTGAGTGATAATTTGTGGTCTTCTGAATCAGGTACTTCAACATCTTGTTTTGATCTTGTTCAGGATATCCCAAGATCATTGCATTGAGCTTCTCATGTGCCTGAGAATTTTTGAGAATTTCATCAAAATCAACCTTCCAAAATTCAAAAGTATCAAACATTATTAAAGTAGGAATCATCCATGAAAAAGAATTAATCACAAAGTGGTTTGAAAAATCCAAAAATTCAACTTAAACCAACTTACAGAACTAGAACTGCAAGGTTCATAATCCAATCTCCACTGAGGATGAAAATCCTCAGGCACAACAGATCCTCTGAAAGCTAGTAGGTCACCAATCTGGTGCAAACAGGGAAAACCCATAGTCTTGGAGTATGACTTGGTGCACACTTCCCCATCATGTTTCTGCTTCAATTTCTCTAATTGATCCACAACAACTTTGATTTCCTGTAAAGAAAACTTGTGTCCCATTGGTAACATTTCAGTGGGAAGAACTATTTCTAACTTTATTTGAGATTTTTAAAGGGATGAATGAATGGATTTAATTTGATTTGAAAATTTTCCATCTAGGGTTTTACAAACATCCAACATGTTTCCCAAAGAATTTGCAAGGAATTGTTTGAGAGTAGAATGGGCCTCTTCCACACAAAGTTTGGTTTTATTTCAAAATTCAGTTTTTTCACAAGTCCAAGTTGTTACAAAAATCTCTTTGATACAGAAGATTTTATTTTCCATATACTCAAGAAAATCCTCATGGTCTCCCAAGAAATAATTTATAAAATTCATAACTTAAGCATGCAAAACTAGGAAGATTAAAAGAAGAAGAAGTTATTTGGCCCTTAATCTGAGTTCTGCATCATTGAAATCTGCCTCCTCCTTGGTTCTAGAGGCCCCAGACTTCCCACACAGATAAATAAAGATTTTCCATCCTTCAACTTCATAATTAAATCAAAATTTACAGTTTGCCTGTATGTTTTTAGACAAGTTCAAAAAAAAACTGTCTTTTTGACTCTGGGAAAATAGATTCAATGGCACAAATCAGAGCTTTTTCATTTTCTGTCACAAAGACTGTGGGAAGTCTCTCAGGATCATGAGCCAGCTTCTTTAGTGCATTTATAGGCCAACTGTAAAATTCAAACATTTCTTTTGTTATGAAAACAAGAGCTTTGGTGAACATTTTTTGGTTGTCTGTCATTTCTACAACATGCAATAGGAGGATTTTGTATTTATTTGTTTTATGAGTACAGTCCAACATAGCAATATTATGGAATTTTTTGAAAAGCTTTAATTCATCAGGGTGAGCCAAGAATAGGTCCTCCAAGTGTCCCTCTCCACTGAATTTTTCTCAATGAACCCAACCTGAATCTTCAATTTGCTCATAGAGGACCTCCATAGAACTTTTTCCCTTGAGGTTGGCTAGCACTAACTACCTTTTGATTAGTGTTATAGATTTTTTGGCCATCAACATACTTGCCACCATCAATATTTCTCAATTTTCTTTTGATTTTCATTGTATTTGGCCCATCATTCATGCCTTCTCTTAAATTCTCTAAGGCCACACCAGAGATTCTCCTGAGTTGAGGATGCACTGAGGGGTGTTCAGATGGTTGATGGTTATGTTGATCTTTTATTTAGGAGATTTTCCACAAGGGGTCTGCCTTTGTGTGAATTTCACAGATTAAAAACTTTCAACCAACCTTCCTGGTGTGAGTTTTCCTTGACTGTTGTGGAAAAAAAAAGAGAGGAACTCCCAAATTGTCCTAGTTTTTGGAAGTTATTGATTCTAGCTTCTGTGAGTTGTGGGATGCGCCCTTTAAGTTGAGAGACAAAGAGATGAATTCCTTTTCCCAAAACTCCAATCTGTGGTGCCCTCCTCCTCCCCCTCAACCCATGCTGAGGGAGCAGACTTTATATCCTCCTTCTCAACCCTAACCTAGGTACAAGCGCAATAAAGGCCCAACAACAAATGAGAAGAGAAACCTAGCCTAACCCTAACCAATACCTCTACTTCCCCAATCCCTCAAGCCCGCCTGCCATTATACACATCTGGTTTGTCCTTCTCATGATGCAGCCCTCTGCTGCGCCCTACTTGGAGCCCCCTGTACTATTCCGTATCTGCCCAACGTGCTGTTGTGATTTCCCTGGTCCTGTGGGTTGGCCCACGCTTGCACATGTCTGACCACACACATAACCCCAAAATCTCCCCGCTCTGACCTTCCCAAAGTAATCACCTGCAAACTTGGTCAGGCTGACTCCATTCCTAAGTCCTTAACGTCTGAGCGGGCTGCCACCCACCACACCTTGATAAAGCCCAACCCGTAGCTGGTTTGCTGAGCCTGCAGTGGCTGATGCTGAGCCTGCGCGCACACCAACTGCTGATCCTGACCTACCTAATGCTGAGCATGCAGGCTGCAATGCAGTTACTGGTCCAAGGCTATATAATGACACCACATCACCCCCCAACTTGAGTTCTGTCCCCAGAGGTCTTCCCATCCCTACATTGACCATACCTTGTGTCTCCCCTATACCACCCTAACCCCACCCTTTCCACTCTAAACCACCCAACCCCATTGTCCATTGCCACCATGCCGCCTTGTGACTTCTGTGCTTGAAACAGGTATGAGTGCTTGCTGATCCCTGGCTTCCGGGAATGCACTGCCTGCCACCGTGGCCACTGTTGCTGCTCAATCAGCAAAGGAATGACTTGGGCTCCCCCCCACCGCCTGCCACCGTGGCCACTGTTGCTGCTCCATCAGCAAGGGAATGCCTTGGGCTCACCCCCAATTGTGCCCTTGCCCTAGGCTGTGCAAGAGGGCTTACCCAGATCCGTTTGTATTTTTGGAAAACAACACCATCTTGGAGGATTTGTGGCCGGGCTCCCCTCCTTTTTGTGCTCCTCCTTTGGAACCTCCGCGTGTGGACTGTGACTCTGCATTTCCCCTATGCCGCACGGGACCTCCCCGGAAGGAGGACTTGCCCAACTTTGCGGCTTACCAGGCAGTGCTACAATACTGGGCCAATTGTATCCAGGTCAACCAAGGCCCAAGGGACCCGCCCATAAAGGAGTTGTTTGGAAGATGCCCAAATCCCCCTCCCGCTCATCCTCTGCTGCCTCCTTCAAACCCCTGGGCCACTCCCGCCCCAGCCCTGGATTCCAACTCAAACTAGTTTTTGGAATTGGAAGATGTGGAATTCAGAAGAGGACTTCTCCTTTAATGGTTCCCAAGTTTGGAAGTTATTGATACCTTGCATCTGTAAACCCTGAGTGCAACTGTTCACCCTTTGACTGAGAGACAGAGAATTGAGAGTAAAGATCCTTCCAAAACCTATTATGATCCAATGTGTTCCTCCCTGATCCAATGTCTGATCTCCTCCCATGTCCATCCCGGCTGAGGGTGTGGTTTAAGTAACCTCCCCCTCAACCCTAACCTAAGTACAACCAGAAAAAAGCAAGAATAATGCAATACAACCCCTAAGCACAGAACCCTAGCCCCAAACCTATCCTTCCCATCCCATAATCCATATCCCATACCTCATATCCATTTGTATTGCCCCCCTGCCATTACGTCCACCTGGTTTGTCCTTCTCATGAAGCGCCCAACTCAGAGCCCCCCATGCATGTCTGCATCCGCCCAATGCGCCATTCCAGATATCCGAGATATATCTGCGCAATCCAATCCGCGTCTTGCAACGCGCGGTCTGTCCATTCCAATCCAATCCATCCCGCATCTCCAGATGCTGAGCCCAGTTTGACTGCTGCTGAGCTCACAGCGCGACTTGCTGCGGCAAAGCCCCACCCATTGCTGAGTGCGCTAGCCCTGCTAAGCCCACTGCTACTGCTGAGCGCGCAGCGCGCAGCCAATTCCCACTTGCTTCTATAAAAGACCACCACATCCCCCCCAACCTGAGTTGTGTCCCCAGAGATCCACCACTATCTCACCTGCCCCCAACCATACCACAGTTTTCCCACCTTCCCCTCCGCACCCCTTCATCACACCAAAGAAAGAAAACACCTTGTCCTCCACTCTTTGCCAGTCATTTCCTGCACGTACTGCAGCCAGAACAGCCTTTTGTGCCGTATCCTCCCGGGCTGGCAGACCTGTTTCCCATGCCAAGCCGGACACCGCCGCTGCTCCCTATTGGAGGGCATGCCACGCAACCGCCCTCAAGGTTGCCTGTGCAAGAGGAACCGGCATGACTCCTTTGTAATCTCCAGCAACAAGGGGATCTCAACCAACAAGTGGACTCCCCCCGGCTTGACGGGCAACTGTTTGCAACGCGCCACCCAGAATCCTCCATTGCGCAAGAGTCACAACTTGGGCTCACCATTCTGCCGGGATGGACCTCCAAGGTTCCAGGACTTCCTGGAATTTGCAGCCTTCTGGAACGCCGCCCATGAATGGGCCGGGCCAGTACAAATGAATGTACCAGCAATGAACCCAAGGATCCCAAACTTTCCGGAAGCGCCTCCACCACCACCACCAAGGCCAGCTCCTCCTCCGCAACCACCGCGTCCCCCTACTCCAAGACCAGCTCCTCCTCCGGTTTCATCTCCTCCGCCGCAATCACCATCACCAGAGCCCGTGCACATGCCGTCTCCCCTGATGATCAAGTCATCATTGGAACCCGCGGCGGCTGCAACTGCCAAAAACCTGGAGATCCCTCTAGTTAGGGAACTTCCCCAGGCAAGGTTTGAAGCAATGGTGAACAACGCCGAAAATCTGTATGCCTCATGCAAGAAGGCATACTGGTGAATCTGCTCCTAAGCAAGAGCTGAAACTGCAAACAAGCCATATTCAGAAACAGAGCAGGCCTCTCACAACTCATATCCATACCAGTGACCAAAAAAATAAAAATAAATAAAAAATAAAAATAACAGGCATAAATAAATTAATAAAATAATAAAAACCAAGGAAATTAAATCCAAAAATCATGATCTTTTAATAAAGCTCCTGGAAAATGAGCTTAAACAGTTCATTATTTTTTTTTCAGTTCAATCCTCAGGCCAAGGAATAGGGTCCTTGGTAAGACCTTAAACTGCCTACACTAAAAATTAATAAAAGAAAATAATAATAAAACCAAGGAAATCAAGTCTGCAGATCAGGATCTTTTACTCAAGCTCCTGGAAAAATGAGCTTAAAACAATTTATAATCTTTTTTGATGCAATCCTCAGGCAAAGGAATAAGGTGCTTGGTAAGACCTTAAACTGCCTAAACTAAACTAAACTAAACCATATAAAAAATAATATAAATCAAAAAAATTTATACTTTACTAAGGATTTGATGCTCAGTATGCAAGTCTTGGGACCAAGGAATCAAGAAATACTATGAATAGAGAAGGGCCTGAAGATATCAACAATAGTTTAAATCCAAATTGTATCCAATTCAAGATTCAAGAAGTGTCAAGGTAGCAAGGAAAGATAGAAGAATTAGCCTTTGGCCAGAAAATCAAGAATGAAGACATTATAGTAGGCATATGAGGAAAAGGTATCTATCAAGTTGCAATAGATGAAAACAGGGTAAATATACAGTAATGGATGATGAAATTAAAAGCAGAAGTCTGTCTTTATCCAGGAAGGACCATACAAAGAATATGGAGAAGGGAAAAGAAGAAAAAGGAAAAAAAGAGGAAATATAATCTGTACTTACCCAGCCAGACCCATAGGAGAAAATGGGGTAGGGAAGATCAAGACAGAAAACCTGAAAAAACCAATTAAAGAGAATCAATAACCCATACACAAGATATATAAAGAGACCTGTCTTTTCCCACATGAAACCAAATATAATTCAAAAATCTAGGAGGAAGAAAGAAGATTAATTAGAAGTTTTGAATTGCTACAAGGATTACAACAAGATGAATGAAGAAGAGATAACTTAGAGATAAACCATCAGGATTTTGACAGGGAAAACTGGAGCACATAGGACTTTTTGGATCTTTTGATCCCATTACTTTGACTATATCTGAACAATTAATGAACTAGGAAAGAACAATGATAAGAAAAATTAATCAAAATTATTAAGCCAAACATTAAACAAAGGAAGAAGGAGGAGGAGTCTGATGTCTATATGTGGAAATGCTGTGGACAGCATTAAGTCTGGAGGGGGACGTGGTAAACCAAACCTGTCCTATAGCCATCAGACTCATTTTGTCTTATTAATTATTATTCTTGTATCAAATTAAAGTCAAGAAAATACTAAATAAATTCCAAACCCCTCATAAACTATACTCTAAACACAGACCAACCTGAAAACCCAAATCAATCACTAGATAAACCCCTTCAACCATATCAAAACCTGTCACAAAAACAACCCAACACCTGGCACAGACTGGATTATTTCACATGGATTAATGAAAATTCTTAATTGAATATATAATCAAAAGATTATGCTCAAAATAACCACACAACAAAACAACATACTCCATACCAGCAGGACTTAAACCATATCAGTACCAATGTTACACTACAACCAGTACTATGAAAGCAAGTTACACTACTTTTCTGGAACTTTCACCACCAAATAAGCCCTCAGAAGCTTCCTCTCAAGCACTCTGATACTCAGTTTGCCACCATTACAACCATACAAAACACACACATGCACCAACAGAAGTAGGGGCTCATGCAGCCAAGTATATCTCAATTCTCACCAACCAGCAATAACAACTCAGTACACATGACTTTTCTGGAACTTTCACCACCAGATAAGCCCTCTGAAGCTTCCTCTCAAGCAATTTGATACCCAGTTTGCCACCATTCCAACCATACATCACACATACATGCACCAACAGAAGTAGGGGCTCATGCAGCCAAGTATATCTCAATTCTCACCAACCAGCTATAATAACTCAGTGCACATGAATTTTCTGGAAATTTCACCACCAGATAAGAGCTCTGAAGCTTCCTCTCAAGCACTCTGATACTCAGTTTGCCACCATATCAACCATACAACACCTGCAAGCCACAATCTCAATTCAACCAAGGGGACATGGGGTAAAACAGCATACCTCATATCTCCACAACTAATTACATTGAAACAGCATGCAGGTATTTCCTGCAACATTTTATACATGATAAGGGCTCAGAAGCGTCCTAAGAAACACCCAGAACATGACCTTCCACCACCAAACCAATGCAGGTCACACCATTCAAGCTACCAAAGAGGGCTTGCAGCTGCCAAGCATGTTTGATGCTTTTCCCAACCAGCAAAATTAACTCAAGGTGCAGGAAACTTCTGCATCATTTTTTATACAAGATAAGCACTCAGAAGCGTCCAGATCATACAATTCTTATCTCTTATCTCATATCTTAGCCTGACTCTCAAAGATTGAACTAAAAAATACGGTTATCTCTCAGCCTGATTTACATGTTTTATCACCAGAATGATTTGTCTCATGTAGCTGTACCCTCCTGTGCTTCAACAGTGCAGAGAGAGGCTCGGAACCGCACTCAGGGGAGCCCTGAGCATCCCCTGAGGAAGTATTTTTCCATTTAAGGAGGGCTCTCTTGCCCTATCCAAGTTGTATGGCATGGCTTCTGCCCAGTGTGTGAAATATGGCATCAGCCTGACCAGTTACTTACCAGTACCCAGTTATAAGTGAACCAGAATCAAGTGAAAAGGAAATAAAGGATCAAACACAAAATTATCATTGACAATTTGACCCAAAATCCTGGTGTTCTTGAAGAAGGGTTCTTGAGAAAAGGCCTGTTATTCAGCACCTATTTTTAAAAGGAAAACCTCTTATTTTTGATTAGTAAATTCATAAAAGAGGAAAAGAACAACAGAACAACCAACCAAAATTTTTTTCCCGCCCAGCTCCCTGTGGGCAAGCCCATCTTTGGGTCCTCCTACTGGTTAAAAACCTTTTAGTCAACCCTTGAATCCTTTAATTGAAATTGGAAAAATAGTCAGAAAAAGTCGAAAATTCTTGATTATTAATTGATGGAAGCTTGCCAGTAATCCAATTCAACCTGGAATAGTCTTGAAATTCCTACAAATCTCTATTAATAATTAATCTAGGTCTGATAAGAGACCTATTTTTAGTCTCAAAGAAACCAGCCACTAATTAAAAAAAATTATTGTGCAGACTTATTATAGTTCAGAAGGGCAGGCAATTCAAAACCACCTTAGCTTACCTCTATCTATTCAAGACTAGTAGTAAACTAAATTCCCCTTCTAGTGACTGCCAGCAAGCTATTTGCTAAATAATCCCATTATCCCTTGGAGTCTCTACACCATGCCTTCTGGATAGTACTCCATCACTCACCCAAAATTTGCGCTGGAAATTTGCACCAACTTGGCCAACCGTCCCCCAAGCTCTGCCCCCCATTGACTGTTACCAAGCAAAGTGATCCGTAATGTGCAAACCAGTCTTCCTCCAGAAACTGTCCAACTTTGTCCACCAAGAGTTTCACCAGGGGCCGTGCTTCCACCCATCCCAACAGATTTTCATGTGCAACAAGGAGATACGCAAACTTACCTGCCTTGATTTATACAAAATCCAAGGAAACCCTTCCAAACAAAGCTTCCTCTCCAGTGGGAATACCTACTTTGAAAGGCATTTTTGCGCTTTGCACAACCGTACCCACTCCCGCACTTTGCGTACCACACCCGGTGTGGTAGTCCAAACCTGTCCTATAGCCATCAGACTCACTTTTCTAGTGTAACAACAGCTCAATCCCTCAAATTAACCTCAGAATTGGATTCTACATCACAAATAACCCATAGTCATTAGCCAAAGTACCCCACTACCTCTCAGGGATTAGAAGATACAGTCCAAAAAACCCCCAACTGTGGCAAACTCATACCCAACCAGGTGTCACATCTCTGTAGAAGACACAAGACATACCTTGTAAACTCTCAAATACATGCCAGTAACAGCTTACCCTCAATACCAGGACCATACACCAACCCTGTCACCCCAACCAGAATACAGAAATACAGATACAGGAGGCAGTACAGCTAGTTCAGCTCCTATCACCTCACCCAGAAAGCAAGCAAATATACATACAGGAGGCTGTGCAGAAGTGTACAGGAACAGTACAGGCAGGGGGAAGTGGAACCAGTATCAACCAGGACCAAAAAAATAAGCAAACATACATACAGAAGGCTGTGCAGAAGTATACAAGAGCAATATATGCAGGAGGAAGTGATACCAAACAAACTACCAGAACCATGCAGTACCAAACAACCTCAGCACCACACAGCAATTTATGTAGTCAGAAGCATGTGATACCAAACAAACTACCAGAACCAGGCAGTACCAAACAACCTCAGCACCACACAGCAATTTATGCAGACAGAAGCATGTGATACCAAACAAACTACCAGAACCATGTAGTAACAAACAACCTCAGCACCACACAGCAATTTATGTAGTCAGAAGCAGGTGATACCAAAAAAACTACCAGAACCATGCAGTACCAAACAACCACAGAAACACACAGCAATTTATGTAGTCAGAAGCATGTGATTCCAAACAAACCACCAGTAACAAAAACCCACAGCACTACACAGCAATATATACAGGCAGTCAAGACCATGCAGCACCAAACAAATCACCATTGAATGAACAGCAGCACATGTAGGGAGAATCAAGTAGCACCAGACCAACCATCAGCACTGCACAGGAATACATTGTATCTGCACTTCACAGCATTTTATGCAGGGCTGTGCATGCATGAAAACCCTGTACCAGCTTTTCCCAACCAGCAGAAATGCCTCATGTAACTGTACAAGCCTTTTCCAACCAGCTAAAATGTCCCATGTATTTGTAGCTCACTGTTCCTCACCAGAACAGGGAGAACCCTCAGGGGCAGCCTTGAGCACCCCTGGGGGCAGGATTTTCTGTTTAAGGAGGGCCTCTCTGCCCTATCCAAGTTGTATGACCCATCACCCAAATCATCATCCATCTCATCACCCATCCCCTACTCACCCCATCAACCCATCCATCTGTGGTACCTACCCAGATAAAATATTAGTAGTGAATCAGTTATAAAAGGAAACAAGAAATCAGAAACCAAGTTATTACCCATCTTTAGCCAATTAAACCACCCAATAGGTGCTTGAATAAGGGTTCTTCTGTGACCTAGATATTCAGCACCATATCAAAGAAACCCCACCCATTAGTTAATAAATAACCCTTACAAAGAAAGAGAGCACAACAAAAAGAAAATACCAACCTTTCCTCTGCCCAGCCCCCTGTGGGTAAACCCATCCTTGGGTCCTCTCCTGAACCATCCCTTTGATAAACCCTTGAGCCCTTTAATATTGGGATACTGGTTAAGGTCATATATATCTGATCAATAATTAACCAATAATCCAATACATCTGGTCTATTCTTCAACAAATCCTACAAATACCACAGTTAAATCTAGGTCTGATCTTAGACCTATTTTAAGTCTCAAAGAAACCAGCCATTAATTTAAATAAATTATTGTGCAGACTTACTATGGTACTAGAAGGGCAGGCAATTCAAAACCACTCTTAGTATATATTAATACTCCAAATGAGTAGAAGTAATACTAAATTCCCCTTCAAGGACTGCCAGAAAGCTATTTGCTACTTTTATTTATATAATCCCACAGGAGTCTCCACACCGGCCACCAGAGCCTTGCCCTCACCCGCTTCCACGTTTTGAGTTTGCTGTGATGGCCCAGGTTGTCATGCAGACTCCCCAGGATTACCTCCTGATCCTCCCTCAATGTTCTGACCACAAGGGGTTCCAGCACGCTCCGCTGCCAAAGCTGTCCTTCTTGCAGGTAGAAATTTCCAGCTCTCCGCCAAATCCATCTAACAATCTTGGCTGGCATTGTGGTAAACAAAAACCTAACCTATAGCCATCAGACTCACTTTTATCATATAAGGAAAGCTCCAAACCTCAAATTAAACTCAAAAATGGATTCTAAACCAAAAATAACCTATAACCACCCAGCCAAAGTACCCCTCTATCTCTCATGGATTAGAAGATACAGCCCAATCAGGTGGCACAGCTCAGTGAAAGATATATATGGACATACTCTGGAAGAATTCAAGTACATACCACATAAATTAAACCAATAAAACACCCAAACTCCTCACCAGCCTATACAGAATGAATATATGCAAGACACTGCATGCGGCACCAAACAAATCACCTCATCTGTACACAGCAATATATGCAATCAGGTACATTTAGTACAGAAGCAATTAATACAGCACCAAAAAAATAACCTCATCTGTATACACAGCAATATATGCAAGCAGGCTCATGCAGTACAGAAGCAATTTATACAGCACCAAAAAACTCACTACACCTTCATACACAGAAATACATGCAAGACACTGCATGCAGAGGCTGTACAGCATCTTGCAGGACATCATACAGAAGGAATATATGCAGTGTACTGCCTGCACAACCAGACAAACCACCCAAAACCACAATTCAGCCACCAGGTGGCATCCCCCCCTGATGTCTATAAATAGAGGTCCTCTTTCCAGCCATTTCCCCCACATCCCCCCAGGCAACCAGCCTGGTGTGGCCACCCTCATAAAGGGTATTAAAGCCTTATATAAAATATTAACCCCTTATATAAAATATTAAACCCTTATAAAAGACATCAAACCCTTATAAAAGATATTAAAACCTTATCATAAACAATGAAGAACCCTTATATCAATAATAATCACCAACCATTACCACATACCTTGAACAGCATCATCATCAACAACATCCATCATCAACACCCATCATCACCACCACCCATCATCATCATCATCCATCATCATCATCATCCATCATCATCATCAACAATAATCATCACCTACCTCATCCACCATCATCATCATCCATCATCAACATTATCCATCATCATCATCAGCAACAACAACCATCATCAGTATCAAGTATAGGCTCAACAATTTCAAATTTATCAATCATCACATGTAACATCAAAGGAGTATTTGTCAGTAACCAATCAAGCAAGATAAAGGATATATAAAGGATAAGACTAGATAAAGGATTCTTCCCTTACTCAGCTTCTATACCCTCAGTAATCTATCTGTTCCACCATTTCTTTGTTATCAAGCTTGAATACATTGATCCTAGGTCTGATAGAGACTACTATAGTAGCAACTCTATTTAAAAATCAGACACCAATCTCTTTTGTTTTATTGCTGTGAGACTAATATAGTACTTAGAGGGCAGGCAATTCAAAACCACCCTTAGTATTCATCTATCTTATAAATAGGTTTAGTACTAAATTCCCCCTCAAGTGACTGCCAGAAAGCTATTTGCTAAACTTTAACAATCCCAATGGAGCTTCCACATCTGGTGTCCCAACACTGGCTGGTAATCTTCATTTTTGGATCAATAACTTCAAGCATTCACAAGAAAGAAAATACTAGGAACCATTCAAGACCAAGGATTTGAAGCACCTGCAAGGGAAAGGATCACAAGTCAGCTATTCAGTAAATTGAAGGAGTCTCTTAATTAGGATCAATCAACCATGGCATCAGAATCAAAAAAACCCTGTCAATATATCTATGGATAAAGGAATATCAGAAACAACCATGACCATAACCATAACCAATAACCCATAACCCATATCTATATCTATATCCATACCCATAATCCATCCTCATATCAATTACAGCCATGGCCATAACCCATAACTCACAACCACAACATACACCCAACTGAAACTCTCAACCTAAAACCACAGGAAGGGAGTAACTCCTCATGAATCATAGGCCTGTTCAAAGCCATCAGCTCAAGACCCTCTCAATTGGCCTTCTCCAAACCTTCAGCCAGGCATTATTGCACCTGAGCCCAGCATCCCAACAACCCATCCTCTTCATCACAATTTTCATCAGCTTACACCCCTTCCGTTGATCAATTCCTTCAACTCCATGCTCCCTCTGACCATTAATTGAACCCCTCCTCTGTTCAACTTACTCAAGCCCCTCAACTTTTATCAAACACCCTATCAACATCGGCCTCAACTGGGATATCTGATCAAATCCTCTCATCACCTCACTTCATTGCCGCAATTCATCATCTGTCCTCAATCCTATCAATAACCATCATCATCTGTTCCCCAGTTATCACTCTCAATCCCAACTGTTGGTCCCCAGTACTAATTTGACAAGAATCACGCGCAGCCTCAGCCCCACCCTGCCATTTCTTATCTCCCACTCATCTGGTCCTCAGCCTCAGCTCTCATTCTCAATCACCAGTCCCACCAACTCTGAATCATCATCTA
Source organism: Puccinia polysora (assembly GCA_025617555.3). Lineage (NCBI taxonomy): Eukaryota > Fungi > Basidiomycota > Pucciniomycetes > Pucciniales > Pucciniaceae > Puccinia > Puccinia polysora. The sequence continues at coordinate 62,355,141 of CM062618.1, forward strand.
CCACTCAACCCCTCCAAGAATCTCTCAAACAACGCCGCTACAAGCCCAAGGATGATGACAAGGATGACCTTCCGGAAAAACTGATCTTTTCAGAAGCCAAAAACAAGACTGACAAGCTATCATCCTCCTCAAGCTTGGAACTTGGGCTAAAATGGTCATCATACAAACTAAATTAATCTCAACCTGATTGGGAGCCAACATAACCTGTCCATTGGCAACTTGGATTTGGAAAGGGCATCCTGAAATTCAAATCTTGACTAGCCTGAACTACCCCTCTAGCATTCATCCCAAAGCAATTGCTCATTGTCTGACCACAACAACCATTCTTTTTCACAATCAAACTGGAGAGCTTGAGGCCAAAAATTGATTCATTGGATTGGGAGCTCCTCAACTGTTTGAGGTCCATAAACTCAAAAAATGGAGGACTGGTAACATAAATACCCCCTCCTCAACCTCATCAACCTCCGCCAATCTCATCCAACAGAACTCCCCAGCTCCATCAAATCATGAAAATCCTCCCTAAAACTCAAGAAATCTCTTGTTTCAACTTGGATCCCTGCCACCATTTCCTATCTTGTCTACATCAACAGAATCCTCTCTTCTCATCCATCCTTCTCCCCAAGCCTGATCACAAGAAGGAATTCCAAAGTGTTTATAAACTACTTGAATGTCTTGACTTTCACGATGAATCCCATCCAGATTTCATTATTTGATCCTCCTGCATCACTTGGCTTCAATCCAATCAATCCCATCCATCCTACCACCATCCCATTGACGGTCCCCATCATCCTCACCATTGTGCATCATCATCATCATCATCATCATCATCATCATCATCATCATCATCATCATCATCATCATCATCATCATCATCATCATCATCATCATAATCATCATCATCATCATCATCATCATCATCATCCTACTCCTCCTCTCACAAACTCTCCCAATCCAAAAAATAAAAATATAAAAAATAAAAAAATAGTAAAAAGAATAATAATAAAAACAGAAAGATTTAATTGCTATTGGGCTGAGTTGAATTGCTTGCAACCAATAGATTGATCAATCCAGAAACATAATCATCATTGATTGCTTCATTGATTGATCTTGCAATCAAACAATCTTTGATTGATCTTGCAATCAAAAAATATTTGATTGATCTTGCAATCAAACAATCTTTGATTGATTGTGCAGGCTAGTCGCAATGAGTAATGCAATAAAACCTCAATTGCCTTTTTTCTCAATTGCTACCTGGCCTCTACCCATCCAGCAACTGGCCAATTGAGAAGAAAAATGTATTAAATAGATTGAATGGACATCAATGAATAAATCAATCCAAAAATAGATTATAGGGCAAATTGCACAACTTTTTGCAACCAAAATGCCAGATAACCACTTTTCTTAGGCCACTGCCTCAGCTCAACCTGACTGTTTCAATTGGTCAAAAAAAAATCATTGACAGGTTGCATTATTTTCCTTGTTGAAGTTGACAAAGGAAATGAAAAAAATCAAGCAACCTCAATTATTGTGCAAGCAACCACAATTGTTGACCAATTAGTAGATCCTACTCTTCCTCTTGAAAACCCGGACAGGCTATTTCTTTTTTTCCTAAGCTCCGCCTAATCTCAGCCCCAATGAAATTCCTCCAACCTCTTCCTTTGATTAGTGTGGGTTTGTAAGAACCACAACAATGCCTTTCCCCTTATAATTCAACTTGGAAGGGAGCACCCTAAACTCAACAGATGAGTACCCAAGTCTAAATTGGGAGAGCATCATAAACCACCTAGAATCCTAAACATGAGTATAAACTGTTGTTTCAAGGGCTCCTGAAAAAGAGCTTAAACTGTTGCAGAAATATTTTTAGCATCAACCATCTCTAACTTTTTTCAGTAAACCAAAGGTATCATCAAGAAGGCTCCTGGGAAAAAGCTTAAAGTGTTCCATCAACACCTCCCATTTCAATTATCAACTACCAACAGGATCCTGAACAAGAGCTTAAACTGTTGCACAAATCTTTGCTGGTCCAACTGTCAACCACCAATGGGATCCTGAAAAAGAGCTTCAACTGTTGCAGAAATATTTTTAGCATCAACAATCTCTAAATTTTTTCAGTAAACCAAAGGTATAATCAAGAAGGCTCCTGGGAAAAAGCTTAAAGTGTTCCATCAACACCTCCCATTCCAATTATCAACTACCAACAGGCTCCTGAACAAGAGCTTAAACTGTTGCACCAACCTTTGCTGGTCCAACTGTCAACCACAAATGGGCTCCTGAACAAGAGCTTAAACTGTTGCATCAATTCTATTTAATACCTACCATCTCTATTTTTTTTCAGTAAACCAAAGGGACAATCATGGAGGATCCTGAAAAAGAGCTTAAAATGTTGCATCAAACTTTCCCAGATCCATGATCAACCACCAACAGGCTCCTGGACAAGAGCTTAAACTGTTTTACCAAGCTTTCAAATTTCCACTATCAAGCACCAAGGATGCTCCTAGACATGGGCTTAAGCTGTTTTTTACTCAATCAATTTGACTTGGAACCTCAAACCAAGTATTAAATCAAGAAAACTTCAAGACATGAGCCTAAAATGTTCAGAATTCCATCTTATTCTCAACCATCAGCACCAGGTCCTTGGTAAGGCCTTAGACTTCCTGCAATCAAAGACAAAAGATAAAAGAAGTGGAAGTATAATTGTAATATCAATAAAGAAAAAAATATATAAAAGATAAAAATAAAAATAAAAAATAAAGAAAAATGGGTAAAAATTGGTAAAAAGAATCATCTTGGTCCTGGTAAGACCCATAAATTGCCTATCAACCATTTGTCTTTAAAAATATATATATCCAATGAAGATCTCAGTTAAAAACCAAGGAAACATGGAATAATAGGAAGAAGGAAGGACGTGAAGGCATCAAGATTGCCTTAACTCCCAATTGGATCCAATTAACGATTTCAAGATGTGTCAATGTAACAAGTAAAAAGGGTTAATTCATCTTTAAGCATAAAATTCAGAATGAAGATGTTATAGTGGACATACCAAGGAAAAGGAATCTATCAAGTTAGAGTAGATGCAAACAGGGCATCAAGGTTTAAAATTGGTAAAGATTAGGAAGAAATTTTAAGTTTGGAAAAGATTTCATTGGGGTATTTGTACTTGTCCAGGAGGTACCATATCATAGATGGATATGGAGAAGGGAACGGAATTTTGAAGAAGGATGCAGAACCTGTCTTTTTCCAAGGAGAACCAGACTATAAATCAAAAATCTAGAAGAATGGAAGAGATCAATTATGCTTGGAATTGCTACATGGATAGATCATGAATGAATGAAGAAGGCAAGATTTGAAGATAGATCATCAAGAGAGTCAACAGGGCCAACTGGATCAGCTAGGATTCTTTGGACCTCTGGGTTATTAATTTAGTAAATTAGTACAATAATTTTTTATTTTGTATCAAGAAGAAAGAAGAAGAATAAGAAGAAGAGTTCAAGGAATCTGATGTCTATAGGTATGGAATGCTATGGACAGCATTAATTTGGGGGGGATGTGGTAAACCAAAACCTAACCTATAGCCATCAGACTCAATTTTCTCATATAAGGAAAGCTCCAACCCTCAAATTAACCTCAAAAATGGATTTTACACCAAAAATAACCTATAGTCACCAAGCCAAAGTACCCCTCTATCTCTCATGGATTAGAAGATACAGCCCAATCAGGTGGCACAGCTCAGTGAAAGACATATATGGACATACTCTGTAAGAATTCAAGTACATACCACATACATTAAACCAATACACCACCCAAAATCCTCACCAGCCTATACAGAATTAATATATGCAAGACACTGCATGCAGCACCAAACAAATCACCTCATCTTGACACAGCAATATATGCAAGCAGGCACATGTACAGAAGCAATTAATACAGCACCAAACAAGTCACCTCATCTGTATAAACAGCAATATATGCAAGCAGGCTCATGCAGTACAGAGGCAATTTATACAGCACCAAAAAACTCACTACACCTTCATACACAGAAATACATGCAAGACACTGCATGCAGAGGCCCTACCGCATCTTACAGGACATCATACAGAAGCAATATATGCAGGGTACTGCCTGCACAACCAGACAAACCACCCACAACAAAAGTCATCCACCAGGTGGCATCCGCCCCTGATGTCTATAAATAGAGGGCCTCTTTCCAGCCATTTCCCCCACATCCCCCCAGGCACCCAGCCTGGTGTGGCCACCCTTATAAAGGGTATTAAAGCCTTATATAAAATATTAACCCCTTATATAAAATACTAACCCCTTATATAATATATTAATCCCTTATATAAAATATTAACCCCTTATATAAAATACTAACCCCTTATATAAAATATGAACCCCTTATATAAAATATTAAACCCTTATAAAAGATATCAAACCCTTATAAAAAATATTAAACCATTATCATAAACAATGACCAACCCTTATATCAATCATCATCACCAACCATTACCACATAACTTGACCAGCATCATCATCAACACCATCCATCATTAACACCCATCATCACCACCACCCATCATCATCATCATCCAACATCATCATCATCATCCATCATCATCCATCATCATCATCAATAATCATCATCACCTACCTCATCCACCATCATCATCATCCATCATAAACATTATCCATCATCATAATCAACAACAACAACAACAACCATCATCAGTTTCAAGTATAGGCTCATCAATTTCAACTTTATCAATAATCACATGTAAAATCAAAGGAGTATTCATCAGTAACCAATCAAACAAGATAAAGGATATATAAAGGATAAGACTAGATAAAGGATTCTTCCCTTACTCAGCTTCTATAACCTCAGTCAACTATCTGTTCCACCATTTCTTTGTTATCAAGCTTGAATACATTGATCCTAGGTCTGATAGAGACTACTATAGTAGCAACTCTATTTGAAAATCAGCCACCAATCTCTTTTTTTTATTGCTGTTAGACTACTATAGTACTTAGAGGGGCAGGCAATTAAAAACCACCCTTAATATTCATCTATCTTATAAATAGTTGTATTACTAAATTCACCCTCAAGTGACTTCCAGAAAGCCATTTGCTAAACTTTACCCAATCCCAAAGGAGTCTCCACAGTGTATCACCTGGAAACCAAAGATCCTGCAAATAAAAACTGAGGACCGCGTACCTCCCAGACTGTTGGAGCAGAAGTCAAACACCTACTTCCACCACTCCCACTTTAACCTTTTGAGGCTAAACATCCAGTGTTTCTGCCCCTTTGAATGGATCATTGCGCGGGTACCAAGGCAGCATGTCAGGCATTGTAAAAGCCTTCCCTGGAACATGTACCACTGTGAAATAAAACAACTGAAGGAAGGCAACCCACCTTGTCATAGGCGTGTTTGGAAGCGTTGGTAAATTGATCATCCGTGCCAGCGCCTCTGCATCCACCAGAAGCCTGAAATGAATCCCCCATAGCAAATGCTTCAACCTCCGCACAATTTTAGTGACCCCGCAAAGCTCCAACTTTGGCTGCAAATACTATCTCTCTGTTGGCGTAAACTTAAAGGACTTGTAAAGAACAAGTCAATCTTTCCCCTCATTGTCCTGTGTCAGCACCTCCCCGCGCCAAGCTTTCTCAAATCCACAGCCAACTTAATTCCACTGGCATTGTAATGCAAGTCCCGCAGCAAAATATTGCGTCCAACAATCTCCTTGAGTTTTCCAAAGGCATCTTCACATTTTGAACCCCGGGCCCATTCCGCACCCTTAGGCGTCAATGCCCGCAACAGACTAGAAACATCTGCAAACCGCTCAATGAACATCTGCATATAGCTACACAATCCCAAGAACTGGAGAATGTGTGATACAGTCTTCAACTTTGGCCACTCAAGGACTTTGTTGCGCTTCTTTTCCGCAATCTGCCTTCCATTGGAAGCCATCACATGCCCTAAAAACTCCAGCATGGGTACGCAGACTGCTAACTTTCTCCCCAACACTGTGAGCCCAGCTTCCTCAATCCAGAACAAGATCTGTTCCGGCATTTGTGCAAATTCCCAGAAAAATTGGCAAATTCCCGGAGCGTCAATAAGCATTTCCCCTCCGTAATCCATCTTTGGGCCTTTGATGCCTGCGTTGTCAATGAAAATCTGCACCCCCCACCGGAAGATTGTCCATCAGAATCCAGGTCATCTGTGCTTGGTAAACTGCAACCAAGTTAGTTGCACCTTGCGGCAGCTGTGTCAGTTGCATCCTTCCCAATCAAGTTTCAAAGGCAGTCATTGGCCGCAAACTCTGATTGAGTTTGCGCTGATCATATCCACCAACCCATAGCACGGGCCCCCTGCCATAGATTAAAAAAACTTGTCCATGCATGGAGGTTGTCCCGCGTGTTGGATTGTAAAAAAATTAAGCCACTGCAAATCATGAACAATCCATAATGACTTCCCATCCTGCTTAACCACCTCAAAGATTGGACTCGAGTAACTTGATGTCAATTTCTTGTAAAGGCCCGTCCCTAAATGCTTGCGCACCAGCTCCAAAAGGGGCCCCCAAACCACCCGCGGAATCAGAATTGGCTTGATCTGTCAAGGCTCATGCAGAACCGTTGGAATCACATAGGGGTCTCCTATCTTGCTCTTTAACAGTCACCACTCCTCAGGTCCATATGCAAGCGCTCTTTCCCAGAAGACAAGTACCAATGTCAGCAAATACCATTCCTCCACGCTTAACAAACCCTGCTGTCTGAAGTTAAGGGCTGAAACCCTCTCATCCATAATCTGCTCCAACCGCGTCACCCATTCCAACACCTTCAGTGGAGATTTCCAAGGGTCCCCCAACCAAGGGATTGGTTGCAGTTGTCCGTTCAGATCCTGCGGCATTGCTTTGTTCCGGGGAAAGACCTTCTGAAAAACCTGCTTATACTTCCCAAAATTGCACTGCGCCATCCGCACACATCTGTTGCCATAAGTCCTAGTCAAAACCAAAACGCGGCTTTTGCCTTTGATCACAAGCATGGCACAATGATAGTGTTTTTGCAAAGTACCTCCCAGCAATGTATACTGACGAAGGGGACTTACTTCCAGCAGCGGCAAGTTCCACGCTTCTTCCCTACTTCCCACCTGCTCCTCGCTAGTCAACCGCCCGCACAAAACCGGAGCTATCCCTGTGCAGTAACCTTGGCCAACTAATCAAAATCCACCTCTGGCCTTCCCTTGAAAACCAACTCTGCAACAGGGTTATCCTCCTCTTCTTTTGCCAAATTCCGTGTTCACATCCACAACCCTTGATTGCAGATTGTGGTTTTGAATTGCCCGCTGGAAAAATCTTCCACCGTCAATGCTTCCGTCTCCTCCTCTGGATCAAACATCATTTGCCCCTGGAACCAAAAAATGAATGGCCTCCCTAAAATAGCCTCCCCGCAATCAACAAATAGAAAAGAAAGTGGTTTACAGACCCTTGCAACCTCAACCTCTTCCTCCTCCACAACCCCATCCATGCAACATGCCCCGCCATTAAGAGCACATTTTTGCCAAACCAATCCAAATTCATCAACCAATCTAGATGGAAGGGGAGGCACCATGGAACTGCTATCCACCAGCGCCCATACCTTCCTTCCAGAAATCCTCATTGGAAGCTAAGCCAGTGGAGTTTAAACCAATTTCATCCCCGCTAGTTTGTGCTCCGCTTCATCCCAAGCCACATTCAACCGCTGCACCATTGGAGGAATCCTATTGTGTCCGCAATCCTTCAGCGCTTGAACCATCTCATCCACTACCACCAGCAACACCGCCGCCTACTCCTTCAAGGTCAAGGGAATAGTTGTTTCATTCCCCATCACTCTGCGCATGATCTCCACTGCCTTCTTCTTCCCTACTGGATTCACCGGCTGCCTGTCCGTTTTTGGAACGCCCCCAACTGGCTTAGGGGCTACTGATGGTTCCCGCTCTTTAGCATCCACATCCATCCTTTCCACTGCTTCCGGCTCCTCTGTTGCTAGTACCCTCACTTCAGCTTCCATCCACGGTGGTTTCCGTACCCTGGGACCATTGACAATCCCAAGCAAAGCTTGAGCAGTTACCCCCAATTCCTGACCTTGTGCGCACCCTTGCTCCATGACAGTTGGATTCCCAGGTTCAGTGGAGATCTGTTTGCCCATTGGGAACATTTATCCCATTCCCACCGGTCAAACCAATCCTTCCTTGAGGTTCCTTGTCATTTTATTGCACCTCAACCGCCAATGCCCCTTGTCCCCACAGTAATTGCATAACTGCGGCGCAGGTGGATTCAATGGCGGAAGAAGTCCCCCAATGTGAGGAGGCGGATTGCGCGGCGCTGAAAACATTCAACTCAGGAAGATCTGTAAATCCTTCATCAATTCTTTCATCTTGCTAATATCCGGGCTTTCCTTTGGTAGTGTTGCCAGAGCGTGTTCTGTATTTGAGGGGCCTAAAACCAGAGCCTGTGTTGGCGCTGCCGGAGGGTGAGAAGCGGACTTCTTTGACCCCATCGGGAACAACCTTGCTGTGTCCTCCATTAGTTCCTCCAAGTCCAACTCACTCTCCACCCCCCAACGGATGATCAGGATGTCCGGGAGAAGTGCAATACTCCCATCCAACAACCTCTTTACCAAGTTGTTGTTGTACAAGTGCCGCTGCACCCGCACGCGGAGTTGGGGACCAAGTCCACCCAAAAACACCCTCTTCATTGCGCCCATCTGCCCCACTATCACCTTGTTCTTTTCCAGGTAGCGGTAGATCTGTTCAAGCATTGCTACATACTCCCCTAATTGCGCCGGCATCCAGACTCCACCATTTGCGCTTGCTTCCTCCATGGCTTGCTCAAATTTGCTTTCCCAAAACAAAGGTTTGCGCCTTCCCCACTGCACAAAGATTTCCGCCTTCAGTTTTGACCAATTGATTTCCTCATATCCTTCCATCTCTTCCACATCCCCAAGCTTCTCTTTGTCTGTAATGAAAAGGAAAAAAAAGATGAGCCTTATCCAAACCTGTTGCGCCTTCCGCATCAGAAATTCCTTTGTATTGCGCAGGGAATTGCTCAATGTCCTCAGTTTTGAACGGAATGTGTGGATAGTGCCACAGCCTGATGCAAATGGGCTTGTGATTGGCGCCGTTGTTGGAGCAAGGGACACCGTATCACACCCCTGATGAAGGTTTCTTCCAAGAAGCCGGAGGAGGAGGAGGAAGAGGAGTAGGGGTAACGTTAGACAAACATGAAATGGTTGATGGGTGGTACTGGGACATTGCGCTTATTAGTTTTGAGAGAAAAGGAATAAAAGGTAAATTCCCAGCCAGACCCTCAGATGTGGAATTCAGAAAAATACTTCTCCTTCAATTGTTCCCAAGTTTGGAAGTGTCAGCTTGCTACTATTGCAGAGCAAGCTGCAAAAAGTAACAAAAATAACATAAAAAAACAATAATAATACAATTGGCCTAAGAATGAGTAGGAAAACCATAAATATAATTACAGAAACAAATTCTCCACCCAAAATTAGGTAGGGTCACTCACTGACCCTACCCTTGAAATCCAAATCCTTATATTTTTAAATGATTAAGGAAAGAAAGACCAAAATACTACAGCTCCACCATTGAGCTTTTTGGTCAATTAAATATTTCACACACATTGTCACGTATAGGTTTTACACCTAAAATTCAGTCAGAATTGAGGTTTTGTGTATATTTTAGGAGTTACAGATGGAAATATGTTTTGTCACAATTCCCGCACGCAGCCGTGGCAGCCAATGCACCCAAGCGCGGCTGAGATAAAGTCCTGTCACTCCTTCAAGGTCGTGTACACAGCCCCAGGCCTCTGATAAGTACGCAGCCGCAGGACTACGGGTTGACAGATTGCAATGCCGCCTCAGAGGCTCAGGTACCGCGTAAAAATGCTTCAACCCACACGGGAAAATTCTACATATTTAATAAATGTTCCCGTGGATAGTAGATAGTCCAAAAGTACATAATCTTATATAAAAAATACTAAAATAATCCTTATACGTATTTTTTATTTAATATAATTCAAAGTACCAAGAATGTCAAAAATGAGACAATGACAACTTCTAAAAATATATTCAAATACTTTAATATACTTTTATGAGAATTTCAAGACATCAATATCTTTGTGAAATACTAAGAAAAGTAATGATGAAAAAATATTACATGAATTCCCATGACTTATATTTTGAAGTAATTATCTTAGTAAATTAACTGGAACTCGAAAATAAGGATTAAAATCAATATCATGACTTTTACTCCAGTTATATAATACATAATGAGAACTCAACTGATGTCAGGATATCCGTAGAAATGTCTATTTATATAATTATTAAATTAATGGGAACATTTACTAAGGATAATTAATTAAATAATACATAAATGGGACTGATTAGTGTTATTCACACGTCCTAATATCTATTATGAAGCCCCTGTACCCCTCAGAAGGAAAAGATTGGGACTACAAAAGCTATAAATTAAGAGCTCTTTTGAGGATATTGATGGGCAGAGACCCAGTTATATTTATATCCAGACACCGTGCCAAGGTAATCAAGTACTTATAAAAGATAAGTAAGTGATTTATGGCTAAGTCTGATCAATAATATCCGTCCTCAACATCTTTTTTATCAATTAAAACTGCTGAACAACCTTATAACCCTAGTATAAAGGTTTAACCCATCAGTGCACTTCTCAAACAGATACCCAAAGGATTTAATAATAAACCAGTGAGTTTTATTATCCTTTCTCTGTTGTGGCAGCTTGGCTAAAAGGACCTGCCACTCCACCGTGTATTTTATATACATATTATCTTTGGGTAAAATATCCTTTAAACTCAAGAGACCAAAGTAACCAGGACTACGTGTTTTCATACTGAAATCCCTGAAGAGAGGTGTTAAAGATCCCCAATATAATTGTGGCCCCTCTATAAAAATATTTCATAATCAATCAATTCCTATTGAATTAAAACAATAAACCATAACCAAACCACTTGACCTTGCAACAAGCTTAATCCTAATATTTTACAGATTTTTGCTGCATTTATTAAATAATATATTTATTATTTATTCTATCACCTCTGGTAGATAAAGGATAGCAAGGGTCTTGGCATCCAGGAGGCTGACAATTGGGGTTCTGGGTGGGAAATATTCCATTTTATTATATTTAATACCTTGGACCAGACATTTCACAAAAAAATAAAATCAAAGATGAATTTATCTGACTTTATAAGCGTGATTTAATGAGTGGTGTAAGAGTTATACTACTGGTCAAAATTGCTATGCAACAGGATTGTATAGAGACAGAACTATAAGGTTATTACTGGATAGTGGAGCTTTCTGCTCATGTGTCTGAACTGAATTCTTAAACAAATGGGATCCAAATTGGAAAGAACATCTTCTGCCCATCCCAAAATTCAAGTTTAGCTCTTGCAACTCTACCATGAATGCTATTGGAGTATGGACTGCTCCTATAATGTTACCCCATACTAAAGGATATTTGAGAATACAAGTGGAATTTGTGGTATTGCTCAATGGATTATGTGTCTACCTGATAATAGGTAATGATGCTTTATGTCTATATGGTATAGATGTGTTCCAGAGTAAAGGGAGATACTTTACAGTGGGTGGTAATTGGGAAAAGAAGTTCAAGATATGCACCATCCAATCTAACTTCCCCTCTTCCACTTATCAAAATCATTTAGAAGACTTTAATCAAGGATACTTCTCTCAAGCAGCTATGAATATGAAACTTTCTGAAGAACTGAAGAAACATATCTTGAAAGTCTTCTTTGAGAACCAAAATTCTTTTTGTACTAAAGATCATCCCATTGCTGATTTCAAAGGACATGAAATGGTATTAAAATTGACTATTAAGCCTCCTTATCCTCCAAAACAAGGAGACCAGCTTATCCCTCTAGTCCTAAGTCTAGAATAGCTCTTGAGGAACATATCCAATAACTGATAAACTTACAAGTATTAAGGAAAGTAGGGCACAATGAGCAGGTAGATTTGACCACACCTATAATCATAGCTTGGCATAATGATAAGTCAAGAATGGTAGGAGAATTCAGAATGCTCAATAATTATACTCAGGCAGATTATTATCCTATACCCCGGATTGATCATGCTCTACATAACTTGTCCAAGGCCAAATATATCACTACTATGGATATGCTTAAAGGTTTCCACCAGACACCTATAAGCCCTGAAAGCAGAAAGTTTATGAGAATAATCTGTCATTTGGGAATATATGAATATCTTAGGATATGCTTTGGTATAAAGAATGCCCCATCACACTTCCAGAGAACAATGGATACAGTGCTAGGTACATACATCAGACAAGGATGGATGATGGTATATAAAGATGATGTTATCATATATTCTGATGATTGGGATACTCATATCAAACAAATAAGATTAGTACTCCAAACTATCTCCAAAGAAGGATTAAAAGTATCCATGAAGAAATGCAACTTTTGATATGGAGAATTGAAAGCCCTAGGGCATATAGTCTCTGCTCTAACTCTAGCTACTGATCAAAATGAGATAGCAGCTGTCATGAACAGACCCATGCCTCAAAATAAAACAGAGTTATTGTATTTAATTAGTTTTTCAGTTACTACAGACAATAAATACCAAAGTTTGCTATGCTAACTAAAAGTCTGTATGAAGTATGCAACAATAACACTATTTGAAATGACACATGAGAGATTGAAAAATCATGAGGAACTAAAAATAGCTATGAACTCTACTCCTTTACTCATTCAACCATATTACTCAAAGCCTGTTAAACTGTACATTGACACCTTTATGGAAGGGTTAGGAGCTGATCTACATCAAGAAAGAATAGAAGAAGACAAACCAGTGCAGAAACCAGTAATCTTCATATCTAGACAGATCAAAGATACAGAAAAGAGATATGGAGCCAGTCAGTTGGAATTCTTAGCTCTAGTATGGGCTTTAGAAAAGCTACACTGTTACTTAGAAGGCACCACTTTCCAAGTGATCACAGAGGTTAATTCTGTAAGAACTCTCATGAACATGAAAACCCCCAGCAGAAATATGCTCAGGTGGAAAATTGCTATACAACAGTATAGAGGTCAGATGACTATAGGGCATAAAGATGGAGCTAAACATCAGAATGCTGATAGTCTAATTAGGAATTTTTTGCCTAATGAATCTAGAAATCCAGCATATGACCCAGAGGATCAAGATATCTGTCCTGTTATAATTATGGCCAGCAATCAGCTTAGGCAAACAATCATTATTCAAAGAAAAAGAAATGCTGGACACTGGGTGTCAATAGTTGCTAATGCGGCTCTCAAAATGGGGCAATACGTTGGATGAATTCAATTGGATGATGAATGAATGATGGAAAACAGCAGGAAGAAGAGCTCCTTAAGTACAAAAGATTGGCCTCTGGTGAGCCTATGATAAAACAAGCCAAAAGGAAAATTTTCCGCCACAAAAGAGCTCTACAGGCTCTACAGAACTTTTTACTTGGTTTGGACTACATTAGCCCGCATGGCATCAGTCCCTGAACCCTTACAACCAGCCTATTCCGGTCCATTATTGTGTTTCCACCGTTAGGGGGCTGAACCAGCCCCTGGCTGGTTGTCTGTTAAAACCAGCCCTGATGACCTCATTACCATACTTATGGGCTGGTTGCCTCATGCAGCCAGCCCCTGGCCACTCAAATGGGCTAGGTGGGACTCAGGACTCACCTGGGTCCGGTTTCAACCTCACTAGGGGGGGGGGTGAAACTGGCGGACATGCCGCCCCCCCTCTTTCTCTCAAATCCCTGGTGGGGGCGGTCAAATCCCCTCACCAGGGGCCCAGGGGGTCAATACCCCCAGGATCCTGTTGTCAAAGAAGTCATTGGGCTGGGGGGTGGTCAGGTTCCCGCAGCCCGTTGCTCCTCCCCCTTGGTAAAGGGGGGGGGAGAGCGCCCCTTCAGTTTTTGCTCCCTTGTGTCATACTGACACCAAACTCAGTCTAACCTCAGTCTAAACCTCAGGCCTGATCTACTTTCTTAGGAACTTCAACCTCAGGGCTCAGGAGACTTACATCAATATGTCTCCAGTAACCAGATACCTCAGGATCTTCATGCAGTACATATCTACATATAGTCTAACCTCATACTATACACAAATAGACTCCATAGGCTTGCACATACTCAATCTCCCAGGCTCTACTCTACCTCTCTGTCTAACCCATACCTCTTTGGGTTACCTCTCTGTCTAACCCATACCTCTTTGGGTTATCTCTCTGTCTAACCCATACCTCCTCTGTGTGGTTTATCCTTTGGGAATCTTTATGTACATCCTCTTGCAGATTGTATTACATACTCTCTCTACTTAGTACATAGTGTCATGACTCCCATGTACACTGTACATCCTTCAAGTGTACTCTCCCAACTTAGACAGATCAGAACTGGAACCTTGTCCCAATGTAGAAGCAGCCTAACCTAATGTAGTAGCATACCTGATCAGCCCTCTCTGTTACTTAGACTGTTCCCATGACATCATGTGTGTAGTCTGAGCCCCAATCACTTGTACCTCTGTTGTAGTTCCAACCTCTTGTCTATTTAATAAGCCTCCTCTTTCCTCTTCCTGATGCTTCCCCCAAGAAATCAGTTTACTACTTCTTACTAGGAGATCTTTCCCAGCAAGTGTCATTCAGCACCATTCAACCCAATCCTCCTCTGCTCCTGTTAGCCTCCTTCAGTAACCTTGCCCCCAAGCCTACTGTGGGTAGAGACCCCTCTGTGCCAAGCCCTGCTTGCATTTCAGCAGCCCTTGTTACATTAAACTGATTTCTTCCTCAATAACCCCTTCTTCACCAACCACACTCCCTATCCCTTTTTAGACAGAATCAAATCTTGCTATTGAGTTGTGGCAATTTTTGTTTGCTTTATTTCTGTCCTCATCCTGAACTTGGCTATTTGATTTGTGGCCATTTTCATTGCTTCCCTTACCTTAGTGTCAAACCTACTCATAGCTCCAGCTCTCCATCCTCTAAGTATCACTTCGACGCTTTGACGCTTTGACACTTTGACACTTCGACGCTCTGACGCTTTGACGCTTCGAAGCTTTGACGCTTTGACGCTTTGACACTTTGACACTTTGACGCTTCAACACTTCAACACTTAGACAAGGTATAGTAACCAGTATTTGACTGTCCCATGAAGGTAATCAGAGGAAGAAAAAATTCCTTTTTAATCATTTTATTCTTCCTCCAAGGTGAAGAACAACTTTTGGGTAACTAATTATTCTTAGAAGTAAGAATGCCCCCACGACGTGCTCTTTTTTCTCATATTTCTAGCCCAGCAGTCACCCGCAGCTCTAGGGGGAGAGGTACCACTGAACCTACTGAACATTCTACCCCTAGATCTCGTGGAACAGGTAGGACTTTTTCTAACCTGGCTGCACCAGTGGTTACCACTTCCACTCCTATGGATACAGGTTTATTGGAACCTATTCCCCAAGTATCCCTTTCTACTATTCCTTCTTCTGACAATGCTAGCCTCCACAGGGTCACAGGTCAGTTTCCAAGCTCAGGTTACCATGGTTTGGACTCTCCTGCCTATGATGCAAGCATGGTCCCAATCCCAGGAGAAGGTGAGGAAGATGAAGAGGATGAAGACTCAGGATTCAATTCCAGAATCTTGAGTGGCCTGGGTTCACCATCCCCAGAGGGTAATCCTATTCAAACTTCTAATGCAACAGCAGTCCCTTCACCTTCCCCACACACCAACCTTCCTTCCACCACTCAGGCTCCTTCAACTGACCCTGCCCTGCTGGCCATTCTTCAGCAAATGACCACTGCAATGACTCATCTTTCTAAACCTGCTGACCATGGACCCTCTGCTAACTTTAAATCTCCATCTATCAATGCCCCAGCTAAATTTGATGGAACTAACCCAACCAAGCTTAGACCTTTCCTTCAAGCTTGTGAACTCATTTTTGCAAATGATGAGAGAGTTTTTGCTAATGACAGAAAGAAAGTATTTTTTACAGTCTCTTACCTTTCAGGAAATGCCAGTTGATGGATCCAACCCTATCTTGCTCACATTGGTAATCATGAGCCAGACTTCATACTTAACTCCTGGCTTCTATTCACTCAAAATCTTCATACCCTTTTTGGGGATCGTCTAGAAATCCAGAGTGCTGAGAAGGAGTTAACCCTCCTTAAAATGAAAGAAAGTGGTTATGCTACTAACTATATCACTGAATTCAGGACACTTATGACCAAGGTCTCTGGGTGGGGTGATAAAGCCTTTTTCTTTCATTTTAGACAGGGTCTCCCAGCCAGATTACTGGACAAACTAGCTGGTTATGATGGACCTCAAGAAACCTTGCAAGACCTAATGGATATTGTTCTTAAGTATGACACTTGTTACCATGAAAGGATCCAGGAGAAGTCCTTCACTCTCCCTCAGACCTCAAGACCTGGAGCCAGTCTTCCAAATACTCAGAAATCTCAACAGGCCAGCCAACCAGGTAGATTTAAGGGGAAGACCAAGCCAAACCCTACTAATTCTACTCCAACCTATGTCCCCAATCCCAACGTAGGAGAGGATGGACACCTCAAAGCTGAAGAAAAAGCTAGGCAAGAAAGAGAGGGTTTGTGTAACTACTGTGGAGGAACTCACAAAATTAGCCTCTGCAGGAAACGTCCAGATTTTAAGCCTGGCCCAAAGCCCAATCCTATGAAGCCAAAACAGGGAAAAGACTAGGTGATGGGAATGTGGTACTCCTTGACCATCACCCTCCCAATATTCGAGTACAAACTTTGGAAAGAAAAGACGCTAACCCTCCTTCCAAAGACTTACGTTTTGTTTGCTTGTCCAATAACCAGGCTTACAGTGTACTTGTTGACTCTGGAGCAACTCAATCTGTTATTTCAAAATCTATGGTTTCAAAGTTTTCTCTATCACTCAAACCCCTGACCACTCCTATCTTCTTATTTACCTTCAGTCCTTCTGACTCACCTTCCCAGGAAATCACCCATAAGGTTTCCTTCAATTTCTCTTTGCCCTCTTTTCCCAACTTAGAATGGGATTTCTTGGTTGTTGATACTCCCCCCAAAGAAGACATTATTCTAGGTATTGACTTCCTCCATTTCTGGAACCCAGAGGTAAATTGGCAACTGGGATTGATCACCCCAAGACACCAACCAACTTTGGATCATTCCTCTTCCGTTGAACTCTCCTTGGCCACTACTTCCTTTCCGCCAGTGAACCTGCAGGTCACTGCTCCTGTCCCCTTTTCAGAATCTATGAACTCACAAAACTTCCCTTTGAGTTCAACAACTACTTCTGTGAACAGGATATTCTTTGGACATTCTCTGAAATTCCTGGAGGATATGGAGAATGATCTATCCGTTCAAGTTTTGTGTATGATCATTTCCACTTCTGACTCTGACCCAAAGCAGGCTACTGCAGAAGTTTTGGATGAAGATGATGAAAATTATGAAATTGAAACTGTGATGGAGAGAGTTCCCGATGCTTATCATACCTTTTTAGATGTTTTTTCCAAGGTCAAAGCTGATAAACTCCCTCCTCATTGCGCTTGCGACCATCATATCAAACTGGAAGGCCCTATGCCTCCAGTTGGGCCTATCTACTCCCTTAATCACCATGAGAAGGAGGCCCTACAAGCCTATATAGTGGAAAATATAGAGAAAGGTTTCATTCGCCCCAGCACTTCCAGCACTGGAGCACCTGTCCTCTTTGTAAGAAAAAAGGATGGTGGTTTGCAATTGTGTGTTGACTATTGCAAACTCAACGCTGTGACTTAAAAGAACCGGTATACCATTCCTCCCATGACTCACTTATTAACAGTCTTTTCTGGTTCTACCATTTTTTCCAAAATTGACCTCAGGGGTGCTTATAATCTCCTTCGAATTAAGGAAGGGGATGAACATCTTACAGCATTCAGAACTCAGTTTGGGAGTTTTGAATATTTGGTAATGCCTTTTGGACTCACCAATGCCCCTGCCTCTTTTCAATGTCTTGTTAATGACATTTTTGCAGACCTTCTGACCATCTGTGTGGTGGTATACCTCGATGAAATTCTTATTTTTTCCAAAACCTTAACAGAACATACAGCTCATGTGTGTGAAGTCTTGAACAGACTTTGGAAGAACAACTTATATGCAAGAGCTTCTAAGTGTGAATTTCATGCCTCCTCAGTGGACTATCTAGGATATGTCATTTCCAGAAGTGGCATTGAAATGGACAACTCCAAGGTCCAGAAGATCTTGGACTGGCCACCACCAACAAAAAAAAAGGCCTTGTAACAGTTTTTGGGTTTTTATAATTTTTATCGCAGGTTTATCATTAACTATTCCAGAAAGGTGCACCTCCTCACTGCTCTAACTGGAGAAGACCCCATCTTTCCTTTTTCCCCAGGGGCTCTGCAGCGGTTTGAGGACCTCAAGGTAGCCTTGA
Organism: Puccinia polysora; assembly: GCA_025617555.3. Lineage (NCBI taxonomy): Eukaryota > Fungi > Basidiomycota > Pucciniomycetes > Pucciniales > Pucciniaceae > Puccinia > Puccinia polysora. Next base: position 62,373,626 of record CM062618.1, read on the forward strand.
CTAAAGCTCCTGTACTCAGAAATTTTGATTTTTCCTTACAAACCTTTTTGGAGACTGATGCCAGTGACTATGCCCTAGGGGCTGTCCTCACCCAAGTCTCTCTTGATGGATCCAAACTCCCAATTGCTTTTGACAGCAGGAAATTGGGTAGTGCTGAACTGAACTATGAAATCCACAATAAGGAACTCCTGGCCATTTTATGGTCCATCAAGATCTGGAGAGCTTACCTCCTCAGTCTTTCTTCTCCCTTTGAAGTTCTCACTGATCACTTATCTCTTAAATATTTCATGACCTCCAAAGTCTTGACTTGTCGCCAAGCCCGTTGGGCTGAGTTTCTGTCTGAATTTGACTTCAATATAGTCTATAGACCTGGAAAGCAATCAATAGTGCCTGATTTCTTGTCACTTCAAGACAACATTTATCCCAAGGGGGGGATGCCCTATGCAGAAAGGAATCCAGCAAATGTCAAACAACTCTTGAAACAAACTGACTTTGAACCTTCTAGAATTTTCCTTATCTCTGCAAAACAGGTTTAAAAACAATTGGAAACCTTAATTCAGTCCCAGATCTCCAACAAATCAACCCATCAGATTATTCAGAAGCTACATAAAAAGGAACAAGTAAAGAGTTACCTTATAGACCCAGAAACTGGACTCCTTATTTTCCAAAATAGAATAGCAATCCCCAAGGAGGATGAACAACTCCTCCAACCCTTACCAATTCCAGATTCTCCCTGGACTTCACTCTCTATGGACTTCATCTCACAACTACCACTATCCAAATGGGTTTGACTAAATCCTTGTGTTAGTTGATTGTTTTTCAAAAATGTCACTCTTTATTAAAACCAGAACTGATATCTCCTTTGTGGAGTTGGCTAACCTACTAATTTCTCATGTTTTTACTAAACATGGCCTCCCAACTGACATTTTCAGTGACAGAGGATCTTTATTTGTTTCTTCCTTCTGGAAAATTGTATGTGAAAAATTACAGATAAAAAGAAATTGTTCCACAGCTTATCACCCTGAAACAGATGGACAGACAGAACGAGTAAATCAGATCCTAGAACAATTTCTTAGGATGTATGTCAGTTATCACCAAGACAACTGGGATACCTGGATCCCCCTTGCTGAATTTGCTTACAATAATTCCACTCACACTTCTACTAAGCAATCTCCTTTTTTCACCATCTATGGACAACATCCCAACATTGAAAGTCTCCATGTAGTAGATGATCAACCTGCCAGACAATAAATAACCCAGATTCACCAGAATCAAAAGTTATTGGGTATTGAACTAGAAAAGGCAATTAAAACCTACAAAAGATATGCTGACCTAAAAAGAAGTGACTTTCCTGCCTCATTTGCTGTTGGAAACAAAGTTTGGCTCTCTTCTAAAAATATCAAAACTAATTGTCCAACTCATAAACTCTCAGAGCAATGGTTAGGTCACTTTTTGATTACAGAACAGATTGGAAAAAGTTCATTTCAGCTTCAACTCCCTCAACAATGGTCCACCATTCACCTTGTATTCCACTCCTCCTTACTCAAGCCATATCAGGACAACTCACTATCCTCTAGGCACCAACCACCAACTGAGCCAGTCAAAATTGATGGTGAAGAAGAATGGGAAGTGTCTCAGATATTGGATTCCAAACTTAAGAGGGGGAAATTATTTTACTTAGTTGAATGGAAAGGCTTCCAGAATGACAAGGAACGCACTACTTGGGAACCTCACTCTAATCTTACCAACTGCCCTACTTTACTTCAAGACTTCCATACACTCTATCCCTCAAAACCAAATTCATCCTTAAAATAAAAACAATACAAACCTTACTCTCCTTTTCAAATATATATATATATATATATATCAATAAAATGATAAAAAAATAAAGATTCTTTCTCCCTTTTCCCTTTCTTCAACCTTTTTTTTTTAAAAAAAAAGAAAAGATCAATTACTCCCCTCTAAGAAAATATAAATAAAAACAAAAAAAAATAATAATAAAATAAAACAAATTTTATATAAACAACTTTTTAGATAGCTTCACACATCAATTCTTCCAACTATTTTACTCTAGAAATCCAAGTATTTACTAATTTTAACTAGGCAACTTGATAAGAATTTGGCCCCCTTATAGTAGTCCCTACTTCAAAAGTATGCCCAGCTAAAGCCAAAATATCAGCTAGTATTATCTTTATCTCTAAACCTTTTTTCTTTCTAGCTTCTAAAAACCCATACTTCTCTTTTCTTATCTAACTACCCCAACCCTTCTTTAAACCTTCCTGAAAATTTGAATTTAAAGTCCTAGAATTCCTACTATAGATCTCCAAAGAATGATTAACTTTATCTTCATTTAAAACAGAATCTTCTCTGAATCTTCTTCCTTCCATCATCTACAATAACCTTTCCCCACCTTCCAATTCCTCCAACCAGACCTCAGTTTCACCTCTTCTTTCAATTCCTTTCCTTCTATTCCTTCTGTCTTCCACCACCTTCATCTTCACCTCCAAATCCTTCATCTTGTTCCTCAAATCTTCTAACTCCAAAGAGTCATCTGATCTGCCCCCTTCTTCAACGATGATCTCTCTTCCTTTTCCTTTACCTATCTCTTTGTTGTTTCCTCTATCTTCATCCATATCACTTAATTCCATCTCCAAACTCCCTTTGGCGTCTTCATCGTCATCTCCACTTTGACAATCCGCTTCAACGCTTTGACGCTTTGACGGTGGGCTTTGACGCTTTGACTGTTTGCTTTGATGCTTTGACGTTCGATGCTGCAACAATTTGCTTTGACGCTTTGACGGTGGGCTTTGAGGCTTTGACTGTTGGCTTTGACGCTTCGACGTTTGACGCTGCAACAATTTGCTTTGACGCTTTGACGATTTGCTTTGACGGTTTGAAAAACCCCTTTGACTCTTCTACAAATCACTTTGACGCTTTGAAAAACCCCTTTGACGCTTCAACAATTTCCTTTGAAGGGTTTGACAGATTCAAAAATACCCTTGTTTTGTACCCTTTTCGGGGGGACCTCAACCACCTCCTTGTCCGAATCTACGTGAGGAGTTCCCCATTGTATAAATGCCTCACCGCACTCCTCCTGCAGACGCCTCGACGTACCATCTATGGCCAAATTACCGGTTCGACACAGTGCCTCCCTCTTTTCTTGCGTTTTCTTCAATCTCTCCTGCATCAAATGGACTATTGCAAAACTTGTATCAGCACTCCAGAACCTCCAATACAAAATCCAGAAGCACTTACCTGAAGATTCATCAAGTCTGGATGAGTAACCCAGGGTCATGGCATCATCATCTGGAGCCTCTTTCACTTCAAAAGGTTGACTCTTCTCCAGGACCCATAAGGTTGGCCCCAAGGCCTTTCTGCCTTGCTTATCCATATCACACATTCTTCCATACTGCCTAAAACTTTCACATTTGGCAGAATTGTGCTTGATACTGGTGGTGCAGATTCTTCCAAGCTTGACGCACCTATCACAACTTGGGTAGTATTGCTGGACTGGATGATAATTGTTGGTCTTCTCCATTGGATAGGTTGGTGTAGGTGATCTGGTGTAAGGAGATAAAGGTGGTAATGGGGTGGATGGTGGTGATGGTTGTGGGTAAGGGGAAGGAAAACTCAAGTTAGACATGGCTGAAGGACAACCTGGATGGCCTCTTCAACCTCTCCTTTTATGGTCATCAGGAGATGCCCTCTTCTTCACCAGGGGGTACTGTCATACTGACACCAAACTCAGTCTAACCTCTGTCTAACCCTCAGGCCTGATCTACTTTCTTAGAAACTTCAACCTCAGGGCTCAGGAGACTTACATCAATATGTCTCCAGTAACTATATACCTCAGGATCTTCATGCAGTACATATCTACATATAGTCTAACCTCATACTATACACAGATAGACTCCATAGGCTTGCACATACTCAATCTCCCAGGCTCTACTCTACCTCTCTGTCTAACCCATACCTCTTTGGGTTACCTCTCTGTCTAACCCATACCTCTTTGGGTTACCTCTCTGTCTAACCCATACCTCTTTGGGTTATCTCTCTGTCTAACCCATACCTCCTCTGTGTGGTTTATCCTTTGGTAATCTTTATGTACATCCTCTTGCAGATTGTATTACATACTCTCTCTACTTAGTACATAGTGTCATGACTCCCATGTACACTGTACATCCTTCAAGTGTACTCTCCCAACTTAGACAGATCAGACCTGGAACCTTGTCCCAATGTAGAAGCAGCCTAACCTAATGTAGTAGCATACCTGATCAGCCCTCTCTGTTACTTAGACTGTTCCCATGACATCATGTGTGTAGTCTGAGCCCCAATCACTTGTACCTCTGTTGTAGTTCCAACCTCTTGTCTATTTAATAAGCCTCCTCTTTCCTCTTCCTGATGCTTCCCCCAAGAAATCAGTTTACTACTTCTTACTAGGAGATCTTTCCCAGCAAGTGTCATTCAGCACCATTCAACCCAATCCTCCTCTGCTCCTGTTAGCCTCCTTCAGTAACCTTGCCCCCAAGCCTACTGTGGGTAGAGACCCCTCTGTGCCAAGCCCTGCTTGCATGTCAGCAGCCCTTGTGACACCTTGCAACACTCTTTGCTGGTGGGAGGGTGGTCAAACCCCCCCTCACCATCCAGTTGCTTTCCTTTTGGCCGGATCCATTGTCTCCCTGGGCAGGAGGGTGGTCAAGTCCCCCCTGCCCTGACAAACCACATCATTGCGGTGGTTTCTGGCTGGTTCAAACCAGCCAGTCCGCCTCCATCCCCCTTGCAACTGCAAGCGAGGGGAGGGGAGGGAGCCGCGGCCCCCGCAGCGCTGGTTGCCGGACCCGACCAGCTGGGCCCGCGCGGCGTTGCACCTCCTGGGATCCCTTGGCTGCGCAAAATCCCCGCGCGGGCCATTGGGCCCTGCGTGGGACGTACCAAGGAACACAAGGGGCCCCAAGCGGGCCAACACATGGGCAGCAGCCCCAAGTGGGCTGCAACACGGGCGGCAGCCCCAATGGGCCTCCCCAAGCCCAAAATGTGAGAATTGACTACTTTGGCAGGCCAGCCCGTCTGGCCAAGTATGTCCAAAATAAACCTCGGGCCCAATTATGACCATACAAGCCCATCTGGCTGTATTTGCGCATATACCCCACCGGGCCTATTTAAAGCGTTTTGAGGCCAGTTTCCCCAAATCTGTGACATCCACATGGGCCCTTATGGTCCGTGTGTGTGTCCAATGGGCCGCAGAGGCCCATATGTGCATCCCATTTGGATTATCCTCATACGTAGCACACGCGTAAGTGCATACGTATTTTAACACACCCCCTTAATCCAAAAGGGGTGACATCCGCATATTAGTTACAAAGCCTTGATGCTTGTTTCTATCTAATGCCTTAGTCAAGATATCTGCAGTCATAGATCCAGTGGGCATGTACCTCAACACAATCTCATTTCACTTAACTGCATTTCAAATATAGTTATAGTGAAAATCAATATGTTTTGTTCTTGAATGGAACACTTGGTTTTGCGCCAACGCAATGGCACTCTTGCTATTGGAATACAACAACGCAAACCCTTGTGGTTTATGTGTATCCTCTAAGACTTTTCTGAACCATTTTTCTTCCTGTGAAGCTGCTAAGTAAGCTCTATACTCAGCTTCTTTTGATGAAAGACTTATTGCCAACACCTTCTTGGAAATCCATGACACCAGATTCTTACCTAAAAAGAATATGGAACCACTTTTTGATTCCCTAGTGTTACCATCTGCCCAACTTGCATTGGAATATCCAACCAAATCAAAGATTTCTGACTTTGTAAACAACAGTTCCAGACTGTGCCTTCCTTTAAGATACCTCATAACTCTCTTAAACACTGACAAATGCCTCATGCTTGGCTTCTCTAAGTGTTGCAACAAGACACCAATTGCAAACGCAATATTGGGCCTTGTACACTGACCCCAAAAATTAAGCAATCCAACAGCTGACCTGTAGTTGTTCCCAGATTGAACAAACTCCAGATACTCCTCATCTGTAGACTTCTCTCAACAAATGTTTGACTGCATGGGAGTATCAAACTCCTTTGCATCCTCTAAGCCATACTGCTTAAGAAGAGCTGCCACGTAATGGCTCTGGTATAACTTAATACAATTCTTTCTCTTACTGACTTTCATTCCTAGCACCTGTTGCGCCAGACCAAGATCTTTTATTGTGAACTATTTTTTGAGTGTCTCCATGACTCTCTCTTTACAATTACCAATAATGATAATGTCATCAACCCATGTAAATTGAATTTCATTGAATGAAAGAACTTAATACTAGAAGGGACATGACATGATCTGAGCAATATCTGGATTCAGTTGAGAGACAAGGAACAGAAGGATGATTGAAGAAAACAAAGATAAAAAGGGTAGCAGAAATCATACCAGAAAATTGACAATGACCGTTGAGTGAATCACTAAGGATGAGTCTGGATGGACAAGGGAGATTTGAGCTGAGAGGTTGTTGTTGAATTGAGGAGATGTGGTTGAGAGATTGTGGTCAAATAAAAGAGATGGGTTGAGACGCAAGGAGATTGAGATTTATGAGAAGGAAAGAAAAGCAAGGAGCGGACAAAGGAGATGAAGAAAAATGAGAAGAAAAGAAATAGAATAAGATTGTAGAAAAGATCAAACTCTTGAGAAAGGAATGAAAAAGGAAAGACAACAGCAGAGACCCCGGTCAAGCCTGGGAGGTTCAATGAGTGAGGCCAGGGGCTGCAAGCTGATGAGAGCGCGGTAAGTGGGCGGATGCGGGCTGGAAGAGTTTGGCGTGGGGAAGACCATTTTAGGAAGAGGATTTGACACCCCCCGTGGCTGGGAGGATTTCAGGGTGCGTGGACTGAGAGTTAATGACTTGAGGAAGTTTTGCAAGAGCAACTCTAGGAAGAGCCTTTGTTGAACAATCAGTGATCATGTTGGAGGAAGGAATCAGTTTGATCTTAAGATTATTTTCCTTGACTTTGTTGCCGATGGCTTTGGTTTTTATGTCTGTATGACAAGTCTTGGAGTTGCAGCTGAACTTCTTTAATTTATTGTCAAGTCCCTTATTGTCAATGTGATGTAGGCTGGGTTGAATTGGCTTTTTCCACATTTTGGATATGAGCCCTCTCATCCATATAGCCATGAGGAATGATTCCACCAGTGGATTTAGTTCTGCTTCAGTGGTGGAGTGAGTGATGTTCCGCTGGCAGTAACTGCTCCAAGAGATGGGGGATCCAAATAGTAGAGTGAGGTGGCCGGACTGTAAATGTCTTGTCTCTAGATCATTGTTCCAGGTAGCGTCGCTGTAACATTGCAGTTGATTCTTGGGGTTTTTGACTCCCAGAACAAGAGAGAGGTGTTTGGTTGCCTTCAGGTATTTCCAGCAGGGCTTGACTTCCCGCCAGTGATTGATTCTGGGTCATTTTCAAAATTGAGAAAGACTGGAAACGGCGTAGCTGATGTCTGGGAAAGTGAGGCAAGCATTGTAATTCATTAGAAAGACGGAGGACCAATAGTTGAGGTTGAGAGCTTTGAACTTGTTGTGTTCTTCATCTGCAGTGGGTTGAAGATTTAAGTGAGCTGTTAGCAAAATTGAGGAGGAATGACAATCACTGATATTGAGTCCTTTGAGTCCGTTTTCAATGTGTTTTGGTTGAGAAAGAAAAATTTTGTTTTTCTCCTGGGAATATTTCATGCCCAGGATAGTGTTGGGTTCATGGGTGGTGGAATTTGGAAATTGGTGGAGGAATTTTTCTTTGAACTCATTGCCAAGACCAATGAGGATGAGGTTTTCAACATGAAATAAAATTATCAATTTGTGCTGGGGATTTAAATAGAGACATGGATCACTGGAAAATTCATGAAACCCCTGGCTGGATAGCCATTGATTAAGGGTGTTGAACCAGTTGAGAGGGGCTTGTTTGAGTCCGTAAAGATATTTCTTTAGCTTGAGATATTTAGAGGTTCTATAGAATCCCTTTGAGGTCTTTATGATCACTTCTTTGTTGAGAGGTGCATGCAGAAATGCACTCTTGAAATCAAATTGAGAGATTGGAAGTGCGTGGTAAAGCCCAAACAAAAGCGCTATTCTGAGTGAAGCTGCCTTGCCCGTTGGGGAGAATGTATCTTTATAATCAAGTCCATAGATTTGATTAAACCCTTGCACGCATAATTGACTTTTATAAATGAGCAGGTCCCCGTGACAGTTATCCTTGATGCGGTAGACCCAAGTCGTGTTTAGAGGATTGGCAGGTTCTGGTCTGTTGTAGTTGTCCCATACTTCTATGATTTCTATTCCATTTAATTTTACATTCATTGAAGCTTCCCACTTTTTGCAGTCTTGACATTTCTTAGCCTGTTTGTAAGATTTGGGAACAAAGTAATGATGGTAACCATAAAAATCAGGTGGTTTGAGCAAGGATCAATTGCAAAGCAGCCTGGAGGGAGCAAGTTCTTTGGCTACATCTATTGAAGAGTGAGATTCTTGATTGTCAACGGAGGAGGAAGATTCAGGTTCAGAGGGAATGGTATTGGCTGGTAAAGGACAAGAGTAGGTAGTAGGAGAATTTCTAGGAAGGGCAGGACTGGTAGAAGTTGGAAAGTTGATAGTGAGAGAGCTAACAGTTGGTAAGTCATTGTTGGAGGGAGAGTTGAAATCTGATTTTATGATCTTGATGTGTTTGGAGGAGATGAACAAGTTGTCAGGTTTGAGAATGTGGTATGAAAGTAGGTTGGGATTAAAGCCTATGAGAGTTCCTTCAAGCCCCCAATCAGCAAATTTGTCCCCACGTGAGAGTTTCATGTTCAGGTACACTACTTTGGAGCCTATAGGATGAAAGTAATCCAACGGTACAGACTTGTTGGTGAAAACCTTTTATGGGGATTTCTGATGCGGGAGTTTTGGGATTTGATTGAGCATGAGCGTAGAAGCTTTAGCTACTTCCTCCCAAAAATGCTGCGGAAGCTTAGAAGTTTCTGATGGATTCAGCTATAGTTTAATTAGTGCGCTCCACCCGTCCGTTGAGTTTGTGGTGGTAAGGTTCATTGATGATGTGTTGTATGGCATTCTCTTTGAAAAAGGATCAAAGTTTGTGAGACATGAATTCACCTCCGCCGTCAGAGCAGATGGTGGAGAGAAAGTGTCCTTGTTTTTGCTTTTTGAATCTGAGAATGGATAAAAAGTTAAGACAGGCATCAGATTTGTTTCTAAGAGGAATAGCTGATAGATAACCAGAGCAACTGTCAACAATTGTCATGATGTACCTCATCTCATTGTGGGATTCTGGGTAGATCAGTCCCATGAGGTGAAAGTGGAGTCTTTCAAAGGGTTTAAAGGCAAGAGTTACTTTCTTGCAGAAGGGGGTTTTGGTGATTTTTGAGAAGGCGCAGTTGGGACATTGGAATTTTTTGATTAGGGTGTTTGGAATGTTGGGTTGTACGTTCTTTAATCAAAGAGGACTGGCATGGCCACAAGATTGGTGGAGGTAGAGCAGTTTATTGTGTTCCAAGTTTTTTTGAGTGAGGTAGCTGATTCTGGAGTGATCACCAATAGATGAAGGGAGATTGAGAGTAAAAAGGTTTTTGAGGATGAATCCTTCAAAAGCAAGGGTTTTGGAACAAAAATCCCTGAAAGATTTGCCATGAGAATAGATTGAGCATTGCTTTTCAGAAACCAGGATGCCGGGACTGATGAGGTTTATGACTAGATTGGGGACATATAAGCAATTGGAAAGACGGATTTGGGAGTGTTTCCAAGTTAAGACAACATCTCCCTTTCCTTTGATTGGGGGAGTTGCACCATCTTTTCTGGTACTGATATATCCTTTGTTGCTTTCTAGAAGAGAGGTGAATTATTCAGTTGAGTCAAAAATATGGCATGAAGCCCCCAAGTCAAGAATGATCCAATGATCGGCATCGACCTTTCTGATCCATGTAGAGAGAAGAGCAAGATAGTGCGCAACTTCAGGATTTTTGGATTGCCTTTGAGGTCTCCATTTTGCCTGCAATTCTTTCCACCAGTCTGGTGCAAGGTGTTTGAACTTGTGCCAGCACCTTTCCTCAGGGTGATTGGTTACGTTGGGATTGTGTTAACCTTGCTTACAGCAAAAACCTTTAGTAGCTGAGGTTTTTGGTTTATTAGACACAAGAGCGGTTTCTTGAACTTGTGCCTTGGTAAGTTTTGATTTTGATTCATTTTTGAGTTGAGTAAGGTGATTGAGGACAAGATCAAAGGTAACATCCTTGTTGGAGTGCATTATTTTCTGTTGGAGAAAATGGAGGGAAGTAGGGAATTTGAAAAGTATGAGGTAGGCTATAATATCTGTAGGAAGTTCAATTCCAACATCAATCATCTTTTTGAGGGATATTTTAATTTCAGTGATGAAGCAGGAAATTGCATTGGGATTGAAAGGCTGATATAAGAAGCTGTTGAATACTCTAGCTTGGTTTGCGGTTTTAGATGATGCAAACCTTTCCTTGATGATCTTCCAGTGACTCTTGGCTGAGTTTATATTGTCCTGATTCACTACATTGTTTTGAGTGGTGGAGTTGATTTTGGAGAGTATGATTAAGCAGGTTTCAAGGTTGTCGGAAGAGCTGAGAGTTTTAACATTGTCATCCAGGAGTGATTTGATTCCTTTGAGTTCAAAAAGGATGGATATTTTATCTTTCCAGATCAAATAGTTTTTGTCAGTGAGATTGGGAAAGGCTTTGAGTGCAACTTTGAGCATGATTTGCCAAAACCCGTCCAAGGTGCCAGGTCCCTCCATGTTCTTGATAGGAGATTAGCAAGTCGTGCGATTTGGCTTTTAACCGTGTAAATTGAATTTCATTGAATGAAAGAATTTAAGACTAGAAGGGACATGACACGATCTGAGGAATATCTGCATTTAGTTGAGAGACAAGGAACAGAAGGATGATTGAAGAAAACAAAGATAAAAAGTGTAGCAGAAATCATACCAGACAATTGACAATGAGCATTGAGTGAATCACTAAGGATTAGTCTGCATGGACAATGGAGATTTGAGATGAGAGGTTGTTGTTGAATTGAGGAGATGCGGTTGAGAGATTGTGGTCAAATAAAAGAGATGGGCTGAGACGCGAGGAGATTGAGATTTATGAGAAGGAAAGAAAAGCGGGGAGCAGACAAAGGAGATGAAGAAAAATGAGAAGAAAAGAAAGAGAATAAGATTGGAGAAAAGATCACACTGTTGAGAAAGGAAAGAAAAAGGAAAGACAATGGCAGAGACCCCGGTCAAGCCCGGGAGGGTCAATGAGTGAGGCCAGGGGCCGCAAGCTGATGAGAGCGTGGTAAGTGCGCGGATGAAGGCTGGCGGAGTACGGCGTGGGGAAGACCATTTTAGGAAGAGTATTTGACAACCCATACAAACAAAATTGCATCCTTTCTCACAAAGAGACAAGGATTGGCCTCTGAAGTCTTAAAACCAATCTCTATCAGTTTCTCACTCATGGTATTATACCACAACCTAGCTGCTTGCTTCAATCCATACAGGGATCTACACAGCTTGAGGACATATTCCCCTTTTTCTGCTGAAAGAAAACTTCTAACACAGATTTTCTTCACGGTTTCTGGTTTAGTCTCTACTAACAATTCACAAAACCCATCAGGAATCAACATATAAACAGTCTCCTCCTCCCAAGTTTTGCATTCAAGTATGCCATTCAAAAATCAGCTTGTCTGATTTCTTCACCCAACTCCACTGCCAGAGCAATGATGTAGCTGAAGGTGGACAGCCTTCCAGTTGGTGAGAAAGTTTCTTGGTAATCAATACCCTCTCTCTGCTTGAAGCCCTGTGCAACACATCTAGCCTTGAACCTTTTCAAAACTCCATTTGTGTCAAACTTCTTGTTTAACACCAATCTAGACCCCACAATGGTCTTTCATTTTGGAACAGAATCCCGCTTAACCACTTCAAAGACACTATTACTCTCTAGAGAATCAAATTCCTCAAAAATAGCACTCTTCCAGTTGGCTCTCTCATTAGAATTCATAGCTTGGCCAAAGCTATTTGGGTTAACCCTGTCACCCATTTCTGAACTCAACTCCAGGACTTCATTGAGCATTCACTGTTCCGGAAATGAATCTTCCTCATATCCTGCGGCAGCATAATAGGACTTCCATTCCCCATACCTTTCAACCGGTACTCTAACCCTGCCACTCCTTCTAACTGGAGGTGGAGGCTCATCAGGTTCCAAATTAACGGACTCCCCTGAAGCAGGTACTAAAACCTCTGGTGGCACGTCTGCCAAATCTTCATCTTCTGGAACTGCATGTTCCACAGCTTTTTCTGGTGAAATAGGTGCTCATTCTATTTCCTGATGCTGCTTATTCACAACTAAATCTTCACTCCTTTTGAGTGGAAAGGTACTTTCATCAAATTTTACATCCCTGCTACAGATAACCTTTCTTGTCCCTGGACAATAGATCTTATATGATTTACTTATTAAATCATAGCCTACAAGTGCCCCTGTTCTGACTCTAGGGTCTAATTTTGCAACCATTTCATTATGGTGGACACTATAATACACCAAGCAACCAATTGTTCTTAGGTGTGATCTTTTGGGGTACAACTTCCAAAACTGATAATGAGGACACTTCCCATTAACACTTACAATTTTGTGCAACAGACAGACTGTGAACATCAAATAAGCCCATAGGAACTTTGGTAGACCAGATTGAGACATAATAGTTCTGACTTTTTCGAGTAAATTCCTATTCATTCTCTCAATTATTCCATTATTTTGTGGATTACTTGCAGTAGTGACTATATGAATTATAAAATAATCTTTCAATAACCTCTCAATCTCTTTACTCACAAATTCACCCCCTCCATTGGTAATAACCCTCTTCATCTCCTTCATCAGACCATTCTGCTTCCAGACTTTGAAGATGACAGAAACTTCCTCTGTGGTCTGATGCTTAGATCAAATTGGTTTAAACCAAACATAATTAGTTGCAGTATGAACTAGATTGATGAAGAATCTTGCCCCACCAAGGGACTCTGGGGTGAATCGCCCTGCAAAATCAATGGAAAATTCCTCTCTAGGAACATCAGTGCAATCTCTACTCTTAGAGAACACATTTCTAGTCTTAGCCCCCAAGGTACAACTCTCACAGTTGCTGTCCTTTACCTTATGGCCACTTCTATTGTGAGAAACAGTGCTCTGAGCTGAGAATTTGAACAAGCTTGCACACAGAAGCTTATTCCGAACTTTTCCACTAAGAACAGTTCTCCCATTCATATCAATAACAAACCTATCTTCTTTAAGATAACAAATCTGGAAACCTTTTTTCCATAACACTCCAAGAGACACAAGGTTATAAGGCAACTCTGGTACATACAACACTTTATGAAAAGAAATTTTGAAACCCAAGTGATTTTCAAGAATAACTTTTCCAATTCCTTTAATCTGAATTGTTCTGCCTTTCTGACCAATATTTACAACTCCATCATAATCACTAAGATTTTAAAATAAATTTGTTTCAAAGAACATGTGATCTCTACAACCAGAATCAATCAAAACAAGAACATCCTCCTTCAATCCTCCCAATAGGAAAGAAGCTTTATCAGTCACTGATAAGTTATCATCTTTGAGGTTAAGATTACTCACTTCATAATCAATCAAGTCAATTTCTTGATCCTCATCAATTTTGGCCTTCTTGTTGGGACCTTCTTCCCCAAAAACCTCTTCAATTGGAGAATCCAACGCCACCATTGCAACATTTTTCGTTGTGATATTGACCTCCTTGTCATTCTCTTTGTACTTCTTCCTTTTCTTGGCATCCTTTCAATCCTTAGCATAGTGACCCTTATTCTGACAATTGTAACATGAGACCTTGGACAAATCCTTTTTTGCCTTCTTGCAAGATTTTCCAGTCTTTCCAACAAGGGCTGTTCCAGAACCCCCCTTCCCCTCAAACTGAAGGTCATCCTTTTCAATCCTCTTCAGCACATCCTCCTCCCCAGGAAGAGGATCCAATTGAGAAATAATTATGACTAAAGAATCATACTCTTTTGGCAGCTTCTGAAGGATTAAGAGAAACAAACACTCAGGATCCATATTTAGTCCAGATGACTTAAACTTGGCTATGCTAGACCTAGCCTCCGCAACAAACTGTTTACAATTCAGATATTGTAACTTGAACAGTTTATTAAAATCTATACCCTTCTGGTGAACAGAATCACCAGCATACTTGAACTTAAGCAACTTCCAAAGGATGCTGCCCCTCCTTCTCTAATCTTCCCTAAGAGTATCAGCAACCCATGTCACATGATTCTCATCAAGATTCCTAAGTATCAGATGATAAGACTTCTTCTCCACTTCTGACCTGATCAGAGTGTCATCTGCATCCATAATTTCCCCACAGCAGATGTTATCCAGCTCACTATCCATAAGGACAGCCCAAGCATTATAATTCTGACTATTCAGAAATATTTTGGTAGAGCTAACATCAGGGATATAGGACATCTTCTTGGAAAACTTGAGGTCTTTGAGGTTCTCCAGAGTAAGGTACAAAGGTCTAGATGGCTTGGAAGTAATGATGATGTTGGTACTGATAATGTGTTATAATTATAGCCAGCAATTAGCTTAGGAAAATGAGCAGTATTGAAATCAAAAGAAATGCTGGACACTGGGTGTCAATAGTTGCTAATGGGGCTCTCACAATGGGGAAATATGTTGGATGAATTTGATTGGATGATGAATGAATGATGGAAAAAAGCAGGGAGAAGAGCTCCTTAAGTACAAAAGATTGGCCTCTGGTGAGCCCATGATACAACAAGCCAAAAGGCAAATTTTACGCCCCAAAAGAGCTCTACAGGCTCTACAGAACTTTTTACTTGGTTTGGACTAAATCAGCCCGCATGGCGTCAGTCCCTGAATCCTTACAACCAGCGTATTCTGGTCCATTATTGTGTTTCCACCGTTACGGGGCTGAAACAGCCCCTTTGCTGTTCAATCCCCTGTCTGGTTGTCTGTTACAACCAGCCCTGATGACCTCATTACCATACTTACAGGCTGGTTGCCTCATGCAGCCAGCTCCTGGCCCCTCAAATGGGCCAGGTGGGACCCAGGACTCACCTGGGTCCGGTTTCAACCTCACTAGGGGGGGGGAATGTAACTGGTGGACATGCCCCCCCCTCTTTCTCTCAAATCCCTGGTTGGGGAGGTCAAATCCCCTCACCAGGGGCCCAGGGAGTTGTTTTCAAAGAAGTCATTTGGCTGGGGGGTGGTCAGGTCCCCTCAGCCCGTCGCTCCTCCCCCTTGGTAAAGGGGGGGGGAGAGCGCCCCTTTTGTTTTTGCTCCCTTGCAACACTCTTTGCTGGTGGGAGGGTGGTCAAACCCCCCCCCCCCCCCCACCGTCCGGTTGCTTTCCTTGTGGCCGGATCCATCATCTCCCTGGGCAGGAGGGTGATCAAGTCCCCCCTGCCCTGACCAACCGCCTCATTGCGGCCGGTTGCTGGCTGGTTCAACCCAGCTAGCCCGCCCCCATCCCCCTTGCAATGGCAAGCCAGGGGAGGGGAGGGAGCCGGGGCCGCTGTAGAGACTACTGTGGGATTATATAAATAAAAGTAGCAAATAGCTTGCTGGCAGTCCTTCAAGGGGAATTTAGTATTACTTCTACTCCTTGGGAGTATTAGTATATACTAAGAGTGGTTTTGAATTGCCTGCCCTTCTAGTACTATAATAAGTCTGCACAATAATTTATTTAAATTAATGGCTGGTTTCTTTGAGACTTGAAATAGGTCTCAGATCAGACCTAGATTTAACTGTGGTATTGGCAGGATTTGTTGAAGAATAGACCAGATGTATTGGATTATTGGGTAATTATTGATCAGATATATATGATCTTAACCAGTATCCCAATATTAAAGGGTTCAAGTGTTTATCAAAGGGATGGTTCAGGAGAGGACCCAAGGATGGGTTTACCCACAGGGGGCTGGGCAGAGGAAAGGTTGGTAGTTTCTTTTTGTTGTGCTCTCTTTCTTTGTAAGGGTTATTTATTAACTAATGGGTGGGGTTTCTTTAATATGGTGCTTAATATCTAGGTCACAGAAGAACCTTTATTCAAGCACCTATTGGGTGGTTTAATTGGCTAAAGATGGGTAATAACTTGGTTTCTGATTTCTTGTTTCCTTTTATAACTGATTCACTACCATTATTTTATCTGGGTAGGTACCACAGATGGATGGGTTGATGGGGTGAGTAGGGGATGGGTGATGAGATGGATGATTGGTTGGGTGATTGGTTGGGTGATTGGTTGGATGATTGGTGATACGTTTTTTGGGTGAGAGTGATACAACTTGGATAGGGAAGAGAGGCCCTCCTTAAATAGAAAATCCTTCCCCCAGGGGTGCTCAAGGCTGCCCCTGAGGGTTCTCCCTGTTCTGGTGAGGAACAGTGAGCTACAATTACATGAGAAATTTTAGCTGGTTGGATAAGGCTTGTACAGTTACATGAGGAATTTCTGCTTGTTGGGAAAAGCTGGTACAGGGGTTTCATGCATGCACAGAACTGCATAAACTGCTGTGAAGTGCAGATACAATGTATTCCTGTGCAGTACTGATGGTTGGTCTGGTGCTACTCGATTCTCCCTACATGTGCTGCTGTTCATTCACTGGTGATTTTGTTTGGTGCTGCATGGTATTGACTGCCTGCATATATTGCTGTGTAGTGCTTTGGGTTGATGTTACTGGTTTTTTGTTTGGAATCGCATGCTTCTGACTACATAAATTGCTGTGTGGTGCTGTTGTTGTTTGGTACTGCATGGTTCTGGTAGTTTGTTTTGTATCACATGCTTCTGTCTGCATAAATTTCTGTGTGGTGCTGAGGTTGTTTGTTACTGCATGGTTCTGGTAGTTTGTTTGGTATCACATGCTTCTGTCTGTATAAATTGCTGTGTGGTGCTGAGGTTTTTTGGTAATGCATGGTTCTGGTAGTTTGTTTGGTATCACTTCCTCCTGCATATATTGCTCCTGTATACTTCTGCACAGCCTTCTGTATGTATGTTTGCTTATTTGTTTGGTCCTGGTTGAGACTGGTTCCACTTCCCCCTGCCTGTACTGTTCCTGTACAATTCTGCACAGCCTCCTGTATGTATATTTGCTTGCTTTCTGGGTGAGGTGATAGGAGCTGAACTAGCTGTACTGCCTCCTGTATCTGTATTGCTGTATTCTGGTTGGGGTGACAGGGTTGGTGTATGGTCCTGTTATTGAGGGTAGGCTGTTACTGGCATGTATTTGAGCGTTTACAAGTTATGTCTTGTGTCTTCTACAGAGATGTGACACCTGGTTGGGTATGAGTTTGCCACAGGCGGAGGTTTGTTGGACTGTATCTTCTAATCCATGAGAGATGGTGGGGTACTTGGGCTGAGTGACTATGGGCTATTTGTGATGTAGAATCCAATTCTGAGGCTAATTTGAGGTTTTGAGCTGTTGTTACACTAGAAAAGTGAGTCTGATGGCTGTAGGACAGGTTTGGACTACCACACTGCGGGCCCCTGCTCCTGGGTTATGACCAGCCGGGCCCACGTGGCATCCAACCACAAGGGATCCCTTGGCTGTGCGACAGCCCCAAGTGGGCCGTACTGAGGAACACAAGCGGCCCAAAGCCAGCCGCAACACGGACAGCAGCCCCAAGTGGGCTGCAACGCGGGCAGTGGCCCCAATGGGCGGCCCCAAGCCCAAAATGTGAGAATTGCCTACTTTGGCAGGCCAGCCCGTCTGGCCAAGTATGTCCAAAATAAACTTTGGGATCAATTATGACCATACAAGCCCATATGGCTGTATTTTCCCATATATTCCACCGGGCCGTTAGGGCCCGTGTACCAATGGGCCTATTTAACACGTTTTGAGGCCAGTTTCCCCAAATTTGTGACATCCACATGGGCCCGTATGGTCCGTGTGTTTGTCCAATGGGCCGCAGGGGCCCATATGTGCATCCCATTTGGATTACACTCATACGTAGCACACGCATAAGTGCATACGTATTTTAACATTTCCTATCTTGAACATCAATCTTTTTGCATTAAACGCTCTAATCATGCAGATCCACTTATGTGAATTAGATACTGCTTGCTTCAATCTAGTGAGGGACAACTACTCCCCTGAAATCAAGCTGCTGATTACCATTATGGAATGTGAATCCCCAGAAGCAGCTCCAATAAATAGTTTGCCTGCTTCATTACTTAAACCCTATAAAGCAGGAAGGTTTACCTTCTGGGATGGTCTCCTTTACTACAGACACCAACATTCCAGTGTATCAGTACTAAGAAACAAAGAACATATACAACACATAATCCAGGAATGCCATGAAAACTGTTCATCAGGGCATCCATCCACTGAAAGAACCGTGGAGAAAATCAAACAAACTGCTTGGTGGATAGACTGGAAAGAAATCACTATTAAGTATTTTACTAGCTGGGAGACTTGCAAAAAATTTAAAAAAACTACTGGAAAAAGGTTTGGACTCCTACAGAAGATCTCTGAATCCAAAATTAGATGAGAAATCATTAATATGGATTTTGTCACCGGCCTCCCGCCTGCAGGTACTCATTCATATAACTCTGTTGTGGTTATAGTTGACAGATACTCTAAGAAGGCAAAATTCTTACATAATCACTAAGAAGATAGTGCTATGGATGTAGCTCTACTATTTTGGAATAGGATCATAGCTGATGTTGGTATACACAAGATTATAATCAGTGAAAGAGACCCCAAATTCACCTCTGAGTTTTGGAGGAATCTAAGTGACATACTGGGTACTACTCTAGAATTTCCTCCAGCATACCATCCCCAAACTGATGGATTAGCTGAAAGAATGATACAGAACCTACAAGATATGTTAAGAAGGTTCTGTAGCTTTGGTCTAGAATACAAAAACTCAGATTTTTATTGCCATGATTGGGTAAGCCTACTCCCAGCTCTAGAGATGGCTTATAACAGCAGTAAACATTCTACTTCCAAATCAGCCCCATACATACTAGAAAGAGGATGGATTCCAAAACTCCCTAGCAATAACTTAAACTATAACTTAGCCACAATTCATCCAAAATCTCTTCAATTTAAAAAGATGATAGATCTGGAAAATAATCATGCTCAAAAATGTGTAGAAGAAGCAGTAGAATACAACAAACAAAGATGGGACAAATCACATAGGGAACCTGAATTTAAAATAGGAGATAAGATCTTGATATCCACTACCAACTTCAACAATCTAGCAGGTAACAGAAAGCTGAAACAAGCCTTTGTTGGACCATGTGTTATCAAAAAGATGAATGGCAAAAATGCTGTAGAAGTAATCTTAAGTGAAGAATTATCAAGAAAACACCCAGTATTTCCTGTTAACCTAGTAAAACACTTTCAAGCAAGAGAAGGTAGCAACCTCCCTCCAGCAATAATCCCAATAGAACCTGACCCTGTGAAAGAAAAAGGGAAAGTCAGCAGGATATTGAGAGACAAGAAAGATAGAGTGCAAGGAAAAGATGTTAGACTATACTTTGTAAGATACAAAGGAGAATCTGCAGAAAAAGATGAATGGTTACCAGAGAATAATATAACTGATGGACCAATACATCTTAGAAACTACAGAGCCAGCAAAATACACTGAAACACACATGGAATTAATTTTTTCCCAACATGCTCCAGATTATTTTCAGATATGGCTATATCTTGGAGTGGGGGAATGTCAGCTTGCTACTATTCCAGAGAAAGCTGCAAAAGTAACAGAAATAAAATTAAAATAATAATAATAAAATTAACCTAAGCAAAAGTAGGAAAACAAATAAATATTATTGCAAAATTTGATTCTACACCCAAAATTGGGTAGGGTTACTTGCTGACCTCACCCTTGAAATCCAACTCCTTATATTTTCAAATAATTAAGGAAAGAAGGGCCAAAATACCACAGCACCACTATTGAACTTTTTTGCCAATTAAATGTTTCACATGTATTTTCACGTATAGTTTTCACACCTAAAATTCAGTCAGAATTGAGTTGTTGTGTATATTTTAGGAGTTACAGAAGGAAATCTGTTCTTTCACAATTCGCGCATGCAGCAGCAGCAACAAATGCACCCGCGCGCTGCTCAGCTACAACTCTGTCACTATTTCAAAGTTGTGTAAGCAGCCCCGGGACTTTGAAAAGTATGCAGCCGCGGGACTACGGGTTGACAAAGTGACAGGCGGCCTGAGAAACCTAGGTACCGCATAATCATGCTACAAACTACACGGGAACATTCTACATATGTAATAAATATTACCGTGGATATTAGATAGTCTAAAATTCCATAAAATTATATCAAAATACTTAAATAAACTTTATACATATTTTTTATTAAATATAATTCAAAGTACCAAAAATGTCAAAAATAAGATAATCATTACTTTGAAAAATATATTGAAATACTTTAATATACTATCATGAGAATTTCTAGACATCAATAATTTTGTGACATACTAATAAAACTTATTATTTAAAAATATTACATGAATACCCATGACTTACATTTTTAAGTAATTATTTTAGTAAGTCAACTGAATTTCAAAAATAAGGAGTAAAATAAATATCATGACTTTACTCCAATTATTTAATACATAATGAGAAATCACCTGAAATCAGAATAACCATAGTAACCTTTATTTAAAAAATTCTTAACTTACTGGGAACATTTACTAAGGACAATTAATTAAATAGTAAATAAAAAGGACAGATTAGTGTTATTGACACGTCCAAACATCAATTATAAAGTAGAATAATTCCCATAACCTGTGGAATTAGATGCTACCTGTTTTACAGCACCAAGAGAACGTGACAGGCTACCACTGGTTACCCCGCTAGCCTCAGTGTCTATCCCTTTGAGCCCCTGTACCCCTCAGAAGGACAAGATTGGGACTACAAAAGCTATAAATAAAGAGCTCTTTTGAGGATATTGATGGGAAGAGACCCAGTTATATTTATATCCAGACACCGTGCCAAGGTAATCAAGTACTTATAAAAGATAATTAAGTAATTTATGGCTAAGTCTGATCAATAATATCCTTCCTCAACCTCTTTTTTATCAATTAAAACTGATGAACAACCTTATAATCCTAGTATAAAGGTTTAACCCATCAGTGCACGTCTCAAACAGATACCCAAAGGATTTAATAATAAACCAGTGAGTTTTATTATCCTTTCTCTGTCGTGGCAGCTTGGCTACAAGGCCCTGCCACTCCACCCTGTATTTTATATACATATTATCTTTGGGTAAAATATCCTTTAAACTAAAGAGCCCAAAGTAACCAGGACTATGTGTTTTCATACTGAAATCCCTGGAGAGAGTTTTTAAAGATCCCCAATATAATTGTGGCCCCTCTACAAAAATATTTCATAATCAATTAATTCATATTGAATTAAAACAATAAACCATAACCAAACCACTTGACCTTGCAACAAGCTTAATCCTAATATTTTACAGATTTTTGCTGCATTTATTAAATAATATATTTATTATTTATTCTATCAACTCTGGTAGATAAAAGATAGCAAGGGTCTTGGCATCCAGGAGGCTGACAATTGGGGTTCTGGCTGGGAAATATTCCATTTTATTATATTTAATAACTTGGACCAGACATTTCACAAAAAAATAAAATCAAAGATGAATTTATCTGACTTTATAAGCGTGATTTATCATTAAATTATTTTGAAGTGGATTTAAAAACCAATGAAGAATTAATAATCTATTATTCAAATCTTTTAAAGATAAGAAAAGAAGAATATATTAAAAATTATAAACCTACTAGTTGGAAAGCTTTAACTCAAGCTGAGAAACTTAATATCTCTTCTGCACGTAAACACTTAGATAAACTCCTTGAACAAGAAGATCTTGAAAGGCGCATCAACTTTCAGGCCCTATTAAGGAAACATGAAGCTTGGAAGAAATACCGTATAAATTACTTTTTGAAATATAAAATTAAGTATACAACTTGTACTACCATATTATTTCTCAAAAATAATATTAATATATTTTATTAACCAATAAAATAAACTTTTTTATCAGTGAACCCATCTGTACCAGAAACCACCGCCACTGAAGTTGATTGATTGGATCAAGAAATCCCAGATATCTCTGGATGCCCTGAAAATATTTATTGGGCAGGTGAAGACCTCATTGGAACACATCAAGACCCAGTAGGATTACCTACTAAGGATCAATTTAACCCCAATAAGGTCTTGGTACCTTTGAACATCAACTTAAGTGAGTTTTTAATAAAACTTATTTTTACGGGTTTTTTTCTGTAAAATACTTATAAAAATATTATTCTAAAATGAATAGAAATAACACAAGAGCCTCAGGAAGAATTCCCTCCTATGGATCTTTGCCAAAAGCTCTCAGTAACCATGAGACCACCAATAAGGAAAACCATGAAGGGACTAGAACCCGTGAATCAAATGTTGATGGACAAGGAGCAGCACCAATTACTTCGGCCCTCTCCCAACCTACAGCCAGAGAAGGTAGTAGAATCAAGCCACCCTCCTTTACAAAAAGATTCTCTGGGGCCACCCCAGCAGAATCTGACCAAGGAAGCCAGGATCAAAGACTTAGTCAGAGAGCACGTGAAATATTGGGAAGAATTCAAAGAAGCCCAAGCCAAGGAG
Source organism: Puccinia polysora (assembly GCA_025617555.3). Classification (NCBI taxonomy): domain Eukaryota; kingdom Fungi; phylum Basidiomycota; class Pucciniomycetes; order Pucciniales; family Pucciniaceae; genus Puccinia; species Puccinia polysora. Next base: position 62,396,298 of record CM062618.1, read on the forward strand.
GACATGGTGTCTATGAAAAAGATAATTTCCCAGGCAAAAGCCACCCAGATAGCTCTTCAGAAAATGATTCCAAGGAAAGAGGTAGAATACAAAGTAGAAAAGTGAAATCCTTGGGATCAATTAGCCCCCCCTGAAAGGCAAAGGATCAGTAAAGAAGAGATCCTCTTCCCATCCCAAACCAAAGGGAAAGAAAGACTGGGATCAGATAATATCCCTAGCCCAAAAATGGAAAGATGTTTACAACAATTAGCTTCTAATTCTGAGCCCAAACAAACCTCTGATGTAATTACTTCCTTTTCTAATGATATGCATCATAATTTCAAAATTGTTTGTGAAAATTTGGACAGTGTTTATACCCAAATGGATAAATTAACCTCAGTAGTAGCCAAATTGATTAATAACCAAACAAAGACAGTAGGAATGGAAGAAATAAAAGAAAACACAGAACAGTTATTGGCGACAATTAATCAAGGTAGGATCAGACAGACTCAAAAAATTGAGATTATGATATCAGGAATCCAAGAAGATTTTCTTATGTCTTTCCACCCCTTAAAAGAAGAATTGGTAACCACTACTAACATCTCTATTCTACCCCTTAGTGAAAAATTGGATGTGCTTAATAACAAAGTGGACCTCCAACTTAATCTAATCAAAAATGATCTTAGAGACTTGAAATTCCATCTGACCAACCCCTTGGGGAGTACCACAGAGGAACCAAAACCTCCCAGACAAACCAATACTCCTTATGCACCACCCTTATTAGAAATGCATAGGAGTCACACCTTTAGGCCTAGTCCTACCCCTGAGATGGAGCAAGCCGTCAAACTGTTACCCCCTATTTCTGAATGGCCCAATTTCTCTGGTGAAGGATCATACAATAATATAAATTTTATTAAATTTATTGACTACACTATTAACTCTTATGACCTACCAGAAGCTATAGCTGTAGTCAGGCTGCCCAGGCTATTTGAAGGAGTAGCATTGGACTGTTTTATCAGTAAAAGATAAGAAGTATAATCCTTACCATGGAATTCTTGGAAACTTCTGATTAAAGAACAATTTGGTTCTAGAATGTGGAAAAGAAAAATGATGAAAAATTTCGAAAATTCCTCATTTGACCCCTCCAAGGATAAACCTCAAAAATGGTGCTTGGAGCAGAAGAAAAGGTTGGATTGCTTCTATCCAGATGCTGATAAAGAGGAAGTAAATGAAAGACTCCTCAACCTGTGTCCTGGCAACCTTAACCATAGTGTAAGATGTAGGATGAGTATGGATGCTGACTTGCCAACTCTAATCAATGTGCTAGAGGAGGTAATAGACATGAATGGGTTAGACAAGAAATCCCCTTCCAGACCCAAAAAGAACTATAAAATTGACAAAAACAGAAAACAACCTCCTCTGATGAATGCCTCTGATAATAAGAAACCTAATGAGAATAGAGATAAAGAGAGGATGCCTGCAACTTGTTGGAATTGTAACAATACTGGGCATATGAGACAAAACTGCCCATTACCAAAAAGGAAGATAGCAGTCTTGGAAGGAGAGCAGGAGTTTGAAGGGAATCAGAACTATGAAGATATAGCTGATACTGAAGGATCTCTTTCTGAATGTGAATTGATCCTGACCAACCCTGTTAATGTTATAGAAGGAGATATAGGCACTTCTGTAGAAATCAATAACATCCATGTGGATTCTAGCTTTCCCCAACAGTGGGATCCTACCATAATTACTAGACATATTACGGATTTCAAACAATTAAAAGTTAAACCTATGAGTGGGAAAAGTCATACCACTTATCAAACTTGTTATGCAACAGGATTGTATAAAAACAGATTTATAAGGTTATTACTGGATAGTGGAGCCTTTTGCTCATGTGTCTGTGCTGAATTCCTAAACAAATGGGACCCCAATTGGAAAGAACACCGTCTGCCTGTCCCAAAAGCCAGGTTCAGCTCTTGCAACTCTACCATGAATGCTATTGGAGTATGGAATGCTCCTATAATATTAACTCATACTAAAGGGTCTTTGAGGAAACAAGTGGAATTTTTAGTATTTCTCAACGGACTATGTGACTACCTGATACTGGGTAATAATGCCTTATGTCTATATGGTATAGATTTGTTCCAGAGTAAAGGGAGATAATTCACAGTAGGAGGTAATTGGGACAAGAAGTTTAAGATATGCACCATTCAGTCTAACTTCCCCTCCTCTACTTATCAAAAGCATTTAGAAGGCTTTGACCAAGAATATTTTTCTCAAGCAGCTCTGAATATGAAACGTTCTGAGGAACAGAAGAAAGATATATTGAAAGTCTGCTTTGAGAACCAGAATTCCTTTTGTACTAAAGATCATCCCATTGGTAATATTAAAGGACATGATATGGTATTTACATTGACCATTAAGCCTCCTTATCCTCAAAACTCAAGAAGGCCAGCCTATCCTTCTAGTCCTAAGTCTAGAAAAGCTCTTGAGGAACATATCCAAGAACTAATAGACTTACTAGTATTAAGGAAAGTATTGCATAATGAACAGGTAGATGTGACCACACCTGTAATCATAGCTTGTCATAATGACAATGAAAGAATGGTAGGAGACTTCAGAATTCTCAACAATTATACTCAAGCAGATTATTATCCTATACCCCGGATTGATCATGCTCTGCATAACTTGTCCAAGGCCAAGTCCATTACTACTATGTATATGCTTAAAGGTTTCCACAAGATACCAATAAGACCTGAAAGCAGGAAGTTTATGAGAATAATCTGTCATTTGGGAATATATGTATATCTTAGGATGCCTTTTGGTATAAAGAATTCTCCATCACACTTCCAGAGAACAATGGATACAGTTCTAGGTACTTAAATGAGACAAGGATGGATGATGGTATATATAGATGATGTCATCATATACTCTGATGATTGGGATACTCATATTAACCAAGTAAGATTAGTACTCCAGACTATCTCCAGAGCAGGATTGAAGGTTTCCATGAAGAAATGCAACTTTGGCTACGGAGAATTGAAAGCCTTAGGACATATAGTCTCTGGTCTAACTCTAGCTGCTGATCAAAGTGAGATGGCTGCTGTCATGAATAGAACTATGCCTCAAAACAAAACAGAGTTAATGTCTTTCATTAGTTTTTGCAGTTATTACAGACAATACATACCAAAGTTTGCTATTCTAACTAAGAGTCTGTATGAAATATGCAACAACAACACTCTATTTAAAATGACTCATGAGAGACTGAAAAACTATGAGGAATTCAAAATAGCTATGACCTCTACTCCTTTACTTATCCAACCAGATTACTCCAAGCCCTTCAAACTGTACATTGACGCCTGCATGGAAGGGCTAGGAGCTTCTTTACATCAGGAAAGGATAGAAGAAGACAGACCAGTAGAAAAACACGTACTCTTCATATCTAGACAGATCAAAGATACAGAGAAGAGATATGGGGCCAGTCAGTTGGAATATTTGGCACTAGTATGGGCTTTAGAGAAGCTACACTATTACTTAGAAGGCACCACTTTTCAAGTAATCACCAACTGCAATGCTGTAAGAACTCTTATGAACATGAAAAATCCCAGCAGACATATGCTCAGGTGGCAAATTGCTATACAACAGTATAGAGGTCAGATGACTATAGTGCATAAAGCTGGAGATAAACATCAGAATGCTGATACTCTAAGTAGGGATTCTTTGCCTAATGATCCTAACAATCCAGCATATGACCCTTAAGATCAAGGTATTTTTCCTATCCTGAACATCAATCTTTTTGCATTGAATGCTCCAATAATGGGGATCCACTTATGTGAATTAGATACTGCTTTCTTCAACCTAGTAGGGGACAACTACTCTCCTGGAATAAAGCTGCTGAATATCATTATGAAATGTGAATCCCCAGAAGCAGCTCTGATAAATAGCCTACCTGCTCTGTTACTTAAACCCTATGAAGCAGGAAGGTTTAACTTCTGGGATGGTATACTTTACTACAGACACCAACATTCCAGTGTATTAGTACTAAGTAACAAAGAACATATACAACATATACTCAAGGAATGCCATGACAACTGTTCATCAGGGCATCTATCCACAAAGAGAACTTTGGAAAAAGGAAAACAAACTGTTTGGTGGATATACTGGAAAGAAATCACTATTAAGTATTTTACTAGCTGTGAGACTTGCAAAAAATTTAAAAAAACTACTGGAAAAATTTTTGGACTCTTACAGAAAATCTCTCAACCTACAACCAGATGGGAAATTATTAAGATGGATTTTTTCACCGTTGTCCCCCCTGGAGGTACTCATTTGTATAAATCTGTCCTAGTTATAGTTGAAAGATATTCTAAGAAGGCAAAATTCTTACCTAACCACAAAGAAGATAGTGCTATGGATGTAGCTTTACTATTCTGGAACATGATCATAGCTGATGTGGGTATACCCAAGATTTTAATCAGTGAAAAAGACCCCAAATTCACCTCTGAGTTTTGGAGGAATCTACATGATATACTGGTTACTACTCTAGCATTTTCTGCAGGATACCATCCCCAAACTGACAGATTAGCTGAAAGAATGATACAGACCCTAGAAGATATGTTAAGAAGGTTCTGTAGCTTTGGTCTAGAATACAAAAACTCAGATGGTTATTGCCATGATTGGGTAAGCCTACTCCCAGCCCTAGAAATGGCTTATAAAAGCAGTAAAAATTCTACTACCAAAGAAGCTCCTTACATACTAGAAAGAGGATGGATTCCAAAACTCCCTAGGAATGACCTAAACTGTAACTTAGCCACTATTCATCCAACATCTCTTGACTTTAAAAATATGATAGATCTGGCAAGTAATCATGCTCAAAAATGTGTAGGAGAAGCAGTAGAATACAACAAACAAAGATGGGACAAATCACATAAAGAGCCTGACTTTAAAATAGGAGATCAGATCTTGATATCTACAACCAATTTCAACAATCTAGCAGGCAACAGAAAACTGAAACCAGCCTTTGTTGGACCATTTTTTATCAAGAAGATGCATGGCAAAAATGCTGTGGAAGTAATCCTGAGTGAAGAATTATCAAGGAAACATCCAGTATTTCCTGTTAGCCTAGTCAAACACTTTCAACCAAGAGAATTCAGAAACCTCCCTCCAGCAATAATCCCAATAGAACCTGACCCTGTGAAATAAAAAGGGAAATTCAGCAGGATATTGAGAGACAAGAAAGAGAGAGTACAAGGAAAAGATGTTAGACTATACTTAGTAAGATACAAAGGAGAATCTGCAGATAAAGATAAATGGTTACCAGAAAATAACATACCTGATGGAACAATACATCTCAGAAACTACAGAGCCAGCAAAAGGAACTGAAACACACATGAAGTTTTTTTTCTCCCAACATCCTCCAGATTTTTTTTCAGATATGGCCATATCTTGGAGTGGGGGAATGTCAGCTTACTACTATTGCAGAGCAAGCTGCAAAAATCAACAAAAATAACATATAAAATTAATAATAATACAATTAACCAGCAAGAAGTAGTTAAACCCTAAAAATCATTACAGAAATGGATTCTCCACCCAAAAATAGGTAGGGTCACTCACTGACTCTACCCTTGAAATCCAAATCCTTATATTTTTAAATAATTAAGGAAAGAAAGACCAAAATACTAAAGCTCCACCATTGAGCTTTTTGGTCAATTAAATATTTCACACACATTGTCACATATAGGTTTTACACCTAAAATTCAGTCAGAATTGAGGTGTTGTGTATATTTTAGGAGTTACGGACGGAAATGTTTTTGTCACAATTCCCCCACGCAGCCGCGGAAGCCAATGCACCCGCGCACGGCTGAGATAAAGTCCTGTCACTCCGCCAAGGTTGTGTACACAGCCCTGGGCCTCTGAAAAGTACGCAGCCACGGGACTACGGGTTGACAAAGTGACAGGCGGCCTGAGAAACTTAGGTACCACGTAAACATGCCATAACCCATACGTGAACATTCTACAAATTTAATAAATGTTCCCGTGGATATTGGATAGTCTAAAATTACATAAAAATTTATAAAAATACTCAAATAAACTTTATATGTATTTTTTATAAAATATAATTCAAAGTACCAAAAATGTTGAGAATAAGATAATGACTACTTCTAAAAATATATTAAAATACTTTAATATACTTTTATGAGAATTTCTAGACATCAATATCTTTGTGACATACTAATAAAACTAATGATGAAAAAAATATTACATGAATTCCCATGACTTACATTTTTAAGTAATTTATTAGTAAATTAACTGGAACTTGAAAATAAGGAGTAAAATCAATATCATGACTTTTACTCCAGTTATATAATACATAATGAGAACTCACCTTACATCAGGATGTCCGTAGAAATGTTTATTTATATAATTATTAAATTACTGGGAACATTTACTAAGGATAATTAATTAAATAATACATAAATGGGACCAATTTGTGTTATTCACACGTCCTAATATCTATTATGAATTAGAATAATTCCCATACCCTGAGGAATTAGATGCTACCCGTGCTATAGCACCAAGAACACCTGACAGGATACCCCTATTAACCCTGCTAGCCTTAGTGTCCGTCCCTTTGAGCCCCTGCACCCCTCAGAAGGAAAATTTTGGGACTCCAAAAGCTATAAAAAAAGAGCTCTTTTGAGGATATTGATGGGCAGAGACCCAGTTATATTTATATCCAGAAACCGTGCCAAGGTAATCAAGTACTTATAAAAGATAATTAAGTAATTTATGGCTAAGTCTGATCAATAATATCTGTCCTTAACCTCTTTTTTATCAATTAAAACTGCTGAACAACCTTATAACCCCAGTATACAGGTTTAACCCATCAGTGCACGTCTCAAACAGATACCCAAAGGATTTAATAATAAACCAATTAGTTTCATTATCCTTTCTCTGTCGTGGCAGCTTGGCTACAAGGCCCTGCCACTCCACCGTCTATTTTATATACATATTGTCTTTGGCTAAAATATCCTTTAAACTAAAGGGCCCAAAGTAACCAGGACTACGTGTTTTCATACTGAAATCCCTGAAGAGAGGTGTTAAAGATCCCCAATATAATTTTGGCCCCTCTATAAAAATATTTCATAATCAATTAATTCATATTAAATTAAATCAATAAACCATAACCAAACCACTTGACCTTGCAACAAGTTTAATCCTAATATTTTACAGATTTTTGCTGCATTTATTAAATAATATATTTATTATTTATTCTATCATCTCTGGTAGCTAAAGGATAGCAAGGGTCTTGGCATCCAGGAGGCTTACAGGAAGTTATTGATCCCTTGCATCTATAAACCCTGAGTGCCACTGTTCACCCTACAACTGAGAGATAGAGAGATGAGTGTAAAGAGTCCTTCCAACCTGATGTGATTCTCCAATCTCCTCCTCCCTATGCCATCCGGGTTGAGGGTGTGGTTTAAGCAGCCTTCCCCTCAACCCTAACCTAGTTACAACCGCAATAAAAAAGAATAATCAAATACAGCCCCTAAGTATAGAACCCTAGCCCAACTCTATCCTTCCATCCCCATCCCATGATCCATTTTCCATATCCCATATCCCATCTGTATTGCCCGCCTGCCATTACATCCACCCGGTTTATCCTTCTCATGACGCAGCCCTTGCACCGCGCCCAACTTAGAGCCCCCCACGCATGTCTGTATCTGCCCAATGCGCCATTCCAGATATCCAAGGTACATCTGTGCAATCCAATCCAATCCAATCCACCCCGCATCTCCAGATTCCAAGCCCAATTTGACTGCTGCTGAGCCTGCAGCACATCTTGCTGTGCAAAAGCCACACCCATTGCTGAGGGAACAGCGGGAAGCCCATTCCAACTTGCATCTATAAAAGACCACCACAACGGCCCAATTTCATTGCTGGACTTTCCTGGCCTTACATAAGCTACGCAGTCTTGTATCTGGCAAGGTTCTCCAAAAGACCTGGGATCACTCATTGGAAGGAAGTATCTTGGAAGCTCCAAAAATAAACAGCTTCCAATTGCCAAGAATAAAAATTCAATTAATCTCACATGTTATAGCAAATCTACCTGGGCCAGCCATCCAGTCAGAAGAACCTCACAAACTGGATTCATCTGCTTCTACCATGGATCACCTCTATTTTGGACCTGTTGGTTTCAAAGGAATGTCCCCTAATTTTCAACCAAGGATGAGTGCAAGGCTCTCAGAAACAGTCAGCTGGAATGCAGATGGATAAATTATTTTATCAATGAACTTTGGAGAAGAACCGTCCAACCAAGCATCCACATGATAGACAATAAAGGCCTGGATGATAAGATAAATAACTTTGAAAGAAACCCAAAGACCAGGGGACTTCCAGAAAATGTTTCTAATGGGTTGATCATAATTCAACTCATAAATTTGGATCAGATGGTAGCAGAGTGGCTTACCCAAGATGCCAATTGAACTTCAATGCAAAAAATCATTCATCATTTCAGTACTGAGACCTCTTACGCTTTGAATCAAGGAGGGCTGTTGTGAAACCTAAAGCTTCAAATTCCCACTTGAAACTAAAGCCAGTGGTTGCGGTCCTTCCATTCCAGTGCAGCTACTCTATTCTATGTCTGACTCACGCAGGCTCATACCATCTCCTTGGTCAAATCAGAAAACCAATTGAAAATTTTTTCTCACTCACAATCATCATCCTCAAATCACCAAATCTCTTATCTCTTCTTCTTTCATTCCTCCAATCTCATCCAATCATGCCAAGAATCATCATAGTACTCATCCAATCAAACCTGGAAGTACCTCAAGTGGGTAAAGAATGATTCAAAGAATTTTGAGCTTGTATTTCAATGTAATGACACCCTTTGACCTACAGATCCACTACTGCAATTCTCCAGAAGGTCTAAAGGAAACTTCCTCTTTCTAGAAGACTGAACTATCCATGTATGAAAGAATCAAGAATCACTTTCCATTTGAAATTCTTGATTCTCAATTCTGACCAATTGTTAGCATATTTCTGTGCTTTCCAGCCTATTAGTAATAATTTCAAGCATGTGTTGATTCATCAACCTCACAGATTTTCTCCTGTTGTTTTGATATTTTCCATTTTTTCTTCATTCCTATGTTTTCAACTTTCTTTTTAATGCCAATTTTCCATTTTCTCTTGACCACCTGAAATCAAACCAGTGTTTCTGGTGATCAAAAATCTATTTATAAAGACTCAACTCTCAATTTCTGGACCAACTAGCTGGCTATGATGGTTTTGTGGAAAAACTCCCAGATCTTATGGATGTAGTGTTGGATTAAAAAGCTAGGTACCACAAACAAGTCAAGAAGAACTCTTCCCATAAAAGCCACTCTAAACAAAAAACTCCTCCCAATCCCAATCCAATTCATCTCAGTCTGACAAGGGCATAGGTAAGGCCAAGAAGCCCAAAAACTCTGCAAAGAATCAAGCTTCCCCAACCAAGCCTACCTTGAAATTAGGTCCAAATGGCAATCTCAAGGCTTAATAAAAGCCAAAAAGGGAGAACAAGGGACTATGTATTTGTTTTGGTGGGAAGCACAAGACAGAAAACTGTAGAAAGAAGCCTGTCACCAACCCCTATTCCAACTCCAACTTTTTCTCTTCCCCCAAGCCAAAAAAACAATCAGGTGGTTTTCCTGTTGTACAGGATTATCACCCTATTGATGTTAGGGTAAGAAATATTCCAAAAGATTACTCTGAAAAACACTCCAAAGGCTTATATTTCATCCTTTTTAATCAGGACTTGTGTTATGGTTTTTTGATTGATTCATGTGCTACTGAATCTGTAATGGCTAATACTATGGTTCTAAATGTTTCATTTCAGACCAATTCTTTGTGAAAACCTATTCCTCTCTTCAATTTAAGTCCAAATGAGTCCCCCTCTCAACTAATTAACCACAAGAAATCCTGGTTGGTCTCACTTCCTTCTTTTCCTAGCTTTGAATTGGAATTAATTGTATTCAATGCAAAATTCTTGGAATAAAACATTCTGGGAATCAACTTTCTTCACCACTCAAATCCTGAATTGAACTGGAAGATGGAGCTGATCACACCAAGATGCCAGAAAACTGAAAAACGTTCCTCTAAGTCTGTTGAACTCAACATGGCCAACCCACCTTCAACTGGTTTTTATGCTACTCTGCCTTTAGCGCTGAAGCCCAATGAATTCCCATTCACTTCAGAACCTTTGAATCCCCAAAACAGAATCTAATTTCCCTTGATTTCAAAAATAGCCCACCTTGCTTGGATATTCACCAATCCCTTCACTATTTCTCTGGAGGAAGAATCTAAGGTTTCATCCTTGCATATGATCCAATTGATTAATTATTCTAGAATTTCTGTTAATCCCTATAAAGACATTTCAGCTGAATGGGAGAAGTTTGATGTTGACAAAGACCCTGAAGAATTAGAAACTGTGTTGCAAATATTTCCTGCTGATTAAGATTCTTTCCTCAATGTTCTCTCCAAGCTTAAAGCAGATAAACTTCCTCCTCAATGCACTTGAAATCATCACATTGAGCTGGAAGGTTCATTGCCACCAGTTGGAACAGTCTATTCCCTATCTCAGAGTGATAGTAAACCCAACAAGCCTAAATAGCAGAGAATTCAGAGAAATTTTTCATTAATTCTAGAAACTCAAGCACTGGAGCACCTTTTATTTTTGTCAAAAAGAAGGATGTGAGTTTACAATTATGTGTTTATTATTGCAAAATGAACGCTGTTACAAGGAAGAAGCCTTATGCGATTCCTCCAATGAATTTTTATTGAATTTATTTTCAGTTTCTTCTATTTTCTGCATAATTGACCTCAAAGGTGCTTACAATCTTTTGTGCATCAAGGAAGGAGATAAAAATTTAACAGTATTCAGATCTCATTTTGGAAGCTATGAATACTTGGTCATGCCTTTTGGCTTGAATAAGGCCCCAGCTTCTTTTCAAATCTGCATAAATGATATCCTTGCTAATCACCTCACAATCTATGTGGTGGTTTACCTTGAAGATATCCTTATTTTCTATAAGAACTTACAGGAACAAACCTCTTGTGTGTGAAGTACTAACCAGACTCAAGGAACACAAGCTCTTTGCAAAGGCCTCCAAATGCAACTTCCATGCACCTTCTGTGGAATATCTTTGCTATTTGATCTCAGTGGACAGTATCTTCATGGAAAGCAACAAAGTCAATACTATCCTTTACTGGCAAACTCCTCAAAACAGAAGAGCCTTGCAGTCTCTTCTTGGGTTTGCTAGTTTCTATCAAAGGTTTATAAACAACTTACCCAAAGAGATATCCAACCTCACTTCCATTTCTGGAAAAATCTCTCCTTTCTTAATCACTCCTGAAGATTTGCAAAAATTTGAAAAAATAAAGCAATCCTTTACCCAATCTCAAGTACTTTGCCACTTTGATTACCTTCTAAGAACATATGATGAAACTGATGCCAGTGATTATACCCTGGGTAATGTACTGCACCAGTTGACTTCTGATAAAACTAAACAACCTATTGCCTTTGAAAGCAGAAAAAGTTCCAGCTCTCAACCCAACTATGAAATCCAAAATCAAGACCTCCTTGAAATTTTCTTTGCCCTTCAGCCATGGTAGGCTTATCTCTTGAGAATTACTGACCCCTTTAAAGTTCTAACTGATAATTATTCTTTGAAATATTTCATGCCCTCTAAGTTTCTCACCAGGAGAAAAGCTCTTTGGACAGAGTTCCTCTTTGAATTGAATTTTTTGATCACTTACAGGTATGGAAGATTTTTGACAATCCCAGATATCCTGTCACTTTGGGAAAATGTGTATCAAGCAGGGGGAAGACCATATTCTGAAAAGAATCCTGGAAATTTTGAACAGTTTCTGAAAGAAAATTAAGTTTAAGCTTCTAAACTCTTATTTCATTCTGCTAACGTACTTGATGATCAACTGAGTGAATTGAATTCTAGTCAAAATCACACAAGTTACTTCAACAAATTATTAAAAGATTAAATAAGAATGAAGAAGTAGCCAATTATTCCTTAGACACCTTTAGTGGCTTACTCCTGTTTCAAGGTAAAGGAGTCATTCCCAACAAAGCTAAATATCTAAAATTGAAGATACTTCATCAATGCCATGAATATCATATTGCAGGCCATCCTGGCAAACAAAAAACTCTCAAACGTCTCAAAAGAGCTTTTTACTGGAATGGAATGTCAACAGACGTCACCAACTATGTTTCAGACTGCTACCTTTGCAACAGGGATAAGAAAGGGAATTGAAAGAAACTAGGTCTACTCAAACATCTTCCAATCCATGCTGGCCCCTGGAATTCTATCTCTATGGACTTCATCTCTCAAATCCCTCTCTCTAATGGATTTTATTCTATCCTTGTTTTTGTGGTCTGTTTGTCTTATATGGACCCTTTCATCAAAGAAACTGGTACACTGACCGCAGTAGAATTGGCTAAACCTTTTATCAGCCATTTCTTCTCCAAGCATGGGCTACCTGCCAACATTACCAGTGACCAAGACTACTTTTTCATCTCTTCTTTCTGGAAAACAATTTGTGAAAAATTAGAGATCCAAAGGAATCTCTCCACAGCCTACCACACCAAAAGCAATGGTTAAACTGAAATATTCAATTGATTAATAGAACAATACCTATAAATGTACATCATCTATCACCAGGAAAACTGGGATACTTGGCTCCACTTGGAAGATTTCCCCTACAAAAGCAGTTTTAAATCTTCAACTCAAATTTCACCCTTCTTAACCATTTATGGAAGGAATCCTAGTTTTGATTTCCTGTATGTTTTGGACAAAAATCCTTCCAGTTGTTAAAATATGTAGGCACTGACGCATGTGCCACATTTAGTTGTGATCCAAATGGGATGCACGTATGGGCCTCTAAGGACCATTTGAAAACCCCATGGCCACAAAGGCCTGTGTGGATGTCACAGATTTGGAGAAACTGGCCCCCAAACATATGAATTAAGTCATTTGGTACACAGGCCATCACGGACCCGCTGGGATTGATGGGCCATCCCAGAAAAATGGGCTTTTATGGGAATTATTGGGCCCAAGGCTTATTTTGGACACACTTGGTCAGCTGGGCTGGCCCTTTCAGCCTCCTGGATGCCAAGACCCTTACTATCCTTTAGCTACCAGAGTTGATAGAATAAATAATAAATATATTATTTAATAAATGCAGCAAAAATCCATAAAATGTTTGGATAAAGCTTATTGCAAGGTTGATTGGTTTGGTTATGGTTTATTTTTATAAATCAATATAGATAGATTGATTATTAGATATTCTTATAGAGGGGCCACAATTGTATTGGGGATCTTTAACACCTCTCTTCAGGGAATTCAGTATGAAAACATGTAGGCCTGGTTACTTTGGGCCCTTTAGTTTAAAGGATATTTTCCCCAAAGATAATATGTATATAAAATACACAGTGGAGTGGCAGGGCTTTGTAACAAAGCTTCCACAACAGAGAAAGGATAATAAAAATCACTGGTATATTATTAAATCCTTTGGGTATCTGTTTGGGACGTGCACTGATGAGTTAAACCTGTATACTGGGGTTATAAGGTTCTTCAGCAGTTTAAATTGATAAAAAGAGCGTTGAGGATGGATATTATTAATCAGACTAAGCCATAAATCACTTACTTATCTCTTATAAGTATTTGATTACCTTGGCACAGTGCCTGGATAAAAATATAACTGGGTCTCTGGGTATCAATATCCTGTAAAGAGCTCTTTATTTATAGCTTTTGTAGTCCCAATCTTGTCCTTCTGAGGGGTACAGGGGCTCAAAGGTATGGACAATGAGGCTAACGGGGTAACCAGTGGTAGCCTGTCACGTGCTCTTGGTGCTGTAAAACAGGTAGCATCTAATTCCACAGGGTATGGGAATTATTCTACTTTATAATTGATGTTTGGACATGTGAATAACACTAATCTGTCCTTTTTATTAACTATTTAATTAATTTTCCTTAGTAAATGTTCCCAGTAAGTTAATAATTATTTTAATAAAAGTTACTATAGATATTCTGATGTCAGGTGATTTCTCATTATGTATTAAATAATTGGAGTAAAGTCATGATATTGATTTTACTCCTTATTTTTGAAATTCAGTTTATTTACTAAAATAATTACTTAAAAATGTAAGTCATGGGTATTCATGTAATATTTTTACATCATAAGTTTTATTAGTATGTCACAAAAATATTGATGTCTAGAAATTTTCATGATAGTATATTAAAGTATTTCAATATATTTTTAGAAGTAATGATTATCTTATTTTTGACATTTTTGGTACTTTGAATTATATTTAATAAAAAATATGTATAAAGTTTATTTAAGTATTTTGATATAATTTTATGTAATTTTAGACTATTTAATATCCATGGTAATATTTATTACATATGTAGAATGTTCCTGTGTAGTTTGTAGCATGATTACGCGGTACCTAGGTTTCTCAGGCCGCCTGTCACTTTGTCAACCCGTAGTCCCGCGGCTGCATACTTTTCAAAGTCCCGGGGCTGCTTACACAACTTTGAAATAGTGACAGAGTTGTAGCTGAGCAGCGCGCGGGTGCATTTGTTGCTGCTGCTGCATGCGCGAATTGTGACAGAACAGATTTCCTTCTGTAACTCCTAAAATAAACACAACAACTCAATTCTGACTGAATTTTAGGTGTGAAACCTATACATGAAAATACATGTGAAACATTTAATTGGCAAAAAAGTTCAATATTTGTGCTGTGGTATTTTTGCCTTTCTTTCCTTAATTATTTAAAAATATAAGGAGTTGGATTTCAAGGGTGGGGTCAGCAAGTAACCCTACCCAATTTTGGGTGTAGAATCAAATTTTGCAATAATATTTATTTGTTTTCCTACTTTTGCTTAGGTTAATTTTATTATTATTATTTTTATTTTATTTCTGTTACTTTTGCAGCTTGCTCTGCAATAGTAGCAAGCTGACATTCCCCCACTCCAAGATATAGCCATATCTGAAAATAATCTGGAGCATGTTGGGAAAAAATTAATTCCATGTGTGTTTCAGTGCATTTTGCTGGCTCTGTAGTTTCTAAGATGTATTGGTCCATCAGTTATATTATTCTCTGGTAACCATTCATCTTTTTCTGCAGATTCTCCTTTGTATCTTACAAAGTATAGTCTAACATCTTTTCCTTGTACTCTATCTTTCTTGTCTCTCAATATCCTGCTGACTTTCCCTTTTTCTTTCACAGGGTCAGGTTCTATTGGGATTATTGCTCGAGGGAGGTTGCTAACTTCTCTTGCTTGAAAGTGTTTTGCTAGGTTAACAGGAAATACTGGGTGTTTTCTTGATAATTCTTCACTCAAGATTACTTCTACAGCATTTTTTCCATTCATCTTTTTGATAACAAATGGTCCAACAAAGGCTTGTTTCAGCTTTCTGTTACCTGCTAGATTGTTCAAGTTGGTAGTGGATATCAAGATCTTATCTCCTATTTTAAATTCAGGTTCCCTATGTGATTTGTCCCATCTTTGTTTGTTGTATTCTACTGCTTCTTCTACACATTTTTGAGCATGATTATTTTCCAGATCTATCTTCCTTTTAAAGTCAAGAGATGTTGGCTGAATTGTGGCTAAGTTATAGTTTAAGTTATTGCTAGGGAGTTTTGGAATCCATCCTCTTTCTAGTATGTACGGGGCTGCTTTGGAAGTAGAATGTTTACTGCTGTTATAAGCCATCTCTAGAGCTGGGAGTAGGCTGACCCAATCATGGCAACAAACATCTGAGTTTTTGTATTCTAGACCAAAGCTACAGAACCTTCTTAACATATCTTCTAGGGTCTGTATCATTCTTTCAGCTAATCCATCAGTTTGGGGTTGGTATGCTGGAGGAAATTCTAGAGTAGTACCCAGTATGTCACATAGATTCCTCCAAAACTCAGAGGTGAATTTGGGGTCTCTTTCACTGATTATAATCTTGTGTATACCAACATCAGCTATGATCCTATTCCAAAATAGTAGAGCTACATCCATAGCACTATCTTCTTTGTGATTAGGTAAGAATTTTGCCTTCTTAGAGTATCTGTCAACTATAACCACAATAGAGTTATATGAATGAGTACCTCCAGGCGGGAGGCCGGTGACAAAATCCATATTAATGATTTCCCATCTAGTTTTGGGTTCAGAGATCTTCTGTAGGAGTCCAAACCTTTTTCCAGTAGTTTTTTTAAATTTTTTGCAAGTCTCACAGCTAGTAAAATACTTAATAGTGATTTCTTTCCAGTCTATCCACCAAGCAGTTTATTTTATTTTGTCCAAGGTTCTTTTAGTGGATAGATGCCCTGATGAACAGTTTTCATGGCATTTCTGGATTATGTGTTGTATATGTTCTTTGTTTCTTAGTACTGATACACTGGAATGTTGGTGTCTGTAGTAAAGGAGACCATCCCAGAAGGTAAACCTTCCTGCTTTATAGGGTTTAAGTAATGAAGCAGGCAAAATATTTATTGGAGCTGCTTCTGGGGATTCACATTCCATAATGGTAATCAGCAGCTTGATTTCAGGGGAGTAGTTGTCCCTCACTAGATTGAAGAAAGCAGTATCTAATTCACATAAGTGGATCCCCATGATTGGAGCGTTTAATGCAAAAAGATTGATGTTCAAGATAGGAAATGTTACAATATGTATGCACTTTTGCGTGTGCTACGTATGAGTTTAATCCAAATGGGATGCACATATGGGCCTCTGCGGCCCATTGGACAAACACACGGACCATACGGGCCCATGTGGATGTCACAGATTTGGGGAAACTGGCCTCAAAACGTGTTAAATAGGCCCATTGGTACAAGGGCCCTAAAGGGCCTGGTGGAATATATGGGCAAATACAGCCATATGGGCTTGTATGTTCATAATTGTTCCCAAGGTTTATTTTGGACATACTTGGCCAGACAGGCTGGCCCGCCAAAGTAGGCACTTCTCACATTTTGGGCTTGGGGCGGCCCATTGGAGCCACTGCCCGCATTTCAGCCCACTCGGGGCTGCTGTCCGTGTTGCGGACCGCTTGGGGCCGCTTGTGTTCCTCAGTATGGCCCACGCGGGGCTTTCGCACAGCCAAGGGATCCCTTGTGGTCGGATGCCGCGTGGGCCCGGCTGGTCACGCCCCAGGAGCAGGGGCCCGCGGTGTGGTAGTCCAAACCTGTCCTACAGCCATCAGACTCACTTTTCTAGTTTAACAACAGCTCAAACCCTCAAATTAGACTCAGAATTGGATTCTACATCACAAATAGCCCATAGTCACTCAGCCAAAGTACCCCACCATCTCTCATGGATTAGAAGATACAGTCCAAAAAACCTCCGCCTGTGACAAACTCACACCCAAACAGGTGTCACATCTCTGTAGAAGACACAAGACATAACTTTTAAAATCTCAAATACATGCCAGTAACAGCCTACCCTCAATAACAGGACCATACACCAACCCTGTCACCCCAACCAGAATACAGCAATACAGATACAGGAGGCAGTACAGCTAGTTCAGCTCCTATCACCTCACCCAGAAAGCAAGCAAATATACATACAGGAGGCTGTGCAGAAGTGTATAGGAACAGTACAGGCAGGGGGAAGTGGAACCAGTCTCAACCAGGACCAAACAAATAAGCAAACATACATACAGAAGGCTGTGAAGAAGTATACAGGAGCAATATATGCAGGAGGAAGTGATACCAAACAAACTACCAGAACCATGCAGTTCCAAACAACCACAGCACCACACAGCAATCTATACAGACAGAAGCATGTGATTCCAAACAAAACACCAGTAACAACAACCCACAGCACTACACAGCAATATATGCAGGCAGTCAAGACCATGCAGCACCAAACAAAATCACCAGTGAATGAACAGCAGCACATGTAGGTAGAATCAAGTAGCACCAGACCAACCATCAGTACTGCACAGGAATACATTGTATCTGCACTTCACAGCAGTTTATTCAGGGCTGTGCATGCATGAAACCCCTGTACCAGCTTTTTCCAACCAGCAGAAATGCCTCATGTAACTGTACAAGCCTTTTCCAACCAGCTAAAATGTCTCATGTATTTGTAGCTTACTGTTCCTCACCAGAACGGGAGAACCCTCAGGGGCAGCCTTGAGCACCCCTGGGGGCAGGATTTTCTATTTAAGGAGGGCCTCTCTGCCCTATCCAAGTTGTATCACTCTCACCCAAAAAACGTATCACCAATCATCCAACCAATCATCCAACCAATCACCCAACCAATCACCCAACCAATCACCCAACCAATCACCCAACCAATCACCCAACCAATCATCCATCTCATCACCCATCCCCTACTCACCCCATCAACCCATCCATCTGTGGTACCTACCCAGATAAAATAATGGTAGTGAATCAGTTATAAAAGGAAACAAGAAATCAGAAACCAAGTTATTACCCATCTTTAGCCAATTAAACCACCCAATAGGTGCTTGAATAAGGGTTCTTCTGTGACCTAGATATTCAGCACCATATTAAAGAAACCCCACCCATTAGTTAATAAATAACCTTTACAAAGAAAGAGAGCACAACAAAAAGAAACTACCAACCTTTCCTCTGCCCAGCCCCCTGTGGGTAAACCCATCCTTGGGTCCTCTCCTGAACCATCCCTTTGATAAACCCTTGAACCCTTCAATATTGGCATACTGGTTAAGATCATATATATCTGATCAATAATTAACCAATAATCCAATACATCTGTTCTATTCTTCAACAAATTCTACCAATACCACAGTTAAATCTAGGTCTGATCTGAGACCTATTTCAAGTCTCAAAGAAACCAGCCATTAATTTAAATAAATTATTGTGCAGACTTACTATAGTACTAGAAGGGCAGTCAATTCAAAACCACTCTTAGTATATACTAATACTCCAAAGAGTAGAAGTAATACTAAATTCCCCTTGAAGGACTGCCAGCAAGCTATTTGCTACTTTTATTTATATAATCCCACAGGAGTCTCTACAGCGGCCCCGGCTCCCTGCCCTCCCCTGGCTTGCCATTGCGAGGGGGATGGGGGCGGGCTGGCTGGGTTGAACCAGCCAGCAACCGGCCGCAATGAGGCGGTTGGTCAGGGCAGGGGGGACTTGATCACCCTCCTGCCCAGGGAGATGATGGATCCGGCCACAAGGAAAGCAACCGGAAGGCGGGGGGGGGGGGGGGGGTTTGACCATCCTCCCACCAGCAAAGAGTGTTGCAAGGGAACAAAGACCAAAGGGGAGCTCTCCCCCCCCCCCCCCCCTTAACCAAGGGGGAGGAGCAACGGGCTGAGGGGACCTGACCACCCCCCAGCCCAATGACTTCTTTGAAAACAACTCCCTGGGGGTATTGACCCCCTGGGCCCCTGGTGAGGGGATTTGACCGCCCCAACCAGAGATTTGAGAGAAAGAGGGGGGGGATGTCCACCAGTTACATTCCCCCCCCCCCCCCCCCTAGTGAGGTTGAAACTGGACCCAGGTGAGTCCCGGGTCCCACCTGGCCCATTTGAGGGGCCAGGGGCTGGCTGCATGAGGCAACCAGCCTGTAAGTATGGTAATGAGGTCATCAGGGCTGGTTGTAACAGAAAACCAGCCAGGGGATTGAACAGCAAAGGGGCTGTTTCAGCCCCGTAACGGTGGAAACACAATAATGGACCAGAATAGGCTGGTTGTAAGGATTCAGGGACTGACGCCATGTGGGCTGATTTAGTCCAAACCAAGTAAAAAGTTCTGTAGAGCCTGTAGAGCTCTTTTGGGGCGTAAAATTTGCCTTTTGGCTTGTTGTATCATGGGCTCACCAGAGGCCAATCTTTTGTACTTAAGGAGCTCTTCTCCCTGCTTTTTTCCATCATTCATTCATCATCCAATCAAATTCATCCAACGTATTTCCCAATTGTGAGAGCCCCATTAGCAACTATTGACACCCAGTGTCCAGCATTTCTTTTGATTTCAATACTGCTCATTTGCTTAATCTAAATGCTGGCTATAATTATAACACATTATCAGTACCAACATCATCATTACTTCAAAGCCATCTAGACCTTTGTACCTTACTCTGGAGAACCTCAAAGACCTCAAGTTTTCCAAGATGTCCTATATCCCTGATGTTAGCTCTACCAAAATATTTCTGAATAGTCAGAATTATAATGCTTGGGATTTCCTTATGGATAGTGAGCTGGATAACATCTGCTGTGGGGAAATTATGGATGCAGATGACACTCTGATCAGTTCAGAAGTGGAGAAGAAGTCTTACCATCTGATCCTTAGGAATCTTGATGAGAATCATGTGACATGGGTTGCTGATACTCTTAGGGAAGATTAGAGAAGGAGGGGCAGCATCCTTTGGAATTTGCTTAAGTTCAAGTATGCTGGTGATTCTGTTCACCAGAAGGGTATAGCTTTTAATAAACTGTTCAAGTTACAATATCTGAATTTTAAACAGTTTGTTGCGGAGGCTAGGTCTAGCATAGCCAAGTTTAAGTCATCTGGACTTAATATGGATCCTGAGTGTTTGTTGCTCTTAATCCTTCAGAAGCTGCCAAAAGAGTATGATTCTTTAGTCATAATTATTTCTCAATTGGATCCTCTCCCTGGGGAGGAGGATGTGCTGAAGAGGATTGAAAAGGATGACCTTCAGTTTGAGGGGAAGGGGGGTTCCGGAACAGCCCTTGTTGGAAAGACTGGAAAATCTTGCAAGAAGGCAAAAAAGGATTTGTCCAAGGTCTCATGTTACAATTGTCAGAATAAGGGTCACTATGCTAAGGATTGAAAGGATGCCAAGAAAAGGAAGAAGTACAAAGAGAATGACAAGGAGGTCAATATCACAACGAAAAATGTTGCAATGGTGGCGTTGGATTCTCCAATTGAAGAGGTTTTTGGGGAAGAAGGTCCCAACAAGAAGGCCAAAATTGATGAGGATCAAGAAATTGACTTGATTGATTATGAAGTGAGTAATCTTAACCTCAAAGATGATAACTTATCAGTGACTGATAAAGCTTCTTTCCTATTGGGAGGATTGAAGGAGGATGTTCTTGTTTTGATTGATTCTGGTTGTAGAGATCACATGTTCTTTGAAACAAATTTATTTTAAAATCTTAGTGATTATGATGGAGTTGTAAATATTGGTCAGAAAGGCAGAACAATTCAGATTAAAGGAATTGGAAAAGTTATTCTTGAAAATCACTTGGGTTTCAAAATTTCTTTTCATAAAGTGTTGTATGTACCAGAGTTGCCTTATAACCTTGTGTCTCTTGGAGTGTTATGGAAAAAAGGTTTCCAGATTTGTTATCTTAAAGAAGATAGGTTTGTTATTGATATGAATGGGAGAACTGTTCTTAGTGGAAAAGTTCGGAATAAGCTTCTGTGTGCAAGCTTGTTCAAATTCTCAGCTCAGAGCACTGTTTCTCACAATAGAAGTGGCCATAAGGTAAAGGACAGCAACTGTGAGAGTTGTACCTTGGGGGCTAAGACTAGAAATGTGTTCTCTAAGAGTAGAGATTGCACTGATGTTCCTAGAGAGGAATTTTCCATTGATTTTGCAGGGCGATTCACCCCAGAGTCCCTTGGTGGGGCAAGATTCTTCATCAATCTAGTTCATACTGCAACTAATTATGTTTGGTTTAAACCAATTTGATCTAAGCATCAGACCACAGAGGAAGTTTCTGTCATCTTCAAAGTCTGGAAGCAGAATGGTCTGATGAAGGAGATGAAGAGGGTTATTACCAATGGAGGGGGTGAATTTGTGAGTAAAGAGATTGAGAGGTTATTGAAAGATTATTTTATAATTCATATAGTCACTACTGCAAGTAATCCACAAAATAATGGAATAATTGAGAGAATGAATAGGAATTTACTCGAAAAAGTCAGAACTATTATGTCTCAATCTGGTCTACCAAAGTTCCTATGGGCTTATTTGATGTTCACAGTCTGTCTGTTGCACAAAATTGTAAGTGTTAATGGGAAGTGTCCTCATTATCAGTTTTGGAAGTTGTACCCCAAAAGATCACACCTAAGAACAATTGGTTGCTTGGTGTATTATAGTGTCCACCATAATGAAATGGTTGCAAAATTAGACCCTAGAGTCAGAACAGGGGCACTTGTAGGCTATGATTTAATAAGTAAATCATATAAGATCTATTGTCCAGGGACAAGAAAGGTTATCTGTAGCAGGGATGTAAAATTTGATGAAAGTACCTTTCCACTCAAAAGGAGTGAAGATTTAGTTGTGAATAAGCAGCATCAGGAAATAGAATGAGCACCTATTTCACCAGAAAAAGCTGTGGAACATGCAGTTCCAGAAAATGAAGATTTGGCAGACGTGCCACCAGAGGTTTTAGTACCTGCTTCAGGGGAGTCCGTTAATTTGGAACCTGATGAGCCTCCACCTCCAGTTAGAAGGAGTGGCAGGGTTAGAGTACCGGTTGAAAGGTATGGGGAATGGAAGTCCTATTATGCTGCCACAGGATATGAGGAAGATTCATTTCCGGAACAGTGAATGCTCAATGAAGTCCTGGAGTTGAGTTCAGAAATGGGTGACAGGGTTAACCCAAATAGCTTTGGCCAAGCTGTGAATTCTAATGAGAGAGCCAACTGGAAGAGTGCTATTTTTGAGGAATTTGATTCTCTAGAGAGTAATAGTGTATTTGAAGTGGTTAAGCGGGATTCTGTTCCAAAATGAAAGACCATTGTGGGGTCTAGATTGGTGTTAAACAAGAAGTTTGACACAAATGGAGTTTTGAAAAGGTTCAAGGCTAGATGTGTTGCACAGGGCTTCAAGCAGAGAGAGGGTATTGATTACCAAGAAACTTTCTCACCAACTGGAAGGCTGTCGACCTTCAGGTACATCATTGCTCTGGCAGTGGAGTTGGGTGAAGAAATCAGACAAGCTGATTTTTGAATGGCATACTTGAATGCAAAACTTGGGAGGAGGAGACTGTTTATATGTTGATTCCTGATGGGTTTTGTGAATTGTTAGTAGAGACTAAACCAGAAACCGTGAAGAAAATCTGTGTTAGAAGTTTTCTTTCAGCAGAAAAAGGGAAATATGTCCTCAAGCTGTGTAGATCCCTGTATGGATTGAAGCAAGCAGCTAGGTTGTGGTATAATACCATGAGTGAGAAACTGATAGAGATTGGTTTTAAGACTTCAGAGGCCAATCCTTGTCTCTTTGTGAGAAAGGATGCAATTTTGTTTGTATGGGTTGTCAAATCCTCTTCCTAAAATGGTCTTCCCCACGCCGTACTCCGCCAGCCTGCATCCGCGCACTTACCACGCTCTCATCAGCTTGCGGCCCCTGGCCTCACTCATTGACCCTCCCGGGCTTGACCGGGGTCTCTGCCATTGTCTTTCCTTTTTCTTTCCTTTCTCAAAAGTGTGATCTTTTCTCCAATCTTATTCTCTTTCTTTTCTTCTCATTTTTCTTCATCTCCTTTGTCTGCTCCCTGCTTTTCTTTCCTTCTCATAAATCTCAATCTCCTCGCGTCTCAGCCCATCTCTTTTATTTGACCACAATCTCTCAACCACATCTCCTCAATTCAAAAACAACCTCTCAGCTCAAATCTCCATTTTCCATGCAGACTAATCCTTAGTGATTCACTCAATGCTCATTGTCAATTGTCTGGTATGATTTCTGCTACCCTTTTTATCTTTGTTTTCTTCAATCATCCTTCTGTTCCTTGTCTCTCAACTGAATGCAGACATTTCTCAGATTGTTTCATGTCCCTTCTAGTCTTAACTTCTTTCATTCAATGAAATTCAATTTACACGGTTAAAAGCCAAATCGCACAACTTTCTAATCTCCTATCAAGACCATGGAGGGACCTGGCACCTTGGACGGGTTTTGGCAAATCATGCTCAAAGTTGCACTCAAAGCCGTTCCCAATTTCACTGACAAAAACTATTTGATCTGGAAAGATAAAATATCCATCCTTTTTGAACTCAAAGGAATCAAATCACTCCTGGATGACAATGTTAAAACTCTCAGCTCTTCCAACAACCTTGAAACCCGCTTCATCATACTCTCCAAAATCAACTCCACCACTCACAACAACGTAGTGAATCAGGACAATATAAACTCAGCCAAGAGTCACTGGAAGACCATCAAGGAAAGGTTTGCATCATCTCAAACCGCAAACCAAGCTAGAGTATTCAACAACTTCTGATATCAGCCTTTCAATCCCAATGTAATTTCCCGCTTCATCACTGAAATTAAAATATCCCTCAAAAAGATGATTGATGTTGGAATTGAACTTCCTACAGATATTCTAGCCTACCTCATACTTTTCAAATTCCCTACTTCCCTCCATTTGCTCCAACAGCAAATAATGCACTCCAACAAGGAATTTACCGTTGATCTTGTCCTCAATCACCTTACTCAACTCAAAAATGAATCAAAATCAAAACTTACCAAGGCACAAGTTCAAGAAACCGCTCTTGTGTCTAATAAACCAAAAACCTCAGCTACTAAAGGTCTTTGCTGTAAGCAAGGTTAACACAATCCCAACATAACCAATCACCCTGAGGAAAGGTGCTGGCACAAGTTCAAACACCTTGCACCAGACTGGTGGAAAGAATCGCAGGCAAAATGGAGAGCTCAAAGGCAATCCAAAAATCCTGAAGTTGCGCACTATCTTTCTCTTCTCTCTACATTGATCAGCAAGGTCAATGCCAATCATTGGATCATTCTTGACTCAGGGGCTTCATGCCATATGTTTTACTCAACTGAATAATTCACCTCTCTTCTAGAAAGCAACAAAGGATACATCAGTACTGGAAAAGATGGTGCAAATCTCCCAATCAAAGGAAAGGGAGATGTCGTCTTAACTTGGAAACACTCCCGAATCCATCTTTCCAATTGCTTATATGTCCCCAATCTAGTCATCAACCTCATCAGTCCCGGCATCCTTGTTTCTGAAAAGCAATACTCAATCTATTCTCATGGCAACTCTTTCAGGGTTTTTTGTTCCAAAACCCTTGCTTTTGAAGGATTCATCCGCAAAAACCTTTTTAATCTCAATCTCCCTTCATCCATTGGTGATCACTCCAGAATCAGCTACCTCACTCAAAAAAACTTGGAAAACAATAAACTGCTCTACCTCCACCAATCTCGTGGCCACGCCAGTCCTCTTTGATTAAAGAACGTACAACCTAACATTCCAAACACCCTAATCAAAAAATTACAATGTCCCAACTGCTCCTTCTCAAAAATCACCAAAACCCCCTTCTGCAAGAAAGTAACTCTTGCCTTGAAACCCTTTGAAAGACTCCACTTTTACCTCATGGGACTGATCTACCCAGAATCCCGCAACAAGATGAGGTACATCATGACAATTGTTGACAGCTGCTCTGGTTATCTATCAGCTATTCCTCTTAGAAACAAATCTGATGCCTGTCTTAACTTTTTATCCATTCTCAGATTCAAAAAGCAAAAACAAGGACACTTTCTCTCCACCATCTGCTCTGACGGCGGAGGTGAATTCATGTCTCACAAACTTTGATTCTTTTTCAAAGAGAATGCCATACAACACATTGTCACTGAACCTTACCCACACAAACACAACGGAAGGGTGGAGCGCGCTAATTAAACTATAGCTGAATCCATCAGAACCAATCTCTGATCTTCCAAGCTTCCGCAGCATTTTTGGGAGGAAGTAGCTAAAGCTTCTACGCTCATGCTCAATCAAATCCCAAAACTCCCGCATCAGAAATCCCCATAAAAAGTTTTCACCAACAAGTCTGTACCGTTGGATTACTTTCATCCTCTAGGCTACAAAGTAGTGTACCTAAACATGAAACTCTCACGTGGGGACAAATTTGCTGATTGGGGGCTTGAAGGAACTCTCATAGGCTTTAATCCCAACCTACTTTCATACCGCATTCTCAAACCTGAAAACTTGTTCATCTCCTCCAAACACATCAAGATCATAAAATCAGATTTCAACTCTCCCTCCAACAACAACTTACCAACTGTTAGATCTCTCAATATCAACTTTTCAACTTCTACCAGTCCTTCCCTTCCTAGAAATTCTCCTACTACCTACTCTTGCCTTTACCAGCCAATACCATTCCCTCTGAACCTGAATCTTCCTCCTCCGTTGACAATCAAGACTCTCACTCTTCAATAGATGTAGCCAAAGAACTCGCTCCATCCAGGCTGCTTTTAAATTGATCCTTGCTCAAACCACCTGATTGTTATGTTTACCATCATTAATTTGTTCCCAAATCTTACAAACAGGCTAAGAAATGTCAAGACTTCAAAAATTGGGAAGCTTCAATGAATGTAAAATTAAATGGAATAGAAAGCATGGAAGTATGGGACAACTACAACAGACCAGAACCTGCCAATCCTCTAAACACGACTTGGGTCTACCGCATCAACAATAACTGTCATGGGGACCTGCTCATTTATAAAAGTCAATTATGCGTGCAAGGGCTTAATCAAATCTATGGACTTGATTATCAAGATACATTCTCCCCAACGGGCAAGGCAGCTTCACTCAGAATAGCGCTACTGTTTGGGCTTTACCACGCACTTCTGATCTCTCAATTTGATGTCAAGAGTGCATTTCTGCATGCACCTCTCAACAAAGAAGTGATCATAAAGACCCCAAAGGGATGCTATAGAACCTCTAAATATCTCAAGCTAAATAAATATCTTTACGGACTCAAACAAGCCCCTCTCAACTGGTTCAACACCCTTAATCAATGGCTATCCAGCCAGGGGTTTCATGAATCTTCCAGTGATCCATGTCTCTATTTAAATCCCCAGCACAAATTGATCATTTTCTTTCATGTTGACAACCTCATCCTTATTGGTCTTGGCAATGAGTTCAAAGAAAACTTCCTCCACCAATTTCCAAATTCCACCACCCATGAACCAAACACTATCCTGGGCATGAAATATTCCCAGGAGAACAACAAAATTTTTCTTTCTCAACCAAAACACATTGAAAACGGACTCAAAGAACTCAATCTCAGTGATTGTCATTCCTCCTCAATTTTGCTAACAGCTCACTTAAATCTTCAACCCACTGCAGATGAAGAACACAACAAGTTCAAAGCTCTCAACCTCAACTATTGATCCGCCGTCTTTCTAATGAATTACATTTCTTGCCTCACTTTCCCAGAAATCAGCTACGCCGTTTCCAGTCTTTCTCAATTTTGAAAATGACCTGGAATCAATCACTGGCGGGAAGTCAAGCCCTGCTGGAAATACCTGAAGGCAACCAAACACCTCCCTCTTGTGCTGGGAGTGAAAAACCCCAAGACTCAACTGCAATTTTACAGCGACGCTACCTGGAACAATGATCTAGAGACAAGACATTCACAGTCCGGCCACCTCACTCAACTATTTGGATCCCCCATCTCTTGGAGAAGTTACCGCCAGCGGAACGTCACTCACTCCACCACTGAAGCAGAACTAAATCCACTGGTGGACCCATTCCTCAAGGCTATATGGATGAGAGGGCTCATATCCAAAATGTGGAAAAAACCAATTCAACCCAGCCTACATCACATTGACAATAAGGGACTTGACAATAAATTAAAGAAGTTCAGCTGCAACTCCAAGACTTGTCATACAGACATCAAAACCAAATCAATCTGCAACAAACTCAAGGCAAATAATCTTAAGATCAAACTGATTCCTTCCTCCAACATGATCACTGATGGTTCAACAAAGGCTCTTCCTAGAGTTTCTCTTGCAAAAGTTCCTCAAGTCATTAACTCTCAGTTCACGCACCCTGAAATCCTACCAGCCACGGGGGGTGTCAAATCCTTTTCCTAAAATGGTCTTCCCCACGCCATAGTCTTCCAGCCTGCATCCGCGCACTTACCGCGCTCTCATCAGCTTGCAGCCCCTGGCCTCACTCATTCAACCTCCTGGGCTTGACCGGGGTCTCTGCTGTTGTCTTTCCTTTTTCATTCCTTTCTCAAGAGTGTGATCTTTTCTACAATCTTATTCTATTTCTTTTCTTCTCATTTTTCTTCATCTCCTTTTTCCATTCCTTTCTTTTCTTTCCTTCTCATAAATCTCAATCTCCTTGTGTCTCAACCCATCTCTTTTATTTGACCACAATCTCTTAACCACATCTCCTCAATTCAACAACAACCTCTCAGCTCAAATCTCCCTTGTCCATCCAGACTCATCCTTAGTGATTCACTCAACGGTCATTGTCAATTGTCTGGTATGATTTCTGCTACGGTTTTTATCTTTGTTTTCTTCAATCATCCTTCTTTTCCTTGTCTCTCAACTGAATCCAGATATTGCTCAGATTGTGTCATGCCCCTTCTAGTCTTAAGTTCTTTCATTCAATGAAATTCAATTTGAATGGGTTGATGACATGATCATTATTGGTAATTTTAAAGAGAGAGTCATGGAGACACTCAAAAAGGAGTTCAAGATAAAAGATCTTGGTCTGGCGCAACAGGTGCTAGGAATGAAAGTCAGTAAGACCAAGAATGGTATTAAGTTAGACCAGAGCCATTACGTGGCAGCTCTTCTTAAGCAGTATGGCTTAGAGGATGCAAAGGAGTTTAGTACTCCCATGCAGTCAAACATTTGTTTAGAGAACTCTACAGATGAGAAGTATCTGGAGTTTGTTCAATCTGGGAAAAACTACAGGTCAGCTGTTGGATTGCTTAATTATTTGGGGCAGTGAACAAGGCCCAATATTGAGTTTGAAATTGGTGTCTTGTTGCAACACTTAGAGAAGCCAAGCATGAGGCATTGGTCAGTGTTTAAGAGAGTTATGAGGTATCTTAAAGGAACGCACAGTCTGGGACTGTTGTTTACAAAGTCAGAAAACTTTGATTTGGTTGGATATTCCAATGCAAGTTCGGCAGATGGTAACACTAGGGAATCAACAATTGGTTCCATATTCTTTTTAGGTAAGAATCTGGTGTCATGGATGTCCAAGAAGGTGTTGGCAATAAGTCTTTCATCAAAAGAAGCTGAGTATAGAGCTTACTTAGCAGCTTCACAGGAAGAAAAATGGTTCAGAAAAGTCTTAGAGGATACACATAAACCACAAGGGTTTGGGTTGTTGTATTCCAATAGCAAGAGTGCCATTGCATTGGCGCAAAACCAAGTGTTCCATTCAAGAATAAAACATATTGATTTTCACTATAACTATATTTGCAATGCAGTTAACTGAAATTAGATTGTGTTGAGGTACATGCCCACTGGAGCTATGACTGCAGATATCTTGACTAAGGCATTAGATAGAAACAAGCATCAAGGCTTTGTAACTAATATGCGGATGTCACCCCTTTTGGATTAAGGGGGTGTTTTAAAATACGTATGCACTTACGCGTGTGCTACGTATGAGGATAATCCAAATGGGATGCACGTATGGGCCTCTGCGGCCCATTGGACACACACACGGACCATAAGGGCCCATGTGGATGTCACAGATTTGGGGAAACTGGCCTCAAAATGCTTTAAATAGGCCTGGTGGGGTATATGGGCAAATACAGCCAGATGGGCTTGTATGGTCATAATTGGGCCCAAGGTTTATTTTGGACATACTTGGCCAGACGGGCTGGCCTGCCAAAGTAGTCAATTCTCACATTTTGGGCTTGGGGAGGCCCATTGGGGCCGCCGCCTGTGTTTCAGCCCACTCGGTGCTGCTGCCCATGTCTTGGCCCGCTTGGGGCCACTTGTGTTCCTTGGTATGGCCCACGCAGGGCCCAATGGCCCGCGCGGGGATGTTGCGCAGCCAAGGGATCCCAGGCGGTGCAACGCCGTGCGGGCCCAGCTGGTCGCGTCCGGCAACCAGCGCTGCGGGGGCCGTGGCTCCCTCCCCTCCCCTTGCTTTCTGTTGAAAGGGGGATGGGGGCGGACTGGCTGGTTTGAACCAGCCAGCAACCACCGCAATGACGCGTTCTGTCAGGGCAGGGGGGACTTTATCACCCTCCTGCCCAGGGAGACAATGGATCTGGCTGCAAGGAAAGCAACTGGATGGTGAGGGGGGGTTTGACCACCCTCCCACCAGCAAAGAGTGTTGCAAGGGAGCAAAAACTGAAGGGGAGCTCTCCCCGCCCTTTACCAAGGGGGAGGAGCGACGGGCTGAGGGGACCTGACCACCCCCCAGCCCAATGACTTCTTTGACAAAAACACCCTGGGGGTATTGACCCCCTGGGCCCCTGGTCAGGGGATTTGACCGCCCCCACCAGGGATTTGAGAGAAAGAGGGGGGGGCGGCATGTCTGCCGGTTTCACCCCCCCCCCCCTAGTGAGGTTGAAATTGGACCCAGGTGAGTCCTGAGTCCCACCGAGCCCATTTGAGTGGCCATGGGCTGGCTGCATGAGGCAACCAGCCCATAAGTATGGTAATGAGGTCATCAGGGCTGGTTGTAACAGACAACCAGCCAGGGGCTGGTTCAGCCCCGTAACGGTGGAAACACAATGATGGACCAGAATAGGCTGGTTTTAAGGGTTCAGGGACTGATGCCATGCGGGCTGATGTAGTCCAAACCAAGTAACAAGGTCTGTAGAGCCTGTAGAGCTCTTTTGGGGAGGAAAATTTTCCTTTTGGCTTGTTGTATCATAGGCTCACCAGAGGCCAATCTTTCGTACTTAAGGAGCTCTTCTCCCTGCTTTTTTCCATCATTCATTCATCATCCAATTGAATTCATCCAACGTATTGCCCCATTGTGAGAGCCCCATTAGCAACTATTGACACCCAGTGTCCAGCATTTTTTTTGCTTTGAATAATGATCATGGCCTAAGCTAATTGCTGGCCATATTATAACAGGAAAGATATCTTGATCCTCTGGGTCATATGCTGGATTGCTAGATTCATTAGGCAAAGCATTCCTAATTATACTATCAGCATTCTGATGTTTAGCTCCAGCTTTATGCACTATAGTCATCTGACCTCTATACTTTTGTATAGCAATTTGCCACCTGAGCATATGTCTGCTGGGGGTTTTCATGTTCATGAGAGTTCTTACAAAATTAACGTCTGTTATCACTTGGAAAGTGGTGCCTTCTAAGTAATAGTTTAGCTTTTCTAAAGCCCATAATAGAGCTAAGAATTCCAACTGACTGGCTCAATATCTCTTTTCTGTATCTTTGATCTGTCTAGATATGAAGATTACTGGTTTCTGCACTGGTTTGCCTTCTTCTATTCTTTATTGATGTAGAGCAGCTCCTAAACCTTCCATAAAGGCGTCAATGTACAGTTTAACGGGTTTTGAGTAATCTGGTTGAATGAGTAAAGGAGTAGAGGTCATAGCTATTTTTAGTTCCTCATGATTTTTCAATCTCTCATGTGTCATTTCAAATAGTGTTATTGTTGCATACTTCATACAGACTTTTAGTTAGCATAGCAAACTTTGGTATTTATTGTCTGCAGTAACTGAAAAACTAATTAAAGACAATAACTCTGTTTTATTTTGAGGCATGGGTCTTTTCATGACAGCTGCTATCTTATTTTGATCAGCATCTAGAGTTAGACCAGAGACTATATGCCCTAGGGCTTTCAATTCTCCATATCAAAATTTGCATTTCTTCATGGATAATTTTAATCCTGCTTTGGAGATAGTTTGGAGTACTAATCTTATTTGTTTGATATGAGTATCCCAATCATCAGAATATATGATAACATCATCTTTATATACCATCATCTATCCTTGTCTGATGTATGTACCTATCACTGTATCCATTGTTCTCTGGAAGTGTGATGGGGCATTCTTTATACCAAAGCATATCCTAAGATATTCATATATTCCCAAATGACAGATTATTCTCATAAACTTTCTGATTTCAGGGCTTATAGGTTTCTGGTGGAAACCTTTAAGCATATCCATAGTAGTGATATATTTGGCCTTGGACAAGTTATGTAGAGCATGATCAATCCGGGGTATAGGATAATAATATGCCTGAGTATAATTATTGAGCATTCTGAATTCTCCTACCATTCTTGACTTATCATTATGCCAAGCTATTATTATAGGTGTGGTCACATCTACCTGCTCATTGTGCCCTACTTTCCTTAATACTTGTAAGTTTATCAGTCATTGGATATGTTCCTCAAGAGCTATTCTAGACTTAGGACTAGAGGGATAAGCTGGTCTTCTTGTTTTGGAGGATGAGGAGGCTTAATAGTCAATTTTAATACCATTTCATTTCCTTTGATATCAGCAATGGGATGATCTTTAGTACAAAAAGAATTTTGGTTCTCAAAGCAGACTTTCAAGATATGTTTCTTCAGTTCTTCAGAAATTTTCATATTTATAGCTGCTTGAGAGAAGTATTCTTGATTAAAGTCTTCTAAATGATTTTGATAAGTGGAAGAGGGGAAGTTAGATTCAATGGTGCATATCTTGAACTTCTTTTCCCAATTACCACCCACTGTAAAGTATCTCCCTTTACTCTGGAACACATCTATACCATATAGACATAAAGCATCATTACCTATTATCAGGTAGACACATAATCCATTGAGCAATACCACAAATTCCACTTGTATTCTCAAATATCCTTTAGTATGGGGTAACATTATAGGAGCAGTCCATACTCCAATAGCATTCATGGTAGAGTTGCAAGAGCTAAACTTGAATTTTGGGATGGGCAGAAGATGATCTTTCCAATTGGGATCCCATTTGTTTAAGAATTCAGTGCAGACACATGAGCAGAAAGCTTGACTATCCAGTAATAACCTTATAGGTCTGTCTCTATACAATCCTGTTGCATAGCAATTTTGACCAGTAGTATAACTCATACCACTCATAGTTTTAACTGTTAATGGTTTAACATCCGTGATATGTCTAGGAGTTATGGTAGGATCCCATTTTTGGGGCAAACTAGAGTCCCCATGGATGTTATTGATTTCTATAGAAGTGCCTATATCTCTTTCTATAACATTAACAGGGTTGGTCAGGATCAATTCACATTCAGAAAGGGATCCTTCAGTATCAGCTATATCTTCATAGTTCTGATTCCTTCAACCTTCTTCTCTCCTTCCAAGACTGCTATCTTTCTTTTTGTTAATGGGCAGTCTTGTCTCATATTCCCTGTCTTGTTACAATTCCAACAAGTTCCAGATATTCTCTCTTTGTCCCTGTTCTCATTGAGCTTCTTATTATCAGAGGTATTAATCAGAGGGGGTTGTTCTCTGCTTTTTTTAATGTTGAAGTTCTCTTTAGTTCTAGAAGGAACCTTCTTGTCTAACCCATTCATGTCTATGACTTTTTCTAACAAATTGATTAGAGTTGGTTAGTCAGCACCCATACTCATCCTGCATCTTACACTATGGTTAAGATTTCCAGGACACAAGTTGAGGAGTCTTTCATTTACTTCCTCTTTATCAGCATCTGGATAGAAGCAATCTAGTCTTCTCTTCTGTTCCAAACACCTTTTGTGAGGCTTATCCTTGGAGGGATCAAATGAGGAATTTTTGAAATTTTTCATCATTTTTCTTTTCCACATTCTAGAACCAAATTGTTCTTTAATTAGAAGTTCCCAAGAATTACAGGGTAAGGATCCCACTTCTTCTCTTTAAATGACAAACCGGTCTAGAGCTACTCCTTCAAATAGTCTGGGCAGCCTGACTACAGCTATAGCTTCTGGTAAGTCATAAGAGTTAATAGTATAGTCAATAAATTCAATGAAATTTATATGATTGTATTCTCCTTCACCAGTGAACTTAGGCCATTCAGAAATTGGGGGTAAAAGTTTGATGGCTTGTTCCATCTCAGGAGTAGGACTAGGACTGAAGTTGTCACTCCTATGCATTCCTAGTAAGGGTGGTGCATAAGGAGTAGTTGTTTGTCTGGGAGGTTTTGGTTCCTCTGTGGTACCCCCCAAGGGGTTTGTCAGACAGACTTTTAAGTCTCTAAGATCATTCTTGATCAGATTAAGTTGCAGTTCCACTTTATTATTAAGCAGATCTAATTTCTCACTAAGGGACAGAATGGAGATTTTAGTGGTAGTTACCAATTTCTCTTTTAAAGGTTGAAAAGACATAATAAAATCTTCTTGGATTCCTGATAACATATTCTCAAGTGTTTGAGTCTGTCTGATTTTACCTTGATTAATTGTCTCCAGTAATTGTTCTGTATGTTCTTTAATATCTTCCATTCCTACAGTTTTTGTTTGGTTATTAATTAATTTGGCTACTAATGAGGTTAACTTATCCATCTGGGTATGAACACCATCCAAATTTCCACAGAAAATCTTGAAATTATGGCGCATATCATTAGAAAAGGAAGTAATTACATCAGAGGTTGGTTTAGACAAGTTACTGGGTTCAGATTTAGAGGATAATTGTTGTACACATTTTTCCACTTTTGAGCTAGGGATATTATTTGATCCCAATCCTTCTTTCCCTTTGGCTTTGGATGGGAAGAAGATCTCTTCTTTCCTGATCCTTTGCCTTTCAGTTGGGCTAATTGATCCCAAGGATTCCACTTTTCTATGTAGGATTCTACCTCTTTCCTTGGAATCATTTTCTGAAGAGCTATCTGGGTAGCTTTTGCCTGGGAGATTATCTTTTTCATAGATACCATGTCCTCCTTGGCTTGGGATTCTTTGAACTCTTCCCAATATTTCACGTGCTCTCTGACTAAGTCTTTGATCCTGGCTTTTTTGGCCAGATTCTGCTGGGGTAGCTGCAGGGAATATTCTTGTAATGGAGGGGGGCTTTATTCTACTACCTTCTCCAGCTCTAGGTTGGGGGAGGGAAGAAGTACTTGGGGCTGTTCCTTGTCCATCAACATTTGATTCACGGGTTCCAGTCCCCTCATGGTTGTCATTATTGGTGGTCTCACGGTTACTGGGGGCTCCTGGCAAAGATCCATAGGAGGGAATTCTGCCTGAGGCTCTTGTGTTAAATCTATTCATATTGAATAAAATGTTTATAAGTATTTTTCTACAGAAAAAATATGTAAAAATAAGTTTTATTTAAAACTCACTTAAGTTGATATTCAAAGGTACCAGGACTTTATTGGGATTAAATTGGTCCTTAATATGTAATCCTACGGGGTCTTGGTGTGTCCCAATGAGGTCTTCACCCGTCCAATAGATATTTTCAGGGCTTCCAGAGATATCTGCGACTTCTTGATCCAATAAATCAGTTTCAGTGGTGGTGTTTTCTGGTATAGGAGGGTTCACTGATGGTAAAAGGTTATTTTATTGGTCAATAAAATATATTAATATTATTTTGATAAAAATAATATGTTAATAAAAGTTTCTTACTTTTATATTTTAAAATATAATTTATACAGTATTTCTTCCAAGCTTTATGTTTTCTTAATAGGGCCTGGAAGTTGATATGCCTCTCAAGATCTTCTTGTTCAAGGAGTTTATCTAAGTTTTTACATGCAGAAGAGATATTAAGTTGCTCAGCTTGAGTTAAGGCTTCCCAACCAGTAAGTTTATAATCTTTAATATATTCTTCTTTTCTTTTCTTCAAAAGATTTAAATGATAGATTATTATTTCTGCATTGGTTTTTAAATCCACTGAGAAAGAATTTAATGATGAATCATGGTTAAAAATTCAGATAAATTTATCTTTCATTTAATTTTACGTGAAATGTCTGTTCCAAGGTATTAAATATAATAAAATGGAATATTTCCTGGCCAGACCCCAAATTGTCAGCCTCCTGGATTCCAAGACCCTTTCTATCCTTTAGCTACCAGATGGGATAGAATAAATAATAAATATATTATTTAATAAATGCAGAAAAAATTCGTAAAATGTTTGGATAAAGCTTATTGCAAGGTTAATTGGTTTGTTTATGGTTTATTGTTATAAATCAATATAGATAGAATGATTATTAAATATTTTTATAGAGGGGCCACAATTATATTGGGGATCTTTAAAACCTCTATTCAGGGAATTCAGTATGAAAACATGTATGCCTGGTTACTTTGGGCCCTTTAGTTTAAAGGATATTTTGCCCAAAGATAATATGTATATAAAATACACAGTGGAGTAGCAGGGATTTGTAACCAAGCTGCCACAAAACATAAAGGATAATAAGACTCACTGTTCTATTATTAAATCCTTTGGGTATCTGTTTGGGACGTGCACTGATGTTTTAAACCTTTATACTGGGGTTATAAGGTTCTTCAGCAGTTTAAATTGATAAAAAGAGGGTTGAGGATGGATATTATTAATCAGACCAAGCCATAAATCACTTACTTATCTCTTATAAGTATTTGATTGCCTTGGCACGGTGTCTGGATATAAATATAACTGGGTCTATGGGTATCAATATCCTCTAAAGAGCTGTTTATTTATAGCTTTTGGAGTCCCAATCTTGTCCTTCTGAGGGGTACAGGGGCTCAAAGGGATGGAAACTGAGGCTAGAAGGGTAACCAGTTGTATCCTGTCACATGTGCTTGGTGCTGTAACACAGGTAGCATCTAATTCCACAGGGTATGGGAATTATTCTACTTAATAATTGATGTTTGGACGTGTGAATAACACTAATCTGTCCTTTTTATTTACTATTTAATTAATTATCCTTAGTAAATGTTCTCAGTAATTTAATCATTATTTCAATAGAAATTCCTACAGATATTCTGATTTCAGGTTAGTTCTCATTATGTATCAAATAATTGGAGTAAAGTCATGATGTTGATTTTACTTCTTATTTTCAAAATTCAGTTGATTTACTACA
This sequence comes from Puccinia polysora, assembly GCA_025617555.3. Lineage (NCBI taxonomy): Eukaryota > Fungi > Basidiomycota > Pucciniomycetes > Pucciniales > Pucciniaceae > Puccinia > Puccinia polysora. The sequence goes on from CM062618.1 coordinate 62,432,964, forward strand.
ATAATTACTTAAAAATGTAATTCATGGGTATTCATGTACTATTTTTAAATCATAAGTTTTTTCAGTATGTCACAAAAATATTTATGTCTATAAAATTTCATAATAGTATATTAAAGTATTTTAATATATTTTTAAAAGTATTCATTATCTTATTTTCGAAATTTTTGGTACTTTCAATTATATTTAATAGAAAATACGTATAAAGGTTATTTAAGTATTTTTATGTAATTTTATGTACTTTTAGACTATCTACTATCCACAGAAACATTTATTACATATGTAGAATGTTCCCATGTAGGTTGTAGCATGATTGCAAGGTACCTAGGTTTCTCAGGCGCCTGTCACTTTTCCAACCCATAGTCCTGCGGCTGCATACTTGTCAGAGGCCCAGGGCTGCGTACATGACTTTGAAAGAGTGACAGAGGTTTAGATCAGCCGCACATGGGTGCATTGGCTGCCGCAGCTGCATGCGGGAATTGTGACAGAACACATTTCTGTCTTTAACTCCTAAAATATACACAACGCCTCAATTCCAACTAAATTTTAGGCGTGAAACATATACGTGAAAATAAATGTGAAATATTTAATTGGCAAAAAAGTTAAATAGTGTTGCCGTGGTATTTTGGTCTTTCTTTCCTTAATTATTTAAAAATATAAGGATTTGGATTTCAAGGGTGGGGTCAGTGAGTGACCCTACCCAATTTTGGGTGTAAAATCCATTTTTGCAATAATATTTATGTTTTTCCTACTCCTTCTTAGGTTAATTTTATTATTATTATTTTTATGTTATTTCTGTTACTTTTGCAGCTTGCTCTGCAATAGTATCAAGCTGACAGGCCCGCAAAATTGTTCATTTCCTGCTTTTGGGCTGGGACTGCCTGCTGGGGAGGTTTCCCTTGTTTTGGCCCTCTTGGGGCTGCTGTTTCTTGCATTTAGCCTGTTCAGGGGCCAAATGGCCCACAGGGGCCCCCACCCTGGTGGCAGCCCCAGGAACTGGGAAAAACTGTCCTGGCTCCCTCTTGCAATGGAAGGGGATTACTGGTTGAATACTATCAGCCCTCAAGACTACCCAGGCCAGCAGCAGCAAGGCAATCTGTGGTGGGAGGGGATTTCATCACCCCCCCACCAGGCAAGGTGAAGGAGATGGGCCTCTCTCTCCCCCCTGTTGCTGAGGGGGAGGTGCCAAGGGCTGGGGGGACCTGATCCCCCCCCCCAGCCCACTCTTCTGTTGATGATACCCACGCTGTTTGAATCAAGGCAACCGCCGGTGTGTGGGATTTCATCACTCCCCCACCTGTTTAAGGATTGATCAAGCAGGGTGCTCTCCCCTCCCCCCTCCTCCTTACCAACAAGGAGGCACCAAGGGCTTGGGGAGCTGATCCCCCCCCCAGCCCACTTGTTTTTGGTTTGCCTTTGAAAACCTTCATCCCAGGAAACCAGCAGGGGATTTGACATCCCTGCTGGTCACCCAGGTAAGAAAGGGGGGGAGCATTTCCCCTGGTTACACCCCCCCCCCCTCTTGGTGTTAGCTAGCCAACCCAGGTGTGTCCTGAATCCCACCTGGCCCATTTGTGGGGCCAGGTGCTGGTTGGATGAGCCAACCAGCCTTTTAAGTGGGGTCATAAGGGTAACAGGGCTGGTTGTAACAACAACCAGCCCAAGGATTTGAACAGAAAAGGGCTGGTTCAACCCTCTAAGGATGGAAACATAAAAATCAACTGAAACAGTCTAGTCAAAAGGATTCAGGGACAAATTCCATGTGGGCTGATGTAGCCCAAACCAACTAACAAGGCCTGTAGAGCCTTTAGAGACCCTTTGGGGAGGAATTTTTTTCCTTTTCCCCTGTTGTATCATGGGCCCACAGGAGGCCAATCTTTTTTACTTCAGGAGCTCTTCTCCCTTCTGTTTTCTGCAATCAATTTGAATCCATCCAATCAATTATCCAACATATTGCCCCAATGCAAGAGCCCATCAGCCTTTATAGACACAAGGTGTCCAGCATTTCTTTTGCTTTAATTACTGCTCCTACTGCCACTAAGCTAATTTCTGGTCATAATTTTAACACATTATCAGTACCAGGCTTTGTTGAATCTACTTTTTGGATTCATGTGTGTCTGTTTTTAATTCTTGCTTCTTTATAGTACCTGAATTATTTGGAGAAGATGTCTTTCATTCAAGAATCCAGCTATTCCAAAATTATTCTGAAAGATTCAGATGTATAATTTTTTGGCAATGCTTATGGATATTAAGCTTTACAACATTTTCTGTGATCAGTTTATGAGGAATGATGAAGATTCAGATCTGCTCTGAGGTAAAGAAAAAGTCTTAACATCTTGTTTTTGAGGCATTTGAGTGAGAATCATGTAGCATAGGTTGCAGTACTTTGTTTAGAATAAGATAAGATAATTAGTATCTTATTTTAGATGCTGACAGTGAATTATGTTGGATATTTGATCCATAAGAAGGTTCACTATGTGAGTGAAAGTAAGCAATAAAGTTGAGTTCCATGGAAGAAGAAAATAAGGTCAATATTGCTATGGAACATGTGGCTCAAAGGGTATAGGGTGTTGATTATTGGATCTAATAAAGGAAGTCCAGTTAGTTTGGAAGGAATCATTATTGTGGGAATATTTCACCAATAAGAGAGTTAGGGTATGAGAGGATTAAGTAATTTAATTGATTAATTACCAGGAGCTTTTGAGTGAGCTTCATCATCTTTAAGAAGATAAAGGTCTGTTGTTGATGATTTGACAAAGAGAACTGTTCTTTGTTGACAATTTCTGAATAAATTGCTTTGTGCAGATTTATTTAAGTTTTCAGCTCTGAGCACATTGGATCACTGTAGAACTGGTAATATGGTGAAGGATAACAGCTGTGAGAGTTTTACCTCATGGGCCAAGACTAGAGATTTTTTCTCAAAGAGTAGAGAAAGAAATATGATTCCTAGCGAGGGTTTTTCCATTGATTTTTCAGGGCCATTCATCCCAATTTCTCTTGAAGGGGCAAAGTAATTCATCAATTTAGTTGATACAGCCACTAATTTTGTATGAGTGAAAACAATAGGACCAAAGGATCAAACCACAGAGAAGATTTCAGTAATGTTCAACGTCTGAAACCAGAATGTATTTATGAAGGAGATCAAGAGGGTAATCACTGATGGAGGGGGTGATTTTTTCAGTAAGGAATTTGAGAAGTTGTTAATTGATTATGGTATCACTCATATTGTTAAAACTGCAAGTACTCCACAGAATAGTGGAATAGTTGATAGAATGAATAGGACTTGATTGGATAAAGTCAGAACAATTATGGCTCAACCTGGTTTACTAAATTTCTTATGGGCTGAGTTGCTATTTACAGCTTGTCTTTTGCATAATATTGTGAGTTTTAATGGGAAGATTCCCCGTTATCAGTTTTGGAAGCAAGCAAAAAAAATTTCACACCTTAGAAAAATTGGTTTTTTGGTGTATTATAGTGTCCCCCATAATGAGGTGATTGTAAAATTGGATCCTAGATCAAGAACAGGGATGCTTTTTGGTTATGATTTAATGAGTAATTCATATAGGATATATTGTCCAGAATCTAGAATGGTTATCAAAGTAGGCATGTAAAATTTTGTGAAAGTACCTTTCCACTCAAGAGAAGTATAGATGCTGCTGTTGATAAACAACAGCATGAAATAGCATTAGAGCCTATTTCACCAGAAAATTCTGAGGAAAATTTAGTTCCAGATGATGAGGAGGTGGAAGACATGCCACCAGAGGGTTCAGTAGCTGCTTCAGGGAATTCCTTTAATTTGGAAACTGATGACCCTCCACCTCTGGTTAGAAGGAGTGGTAGGATGAGAGTATTGGCTGATATTTATGGGGAATGGAAGTCCCATTATGCTTTTGAAGAATATGAGGAAGATAAATTCATGTAACAATGTATGCTTAATGAAGTTCAGGAGTTGAGTTGAGAGATGGGTAACAGGTTTAACCCAAATAACTATGGCCAAGCTATGAATTCTGATGAGAGAGCCAACTGGAAGAAAGCTATTTATGAAGAGTTTGATTGTTTGGATTATAATGTTTTTTTTCAAGTGGTCAAGCAGGATTTAGTTTCAAAAGTAAAGACCATTGTTGGGTCTAGATGAGTGTTGAATAAGATGTTTGACACTGATGGAGTTTTGAAGAGATTCAAGGCAAGATGTGTTGCAAAAGGCTTTAAGCAGGGAGAGGGTATAGATTACCAAGAAAATTTTTCTCCAACTGGAAGGTTGTCCAACTTCAGGGTTTAGGGTTAGGGTTCAGGTTTTAGGGTTTAGGGTTTAGGGTTTAGGGTTTAGGGTTTAGGGTGTAGGGTTTAGATTTTATGGTTCAAGGTTGGGTTTGACTCATCAATCAATGCCAAAGTAGAAGTGATTGGAGCTGGTTGTGTTTGAATGTCCTCCTTTTCATCAGATGGGGGCCACTCCAAGGCCAAGGTTTCCTCAGGATACTCATTGCTAGGCTGAGCATTGACAGCCAAGTCCTCAGCATCAACTGAATTGGATTGTTGGGCATCAAAAGCAGCTAGGGGGTGATTTTGGCCTTATTTTAAAATATTTTATCCATTTGAATATAAAAAGGACAAATTGAGTCCAACTTATCAACCACCAACTTGATTCCCTTGTCTTTGTCGGATTTGGTGATACCAAAGCCAGTGGAGATTGACCTGGAGTGGGCATTTTTGTACTTGACTTGATAATTCTTGAATCAATCCCTCATCTGTTTGGATGAAAGATCCAGCCTACCTTTTTTTTTATTCTTGAGTTCATTGGCCATCAGGAGATAAACATTGACCTTAGAGGATGGAGGTTGGCCAATCTGCGTTTTGTTGTCCAATCCAAAGCAGGTATCATAGTTGAAGGGAATTTTGAGCTAGTTTACCAGGATGATGTGATCAGCTCTCTTGAGCTGACCCAAGCCCTTGGAAGCTGATGGGGGAGGATTTTTTTTTATGGAGTTCCTTGGTGATGTTTGCTTTGGTGTGGACTTGCTGGGGGGTTTGCTGAGAGGCCATTTGGAAAGACTAAGGGTTTTAAATTGATGAGAGAAATCAAGTGATGAGAGCAATAAACGACAAGAGCAATAAAGCAATGAGAGTGATCAAGTGATTAGAGCAATAGAGTGATGAGAGTGATCAAGTGACAAGAGCAATAAAGTGATGAAAGTAGATGTTTTAAAAATCTTCCAGTTAGCCTGGGTTTGAAATTTTTGAAATTGCAAAAAACAATTTACTGTGAATGTAATTTTGAATCTGGCGTATATGGCCAGGTGGATCACCTGGCTCATTGCCTTTTTGATTGTCTTTACATTGAATGGGGGGGATTCTAGTGCTATAAAATTTTTATATTCTGAGAGCCAGTGCCTTGATAGATTTTACCGCTTAAAAACCAAGGTCCTAAAGTGTATTTTCACAAAATTTCCTCTGGTGTAGTAGCACCAGCCTGTCTGTTTTCTATTTCAGTGTATAGCCAATTTGTTTATAAGTGTTTTCATGTTTCTTGATTCAATACTTGCCAATTACAAAATCAAGGAAATTCAAATTCTCATCACAATTGTGCCCCAAAATGAAGTTATCATCAACATGGATGTGCAGTTGCATGGATTTTGATTTTTTAACATAAGCTGATTCATCCCTAATGGACAGAGGGTGACCTAGTGATACCAGTGTCCTAAAAGGATGGGATTTCTGAAATTGGGGCAAATTTTTCATCCAATAATAGAATTTTTTAAGCTCCTAAATCTGGTTTTCTTTTCCAGGGACTTCAAAATCTGAGAATTGAAAGAAAAAAACCATATAAGTGATATTGCCATAAAAAACACATTTTCAACATAAATCAAAATAAACAAGAATTATGGGTAAATGCAGCAAAAAAGAGGACTGTATGCTTCAAACTAATTTGGTGGAAATTATTGATGGTTTTCAAAGCATAACCAAAATTCTTTCTGATGAATTTAACTTTCCAAATTAATTATTTTTACCTCTAAAATTTTCATGAAATAGGTTTTGTAAAATACCTTGTATTTCATGATTGAAAGATTTTATTCACAGTTATGTTATTAAATGGATCAATTTTGAGGGAACAAATGAACACAAAAAGTCATGAAAATGTGAATAGAGGGGAGGATACAACAAATTAAATAGAACAAATATCAACGGCAGGAGGAGGTGCGTGATTGCAATTGCAGGGCCAGAGCCATGGAAGAGGCTTGCCAGTTGAATTCCAGTGAAAGAAGAAATTGCGCAATAGCACCTGCACAAGTTGTACTTCATCAATCTGATTCATGCCACTGGCCAATGTCTTGCGTAAGGAATCAAGGATAAACTGATATGTGCCATGCCAGAGTGGTTGAATGTCTATAGAATAAAAAGTAGTTAGTAAATATAATAGAAGGGATGAGAAGACACTGTACTTACTGGTGGGAGGCTTTCTGATAGTGCCAAGAAATGGATGTGCTGGGAAGCACCTGATGGGGCAAAAACTTGGTGACTAGTGGGACCAAGGAATAAGTCCTGTACACCACCAACCAGAAAACAGGCTAGAGAGGAAATTGACATTGAATCATTGCTCTTTTGCCAGCTAAGAAGGGCTTGGACACACAAAAGCGCAGATTCAACTCTGAAAAGGAAGGTCTTGAAAAAAGAGTCGTTGATATATTATTTTAAAATTCTTGGAAGGGATTCCAAGGGAGTTTTTGAAGCAAAAATGAGAGTAGAACTGAAGACAACATGCGCAATGTCATTTTTGGCTGTTGGACCTGGGTTGAAAAATCCTTCAGCAACCTGCAAAAATAATGATTTGGAAAACAGTAGGTTGGTTGTTTGCATGGATGCAGTTTTCATTGCAGACAGTGCACCATTTGTTGTTCCTATTGCAGATGGTGCACCATCCGTGGTTCCCATCGCAGATGGTGCAACTTCTGCGGTTCCCATTGCAGATGGTGTACCGTTTGCGGTTCTCATCAACAATGGTGCACCCTTCAAGGTTCCCATTGCAGATGGTGCACCAAATTCACATGGCAGAAGGTGCACAACTTCACTTACTGCTTGAATGCACCCTCTGCAATAAAAATTTCAATTGGTGAACCACTGGGCTTACTCAGCACAGACAGTGACTCAGTAGTACAACAAGGTACTTTGTGCAAGTTACTCTGCAGCCTGCAGGAATTGCCAACCAAAACACACACTCAGCTCCCAACAGGCATTCCTCAACCTTGCCATGGGTACCACAGCTGATGCGCCAGGTTGGAAGCAGGGTCAACCCTCAAGGACTGACCCTTGTTTCAAGTCCAAATCTCAAGCCACCAGATGAACAACTCCGCTACCCCAGGAACCAGCTCACAACTATCCCCTCCAATATTGTTGTCCCAACTCCCCCAACTATTGGCCAAGCCCCTTTGCCCTACAACTTTTCCCAACTGAAGAACTTGAGCCTCATTTGCGCTGCTCCTTGACTGCGCAATCACGCTGTCCCTCAATTGAACAATCACTTTGTCTCCAGACTGAACAATCCCATTGTGCATCCAAAGAATACCCCGCCCCTTTTCCCCCTTTTTTCTGGTGAAGATCCCCGCTCATTGGAGGTTGAGGAATTTGCTTCCAATTGCCTGGCAGAAAAATTCAGCACCAAAAAAAAACATGTTTGTTGGTTATTTCTTTTTCATTGTGGTGGATGGGAGACTGAATTCATTCATCATCCCTTTAATCCAGGACTTTCTCAAACTTCATTTTCTACGGAAACTCTCAAGCTGTCCACAGCTACTTGTACACCAACTCTCACTCCCACCCAAGTACAACCTTGACAAACATCAACAAGGCACAGTACAACTCATGAACTTCCCTTACTTTTAAGCAACCTGCGGTTACCTCACAAACCTGAAAACAATATGTGATGTCCCGCCAAATAACTTCAACATTCAAGCCACCCACAGTTACCTCACCTATCCGGCAATAACACCAAATGTGCAGCAATTGATGATATGGTCACAGAACCTACAACAACCTCATCTGGCGTTTCTGCCAATTGGTTGGTTGATCCGCAGAGATCTCAGCAAGAGACCAACAGTTAGTGTCATTTGAGTAACTCCTACTTCAAATCAGAACTGAAGCCAATGTGTTTTCCAACCGCATTGGAAGTTTTGCCTTTGATACCCCAAAAAATTTTGAATGAATTGCCAATTTCTCTCAAAGAGATTGATCCATCTACTTAAATAGACAAGATACTCACTGCTCTTCACACAATGACCAGGTCACAAGCCACAAAGCTCACAGGGCCTCTATGTGCCATGCTTAAGCTTCAGTGTATCCATGGACAACTAGCTACGTTATCTTGATAACCCTTCTGATAAATCTGAATTACACCTTGAAGCAAAAACCTCTGCCCAAAAATCCAGCAGCAAAACACAGGCCACAAACACTCTTCAAAACAAATCAAAGAAGAGCTCCACCAACCATGTAGCAGAAGGTATAATATTCGAACTGAAAAGTTATAAATGCCTCCTGGGTTTCACTCCACAACTTGGCTTTATGAGAGCAGAAGTGATGCTCAAAGACTTCAAGAAAATTATCCACTTGCTTCACAACCACACTGTTGCCAATGCAGAAGAGATAATACCTGACTTGAAATTCACCTGCTATGGACTCTGGGTCAATGAGTGGGTAGTGATTGTGTCTGAAAAATGTATGTTTTCACATTTGCCTTGACAAAAAATTTGTGCTGACGTTCTCCTTACAGTTCCCCATATTTTTGAGCTTCCCACTAGTTACCTAGAAAACTCCTCTTATTTAAACACAGCTGAACTCCTCACTTTAATAGACCAAGACTCTTCTGAATGGCCTCAGCTCCCTTTCTGTGAATTTCTTTTTGTACGCATTGCAGAAGGATTTGTGAAAATTGGACCTAGGGTCAAGGAAGCCTTGGCACATATCATTTTCATTTTTATTCTTTTCTCTGCCTCCAAGACCCCTAGCAACTGGCTCAAAATCTCTCTGCCTAGCTTCACCAATCTTTCTTTTTTCCAAGGGTTTTTTGCACAGGTCAAATCAATGTTATTGTGCATTAGTGGTCTTCAGCATAACATCAGGGGAAGCCATGCAGGTCCCATGTTGGATCTAGCAGGCTTTGCAGTGGCTGGTGTTGGTCAACTGCTTCTTGGCCCCTCAAGCCACCGCATCTAAAGTCCAAGCAGAACGGCTCAACATATTGCTCTCATTGCTTTGGGTGCAGTCAGTTTTGGTAAGTTTTGTTGATTTTGTTTCCTTCTAAATTGACTAATTTTTGTTATCTTAACACAGATCCCAATACTTGTTGGCAAAAAACACACAATCTCATTCTTGGTCTCCTCCGCTCCGCACTCCCGGGTGAACCTGCAGAGTTGGATGAAGTGTGCTTGTTGGAGGTTCTCAGTGCAGATTTTTTAAACCTTTGGTCATCAACAGGCAAAGATTTCCCTTGGCCAAAGCCAAGAGCTTGCAAAGCAGCACAACCACCCAAAATAAACCTCAACAACATATAGCATTTATATCCTGGCTGAATTGCTATTGTAGAGTATGGCTTTCCTTTGTTCACTACACCTATAATGAGGCAACATGCAATCATCATTCCTTTATCTTTATGGATCAGCTGTCTTCTGTTGTCTCATGTGAAAATGTTCCTTTCTGTTCTGTATGCATTAATTCCATCTGGGTACATACATTTTGAGCTGTTGGTAGTTTGAGGGCATAAAGATATTGCTGATGTGCGGCTAATGGAGCCATGTGTGTTAATGGATGAGTGAAAGAGTCATAGAGGAAAAGAGTTGATGAGTTACATGAACAAAGTCATACTATGAATAGAGAAGATAATATGCTACAATGGTGATGAACACAGTAAAAAGATATTGTGTATTAGACTAATTTCAGATTTTGAGGTACCTCAGAATTGCTACAAAAATATGTTAATGATATGTTGGAAAGGGAAAATAGAGAGCTAAAATAACACTGTGGGTGCTATAAAAACTTGCTTTTTTGGGATCCTGGAGCGCATACCACTCATACTGTTGCCTCAAAAATTTGTGCACCGGGCTATGATGCATATATTTTTCATTTATGGCGCTTCTGGGTTCCTGTGTCATTTTTATGTAGTTTCAGGGTGGAACCAGAGCACGCACCAAGGTCTTGAAGGTCCATTTGGGGCAGGTAACCCCCTATTAAATGTAGTATTGATAACTTTTGATAACACACCATATGACTTTCTATGTCCAGAATAAAAGTTCTGAAATAGCAAGAGGAATACACAGCCATCAAAAGACAAAATCAATCAACCAATGAAATCTATAGAATGCATCACTGTAAAAGTGGTTGGTAATCATTGTGAAGAGGTACATAATCTAATTTTTTTCCTTTTTGTAAAATCCAAGGCAGATCTGTGTTATTTTTCTTGACACAACAAGAGATAAAGTCCTTTTCAAGAGAATTTGACAGTTTTTCTTTCACTATGGTCTGCAATACAGATGTTTCAAGAGCCAATTTGAGCCAACTCTGGATCAGATTGTCCATATTAGACCAAATCCCTAAAAAAATATGATTTTGATCTGTTAATATTCAACATCATAAATTTCCTCTCTCTCTTAAAAACATGCAAAAAATATCAAAACATACTAGCCATGCACCAAACTTGGAAAACGTTGACAAAAAGAGCTGCAATGGCCGGTAAAGCCATCCTCCCAGCAGCAGGACCCATCATTACTCCAGCTGTCCCAGAAGACAAGAAACTGGCAAGTGGTCCTGGGGTAAGTTGACTCCTGGCTCCTTTTTGGTTACGCTTGAGGGTTTGAATTTACCCTCCAAAGAAGCAAATCAAAATCTTGCTTTTCCAAAGTTGGAATGTTTTCTTCAGAGTATCCCAGTTGTGGACAACTTCCCACCAACGCAAAGCAGATGCTGCAAAAAACATGAGTCAATCTGTCTGAGGAGGCGCCTCAAAGTGGCTTGCAAGTTTCACCAGGGATTTAAAAGCAAAGGGGGAATCTTGTGGCGGCCCATGCAGTATCATCAAATGTAAAGTTGATTGATTGATACCAGAATTATTGAAGATAGGCAGACATGCTAACTCTAGAAGATTGGGGCCTACAAAAAATCAAGAATGAAATCAGCACACATCAATACTGCATGTTGATAAATGTATGCACTTACATTTGAGGAAGATGTGGTCTTCCCAGCCAGAAACTTTTAAGCCTTGAAGACTTAATTCTAGTGTTTTTGATAAGGGTTGTGGCAGTGGAGGTTGTGATGATCTAGGCAAGCAGTTCATGATGTCCCTAAAATTTCATCCACAATTTTAGTTTCAATCAATTTGGAAATCCACGCGGTATGTTCAATCAAGAAGGCTGTTGGGGCTTTCAAGAAGAAGTTGTGATAGTCATTGTTGAGATTTTGGGTAGTGGCATTGTTGCTATTTCTATGTTGCATTTTGATATTTTATGTGGTTTGATCTAGAAACTATGTGAGTCCAAGAGTGCAGGCTAAGTTTTTCAGTGAGGGTCTCAAAAGCATGGGGGAACTGCAAAAGGCGCTCCAGCACATTTGTGTTGCACATCAGACATTCAAAGATTTACTTCACATGCAGCTCTCACAAGACCACTACCGCTTCACTTTTTATGTTTTGTATCATGGCCCTGTTTCTATCCCCAGCTACTTTTCCGGCTTTCTCTATCTTCCTAAAAGTCTTTGGATATTCATTTTTTGACAAGGTGGAAAATTAGTTCAGAACCCTGTTGAAGTATCAGTTTAAAAGGCGGTTTGTAACAATGGCGTTGTTGTAGTGGATTTGCTTGCAGAGTTGGAGGAGGAGGATGCTCCTGGGGAGCTTGAAGAACATTATGAGGAAGAGGAGTACATGGATATAGAAGATGGAGAAGAAGAGGAAAAAGAGAGGGTGCCAGTAGGAAAGGGGAAGTGGAAGTTAATTATCCACTTTGGATTGAAGTGATCAGGAAGACTGGACTGGCTGGTGAGTATGATAGAATTAAGAGGAATCAACAAGACTATGGCTTCTATGCCATTGCTTATGAGTTTATTGGTGGAGTAGAAGATTTTCAAAGTCCTGGAGAGGGTTTGAAGGAGATTGAAAGAAAGTTAGAGAAGTTTTCTGGTACTTCAAGAGCTAGTATGTACTATGGATGGGGTTTAGAGAATTTTGAAGCTGAAAAGAAAAAAGAGGAGAAGAAAGAGGAAGTGGGGAAGGAGCTGGTGAATGGTCTTCAAGATTTTATTTCTTTAAGTGGGATTACCTTTGAGATGGGTGCTTCTTCTAAGGATAGGAAGGAATATGAGGCAAGGAAATTGAAGATGGGTAATGTATGGTTGACCAAGGTGTCTGAACTTGTTAATAAAATTATGGATGAGTTGTAGATATGGTGATATATATAAAAGTTTTTTCTTTTATTTTTTATTTAATTTTTGGGATATGATTGGAATGGAAATAGGATTTGGATAGATTGAGTTAAGGAGCTGATAAATTTGGAGTGAGGAGCTTATGAAGGAAAATGAAGAGGTGATTGGTGAAAGTGGAGTGACTATTGGTGGAAGTGAAGTGTAAAGTAGGGATAGTTGGAAGAATCTTTAAGAAAGTTTGGGCTTGGATGGATTGAAGAAATGGCAGTCATGGAGAAGGAAAGAGAAGTTGGTGAGGTTGGAGGCTGGCTCCCAGGTAGTTCTTTCACAGTCATCTTGAAAGCCTTTCCATTTGACTAGATAGAGGAGTTTTCCACATCTGATCTTAGATTCCAATATCTGAGAACCTTCCCATTTGTCCTGGCCATCAATTTCACTGTTTCTGGAAGTGGTTGATTGTTGGAAAAGGTTGGGTTGTTGGAGTAGGGTTTGAGAAGTGAGATGTGGAAGACTGGATGAATGGAGGATCACTGATCAGGGAGTTGGATTTTAAAAGCATGAGAGCCAATTTTTTCTATAATAGGAAAATGACCCAACCAATGCTCAGAGAGCCTCTTGGAAGTTCTGTTAGTAGTGATATTTATTGTAGATAACCATACACTATCCCCAGCATTTAAAACTTTTTGGTTGTCTTTTATTTTAAGATCAGAATAAATATTATACTTATCCATAGACTCTTTAAGTTCTTTCTTGATCTCAGTCTGGTTTTTTTGAGAATTTAGAAGGTTAAAATTATGATATCCAATTCCCCCAGTATAAACTTTTATCTGTGATGGTCAGAGTATTTATATACAAGATTTATGGGATGGTGTTTTGGTTTAAATGCACATTCTAGACTATTCATGTATATTCTATGGTGTTATCAATATGCATATCCCATATTCATAACATTCCACCCCCCCCCCCCCACAACAAGGAAATCATAAGTCTTCCAAGCTTGGTTTGCCATGGAGAGAGTATAGGCAAAGATGGAGATGATGAAAAAATTAAATGATGGTGAATAAAGGCAAAAAATAAAACAAATAAAAGAAGAAAAAAATATAAAGGGAACAACAGAACAAAAAATGATCACATTCTCTGTGTTAAGGTGTACTGAAAAAATAGAATAAAACAGTGGTAATAAATTCAAGCAATGAAAATGATGAGGAATACACAGACAGTAATAAAAGTTGAACAATAAATGAATCAAAAAAAATGAGATATAGAGAGCATGAGGAAAAAAACTTCAGTTGAGAAGAAGCGTGTGAGAAGCATTTGGTGTGGGACATTTCCTAGCACCTTTTTGAGTATATTGGACAATTATTTGGTCCCCTTTATCCATTTTAGACCAAATTTTCCACTTCTAATATATTCATTGACAAAGTGAAAATATCTTTCAATATGCCAGGTGTTCTTCATGCTTGATCTATTGGTTGCAATTATGGTTGCGGCTTGATTTTTGGATAGCAATTAGTTTGTTTTCACACCAGGATCAAATTTTTGAAGAGTTTTTTTAACCAAAATATTTCCACTGCCCCATAAGACAGGGCCATGTATTCTGCTTGACAAGTAGACTGCACTAAACACCGTTGTAACTTTGATGCCAAATTGATTGGTGCTCCCCACATGGCCAATAAGAAGCTGTGAGTAGACCAAGCACCCTCTGCACCCCAGTTGGAATCCACCTTGGTATGAGAGAGCACATCTGGTTCCAACCTCAACTCAAACTTTTTTGTCCATTGCACATAGTGTATCAGGTTGGTAATGGCTTTCAAGTGAGTAGTGTCTGCAGCCAAACTAAACCTGGCCACATAGTGTAGTGCAAACACCACATCTGGCCTTGTGCCTTGAGGCAAGTACAATAGCATTGAAACACAATTCATTTAGTCCCTGTTCCTCTTGCAATGCATTTGACAGCAGGGCTGTATTGGCCAAGGGGACCAGCAAAGTCCAGCTGGAATCATTGATTGTCAATATTTTGTCAATAAGGGCAGGTTGACTGAGGCAAAATCCTTTTTGCAATGGTTTCACCTATATCCCCATGATTGAAGACAAGTCCATGTCCCATTTAAGACTGGGTGCTTTGGCAATCTTTCCCTCCAGGAATTACAGGATTTCTGGTGTCTTGGCTGTTAATATGCCATTGTCAATGTGGATCCAAAGCAATTCTTTCCCTTCTGGAAGTTGGAGAATGTAGTTGCTGTGATCTTTGTGATTTGAACTAAAGCTTATTTTGGTCAGTTTCTTTTTCAGATGCATCCACTGTTGAGTTTTGGACCTCATCTTCTGTCTGCTCAACCCCCTTCTCTCAGCGCATTTATACTTAGTTTCATTATTATGTATGTTTGGAATACATTCAGCTTGTTCCAACCACTATATATATATATTTGTATGTTTGTGATACTTTTAGTTGTCTCAACCGCCCTTATATGTCCTGATACTTGTAGTTGTCTAGGCCACCTTTATGTCTGGTACTTGTAGTCTGCCGGCCTCCTTACCTTATATATTTCACAGGCTTCTTGATACTCAAATGTCATTACTCTTAGCCTCTGTGAAACTCATGTTAACATTCCTATCCTCAACCATTTCCATCTTCATTATCTTATTGAATATTCCTACTTGTCATAGGCCCAACTTGTGGTTCTCTAGTTGTCTATAAATATTCTTTCTTCTTTGCTCCCTTGAATGAAAAGGATCAGATTCTTACCCTTTTCATCCGGGCCAACTTACTGAAGCCCATCTGAATCTGGTCCCTTCTGGACCCCTTAAGTTGGAT
This sequence comes from Puccinia polysora, assembly GCA_025617555.3. NCBI lineage: Eukaryota > Fungi > Basidiomycota > Pucciniomycetes > Pucciniales > Pucciniaceae > Puccinia > Puccinia polysora. The sequence continues at coordinate 62,448,175 of CM062618.1, forward strand.
TGTAATCTCCTCCACCATCCGCCTCTTGCCTCCAATCCCTTCTTGTTCATCTCGTCGAGCCTCGTATTCCAACATCCACCAGCATCTTCCAGACAGTTTAGTCCCATACAGAGGATTTTTCAGATGTAAAATTGTACCATTCCAACAGTTGTAACCTTATGGTGGCTGCATATATATTTCATTGTCAATATTGCTATGAAGAAAATATTGTTGAAATCAAAAGATCTCACCTGCAATTTATGCTTGGCTTCCAAGGCTAGTAGCATTTGTAGGGCTGAGAAAGTTGGAGAAGGGGAAAAGGCATTGCTGAAACTAACACCTTGATTTTTAGTGTTCCCTAGTGCAACTAGTTGTGCATTCCCCTTGATGAAATCAACTGATTGATTTTATTTGGTAGTCAAGACATATCTCAACTGCAGGATTTGGGAAAAAAGAGTTGTTTTGGGATATCAAAATTTAGTATCACGGTGAAGAGGAAACTTATCACAAATTTGAAGGGAAAATTCCCTCAAAAAAAGGAATTTGTGGGATTTTGAAGTTTTTTGTGCTATTTGGTACTGGAAGGGGGAGGATGTTGGCAAGGCATGAAGAGATATTCTTCTGAGCAAGTTAGGATATTGTAATTAGATATCATAGTGAGGAGAAACACTATCCCAAATTTGGAGGGAAAATTCCCAGAAACAAAAAACAGATGGCAGTTTGAAGCTTTTTGTGCTATTTGGTACTGAAAGATGGAGGATATTGGGGAGGAATGAAAGGATGTATTTGTGATGAGCTTAGGATATTACAATTAAGTATCATTGCTAGGAGAAACATTGTTCAAACTTTGGTAGAATAACTCCCCCAAACAACAAAATTATGGCAGTTGAAGGTTTTTTGTGCTATTTGGCACTAGAAGGGGGAGGATGTTGGGAAGGCACAAAGGCACTTTTTAGTGAGAAGTGGAAGATATAAAAAGTAGGTATGGAGGAACATTATTTCAAAATTTCCCAAAAAATTCCTGCAAACAACACATTTATAGCAGTTTGAAACTTTTTTTGCTATCTGGAACCAAAAGACAGAGGATGTTGGGGAGGCTTGAAAAGATGTTTTGGTGAGGATTTTAGGATATTGGAATAAGGTAACATAGTGAGGAGAAACACTATATTCCAAATTTGAAGGGAATATTCCCGCAAACAACAAAGCTATGGCAGCTTAAAGTTTTTTGTGCAATTTGGCACTAGAAGAGGGAGTATGTTGGGGAGTCATGTAGAATTGTTATGGTGAGGACTTTGGGAACAGGATAACAAAACCAGTGGTTTGATTATCCACAAAGGATAAAAACCAGTGGGTTTATTATCCACAAAAGATAAAAACCAGTGGGTTTATAGTCCACAAAGGATAAAAAACCAATGGGTTTATCATCCAAAAAGGATAAAAAAACCAGTGGTTTTATTATCAACAAAGGATAACAAAACCAGTGGTTTTATTATCCACAAAAGATAGCAAATCCAGTGTTTTTATTATACACAAAGGATAAAAAAACCAGTGGTTTAATTATCCACAAAGGATAAATAAACCAGTGGTTTATTATCCTCAAAGGATAAAGAAACCAGTGGTTCATTATCCTCAAAGGATAAAAAAACCAGTGGTTTTGTTATCCACAGAGGATAACAAAACCAATGGTTTTGTTATCCACAAAGGATAACAAAACCAATGGTTTTGTTATCCACAAAGGATAACAAAACCAATGGTTTTGTTATCCACAAAGGATAACAAAACCAATGGTTTTATTATCCACAAAGGATAACAAAACCAATGGTTTTATTATCCACAAAGGATAACAAAACCAATGGTTTTATTATCCACAAAGGATAACAAAACCAATGGTTTTATTATCCACAAAGGATAACAAAACCAATGGTTTTATTATCCACAAAGGATAACAAAACTTGTGGTTTTATTATCCACAAAGGATAACAAAACTTGTGGTTTCATTATCCACAAAGGATAACAAAACCAATTGTTTTATGATCCACAAAGGATAACAAAACCAGTGGTTTTTTTATCCTTAAAGGATAGCAAAACCATTGGTTTTATTATACACAAAGGATAAAAAAACCAGTGGTTTTATTATCCACAAAGGATAAAAAAACCAGTGGTTTTATTATCCACAGAGGATAAAAAAACCAGTGGTTTTATTATCCACAAAGGATAAAAAAACCAGTGGTTTTATTATCCACAAAGGATAACAAAACCAGTGGTTTTATTATCCACAAAGGATAAAAAAACCAGTGGTTTTATTATCCACAGAGGATAAAAAAACCAGTGGTTTTATTATCCACAAAGGATAAAAAAACCAGTGGTTTTATTATCCACAAAGGATAAAAAAACCAGTGGTTTTATTATCCACAAAGGATCAAAAACCAGTGTTTTTATTATCCACAAAGGATAAAAAAACCAGTGGTTTTATTATCCACAAAGGATAAAAAAACCAGTGGTTTTATTATCCACAAAGGATAAAAAAACCAGTGGTTTTATTATCCAAAAAGGATAAAAAAACGAGTGGTTTTATTATCCACAAAGGATAAAAAAACCAGTGGTTTTATTATCCACAAAGGATAACAAAACCAGTGGTTTTATTATCCACAAAGGATAACAAAACCAGTGGTTTTATTATCCACAAAGGATAACAAAACCAGTGGTTTTATTATCCACAAAGGATAACAAAACCAGTGGTTTTATTATCCACAAAGGATAACAAAACCAGTGGTTTTATTATCCACAAAGGATAACAAAACCAGTGGTTTTATTATCCACAAAGGATAACAAAACCAGTGGTTTTATTATCCACAAAGGATAACAAAACCAGTGGTTTTATTATCCACAAAGGATAACAAAACCAGTGGTTTTATTATCCACAAAGGATAACAAAACCAGTGGTTTTATTATCCACAAAGGATAACAAAACCAGTGGTTTTATTATCCACAAAGGATAACAAAACCAGTGGTTTTATTATCCACAAAGGATAACAAAACCAGTGGTTTTATTATCCACAAAGGATAACAAAACCAGTGGTTTTATTATCCACAAAGGATAACAAAACCAGTGGTTTTATTATCCACAAAGGATAACAAAACCAGTGGTTTTATTATCCACAAAGGATAACAAAACCAGTGGTTTTATTATCCACAAAGGATAACAAAACCAGTGGTTTTATTATCCACAAAGGATAACAAAACCAGTGGTTTTATTATCCACAAAGGATAACAAAACCAGTGGTTTTATTATCCACAAAGGATAACAAAACCAGTGGTTTTATTATCCACAAAGGATAACAAAACCAGTGGTTTTATTATCCACAAAGGATAACAAAACCAGTGGTTTTATTATCCACAAAGGATAACAAAACCAGTGGTTTTATTATCCACAAAGGATAACAAAACCAGTGGTTTTATTATCCACAAAGGATAACAAAACCAGTGGTTTTATTATCCACAAAGGATAACAAAACAAGTGGTTTTATTATCCACAAAGGATAACAAAACCAGTGGTTTTATTATCCACAAAGGATAACAAAACCAGTGGTTTTATTATCCACAAAGGATAACAAAACCAGTGGTTTTATTATCCACAAAGGATAACAAAACCAGTGGTTTTATTATCCACAAAGGATAACAAAACCAGTGGTTTTATTATCCACAAAGGATAACAAAACCAGTGGTTTTATTATCCACAAAGGATAACAAAACCAGTGGTTTTATTATCCACAAAGGATAACAAAACCAGTGGTTTTATTATCCACAAAGGATAACAAAACCAGTGGTTTTATTATCCACAAAGGATAACAAAACCAGTGGTTTTATTATCCACAAAGGATAACAAAACCAGTGGTTTTATTATCCACAAAGGATAACAAAACCAGTGGTTTTATTATCCACAAAGGATAACAAAACCAGTGGTTTTATTATCCACAAAGGATAACAAAACCAGTGGTTTTATTATCCACAAAGGATAACAAAACCAGTGGTTTTATTATCCACAAAGGATAACAAAACCAGTGGTTTTATTATCCACAAAGGATAACAAAACCAGTGGTTTTATTATCCACAAAGGATAAAAAAACCAGTGGTTTTATTATCCACAAAGGATAACAAAACCAGTGGTTTTATTATCCACAAAGGATAACAAAACCGGTGGTTTTATTATCCACAAAGGATAACAAAACCAGTGGTTTTATTATCCACAAAGGATAACAAAACCGGTGGTTTTATTATCCACAAAGGATAACAAAACCGGTGGTTTTATTATCCACAAAGGATAACAAAACCAGTGGTTTTATTATCCACAAAGGATAACAAAACCAGTGGTTTTATTATCCACAAAGGATAACAAAACCAGTGGTTTTATTATCCACAAAGGATAACAAAACCAGTGGTTTTATTATCCACAAAGGATAACAAAACCAGTGGTTTTATTATCCACAAAGGATAACAAAACCAGTGGTTTTATTATCCACAAAGGATAACAAAACCAGTGGTTTTATTATCCACAAAGGATAACAAAACCAGTGGTTTTATTATCCACAAAGGATAACAAAACCAGTGGTTTTATTATCCACAAAGGATAACAAAACCAGTGGTTTTATTATCCACAAAGGATAACAAAACCAGTGGTTTTATTATCCACAAAGGATAACAAAACCAGTGGTTTTATTATCCACAAAGGATAACAAAACCAGTGGTTTTATTATCCACAAAGGATAACAAAACCAGTGGTTTTATTATCCACAAAGGATACCAAAACCAGTGGTTTTATTATCCACAAAGGATACCAAAACAAGTTGTTTTATTATCCACAAAGGATAAAAAAACCAGTGGTTTTATTATCCACAAAGGATAAAAAAACCAGTGGTTTTATTATCCACAAAGGATAAAAAAACCAGTGGTTTTATTATCCACAAAGGATAACAAAACCAGTGGTTTTATCATCCACAAAGGATAACAAATCCAGTGGTTTTTTTATCCACAAAGGATAACAAAACCAGTTGTTTTATTATCCACAAAGGATAAAAAAACCAGTGGTTTTATTATCCACAAAGGATAACAAAACTAGTGGTTTTACTATCCACAAAGGATAACAAAGCCAGTGGTTTTATTATCCACAAAGGATAACAAAGCCAGTGGTTTTATTATCCACAAAGGATAAAAAAACCAGTGGTTTTATTATCCACAAAGGATAAAAAAACCAGTGGTTTTATTATCCACAAAGGATAACAAAACCAGTGGTTTTATTATCCACAAAGGATAACAAAACTGGTAGTTTTATTATCCACAAAGGATAACAAAACCTTTGGTTTTATTATTCACAAAGGACAACAAAAACAGTGGTTTTATTATTCACAAAGGATAACAAAAACAGTGGTTCTATTATCCACAAAGGATAACAAAAACAGTGGTTTTATTATCCACAAAGGATAACAAAACCAATGGTTTTATTATCCACAAAGGATAACAAAACCAATGGTTTTATTATCCACAAAGAAAACAAAACCATAGGTTTTTTTATTTGTGCATAATAAAAACATTGGTTTTGTTATCCATTGTGGATATGAAAACCACTGGTTTTGTTATGCTTTGTGGATCCGAAAACCACTGGTTTTGTTATCCTTTGTGGATAACAAAACCACTGATTTTTTTGATCCTTGGTGGATAATAAAACCACTGGTTTTTTGATCCTTCTTGGATGATAAGGCATCTGGTTTTGTGATCTTTGGTGGATAATAAAAGCACTGGTTTTGTTATCCTTTGGGTATAATAAAACCACTTGTTTTGTTACCCTTTGTGGATAATAAAACCACTGGTTTTGTTATCCTTTGTGGATAATAAAACCACTGGTTTTGTTATCCTTTGTGGATAATAAAACCACTGGTTTTGTTATCCTTTGTGGATAATAAAACCACTGGTTTTGTTATCCTTTGTGGATAATAAAACCACTGGTTTTGTTATCCTTTGTGGATAATAAAACCACTGGTTTTGTTATCCTTTGTGGATAATAAAACCACTGGTTTTGTTATCCTTTGTGGATAATAAAACCACTGGTTTTGTTATCCTTTGTGGATAATAAAACCACTGGTTTTGTTATCCTTTGTGGATAATAAAACCATTTGTTTTGTTTTCCTTTGTGGATAATAAAACCATTCGTTTTGTTATCCTTTGTGGATAATAAAACCATTGGTTTTGTTATCTTTTGTGGATAATAAAACCATTGGTTTTGTTATCCTTTGTGGATAATAAAACCATTGGTTTTATTATCCTTTGTTGATAATAAAACCATTGGTTTTGTTATCCTTTGTGGATAATAAAACCACTGGTTTTGTTATCCTTTGTGGATAATAAAACCACTGCTTTTGTTATCCTTTGTGGATAATAAAACCACTGGTTTTGTTATCCTTTGTGGATAATAAAACCACTGGTTTTGTTATCCTTTGTGGATAATAAAACCACTGGTTTTGTTATCCTTTGTGGATAATAAAACCACTGGTTTTGTTATCCTTTGTGGATAATAAAACCACTGGTTTTGTTATCCTTTGTGGATAATAAAACCACTGGTTTTGTTATCCTTTGTGGATAATAAAACCACTGGTTTTGTTATCCTTTGTGGATAATAAAACCACTGGTTTTGTTATCCTTTGTGGATAATAAAACCACTGGTTTTGTTATCCTTTGTGGATAATAAAACCACTGGTTTTGTTATCCTTTGTGGATAATAAAACCACTGGTTTTGTTATCCTTTGTGGATAATAAAACCACTGGTTTTGTTATCCTTTGTGGATAATAAAACAACTGGTTTTGTTATCCTTTGTGGATAATAAAACCAATGGTTTTGTTATCCTTTGTGGATAATAAAACCACTGGTTTTGTTATCCTTTGTGGATAATAAAACCACTGGTTTTGTTATCCTTTGTGGATAATAAAACCACTGGTTTTGTTATCCTTTGTGGATAATAAAACCACTGGTTTTTTTATCCTTTGTGGATAATAAAACCACTGGTTTTGTTATCCTTTGTGGATAATAAAACCACTGGTTTTGTTATCCTTTGTGGATAATAAAACCACTGGTTTTGTTATCCTTTGTGGATAATAAAACCACTGGTTTTGTTATCCTTTGTGGATAATAAAACCATTTGTTTTGTTTTCCTTTGTGGATAATAAAACCATTTGTTTTGTTATCCTTTGTGGATAATAAAACCATTGGTTTTGTTATCTTTTGTGGATAATAAAACCATTGCTTTTGTTATCCTTTGTGGATAATAAAACCATTGGTTTTATTATCCTTTGTGGATAATAAAACCATTGGTTTTGTTATCCTTTGTGGATAATAAAACCATTGGTTTTATTATCCTTTGTGGATAATAAAACCACTGGTTTTGTTATCCTTTGTGGATAATAAAACCACTGGTTTTGTTATCCTTTGTGGATAATAAAACCATTTGTTTTGTTTTCCTTTGTGGATAATAAAACCATTCGTTTTGTTATCCTTTGTGGATAATAAAACCATTGGTTTTGTTATCTTTTGTGGATAATAAAACCATTGGTTTTGTTATCCTTTGTGGATAATAAAACCATTGGTTTTATTATCCTTTGTGGATAATAAAACCATTGGTTTTGTTATCCTTTGTGGATAATAAAACCACTGGTTTTGTTATCCTTTGTGGATAATAAAACCACTGGTTTTGTTATCCTTTGTGGATAATAAAACCACTGGTTTTGTTATCCTTTGTGGATAATAAAACCACTGGTTTTGTTATCCTTTGTGGATAATAAAACCACTGGTTTTGTTATCCTTTGTGGATAATAAAACCACTGGTTTTGTTATCCTTTGTGGATAATAAAACCACTGGTTTTGTTATCCTTTGTGGATAATAAAACCACTGGTTTTGTTATCCTTTGTGGATAATAAAACCACTGGTTTTGTTATCCTTTGTGGATAATAAAACCACTGGTTTTGTTATCCTTTGTGGATAATAAAACCACTGGTTTTGTTATCCTTTGTGGATAATAAAACCACTGGTTTTGTTATCCTTTGTGGATAATAAAACCACTGGTTTTGTTATCCTTTGTGGATAATAAAACCACTGGTTTTGTTATCCTTTGTGGATACTAAAACCACTGGTTTTGTTATCCTTTGTGGATAATAAAACCACTGGTTTTGTTATCCTTTGTGGATAATAAAACCACTGGTTTTGTTATCCTTTGTGGATACTAAAACCACTGGTTTTGTTATCCTTTGTGGATAATAAAACCACTGGTTTTGTTATCCTTTGTGGATAATAAAACCACTGGTTTTGTTATCCTTTGTGGATAATAAAACCATTTGTTTTGTTTTCCTTTGTGGATAATAAAACCATTCGTTTTGTTATCCTTTGTGGATAATAAAACCATTGGTTTTGTTATCTTTTGTGGATAATAAAACCATTGGTTTTGTTATCCTTTGTGGATAATAAAACCATTGGTTTTATTATCCTTTGTGGATAATAAAACCATTGGTTTTGTTATCCTTTGTGGATAATAAAACCATTGGTTTTGTTATCCTTTGTGGATAATAAAACCATTGGTTTTATTATCCTTTGTGGATAATAAAACCATTGGTTTTGTTATCCTTTGTGGATAATAAAACCATTGGTTTTATTATCCTTTGTGGATAATAAAACCATTGGTTTTATTATCCTTTGTGGATAATAAAACCATTGGTTTTATTATCCTTTGTGGATAATAAAACCATTGGTTTTGTTATCCTTTGTGGATAATAAAACCATTGGTTTTGTTATCCTTTGTGGATAATAAAACCATTGGTTTTGTTATCCTTTGTGGATAATAAAACCATTGGTTTTGTTATCCTTTGTGGATAATAAAACCATTGGTTTTGTTATCCTTTGTGGATAATAAAACCATTGGTTTTGTTATCCTTTGTGGATAATAAAACCATTGGTTTTGTTATCCTTTGTGGATAATAAAACCATTGGTTTTGTTATCCTTTGTGGATAATAAAACCATTGGTTTTGTTATCCTTTGTGGATAATAAAACCATTGGTTTTGTTATCCTTTGTGGATAATAAAACCATTGGTTTTGTTATCCTTTGTGGATAATAAAACCATTGGTTTTGTTATCCTTTGTGGATAATAAAACCATTGGTTTTGTTATCCTTTGTGGATAATAAAACCATTGGTTTTGTTATCCTTTGTGGATAATAAAACCATTGGTTTTGTTATCCTTTGTGGATAATAAAACCATTGGTTTTGTTATCCTTTGTGGATAATAAAACCATTGGTTTTGTTATCCTTTGTGGATAATAAAACCATTGGTTTTGTTATCCTTTGTGGATAATAAAACCATTGGTTTTGTTATCCTTTGTGGATAATAAAACCATTGGTTTTGTTATCCTTTGTGGATAATAAAACCATTGGTTTTGTTATCCTTTGTGGATAATAAAACCATTGGTTTTGTTATCCTTTGTGGATAATAAAACCATTGGTTTTGTTATCCTTTGTGGATAATAAAACCATTGGTTTTGTTATCCTTTGTGGATAATAAAACCATTGGTTTTTTTATTCTTTGTGGATAATAAAACCATTGGTTTTTTTATCCTTTGTGGATAATGAAACCATAGGTTTTTTTATCCTTTTTGGATAATCAAACCATAGGTTTTGTTATCCTTTGTGGATAATAAAACCTTTTTTTTTTATTGTTTGTGGATAATAAAACCACTGGTTTTTTATCCTTTGTGGATAATGAAACCATTGGTTTTTTTATCCTTTGTGGATAATAAAACCAATGGTTTTTTTTGTCAATGGTGGAGAATAAAACCAATGGTTTTTTTATCATTGGTGGAGAATAAAACTAATGGTTTTGTTTTCCTTGGTTGAGAAGAAAACCAATGGTTTTTTTATCCTTGGTGCAGAAGAAAACCAATGGTTTTGTTATCATTGGTGGATAATAAAACTGATGAGGTTGAACACCTTGGGCAGAGTGAGATGGATGTGGAAGGATAATGAACTGCATGAATCAGTGGGAGAAATCAGTCATACAGGAACAGGATAATTGGCAAAGGAGAGACCAAATCAAGAAGACAAACCTGTGGAAGAGTGAGATGGATGTGGAAGTATCATGAAAGAGTTGTTCCACTATCCTGAGCTTCCCCAGGTATACTACAACCTGTGTGACTTGAGCTTGACATGTGTGTAGCATACTAGATACAAGGGTACTAACCCAACACCCCCCCCTTGCTGCGCACACAGAAAACTTGAAGAAAAGAAGAATAAAGAAATGAAAGGACAACAGGAACAGTTGTAAGACAACTCCAAACATTTGACGGGGTTTTTTGAGCAGAACCTTTTTTTTTTTTGGTAAGCATATTGGCCAACATGTCCTTGGTTGACACATGGATGAGACTGATGGATTTTTCTTTCACACACTCCTGGATGCAGTGGTAGCACGCATGGATGTGCTTTGTACGGGCATGATGTTCTGGATTTTTGCAAGAGCCATGGCACGCTTGTTGTCAATGTGGAGAGGGATTGGATTTGGTGTGCAGAGAGACAATTCACAGAGAAGGTTCTTGATGCAGAGACCCTCCTTACAAGAATTGGAGATATCCTTGTGTTTGGCTTCTGTGCTCAATAGGGAGACCATTCCCTGCTTACAAGATTTCCAATAGATTGTGCCTTTCCCAAGATGCTACACGTAGCCAAAAGTGGACTTCTGGTCCTCCCAATGTTCTTCCCAGTTGGATTCTGAGAATTGGGAGATTTTCAGCAACCCTCCATGCTTGAGATGCATTGCTTTTGTTTTGGGCAGATAGTGTAGGACCCATAGCTCAGCTTGCCAGTGCACTTCAGATAGGTCTTGAAGATGTTGGGACAGGTGGTTTACAACAAAGGAGATGTTGGGTCTGGGGCAGTGTCAGACCCACAGAAGTGAGCCAATGAGTTCATTTTATGGGCTGGAGAAAGGAGCTTTGTCTGGAGAACAACAGCAAATGCTCTTGAAGTGCAAGTCTGTGGGAGTAGTAACAGAGATTGGCTTGTTGTCAAGAAAAAGCTGAACTAGGGAGTTGATATAGTGAGATTGATTCATGTAGACCAATCAATTGGAGCAATCCAGGGTTATTTGAAGGGAGAGAAATTGGTTTAGATCCTCATTGCCTCCTATCTGGAAAGACACTTCAAGGGATTTGATGAGACTATCAACCACTGGCGGTTCACCAACTATTTCTAAGTTGTTGACGTGTGTGGTGAGAGTGCACACAAGTTTCCCCTTTTTAGTTTTGAAGTAGAGTGTGGGATTTCACTTTGAATTGGTGAACTTGAGATCAATGAGGCATTTGTGGAGTTGTTGATTCCACTGCCTGGGAGATTGCTTCAAGCTGTAGAGTGACCAATCAACCTGGCATACCCGGTCTGGGTTCTGTGGCTCCACAAAGCCTGGTGGTTGCTCCATGAACACCTCATGTTCAAGTTTGCTGTTGAGAAAGGCAGTCTTGAAATGGACCTTTTTTCCTTTCCAGTTGCTCAATGCCAGTAAGCTCAGAATGACAAAAAGGGTCTCAAGTTGCAGGGTGGGAGAGAAAAGCTTGTGGTAGTCAACTCTGTGGGTTTGAGAATACCCCATGGCAACCAACCTGGATTTCAGTTTTTGAATGGACTGATCAACTTGCCGCTATACCTTAAAAACCCACTTTGACTTGATAATTTTCTGTTTGTCTGGACAAGGGACTAGTTTCCAAGTCTGCATCCCAAGAAGGGAAACCAATTCATTCTCTGCAGCTTTCAACCAGAAGTGTTTGTTGCAAGATTTGAGAAGTTGTTGCCATGTTTTTACTGTATGCAGAAGGGATAGTTTCAAGAAGGTGTTCTGAGGTTGGCCATGGCAATTCTACATGAACTGTCAGCTTGCTACTATTTACAGAGCAACCTGTCATAGCAACACAAAACTATAAAAAATAAGAATATCTAAATTAACAAAAGAAGGAGTAAGAAATCCATAAATATTATTACAGAAATGGATCTCTCACCCAAAATTAGGTAGGGTCACTCACTGAACCCACCCTTGAAATCCAAGTACTTACATTTTTAAAATGATTCAAAAGAAAAGTACTAAAAATTACAACACCAGTATGGCACCTTTTGGCCATTTTAACATTTCACACGTGTTGTCACATACAGGTTTTACACCTAAAACTCACTCAGAATTGAGGTGTTGTGTATATTTTAGGAGTTACACGCAGAAATGTGTTATTTCACAATTCCCACGCGCAGCCCCGCATCATTACATACCCCTACGTACTTGTAGTAGCAGTTTCCCACATACTAGAGATGCGGGAGCAGCTAATTCTGCCACGCATGCAGCAGATACTACCCCGCCCGCATCTGTACTGACTGATCCCGCGTCTGGATCCATTGTGACTAATCTGAAAACCAGGTACTGCTCAGAAGAGCTACAACCTAGTTAGGGTTGCCTGGAATATGTAACAGGTTGACATATGCATTAGTAATAGTCAAAAAAGATCAAAACTTAAATAAAATTAATAAAAATTAAGTTTAAAACATTTTTTAATAATAAATCATAGATCAAGGATTACCACGTGAATCATCAACTCTGATCTTTGAAGACCACAAAACACTACAAGGAGTGTTCATAAAAATTATTAAAAATTATTTACGTGATCAGCAGATGGTTAAAAATCAGTCAATGGCCACATCTGTTCACTTTAAAGCAATACTAATAGTACAAATGAAGGATGAGTGCAGAATGATCAAATTTACACCATAATAGATTAACAGATCCTGTGGCTAAAATAGTACAGAAATCCAGAAGATCTGAAGTCAGCTGATTGAAAGCACCAAGTGGACGTTCTAATCTTTCCCTGACTGGCTTGTTTGCCTCAGCTCATCAGAAGAACCCTCTCTACGTGCGCTGAGAAGCTCAAAATCACCCCGAAAAGCTATTTATACAGACCTCTTTGGATCCAGTATTCCATGATCAGTTTACCAGAAATTATTATTATCAATCAGACACCGTGTAATTTTTAGTCAAGTGCTTATGAAGAATCTAAGCAAGTGATTTATGACCAAGTCTGTAGTATTATTATTCATTTCTTAAAACCAATCAACCATTGAAGTTAGTCAAGCAAATACACCCCAACTGCTCTGAAAACCTTCCTATTATTGCAGGATTTTCATGGTAAAGTGCTCAGAGTGAGTGTTTCCCTTCCTTTCTTGGCCATTGTGCTGTTATGCTAGGCCATTAGTGGAATAAGCCCTTTCTAAGGCACCCATCTTCATTCCAAGGTTCTTAAACTGCCTTAGGAGGCCCCTTGAAGAGAGGTTGCTTTGTCTGTAAAGACCCCCGGTAGTATAATACTGTGGCCCCTCTTTTGTATACATATTGAAAAACTTTTATTACAAAACCAATTAAACCTTGCAACTTCTCTTATTATATTATTTATTTGAGCCTCTAAGTTTTTATTTTTGGAATAATAATTATTATTATTATTCCAGTATTTTTATCACTCTATGTAGCTAAAGGACTGCAATGTTCCTGGTATCAGAGAGCTGACATGAACAGGGCACAAAGGAGGGATGAGCTTGGAAGAGTATGGGAAAGAATTATCATCAAAGATTACATTACAACTCTTGATAACAGTGCAATTTTCAAGATCCCATAGTTGGAACCCATTTCTTCCACCAAGTGGGGACAGCAGGATTGAAGATCTGGCTTTTTTGTCAAGCTTCCTTCTTTTGGCTTGCAGAACTTTGTACCATGTATGGAAGCCAAATGGATGTATGTTGAGTGGAGAGATAGCATTACATCCAAGAATTGAGAGAGGGCTTTTGAAGCCGGCAGGCGTGTGACAAGGGAATGAGTTATGATAGGCAAAGATGTGTCAAAGGGCATCTGCCCAAAACGTTTTTGGAACTCTTGCAGAAGAGAGAATCAAAGAACATTCCCTATGGTTCTTTTGGTACTTTCTGCAACCCCATTTAGCTCAGGTGAATGCGGTGGACAGGGTTCATGGGATATGCCCAGATGTTTGAGATAGGACTGGAAGGTGGACAAGATATACTTTCCCTGGTATAAGAGCCAAGAAATAGGATTTTGATTTTATTGGCAACTTCAGACAAGGACAAAAATAGTTTGAAGCAGTTGAACACCTTGCTCTTGATTTTTATTAGCAAGACAGTGGTGAATTTGGAAAAGTCATCTACAAAAGTAGCAAAATATTTGTAAACCTCTCTTGAGGTTGCCTTGAAAGAGACTACATCAGAGTGAGTCAGTTGACCTGGGTGAGTGGATTGATAAGGATGGCGGGATTCAAAGGAGGAGCAGGACATCTTGCATTGAACACATATAGGAAACCTTTGAGATTCTATCTCATTTGCATTTGAGATGGTGATGTCATTAAGTTGAAGCAGCTTCTTCAGTGGCTTAAGGCCTAGGTGGGAAAATTTGGGATGATAGTCAAACAGGGAAAGTTTAGCTTGGGCATTTTGAGAAGCTTCAGTGGATGGAGAACCCACAGGTTCCAAGGGTAGGTAGTAGAGATTTCCTCTCCAATATCCTACGCCTGGGCGATCATTATTGAACCTAACTTCCTCAATTGGTCAAATTTTGCATCATTTTGAGGTAAAGATAACAGCAAAGCCTAGATCACACAGGCCAGCAACCAATAGCAGAGGCTTGTGCAGGGAGGGAACAACCAGAGTCTGAAGCTTCTGACTTTTGGCAGAGGGGAGTTGTATGCAACCACAGTAAGTTGATTTAACAATCAAGTGATCCCCCAGACGTACTGGAGTGCAGTCAAGCCTTGGGCTTTTGACTGATGGCATGTGAGGAGTCATGGAAATGGAGCATCCCAAATCTATATTTGCATCTACTTGGGATGTGATCCATAAGTAGGACGTTTGAGCAGAAGCAAAACTGGCGGTCACCTTGTATTCCAATCCCAAGTAATCCAACTCCTCTTCTTGAGGGGTTTGATTGTTGGAGATGGTGATTGGAGCAGCAGTGGTACGTCCTGCATGAGCTTGTTGCTTTGGTTTATTGGCTGTCTTCTTATGTTGTTTTTGGTTTTGGGTTGACTTCTGTGACGCCTTGGCCTTGTTCAGAATACAACCAGTGTTGTAGCAATTGTTCAATTCATGGCTTTCCACCTTACAGAAATAGAAGTGTTTGTTTGAATGATCACTGGACTGCGTTTGCCTTGATTTTTTAGACAGGGCAGATGCTGCTACATTGGTTTGGGATTGACACCAGGTATACTTGTTTTTAAGAGCCGTAACAACATTTTTGGACTTGACGCCATTCCGGTTTATGAGTGCTGACACACAGTGTAACCAGTCTTGCAGGATAGAGCTGAGTAGGGCAGCAACATGGACATCATCTGTGGTAAGGGGATTTTCATGAGAGATGAGTGAATCAAGGTATTTGTGGTATTTAGCCATTGTTTTGATGTGAGAGAGAATTTCATTGCCATCCATTTTGGTGAGAAGAAGTTTTTTCAGTCAGAATAACCCTCCACCAGTGGATTGGTCCTGATTAGCTTGGTACAACGCTTTCCACATGTTGTGGGTGTATCTTTGGTGTTCACACACATATCGCAGATTGGTTGGATCTATCGATTGAGTGATTAGTGCACATACCAGTTTGTTGTTAATCCACACTGTCAAGGGATTTTCAGGAAAAGAATTCTCTGGGATGTATTTGAGTCCAGCTGCCTCCAAGTAGGAGGTAACAATGGACTCCCAATCCAGATAGTTTGAATTGGGGCCTTGCAACTCAAGTACAGGTAGTTTTGCTTTTGGGAATTTGTTGGAGTTGGTGGGGAAAGAGTCCAAGCCAAGATTAATCATTTTTGGTTTTAGGGAGGGCAATGTGGATGAAGACATTTAAAGTCAATTTGATTTGTTTGGCTTTTTCAAAAAGCATACAGATCCAAAAAAAAAATTTGCAGGAGCTAGTATAGCACTGGGCTCATAGCCTGATGAGGTCAAACACCTGGGGCAGAGTGAGATGGATGTGGAAGGATAATGAATTGCATGAATCAGAGGGAGAAATCAGTCACAGAGGAACAGGAGGATTGAAGAAGGAGAGAACAAATCAACAAGAAACACCAGGGACAGAGTGAGATGGATGTGGAAGGATGAGGAAAGATTCCTTCCACATCCTGAGCTGCCCCAGGTATACTACAACATGTGTGAAATGAGCTTGAATTGTGTGTAGCATACTAGATACAAGGGTACTAACCCAAAAAAACCAATGGTTTTTTTATACTTGGTGGATAATAAAACAAATGGTTTTGTTATCTTTGGTGGATAATAAAACCAATGGTTTTGTTATCCTTGGTGGAAAATAAAACCAATGGTTTTGTTATCCTTGGTGGATAATAAAACCAATGGTTTTGTTATCCTTGGTGGATAATAAAACCAATGGTTTTGTTATCCTTGGTGGATAATAAAACCAATGGTTTTGTCATCCTTGGTGGATAATAAAACCAATGGTTTTGTCATCCTTGGTGGATAATAAAACCAATTGTTTTGTTATCCTTAATGGATAATAAAACCAATTGTTTTGTTATCCTTAATGGATAATAAAACCAATTGTTTTGTTATCCTTAATGGATAATAAAACCAATTGTTTTTTTATCCTCAATGAATAATAAAACCAATTGTTTTGTTATCCTCAATGAATAATAAAACCAATTGTTTTGTTATCCTTGGTGGATTATAAAACCAATGGTATTTGATTTGTGGTCTTCAAGGAGGCATAGGAAGTTTTAATAAATTTCCACAGCGCTATTTCCTTGAGCGCATTCTTATTCTTTTCCTTGATACAGTCTATGTAAGTTTGTCTGTCCAGTTTTCCTACAATATACCCTGATATTTCCAAAGTAAGTGTTGGCGGTATTCCTTGTTGTCTGTGTTGTTGAGCCAGTGATGAATGCCTTCATGCAAGAAGGTGATGGTTAGTTTGGAATGCCATAGGGAGAAATTTGATTCATGAAGGTTTGGGATGGAATCTGTCAGGGTTTTGAGAAGTCATAAATTGAAATCCCCTGGTCTGGTTGGGTCCATATTGCCCAATAAGCTTGGTTGTAAGAGCTTTTGGCTTTTAACCATGAAAAATTGGGAGCTGTATTTTCAAAAGAAGACCAGCAGAGACTTGGGAAAGGACAGGCAGGCAACAACTTAAGAAATGACAATGGTGACCAATTCAATACAGGAGGATGAGAGCTTACCAATTAAACAAGATGGAGAATGAGAGGATGAGACAAGGAAAGAAGTGGAGGCAAGACAACAGAGGACAATAGAACAATAAAGAAACTAAAAGGAAGAGCCAGAAGAGTTGATGAGATCAGGACTTGTGAGAAGGATCAATAGGTATCACAACTGGACAAAAAACAAGAGTTGACATTTTTCAAGATTGGAGGATTTGAGATGATTTTTTTTGCTTTTGAGGGTTAATTGGTAAGGTTGGATTGATAGAGTGTTGAGGTCAATTTTGTAAGCATTCAAGGACAGGAAGCAACTGAGATAACTGCACAGGAAAGAAGCAGATCAATTCAGACAATAAGGATACAACAAGTAGAGGACAAGATGGTAGGAGGGGTGAGGGATAATAAAACCTATTTTTTTCTTGTCATTGATGGATAATAAAACTTCTGGTTTTCCAATTTACCTCTACACCAACACCGCTCAATACTATCCTTGAAAGAGATTAGACCAAGAAATTCAAGTATAACTCAACTAGAGATTGGAGAATCTGACTACAAAAATTTCACTGTACCCATGATTAACACCAAAAGGCATGAGGCTTCTAAAACATCTACAAGGATTTGTATTACCAAAGTAAAGAAGAAGCATTCCCAGCTGAAATGGTCTTCTTGCTGGCACAAGCCAATTTTACATATTCTTCTTTCAGCTGGGCTTCCTTTGTTTGGTTTTTTCATAATCCTCAGAAAACCAAGTGACTATGCTATTTGGACACATTGATTCCCCAAAATGTGTGATATGGGTTGGAACAGAAATTTTGATAACTTTGTCAATAATGGAAGACCATTCATGTCCAAAACATTTGGCATGAATTATGACCAGTTTTTTTTCACTGATATTTGTTGTTTATTTGTTCCTTATCAGATTCTAGATTGATTTTTCTTTGCTTCCTTATTTTGGGTTTCACCTGCAGGGTCCACACTGAGTTTTAAAAAAATTTAAAATGATTTGTGCATCTACAATCATCAAATTCAAAACATCATAATACAAAACTGTTGAACGGGTGAGGAATGGTAAAAAACTGAAATGAAATGAGGCATAGAAGGGAGAATGAAGCATAGAAAAGAGTTGATGGATAATAGGATAAAAGATTTCAAATGTTGTTCAAGTCTACATCTGGTGGTGGGACTGCTTTCCGCCTCCTTGGATTAAGCCATGGGATTGGTTGACCAGTTGTAGACCACTTTTCCAAGAAATCCTGGCTGATTTCTTTGGCCAGTCAAACCTCATCAATTTGAGCAGGCTGCTTTCACAAGGCAGGACGGGGAGCATCAAGAATGTATTGATGTGTTCCAGGCCAATCCTTGTCAAGAATTATACCAAATATTTATTGTCAGCATGTCATTTTGAATGGTACAACATCCAGGAGTTACCTTTGCTCATCACCCCATAAGCAACAAGACCAATGTGCTGAGCCGCAGAGCTGGGCAAGCAGACTTGGTAGCTAGAGGGACCAAGGAAAATTCCTCCTACACCAGCTACCTTCAAGAAGGCCAGTGCCGCCATTCATAAGCAGTCCCATCCTGTACTCTTCATTTGGACCTTGTTGATCACAAATAGCATTGATCTCACACAATTCAAGAAGGTTACAAACAGAGTGATATCTGTGTACATCCAGAGAGCTTTGTCAATTTGCTGGCAAGGGCTTTTTGATGCAGCTACTAGGACCAAAATGAAAACAACATGCACCAAGGATTGTTTGAAAGTTGGTCCAACTTTCACAAGTGCGCTAGCCACACAAGCAAAGAGCTAATCAGCAGCCAATATCTCTGGCCATTCCTTGGAGTTGAGCAAGATCAACTGTTCAAGTTGGGGCAAGTCAAGGAAAGGTGATTGGTCCAGATAGCTGGTGCATATCTCAAAGAGACCAGGCACTGAAATGGATTTGGGCGCCAAAACACATTTTCCAAGTCATTAGGACACAGGCCTTGACGGGTCCATCATGGTGGATGGGCCATCTGAGCCAGATGGGCTTTTTTGGGCATTACTGGGCTAAAGGTTTATTTTGGACACACTTGGCCAGAGCGGCTGGCCCGCCAAAGTGTATTTTTTATGGTCTTTGGGCCTTGGCGGCCCATTGGGGCCACCGCCCGTGTTGCTGCCCACTAGGGGCCGCTTGTTTTTCATTATGGCCCATTGCGGGGCTGTTGTACAGGGAAGGGGACTCGGTTTGGAGTCCTCCCACCTGCTGTGTGCAAGGCCGCCGCCCCGGTTGCTCCACTCGGCTGGTTGCAGCCGCAGTGGCTGGCGGCCCCTGCCTCCCTCCCTCCCCTGGATTGGTTTTAAGGGGGAGAGAGGATGGCTTGTCCTCTCCCTCATTGAGGACCAGCAATTGGTTGGTTGCATGTGGCAACCAGCAAGTCCTTGAGCATTTTTTCTGCACTTG
Source organism: Puccinia polysora (assembly GCA_025617555.3). NCBI lineage: Eukaryota > Fungi > Basidiomycota > Pucciniomycetes > Pucciniales > Pucciniaceae > Puccinia > Puccinia polysora. The sequence continues at coordinate 62,467,871 of CM062618.1, forward strand.
AGAGCCCAAGGGACTTTGTAAAGGTCCAAAGCAAATCCGGGGCTTCAGGCCTGAAGATAACGCTTTCAGGACAGGAAGTTTGTTTCTTCTTTGCTCCAGGTGCAAGGGAGCCCTTGGGAGCTGACCTTTTCTGGGAAGCCAGCCCTTGTGGTCCTTGGGAATGTGACCCGCTGGGGCCTGTTACCGGTGGCTTGGAGTCATGAGGCAGACTAGGAGGGTTGCTAATGGAAAGCAGAGAGCAGGCAGGTTGTTTGTCAGGGGACCAAGCCTCATTGTCTTGTGGATGATCATCAAAACGCTTGTGGGTCTTTATAGAGAGACTTTTATGAGTTGGTAATCAAAGAACAAAAGGGTTGCTTTGGACTCATCTCTGATTTGCCTTCACACGGTTGAAAATATTGCCAGCAATATCTGGCTAATGAGGGCAGCTATAGATCTGTCCAGAAGAAATATCAGCTTTACAAACAAAGGGAGCGTTTATGGTGCTCACCAAGTCCAAAACACCAGCAATGTAGTGTCACTGTTGAGTCAAAAATTCAAATTTTTTAAATGGCGGCATTGCTTCAGAGACCAAAGCCGGTCTTGAATCTGGAAGAGGCCAAGGTGGACCCAGGGGACAACCTTACGTCCCTGCTTGAAGGACAGTCTGTTCCACTTCAGAAGGCTCCATGATCCAATCTTGATTTGGAAGTGCTTTTTTGAAGAATTGAAAGTAAGAAAAAAAAAGTGGGGAGACTAATGGAAGAGTTTATAAAGAGTGGCAATTGTGATTAAAAAGTGGGTTGCTAAAGACTGTTAAGTACAAAAATAAAAGGTGGTAAGACTAAACAAAAAGTGTACAAAGAGCAGGGGGGATGTGAGAGGAGAACAGAAAAGCAAGAGCTGGAAAAGTGACTATTCCTGCTTAAAAAGGGGTGCGCCTGAGATGATTCACAATCCGTGTGGCATGCACCGTGGCACACTCTCTGCATCTACCATTGCAGACGGTGCACCATCTGTAGCTCCCATTGCATATGGTATACTGTTTGCAGTTCCCATCACAGATGGTGCACCGTTTGCAGTTTGCATTGCAGATGGTGCACTGTTTGCCGTTCGCATTGCAGATGGTGCACTGTTTGTGGTTCCCATTGCAGATGGTGCACTGTTTGTGGTTCCCATTGCAGACAGTGCACCATTTACAGTTTCTTTTGGAAAAGAATGTCAAGAAAAGTTTGAGCCACTTGGTTGGCTTTTGACCTGCTGGAATCAGGTAGATTGTTGATCAGGGTCTCCATCATTTTAGTTGCCTGGAGATTGGTATTTTCCTCTTTGAAAATTATTTGCTGGTCATCAGCCAATTCCTCAACATCAGATGGGCTATCACAATCCTCACAAGCTACTTGATGATTCAGTGACGCTTCCTCTTTTTGGGCAGGTGTTACGCAGCAAGAGCTACAGCAAGAAGGTGGTGGAATTTCTTTGGTCAGGCAGCACCCTGGTGAACTAAAGGTTGGATGAAAAAGAGGGGAGTCTGGGCAGGGGCTTTTAAGTTGGTGATTGTGATCAACGGGGGTATGAGCACAAACAGCAGCATTGGTTTTAATCCTCTGGGGTAGAGTTGGAACCTTTGAAATCTGCTGATTATCAATGGCTTGTTGCTTTTTAGGCCTCCCTGGTTTCCTTGTTTGATTGGCTAGAGCAGATCCCAGCATGATAGACTTCTTAGTTTCATTTGCTGAGGTTGATTCCTGCTTCTTGGGCCGCCTGCCTTGGCATTGAGATAAGGATTGAAGGTTACCGTTGAGTTCATCATCTTTGATGTGAGTGGGAGATTTGGGTTTTTCTTGCTTATTCTTGCTGGTTTGCACCCTGGATAGTAAAGGCTTGACTGCCTTGAAGGGGTTGGCCCTCAGCTGCATCTGGGAACAACATAAAAAGTAGAGATGCAAGTAATATGCAGCAAAGCAAAGCTGAGTTGGATTGTGTTAGCTAAAATTCTGGAGCTGGAGGAAATACTTGCGGGGAGCGTGTGTACTTTCCATGTGGTGCGTAGTTGCTGGTTTATTCATTCAGGAGGGTTGAGTGAACAATTCACTTAATCCAACCTTCTGTGGATCCCACCAAACAATATCAAAATTAAATATTAGAAAGATCCTTCTGTATATTTTTGAGTTACTATGTACCACTGATGCCCAATTTTAAGAAAAGTAAATTTTCAAAGCAGGAAAGGGTTACACATTGATTTGATATCCTGGCCATAACTTTGAGTAATAATCACATGGTTCCTAATTTAATTAATTTTTATACCCTTTGGCTACATGCTAGTTGGTTCTGGTGCTCATGAAGCATGTGAAGCTTGAAAAAAGATCAAATCAACATCAAATTATAACTTTTTTCTGAACAAAAAATTACATTGAAATTTGTTATTTGAAAGGTTTTGAAAGAATTTCAAGTATATATTGATTGAAGAGTAAAGAAAAAAAGTGAATGTATAAAGAATTAAGAAAGCCACCCTCAGAGATAAGAAGAATTTCAAGCTAAATTTAGCCCACCAGGAGAAAAGCTGATAAGTAGAAATTATTACTATTATTTTCTACTTGTACATCTTCAATCCTTCAGATCCTTACTCTTCTCTTTTTCTTCATTTTTTTGAATTGATTTTCACCTTTTATCATTCCTCCTTGCTTATTTTCTCACCATTTGTTTCTTCCTGTTTGTGATGAGATGTTTTCAATCTATTTCATCTTAAAAAATATCAGCTCACTTTATATACCTGTATTATTTTTAATCTGTGTCTCCTTCTATTTCTTTCTTTTTTTGAATTCTATGAATCTGTTGTTTCTTTCTCAAACCACTTTTTTTCCAGGTTTATTTTTTTGCTTTCAAGTTTTTTTTTCCATTCTAATTTAGTACTTTCTGATTCTCTTTTCTTTTGAGCCTATTTCTGCTTGAAAAAAAAATAACACTTCTTTTTAGAAAATTAAGGTTTGATTGTTGGGGAATTTTTACATTAAATGATTTTTATGAATATCTTGTTTCAATAAAGATTTTGGTATAAAAAGACCTATGAAATGTGTGCAATTCATGAAAGGAGGAAGAACAATTAAGTTATTTAGTAATACACAATGAAACTATATTATCCTTGGGGAAACTTAAGGAAATGGTGGAGAAAAAAAAATTCAAATATTTTGGAATACTTCTTCAAAGCATAAAAAGATGGATACCATATCTGTCGATCTCTAATGATGTTCATGAAAATCCTATCTACAAAATTACCCTCTCTAAGATTAGATTATTAATAATAATCTTATTATTAGATAATAAGATAAAAATGAAGATGAAGATTTTTATATTAAATTAAGATGAAGATTAAGATAGGAGATAGAAAATGAAGATGAAGATTAAGATATAAGATGTAAAATGAAGATGAAGATTAAGATAGAAGATATAAGATGAAGATAAAGATGAAGATGGGAATTAAGATAAAAGATATAAAATGAAGATAAAGATAAAAATGAAGATGAAGATTAAGGTGTTGGAGCTGGTTCTACTAGCTCATTATGAAGATAAAAATAAATCAATAATTAATATGCATATTTTAACAATCTACCATTCCACTCCAAGCTCACCAATAGAAGAGAAATCTGTCCAAAAATTAGTAATGGAAATGTAAAGGAAAAAACAATGGTATTGCAAGAATTTCTTTTTTATTTTGAATCTACAATCATTTGTTCCTTGGAAGTGGAAAAATCCATGTAGCCCCATATATTTTCTTAGAAGCCATGATACATCCTTATAGTATGGATATCAAACATAATTAATCAGATTTTCAGACTGAGGGAGAAGACTATGTGTTTCTTGAGGAGGATAGCACTCAATTTCCCAAACAGCAATCTGCATAGTTTTCTACATGACTTGATTGGATTTGTATAATTTTTTTTTTCTTAACCAACTTGTCCCCAAAAAAGATTGAGTGCCTTGGAAATTTGGAGTGATCATGAATTCCTCATAAATTGGCTCCAAAAATCAACAATCTATCCAGAATAATTTGGTGTCCTCTTGCACTTGCATACACTTCCTGACACCCCCTGGGACACCCTTTTCCAAACTTTTTCAAAAAGGTCACTCAGAACCTAGATTCCAAGTGGAATTTTTTTTACAGAAAAATGTTGTGAATTTTCATTCACAGCACTTGTAAAAAATATTAGACTTGTTAAAGCTTGTTAAAAAAATTTCAACAGTGCCAGATCTCGTGTTTTCCCCTCCAAATATTGTTGAAGTTCACTTCTCACAGTTTCAATTGATTTCTCTCAGAAGAACAAAAAAATTGAAGTCTATACACCTGTTTTTCTCCCAGAGAAAAATTGGAATTTTTATTTGAGTGCTTTCTAATCAGGTTAAATATATTGAGGTTATTATACTGTCATAGGGGCCTAATGATCACCTAGGATGCTTTTCAAAGGTATTAAAATTCCATTACTGAGGGACTGGTCAGTTTATCTACATGATTGCATGAGCTGCCTTCTAAGTATTTTATTTTAAATTATCTTCCTGGCCCAAGGATTCTAAAACCAGAAGTTTTATTATCCCCCAAATATAACAAAACCAGAGGTTTTATTATCCCCCAAGGATAAAGGTCAGGGTCTAGGGTTTAGGGATCAGGGTTTAGGGTTTAGGGTTTAGGGTTTAGGGTTTAGGGTTTAGGGTTTAGGGTTAGGGTTTAGGGTTTAGGGTTTAGGGTTAGGGTTTAGGGTTTAGGGTTTAGGGTTTAGGGTTTAGGGTTTAGGGTTTAGGGTTTAGGGTTTAGGGTTTAGGGTTTAGGGTTTAGGGTTTAGGGTTTAGGGTTTAGGGTTTAGGGTTTAGGGTTTAGGGTTTAGGGTTTAGGGTTTAGGGTTTAGGGTTTAGGGTTTAGGGTTTAGGGTTTAGGGTTTAGGGTTTAGGGTTTAGGGTTTAGGGTTTAGGGTTTAGGGTTTAGGGTTTAGGGTTTAGGGTTTAGGGTTTAGGGTTTAGGGTTTAGGGTTTAGGGTTTAGGGTTTAGGGTTTAGGGTTTAGGGTTTAGGGTTTAGGGTTTAGGGTTTAGGGTTTAGGGTTTAGGGTTTAGGGTTTAGGGTTTAGGGTTTAGGGTTTAGGGTTTAGGGTTTAGGGTTTAGGGTTTAGGGTTTAGGGTTTAGGGTTTAGGGTTTAGGGTTTAGGGTTTAGGGTTTAGGGTTTAGGGTTTAGGGTTTAGGGTTTAGGGTTTAGGGTTTAGGGTTTAGGGTTTAGGGTTTAGGGTTTAGGGTTTAGGGTTTAGGGTTTAGGGTTTAGGGTTTAGGGTTTAGGGTTTAGGGTTTAGGGTTTAGGGTTTAGGGTTTAGGGTTTAGGGTTTAGGGTTTAGGGTTTAGGGTTTAGGGTTTAGGGTTTAGGGTTTAGGGTTTAGGGTTTAGGGTTTAGGGTTTAGGGTTTAGGGTTTAGGGTTTAGGGTTTAGGGTTTAGGGTTTAGGGTTTAGGGTTTA